>OY744617.1:7247018-7960103 GCA_963556255.1 Allolobophora icterica | reverse complement strand
GAAGTGAACGAGGGAATAAAGGTTGGGGGTATGTTGGTGAAAGCGCTGAGATTTGCGGATGATCAGGCAATGTTAGCAAGAAGCCAAAAAGGACTGCAGAGAATGATGGATCGCCTGAATATGATCTCAGCAGAATACGAAATGAAAATAAATACCAAGAAGACAAAGGTCATGAGGATAAGCAAAAGAGAAGAAAAAGAAGTTAGAATAACCGTAAATGGAGTGGTCATCGAACAAGTTGAGAGATTCTGTTACCTAGGAAGTATGGTCACGAGGGATGTGAAGTGCCATACGGAGATAAAAAGAAGAATAGCCATGGGAAAAGATGCTTTCTATAAAAGAAAGGAGCTCTTGAGAGGAAAATTAAATAGGAATCTGAAGAAGCGAATGGTTAAGACGCTGGTATGGAGTGTGGTTCTATACGGATCTGAAACGTGGACTATAAGAGGGGAGGACATCAAAAGGATAGAAGCCTTCGAAATGTGGATATGGCGTAGAATGGAGAGAATCAGCTGGACAGAGCACAAGACAAATGACGAAGTACTGCAAATGGTGGAAGAGGAGAGATCCATGATGAGGACAATCAGAGAGCGTCAAAGAAGATGGATTGGCCATATAATGAGAGGAAATTCCCTGCTACGAGATATCATCGAGGGTAGAATGGAAGGGAAAAAGACAAGAGGAAGACCAAGAACGATGTTCCTAGACTGGACAATGAAGAGGGACGGCTACAGACAGATGAAAGCGGAAGCTCAACATCGAGAGGAATGGCGCCGTTGGACATACGAACCTGCCTAAGGGCAGAGAACCAAAGAAGAAGAAGAAGACATTCTGTTGACCCTATATATCTTTCGTTGTGCGTCCGTTTCTGTCCTCTGTCTGTTGCTGTAGTAGACTTAGACTGTATAACTATACGCATCCTTATCATCTTCCGTCGCGTTTAGAGCAATCTCTATAGGCCACAATAGGCCTATAGCAAAGACACGAAACGCATAAGAATAAGTGTAGACAGGAAGGACTAGAGGGAGGAGAGCTTTCACTCGGGTTAAGTGTAGACAAAGGGGCGGCTTCATCTGAACGACGAGGCGATTAGACACGCGACGGCATCGGCGCCCCTTCTTCAAGCTCCTATAAGACGCCGACTTGTTGCTACAAGTCGGCGTCTTATATATACTGCTTATAGTATTCGTTCTGCTAGAATCAACAGTAGGCCACATACAGTATTCGTTTCTTAGAATCAACGACACTCAACGTCGTCTTTGTCTCTGTCGTCGGTTTCGGAATCCTTAGGTCCACCTTTTAGTCAGGCTGCACTGTATCGTTCTGTTTGTTCCTATGTTATGGTTCAGGCTCTCTCTATCACTCTCCTTTCCCTTTGTCTGTCTCTGGCCCCGTCTCTTTCTCTTTTGTTTGTAATTACTTAACATGGCGCTCAATAAATCTATATTTGGCGTCATTTATGCAATGCCGAATCATTAATGATAATGATGATGCTGATAATAATAGTAACAATAAAAAAATAAGTAAATAATAATGATAATAATCGTTGTAATAAATATAATAACAATAATAATAATAATTATATAATAATAATGCAAATAAAAATAATTATGATAATTTAAAATTACAAACAATAGACATGTTTCATTATTGATATGTTTCGTCATTGAAATGAGGCAGCAATAGGCCTTTATTCTAGGGGTGTAACTTTGGTCTAGAAAGTGGGGGTACCAAATTTTGCATTGTTTATATTACCGGCATCGTTTATATTACCAGCATAATAATTTTTATAGGCTTGATGATGATGACGATAATGATGATGATGACGACGACGATGATGATGATAATAATAATAATAATAACAATAATAAAAGTGTAAAAAATTATAATAATAATAATAATAAATAGCGACAATAATAATAACAATAACATTGAGAGTGATGATGATGATGACGATGATCACGCTGATGATAATGTTCAGTAATTGTTTTGAATCTTGAGGGCAAAAACAATGGTATGAAAAGTGGGAGGTACGGTACCTTCCAGTCCAAAAAGTGGGGGTACGGGTACCCATCGTACCCCGTAAATTACGCCTATGAGAGCTGACATCCATATATCTCCCATGCCCAGTTTTCTTGGTTTCCGAGTACTCTTTATCTGTTCTTATTTGTACCTTTTGCCCCATATACAGGTTTTCTATCAGTCGTCTTTCTCTCCAGTCTACAGTATACTACCATAGTTCTCAGTGCCTGTCTCAGCCCTCTCCAATCGACTCTATAGAATGATTTTTCGTAGTCCACAAAACATATATACATCTCTGATCTCTTGTCCATTTTGACAGCTCCTCTCTGTTAGTACTGCTAGTGTTCCTATCGGATCCCTTGCTCAGTCTAAATTCGAATTGGTCGTCTCCTACATGTATCCCACCGACTGCCTCCGTCTTTACTGGTACTCTTTTTTAGTATTCTTTATGCATGGGTGAAAAGGCTAATGGTACTGTGGTCTTCGCAAGCCGTTATCGGCGCATATGTGTAAACTATAAGTTGGTTGAGAACATGTTGGTGGACGTTCGAACTCCGTGTACGGTGTATATTTGGGAATGACACGCTCAAAGGTTTCGGATTGATAAAGTTATTTCCCATGCCTCACACTTTTCTACAGTTTTGTGGAAGTCAATGATATTTTTCTGAATATCTCGAACTAATATGTTATTCAGTTATTAGACTGAATGTTTTCTCTGAGCAGACGACGACGACGATGACAGTTGTACGATTAAAATGGACGAAATGGAGAGAAGCCGTGATGATCACGTGATCTGCCCCGTCTGTAAGAATGTTCTGAAGAGATGTCAACTGGAATCACATCTAAAGAAAGAAATAGAACAACTCGTTTACATGTGAGCAGAAATTGAAGAATTCCACGTAAATCTAACCTCGTCTGATCTAATATATTCTGATCGGATCGGATCGGATATAATGATTTCTATAGCGCCATAATCATAATATACAAGGCCTCAATGGATGGTAACTCCAAGTGGAACTCATAGTCAAATCATCCGTTGGAGAAATCCGATAACTCATATCGATCTGTTTACAAACTGCTTAAACCCACAGAAGTCAGAGTATACGGTAGGAAAGCAATGTAAAACAGATTAGGTTAACTTTTAGCCCTGAATTACACAAATTAAGTGTTGCCAATAATCAAAGAACTGAACAGCGAATTTAAGCGATTTAGACCAAACCACAAAGAATGTATAGGAAATAGAAGGAACTATATAGTTGGAGGCTGGAGCCATGTCTGTCAATTGCCTTCTAGATATTGTCAATATCTAGAAGGAAATTGACATAGGTTATAACTATGGGCATTGTGAACATACATGTATGCATAGCCTTGATTATTAGAACACATTTAGAACTTTCGTGTACAGGTGGTCCAAGACAAAATCCGAAGAAAACGGATAGTTTGACATGCAGTCGGCAGAAAAGCAAGATTACTCTGATCAAGAAATGCTTATTTGTTATAGAGGGGTCAAAATAAACGAATCAGCATCGATTGACCTATAACTATCAAAGCAATTAAGGTTCCGCTGAGGCAGTGACAGAGATTCTGATTCTGTCGAATTCCGGAACGAAATGTAAAATTGTTGCCTAACAATGAAAAGCAGACAAGTCTGTTTTGCTGATGTTGGTTTTGCACTTCAGTTGAAACTCGCTGTTCAGAGTCTTATAAGGACTGACGATAATTACAGGGTAATTATATGTAATCAAAGAACAAAATATCCAGAATTCGAGATTATACAATTGAAGTCTTTCGTTTATAGGCAGGACAATGTTTCGAGTTCTACTCCAGCATCAACAGACATCGATTCAACAACCAATCCATCCAGTCATTGCCAGGTAAAACCTGTATACTACTTTTCTAAACGATTCAAAAACTGAAGCCATGCAATCAATCTGCTTCATCCATAAACCAGCGTTGTTGACAAACAACGCTGTCACAGGCTACCTCTACTATAGTAG
This sequence comes from Allolobophora icterica, assembly GCA_963556255.1. Classification (NCBI taxonomy): domain Eukaryota; kingdom Metazoa; phylum Annelida; class Clitellata; order Crassiclitellata; family Lumbricidae; genus Allolobophora; species Allolobophora icterica. The sequence continues at coordinate 7,956,084 of OY744617.1, read as the reverse complement.
TAGGCAACAGTAAGTTTCTGTTCATTGACGCTTTGTCATAACGGCGCCACTAAAAGTGTAATTACTGTTAGAGACTGCATGCTTAGATATTAGATATGCAATCAAAAGCCGAGTCCGTTTGGCTTTAAATTTGACACCGATGATCAAGTTACAGAAATGTCCGCACTACAGTAGGCTATGTTCGGATGCTATTGGGCCCCCGGACGCCGGTGGTGCACCACAGTTACCCTGGAGCTTTGATGATACTGAACCAACGTATATCCCATAATCGTATGCACGTTGGCTCAGTTGACACGTAGGATATTGCTGCAATAACAAGCCTTCTCAAAGTGCGCGTTTTTCTAACACTCATTGTCCTTATAAAGGTAAAAAATAACCGAAAATAACCAGTTTCACTTATTTAAAAAAATGCTGGTTTGCTGTTGTTCCAATGCACAAGAAATTACTATGAGCCCGCATCGTCGTACAGAAACGTGGGGCCATGAAGCAGTGTTTAATCTAGACACCATTGGGGGGAATTTTCCCCCAGATTGAAGTTTCCCCCCAGAGGCCAGCAATATTATAATGTAGAGACCTTTTGGGTAGGGAAATCCCCCCAGGATAGATGCTTCTCCCCCGAGAAGGTGAGCAATACTTTTTGAGAAATGAATTCCTATAAAAAAAGGTCATCAACGTTTTTGGGAAGATGAAATTAGAAAAAGTAGTCTGAAACTCTTTTCGAAGATGGACGAAATTACCCAAAACTTCCAAAAGTCATGTGTAAATTCGTTGGTCCCCCAGAAACCTTGTTTCCCCTCCTAGAAGAGGGGGACTAGATTAAACACTGGCCACCAAGGCCGCTGAACGCAACGATCGACGACTAGGCTGGTGGAAAACAGTATTATAAAGCAACTAATATTTCACGATGCGCTTATATCGATAACTTCGATAGCGGCGTCACTGGCGAACTTGTTCACACTGGGATTAATATCCCATATGATTTCAAGATAATATGATATTCGTTTATGCGCAACATTTAAAGATGTTATTATTATTAATTAAAAAATTACCAACTATATGCGCGTAATCCATTCAGCGCTCTTACATAATCAAAATTCATTATGTTGCGCTTCTTTAGGTTCATGTATGTCGCCAGCGAAGCTGTTCGTCTTGCAAGAACAATGGGATAAAGCTGTCATCAAAATTACGATACGATGTAAGCAAGAAAGCATGTTGCTGAAACAATATACATTATACCTAATTCATGTATGCAAACATTCTATTCTATTCTATTTACGAATTTACATGTATAAAAGCGCCTCTCGCAGTACAACCTAATCAGAGGCGCTCCCAGTGCGAAGAGCCCGTAAGAAAAGAAAAGTCTTAAGACATCGAGACGTAGCAGCAATGCTCCATGCAGTTAGGTACGTACTCAAGTACACAAACTTATATGCACGTGGGTGCACTCCTAGGCCTACATACAGAGCTGCCATATAGATCGCTGCCCTTAAGCAATGGCCTTGCAGATCTTTGGCCGATCTGGTAAGGCAGTAACATTGACCCTCGGACTGATGACTTTGAAACATGCAACGATAACTCTGTGGTTCTGAACTGAAGCCTTCTGATCTAATCAGTAGGTCTAACTGTCGCACTATCCGGTCATATTGCAGATTGTACGACAGTGCAGCTCTGCATACTGGAATATCGGAAGAGGAAAATGCCACGACTCAGTGACAACAGAAATATTCAGGTTGTGGGCAAAGATAACCATCTAAGTTGGCAACGTTGAGAAGCTTCTTTTCCAAGGACTGAATTTCCCCTCGGCCAGTCGCAGATTACGTATACGTCGCAGTTGGAGGTCTTAGTCCGGACGGCTTCTTAAGGAATGGTCGTGTCTAGTGCATCGACGAGACATGAACAGAAGAAGGGTAAACGTGTCTGAAGGCAACGTCGTGGCTAACAGGCTACAGACTTCCTAAGGTAATATTACGACCAAGCAACAGTCTTTAGAGAACGCAACAACAACAAACCAACAGCAACTCGACCGTCACTATACCAACCAGATTGTTCAAGGCAAAGACTTAAGCTGCATGAACAACATCTCAGTCGATGAATGCCATTATAGATGTCGCCATTTTAGACAGGATTTATGACCAGCACTTTTGAGGTCCTTCTCAGCTCCTTTTCTACATTCCGGAGACCACTGATAATCGCCGCCATATGTCTAATTAAGACTTTACACTCCTACTGGAACACAGCAAGTTGTAGATAAACACAAGCTGATGAAGTAATTCGAATAGAATAAAAATAATTAATAACCGTTAAATGTATAGAATTATGTTGTATTGCTGCGTTTTTGTTTTGGTCGTTTCAGACATTCCTGAAAGTACGATCCAACAGGAAATCCAGATTAGGTCAGTTTCTTATTATCACCATAGTTTCGAATTTCACACACCTGCTGCTTGTTGAGTTCCGAATAACAGGTATTACGTTTTGGTCGAGTTGAGTCTAGCCGAATAGGTGCAAGAGTCGCGGTGTTTAGAAAATAACTTTCGTTGTGCTGCTCATTCCTCTTCCACCAGCTGCTTCAGATTCAGGTACTATAGGGAATTCGATGGCTGACAGTCAGAATACTGCAGTTGGACGTCATCAGCGTATAGAAGGACATGGGATCCACGTGCACAGTCTGTGCATGATGACTCGATTCAATTCAGCTGTGTTATCAATCATCCTTACTAACAGAGAAATATACATGGCTGACTGATTGTGCAACTCATTGCTCTCCCAGCAGCTGTTTCAGATTCAAATACTATGGGGTGTAACCTGTTGCTGCAAAGACTCTATCCTCCATTCCACTGTTATGACGCGCCTGGAATATGGTACTGCCATCCTTGTTGGCTGCAGAAATTCAGAATACTGATGATGATGATGATGATGATGATGATGATGATGATGATGATGATGATGATGATGATGATGATGATGATGATAACGACAATTTATATGGCGCCGTAACACGGCCATGCCGCTCCAAGCGCCTCACAACATCTAGCGGGCAGGATCAGCTTCAGTCAGTCCTTAACTGTGCCGCCCGACTATTGGCCAACTGACCAAAAGTCTCAATGTATCAGATTGGAGCAGAGATACACTTCACTTGGGTTCATGTCGAAGAAATAATTAAGTTTAAGATCATCTTCTTCCTCCTTTGCTGGGCCTCGTCGGTACCTTTTTGTGCCTATTTCAACTCAATAGGCGCGTCGGTCTCTTCTTCAAACTAAATTTAAAAGGTTGCAGAAAGTGTCAATTGATGCAAGGTAAGAAAAAACCTGAAAAATCGCCTACAAACACGCGACAGTAGGCCTACAGCTCTATTTATTTATTTATTTATTCCGGATATTTCTATAGCGCCTCTCGAAGTCAACTACTACTCAGAGGCGCTCCCGACTACAGCATTTGATACTGTGCCGGAATTTTCACGCCGAAGCGCCACGAGCAATTGCGAGTGAAGGACTTGCCCAAGGTCCGTACGCAGCGGCTAGAGTGGGATTCGAACCTGCAACCCTCCGGTCACAAGGCGCCGAACTTACCACTGAGCCACCACGCCCCACAGTAGGCCTACAGCTCTGGTGTCTAGTACTGAAGCATGCTTCGAATCATAAAACAATATTGTTAAAAAATGTCGTTACTGAATTGTCATCAGTCTGTCTGTTGAATGTGTGTTTACAGTGCAGCTTCGTCTTTGTTATAAGAAGCAGAACGACGAAGAACGGAAGACAATTTCCGAATAAAGTAAATTCATGGCTTCAATTATCCAAAAATAATTGCATCATGAATGTATTTTAACCGATGTACTCAACATTGACTCATCTTTCTCATAAAACGTAGACCTATCTCTACTGGAATAACGTAAAGTCAGTGGTGATTATTTTGCCCCAAATTCAAGGTTCTCGCAATTTAAATAATAAAAATATTCTAGTAGATTTTATTTCCTGTCCAGTCGATGATACGTACTTTAGACTAAAGACAAAATGCCTAAATACAACTTCGTTTAAAGTTCTGGTTAATTTTATCAGGGAATTTTCGTCCCTAGCCATTAGACTTACAGTGTCTAGTGCAGAGATCTGCAGTAGGCCCTAACTGCAGCGCACAGAGCGCCACTTGGTAGATTGCTGTCGAAGTGGCGCTATATAAGTTTTCAATTACATTACAATTACTGTGTATTTGTTATTATTGGTGTGGCTCAACGTTGTAATTACGGTGTTGTAATTATCAGCGCACAGAGCTCCACTTACCATAGTGCCTACACGCAGCTACGACAGCTCAGCAGCTGCTGCCATGAATGTAGCGGTTTGACAAATTGTGCAAAATTATGTGGGCAGTAGGGTATAACCGGAAATTGCCTCGGGCATTCGCCTCGGCCGAATATCCCGTTTTTCGGCACTATTCGGAAGTATTCGCCTCGGCAAATACTCTACACACAGATAGTTGCTTGTCTGCCTCACATGCCGGAATTTGTAGGCTCATAATATCAGCTTTGAGCTTCATCTGGCATATTCATTTTGAAGAAGAAAAGTACAGAATCACTAACATCAGAAGTCCACAACGGACCATTTAATTGATTATTTATTTTTAAAATTAAAAAAGTAAACAGTTTTTTTTCGATTATTTATATTACATGAAAATGTGCAGCTTCGCATACGGAACAAATGGTATTCGGTTGGTACCCGGATCCGGAAAATAGTACATCCAAATACTCGGAATCGGTACTCGGCGGAAAATGTCTACCCGGTTATGCTCTAGTGGGCAGAATAGCAAGTAAGATCTGTTACAGTTTAGATCAAGTGTGTCTGTTGCAATTTCAGCAAAAGACCTGCAGCAGCCATCATGATGTCCACACCTGTTGAGACGCTGAAGTGAGTGCAGCACGTGATTCACAGTGAATAATGCAGATGTACCAAAGAAAGTAGATCTACATACAGCAAAGTTCAGTGCGTCTGTTTAAGAGAATCAACAGACGGAACAATATGTCAACGGTCACCGACAGCGGTTGTCTAAAGCGTCAGTCAAATGTATACAAATGCGGTGTCCACTGCACAGACTCCTTATATAAAAGCTTCTCGTGCTTTGTTTCAAAGTGTCCGAATGTGCGTATAATTATATAGATGCAGCCTTTGCGTTAAACTTTTAACAATTCCAAAGACACTTTTTGTTTCATAAGCTTGCGACTTTTATGCTTAAAGTCGGAATGACTGACGATGATCGAGTTACATGAGGAGGAAAACAAAAATTCCGAGAGTCAGCAATCGGCTTAATGATTTATATTCTTGATTTTAATTTAACTAAAACATGAGGCTAATATTATATATAGTAACTATTTATTTATTGACTATTCGTTGCGTTCTTTGCATCTACAGGCGCAGCGCCCATAGCCATCCAAGTACACTAAGTAATGCAGTAGCGGACCTGGGACTTTGTGACAGAAACATATATCAGTTGCGCATTGTTTTTTTTTCTAAGCGCACAATGTCTTTATGATTGTTACATATACGGTACGTCATCATTACCTTATTACATTAATCATATACTGATGAGGAATACGAATAACCATTTGTCAAATAAGTAGTTGCTTAGACTTACTTTCAGTGAATGCTTCCAGATCTGGGGTAATAAAAGTGAAAAGGACGTGAGTCCTAAACCCAATGACAACACGACATTTATCGACCTACTGTAACAAGGCAGTAGGCCTATACCACCGGGCGCTTGCAAAGTGACGAAGACCTCACTGGTTGATGCCTTTCCTAAGACCTTCACTCACCATTTCCTAATCCAATCTGATTTCTCACTCATTCACTGATGACAAATAAGTGGGTCTGCGCATTGCTTGAACACACATGTATAATAATCGACTTCAGTTTAAGATTTCGTCATAAATCCTCTACTGTGATTTCCGAGATTGATCAATATACTTACTATTACTTTGACATTTGTCTGTGCCGAATAGCCGTGCAACTCCTTCAAAGCTCAATCGTCCGCGCTGTCATGTGCAAGCTAAACCACAATTGAAAATAGCCTAGTGTTTCTTGAAATCTCATATGGACTAAATCATACGACCTGGTAAGCCTATCACATCTAGATCCTGTTCCAGTGGCCCACATTTAAAATTGCTTGCTGCATGTCTTCTGAAACCAATTATACTGTTCTGTTTTGGTTCATAAATGTTCATTAAATTTAGTAACGCAATTAATGCCTAAATCACACGTAGGCCTATACTAATTCAAGACGCCTCATAATTAATGTAAAACAAAGCGCGTCAATGGATAATCATTTTTTGTCTTTTTGAAATCGAATCGGATATTGTCGTCCGATTCGTTTTCGACTCGAATATCGAAGCTTCGCAGGTCCCTATTACCTACGTTTTCTCTTTGTTTAAAGACCATCGTGACAATGCACATAGGCCTATGTACTTATAGGCCTACTCCCTGTTTGAAACCAGTTGTACCCTTCTTCTGTTTGACGACCATCGTAACCATATAACGCATAGAATATAGGATCGCTGCCTTAGTATGGCGATGTTGTCAGGGCCCTGCCACTGCTTACCACAGTTTCAGGTGCCCAAGGCCGATCAGCGGGAAAAGGGGTACTTTTAGTTCCATTTACTCGTTCAACGACTATGCAAAGTCGAGCTTTTTTTAGTGGTGGGCCGGGTGGTCTGGAATAGACTTCCCTTAGAGGTCCGCATGTGCCCTGTAGTCACCCCTGGCCTATTTCTTGCAAATTTGAAAACTGTCTTATATGAACGTGCTGGTGACGGGAGCGCCTCTGAGTAGTTCCCTAGAAGCGGAGCTATATAAATCTTCGATTGAATGAATATTTACGTAGGCTTATTGACTAGTGCTGAAAGGTGTAGACTAGGCGAACCGCGGCAGTGCGCCTGCCTTGTTCACTTTTCATCACTAGTCAAGCGCACCTGTCGCGGTGCATATAGTCTTCATGTTTCTGAACAAGGCAAGCGCACCGGCCGCGGTGCGCCCAGTCTACACCTTTCAGCACTAGTCAAGCGCACCTGCCGCGGTGCGCCCAGTCTTCTACGTTCATCACTATTCAAGCGCACCTGCTAAGATGCACCTAGTCTTCACTTTTCATCACTAGTCAAGCGCACCTGTCGCGGTGCATATAGTCTTCAGGTTTCCGAACAAGGCAAGCGCACCGGCCGCGGTGCGCCCAGTCTACACCTTTCAGCACTAGTCAAGCGCACCTTGCCGCGATGCGCCTAGTCTACACGTTCTAGCACTAGCCAAGCGCACCTGTCGCGGTGCATATAGTCTTCATGTTTCTGAACAAGTCAAGCGCACCTACCACGGAGCGCCAAGCCTGCACCTTTCAGCACTAGTCAAGCGCACCTGCCGAGATGAGCTGAGTCTACACCTTTCAGCACTAGTCATGCGCACCTGCCGCGGAGCGCCTAGTCTACATCTTTCAGCACTAGTCAAGCGCACCTGCCGCGGTGCGCCCAGTCTTCTGCGTTCATCACTAGTCAAGCGCACCTGCTGAGATGCGCCTAGTCTACACCTTTCAGCACTAGTCAAGCGCCCCTGCCGAGATGCGCCTAGTCTACACCTTTCACCTCTAGTCAAGCGCACCTGCCGAGATGCGCCTAGTCTACACCTTTCAGCACTACTCAAGCGCACCTGCCGAGATGCGCCTAGTCTACACCTTTCAGCACTGGTCAAGCGCACCTGCCGCGGAGCGCCTAGTCTACATCTTACAGCACTAGTCAAGCGCACCTGCCGCGGTGCGCCCAGTCTTCTGCGTTCATCACTAGTCAAGCGCACCTGCAGAGATGCGCCTAGTCTACACCTTTCAGCACTAGTCAAGCGCACCTGCCGCGGAGAGCCTAGTCTACATCTTTCAGCACTAGTCAAGCGCACTTGCCGCGGTGCGCCCAGTCTTCTGCGTTCATCACTAGTCAAGCGCACCTGCCGAGATGCGCCTAGTCTACACCTTTCAGCTCTAGTCAAGCGCACCTGCAGAGATGCGCCTAGTCTACACCTTTCAGCACTACTCAAGCGCACCTGCCGAGATGCGCCTAGTCTACACCTTTCAGCACTGGTCAAGCGCACCTGCCGCGGAGCGCCTAGTCTACATCTTACAGCACTAGTCAAGCGCACCTGCCGCGGTGCGCCCAGTCTTCTGCGTTCATCACTAGTCAAGCGCACCTGCCGAGATGCGCCTAGTCTACACCTTTCAGCACTAGTCAAGCGCACCTGCCGCGGAGCGCCCAGTCTACATCTTTCAGCACTAGTCAAGCGCACCTGCCGCGGTGCGCCCAGTCTTTTGCGTTCATCACTAGTCAAGAGCACCTGTCGCGGTGCATATAGTCTTCATGTTTCTGAACAAGTCAAGCGCACCTGCCACGGAGCGTCTAGCCTGCACCTTTCAGCACTAGTCAAGCGCACCTGACGAGATGCGCCTAGTCTACACCTTTCTGCACTAGTCAAGCGCACCTGCCGAGATGCGCCTAGTCTACACTTTGCAGCATTAGTCAAGCGCACCTGCCGAGATGCACCTAGTCTACACCTTTCAGCACTAGTCAAACGCACCTGCCGAGATGCGCCTAGTCTACACCTTTCAGCACTAGTCAAGCGCACCTGCCGCGTAGCGTCTAGTCTACATCTTTCAGCACTAGTCAAGCGCACCTGCCGCGGTGCGCCCAGTCTTCTGCGTTCATCACTAGTCAAGCGCACCTGCCGAGATGCGCCTAGTCTACACCTTTCAGCACTAGTCAAGCGCACCTGTCGCGGTGCATATAGTCTTCGTGTTTCTGAACAAGTCAAGCGCACCTGCCACGGAGCGTCTAGCCTGCACCTTTCAGCACTAGTCAAGCGCACCTGCCGCGATGCGCCTAGTTTACACGTTTCAGCACTAGCCAAGCGCACCTGTCGCGGTGCATATAGTCTTCGTGTTTCTGAACAAGTCAAGCGCACCTGCCACGGAGCGTCTAGCCTGCACCTTTCAGCACTAGTCAAGCGCACCTGCCGAGATGCGCCTAGTCTACACCTTTCAGCACTAGTCAAGCGCACCTGCCGAGATGCGCCTAGTCTACACCTTGCAGCACTAGTCAAGCGCACCTGCCGAGATGCACCTAGTCTACACCTTTCAGCACTAGTCAAGCGCACCTGCCGAGATGCGCCTAGTCTACACCTTTCAGCAGTAGTCAAGCGCACCTGCCGCGTAGCGCCTAGTCTACATCTTTCAGCACTAGTCAAGCGCACCTGCCGCGGTGCGCCCAGTCTTCTGCGTTCATCACTAGTCAAGCGCACCTGCCGAGATGCGCCTAGTCTACACCTTTCAGCACTAGTCAAGCGCACCTGCCGAGATGCGCCTAGTCTACACCTTTCAGCACTAGTCAAGCGCACCTGCCGAGATGCGACTAGTCTACACCTTTCAGCACTAGTCAAGCGCACCTGCCGAGATGCACCTAGTCTACGCCTTTCAGCACTAGTCAAGCGCACCTGCCGAGATGCGCCTAGTCTACACCTTTCAGCACTAGTCAAGCGCACCTGCCGAGATGCGCCTAGTCTACACCTTGCAGCACTAGTCAAGCGCACCTGCCGAGATGCACCTAGTCTACACCTTTCAGCACTAGTCAAGCGTACCTGCCGCGGTGCGCCTAGTCTACATCTTTCAGCACTAGTCTAGCGCACCTGCCGCGGTGCGCCCAGTCTTCTGCGTTCATCACTAGTCAAGCGCACCTGCCGAGATGCGCCTAGTCTACACCTTTCAGCACTAGTCAAGCGCACCTGCCGAGATGCACCTAGTCTACACCTTTCAGCACTAGTCAAGCGCACCTGCCGAGATGCACCTAGTCTACACCTTTCAGCACTAGTCAAGCGCACCTGCCGCGGAGCGCCTAGTCTACATCTTTCAGCACTAGTCTAGCGCACCTGCCGCGGTGCGCCCAGTCTTCTGCGTTCATCACTAGTCAAGCGCACCTGCCGAGATGCGCCTAGTCTACACCTTTCAGCACTAGTCAAGCGCACCTGCCGAGATGCACCTAGTCTACACCTTTCAGCACTAGTCAAGCGCACCTGCCGAGATGCACCTAGTCTACACCTTTCAGCACTAGTCAAGCGCACCTGCCGCGGAGCGCCTAGTCTACATCTTTCAGCACTAGTCTAGCGCACCTGCCGCGGTGCGCCCAGTCTTCTGCGTTCATCACTAGTCAAGCGCACCTGCCGAGATGCGCCTAGTCTACACCTTTCAGCACTAGTCAAGCGCACCTGCCGCGGAGCCCCTAGTCTACATCTTTCAGCACTAGTCAAGCGCACCTGCCGCGGTGCGCCCAGTCTTCTGCGTTCATCACTAGTCAAGCGCACCTGCCGAGATGCGCCTAGTCTACACCTTTCAGCACTAGTCAAGCGCACCTGCCGCGGAGCGCCTAGTCTACATCTTTCAGCACTAGTCAAGCGCACCTGCCGAGATGCGCCTAGTCTACACCTTTCAGCACTAGTCAAGCGCACCTGCCGCGGAGCGCCTAGTCTACATCTTTCAGCACTAGTCAAGCGCAAATGCCGCGGTGCGCCCAGTCTTCTGCGTTCATCACTAGTCAAGAGCACCTGCCGCGGTGCACCTAGTCTTCACTTTTCATCACTAGTCAAGTGCACCTGCCGCGGAGAGCCCTGTCTTCACCATGCAGCACTAGTCAAGCGCACCTGTCGCAGTGCATATAGTCTTCAGGTTTCCGAACAACGCAAGCGCACCTGCCGCAGTGCGCCCAGTCTACACCTTTCAGCACTAGTCAAGCGCACCTTGCCGCGATGCGCCTAGTCTACACGTTTCAGCACTAGCCAAGCGCACCTGTCGCGGTGCACATAGTCTTCATGTTTCTGATCAAGTCAAGCGCACCTGAAACAGGAGCGCCTAGCCTGCACCTTTCAGCACTAGTCAAGCGCACCTGCCGAGATGCGCCTAGTCTACACCTTTCAGCACTAGTCAAGCGCACCTGCCGAGATGCACCTAGTCTACACCTTTCAGCACTAGTAAAGCGCACCTGCCGAGATGCGCCTAGTCTACACCTTTCAGCACTAGTCAAACGCACCTGCCGCGGAGCGCCTAGTCTACATCTTTCAGCACTAGTCAAGCGCACCTGCCGCGGTGCGCCCAGTCTTCTGCGTTCATCACTAGTCAAGCGCACCTGCCGAGATGCGCCTAGTCTACACCTTTCAGCACTAGTCAAGCGCACCTGCCGCGGAGAGCCTAGTCTACATCTTTCAGCACTAGTCAAGCGCACTTGCCGCGGTGCGCCCAGTCTTCTGCGTTCATCACTAGTCAAGCGCACCTGCCGAGATGCGCCTAGTCTACACCTTTCAGCAATAGTCAAGCGCACCTGCACCGGTCTACATCTTTCAGCACTAGTCAAGCGCACCTGCCGCGGTGCGCCCAGTCTTTTGCGTTCATCACTAGTCAAGAGCACCTGTCGCGGTGCATATAGTCTTCATGTTTCTGAACAAGTCAAGCGCACCTGCCACGGAGCGCCTAGCCTGCACCTTTCAGCACTAGTCAAGCGCACCTGCCGAGTTGCGCCTAGTCTACATCTTTCAGCACTAGTCAAGAGCACCTGCCGCGGTGCGCCCAGTCTTTTGCGTTCATCATTAGTCAAGCGCACCTGCCGCGATGCGCTGACTCTACACCTTTCAGCACTAGTCAAGCGCACCTGCCGCGGAGCGCCTAGTCTACATCTTTCAGCAGTAGTCAAGCGCAGCTGCCGCGGTGCGCCTAGTCTACACACTTCAGCACTAGTCAAGCGCACCTGTCGCGGTGCATATAGTCTTCATGTTTCTGAACAAGGCAAGCGCACCTGCTGCGGAGCGCCTAGTCTACACCTTTCAGCACTAGTCAAGCGCACCTGCCGTGATGCGCCTAGTCTTCGCCTTTCAGCTCTGGTCAAGCGCAACTGCCGCGGAACGCCTATTCTACATCTTTCAGCACTAGTCAAGCGCACCTGCCGCGGAGCGCCTAGTCTACACCTTACAGCACTAGTCAAGAGCAACTGCGCGGTGCACCTAGTCTTCACTTCTCATCACTAGTCAAGCGCACCTGCCGCGGAGCGCCCTGTCTTCACCATGCAGCACTAGTCAAGCGCACCTGTCGCGGTGCATATAGTCTTCAGGTTTCCGAACAAGGCAAGCGCACCTGCCGCGGTGCGCCCAGTCTACACCTTTCAGCACTAGTCAAGCGAACCTGCCGAGACGCGCCTAGTCTACACCTTGCAGCACTTGTCAAGCGCACCTGTCGCGGTGCATATAGTCTTCATGTTTCTGAACAAGTCAAGCGCACCTACCACGGAGCGCCAAGCCTGCACCTTTCAGCACTAGTCAAGCGCACCTGCCGCGGAGCGCCTAGTCTACATCTTTCAGCACTAGTCAAGCGCACCTGCCGAGATGCGCCTAGTCTACACCTTTCAGCACTAGTCAAGCGCACCTGCCGAGATGCGCCTAGTCTACACCTTTCAGCACTAGGCAAGCGCACCTGCCGAGATGCGCCTAGTCTACACCTTGCAGCACTAGTCAAGCGCACCTGCCGAGATGCGCCTAGTCTACACCTTTCAGCACTAGTCAAGCGCACCTGCCGCGGAGCGCCTAGTCTACATCTTTCAGCACTAGTCAAGCGCACCTGCCGCGGTGCGCCCAGTCTTCTGCGTTCATCACTAGTCAAGCGCACCTGCCGAGATGCGCCTAGTCTACACCTTTCAGCACTAGTCAAGCGCACCTGCCGAGATGCGCCTAGTCTACACCTTTCAGCACTAGTCAAGCGCACCTGCCGAGATGCGCCTAGTCTACACCTTTCAGCACTAGTCAAGCGCACCTGCCGAGATGCACCTAGTCTACGCCTTTCAGCACTAGTCAAGCGCACCTGCCGAGATGCGCCTAGTCTACACCTTTCAGCACTAGTCAAGCGCACCTGCCGAGATGCGCCTAGTCTACACCTTGCAGCACTAGTCAAGCGCACCTGCCGAGATGCACCTAGTCTACACCTTTCAGCACTAGTCAAGCGCACCTGCCGAGATGCGCCTAGTCTACACCTTTCAGCACTAGTCAAGCGCACCTGCCGCGGAGCGCCTAGTCTACATCTTTCAGCACTAGTCAAGCGCACCTGCCGCGGTGCGCCTAGTCTACACCTTTCAGCACTAGTCAAGCGCACCTGCCGAGATGCGCCTAGTCTATACCTTTCAGCACAAGTCAAGCGCACCTGCCGAGATGCGCCTAGTCTACACCTTTCAGACCTAGTCAAGCGCACCTGCCGAGATGCACCTAGTCTACACCTTTCAGCACTAGTCAAGCGCACCTGCCGCGTAGCCCGTAGTCTACATCTTTCAGCACTAGTCAAGCGCTCCTGCCGCGGTGCGCCCAGTCTTCTGCGTTCATCACTAGTCAAGCGCACCTGCCGCGGAGCGCCTAGTCTACATCTTTCAGCACTAGTCAAGCGCACCTGCCGCGGTGCGCCCAGTGTTCTGCGTTCATCACTAGTCAAGAGCACATGCCGCGGTGCACCTAGTCTTCACTTTTCATCACTAGTCAAGCGCACCTGCCGCGGAGCGACCTGTCTTCACCATGCAGAACTAGTCAAGCGCACCTTGCCGCGATCCGCCTAGTCTACACCTTTCAGCACTAGTCAAGCGCACATGTCCGGTGCATATAGTCTTCAGGTTTCCGAACAAGTCAAGCGCACCTGCCACGGAGCTCCGAGCCGGCACCTTTCAGCACTAGTCAAGCGAACCTGCCGCGATGCGCCTAGTTTACACGTTTCAGCACTAGCCAAGCGCACCTGTCGTGGTGCAAATAGTCTTCAGGTTTCCGAACAAGTCAAGCGCACCTGCCACGGAGCTCCGAGCCGGCACCTTTCAGCACTAGTCAAGCGAACCTGCCGCGATGCGCCTAGTTTACACGTTTCAGCACTAGCCAAGCGCACCTGTCGCGGTGCATATAGTCTTCGTGTTTCTGAACAAGTCAAGCGCACCTGCCACGGAGCCTCTAGCCTGCACCTTTCAGCACTAGTCAAGCGCACCTGCCGAGATGCGCTTAGTCTACACCTTTCAGCACTAGTCAAGCGCACCTGCCGAGATGCGCCTAGTCTACACCTTGCAGCACTAGTCAAGCGCACCTGCCGAGATGCACCTAGCCTACACCTTTCAGCACTAGTCAAGCGCACCTGCCGAGATGCGACTAGTCTACACCTTTCAGCACTAGTCAAGCGCACCTGCCGCGGAGCGCCTAGTCTACATCTTTCAGCACTAGTCAAGCGCACCTGCCGCGGTGCGCCTAGTCTACACCTTTCAGCACTAGTCAAGCGCACCTGCCGAGATGCGCCTAGTCTATACCTTTCAGCACAAGTCAAGCGCACCTGCCGAGATGCGCCTAGTCTACACCTTTCAGCACTAGTAAAGCGCACCTGCCGAGATGCACCTAGTCTACACCTATCAGCACTAGTCAAGCGCACCTGCCGCGGAGCCCCTAGTCTACATCTTTCAGCACTAGTCAAGCGCACCTGCCGCGGTGCGCCCAGTCTTCTGCGTTCATCACTAGTCAAGCGCACCTGCCGAGATGCGCCTAGTCTACACCTTTCAGCACTAGTCAAGCGAACCTGCCGCGATGCGCCTAGTCTACACGTTTCAGCACTAGCCAAGCGCACCTGTCGTGGTGCATATAGTCTTCATGTTTCTGAACAAGTCAAGCGCACCTGCCACGGAGCGTCTAGCCTGCACCTTTCAGCACTAGTCAAGCGCACCTGCCGAGATGCGCCTAGTCTACACCTTGCAGCACTAGTCAAGCGCACCTGCCGAGATGCACCTAGTCTACACCTTTCAGCACTAGTCAAACGCACCTGCCGAGATGCGCCTAGTCTACACCTTTCAGCACTAGTCAAGCGCACCTGCGGCGTAGCGTCTAGTCTACATCTTTCAGCACTAGTCAAGCGCACCTGCCGCGGTGCGCCCAGTCTTCTGCGTTCATCACTAGTCAAGCGCACCTGCCGAGATGCGCCTAGTCTACACCTTTCAGCACTAGTCAAGCGCACCTGTCGCGGTGCATATAGTCTTCGTGTTTCTGAACAAGTCAAGCGCACCTGCCACGGAGCGTCTAGCCTGCACCTTTCAGCACTAGTCAAGCGCACCTGCCGCGATGCGCCTAGTTTACACGTTTCAGCACTAGCCAAGCGCACCTGTCGCGGTGCATATAGTCTTCGTGTTTCTGAACAAGTCAAGCGCACCTGCCACGGAGCGTCTAGCCTGCACCTTTCAGCACTAGTCAAGCGCACCTGCCGAGATGCGCCTAGTCTACACCTTTCAGCACTAGTCAAGCGCACCTGCCGAGATGCGCCTAGTCTACACCTTGCAGCACTAGTCAAGCGCACCTGCCGAGATGCACCTATTCTACACCTTTCAGCACTAGTCAAGCGCACCTGCCGAGATGCGCCTAGTCTACACCTTTCAGCAGTAGTCAAGCGCACCTGCCGCGTAGCGCCTAGTCTACATCTTTCAGCACTAGTCAAGCGCACCTGCCGCGGTGCGCCCAGTCTTCTGCGTTCATCACTAGTCAAGCGCACCTGCCGAGATGCGCCTAGTCTACACCTTTCAGCACTAGTCAAGCGCACCTGCCGAGATGCGCCTAGTCTACACCTTTCAGCACTAGTCAAGCGCACCTGCCGAGATGCGACTAGTCTACACCTTTCAGCACTAGTCAAGCGCACCTGCCGAGATGCACCTAGTCTACGCCTTTCAGCACTAGTCAAGCGCACCTGCCGAGATGCGCCTAGTCTACACCTTTCAGCACTAGTCAAGCGCACCTGCCGAGATGCGCCTAGTCTACACCTTGCAGCACTAGTCAAGCGCACCTGCCGAGATGCACCTAGTCTACACCTTTCAGCACTAGTCAAGCGCACCTGCCGCGGAGCGCCTAGTCTACATCTTTCAGCACTAGTCTAGCGTACCTGCCGCGGTGCGCCCAGTCTTCTGCGTTCATCACTAGTCAAGCGCACCTGCCGAGATGCGCCTAGTCTACACCTTTCAGCACTAGTCAAGCGCACCTGCCGAGATGCACCTAGTCTAGACCTGTCAGCACCAGTCAAGCGCACCTGCCGCGGAGCCCCTAGTCTACATCTTTCAGCACTAGTCAAGCGCAAATGCCGCGGTGCGCCCAGTCTTCTGCGTTCATCAATAGTCAAGAGCACCTGCCGCGGTGCACCTAGTCTTCACTTTTCATCACTAGTCAAGCGCACCTGCCGCGGAGAGCCCTGTCTTCACCATGCAGCACTAGTCAAGCGCACCTGTCGCAGTGCATATAGTCTTCAGGTTTCCGAACAACGCAAGCGCACCTGCCGCAGTGCGCCCAGTCTACACCTTTCAGCACTAGTCAAGCGCACCTTGCCGCGATGCGCCTAGTCTACACGTTTCAGCACTAGCCAAGCGCACCTGTCGCGGTGCATATAGTCTTCATGTTTCTGATCAAGCCAAGCGCACCTGAAACAGGAGCGCCTAGCCTACACCTTTCAGCACTAGTCAAGCGCACCTGCCGAGATGCGCCTAGTCTACACCTTTCAGCACTAGTCAAGCGCACCTGCCGAGATGCGCCTAGTCTACACCTTTCAGCACTAGTCAAGCGCACCTGCCGAGATGCACCTAGTCTACGCCTTTCAGCACTAGTCAAGCGCACCTGCCGAGATGCGCCTAGTCTACACCTTTCAGCACTAGTCAAGCGCACCTGCCGAGATGCGCCTGGTCTACACCTTGCAGCACTAGTCAAGCGCACCTGCCGCGGAGCGCCTAGTCTACATCTTTCAGCACTAGTCAAGCGCACCTGCCGAGATGCGACTAGTCTACACCTTTCAGCACTAGTCAAGCGCACCTGCCGAGATGCACCTAGTCTACACCTTTCAGCACTAGTCAAGCGCACCTGCCGAGATGCGCCTAGTCTACACCTTTCAGCACTAGGCAAGCGCACCTGCCGAGATGCGCCTAGTCTACACCTTGCAGCACTAGTCAAGCGCACCTGCCGAGATGCGCCTAGTCTACACCTTTCAGCACTAGTCAAGCGCACCTGCCGCGGATCGCCTAGTCTACATCTTTCAGCACTAGTCAAGCGCACCTGCCGCGGTGCGCCCAGTCTTCTGCGTTCATCACTAGTCAAGCGCACCTGCCGAGATGCGCCTAGTCTACGCCTTTCAGCACTAGTCAAGCGCACCTGCCGAGATGCGCCTAGTCTACACCTTTCAGCACTAGTCAAGCGCACCTGCCGAGATGCGCCTAGTCTACACCTTGCAGCACTAGTCAAGCGCACCTGCCGAGATGCACCTAGTCTACACCTTTCAGCACTAGTCAAGCGCACCTGCCGAGATGCGCCTAGTCTACACCTTTCAGCACTAGTCAAGCGCACCTGCCGAGATGCGCCTAGTCTACACCTTTCAGCACTAGTCAAGCGCACCTGCCGCGGAGCGCCTAGTCTACATCTTTCAGCACTAGTCAAGCGCACCTGCTGCGGTGCGCCTAGTCTACACCTTTCAGCACTAGTCAAGCGCACCTGCCGAGATGCGCCTAGTCTATACCTTTCAGCACAAGTCAAGCGCACCTGCCGAGATGCGCCTAGTCTACACCTTTCAGACCTAGTCAAGCGCACCTGCCGAGATGCGCCTAGTCTACACCTTTCAGCACTAGTCAAGCGCACCTGCCGCGGAGCGCCTAGTCTACATCTTTCAGCACTAGTCAAGCATACCTGCCGCGGTGCGCCTAGTCTACACCTTTCAGCACTAGTCAAGCGCACCTGCCGCGATGCGCCTAGTCTATACCTTTCAGCACAAGTCAAGCGCACCTGCCGAGATGCGCCTAGTCTACACCTTTCAGACCTAGTCAAGCGCACCTGCCGAGATGCACCTAGTCTACACTTTCAGCACTAGTCAAGCGCACCTGCCGCGGAGCCCCTAGTCTACATCTTTCAGCACTAGTCAAGCGCACCTGCCGCGGTGCGCCCAGTCTTCTGCGTTCATCACTAGTCAAGCGCACCTGCCGAGATGCGAATAGTCTACACCTTTCAGCACTAGTCAAGCGCACCTGCCGCGGAGCGCCTGGTCTACATCTTTCAGCAGCAGTCAAGCGCACCTGCCGAGATGCGCCCAGTCTTCTGCGTTCATCACTAGTCAAGCGCACCTGCCGAGATGCGCCTAGTCTACACCTTTCAGCACTAGTCAAGCGCACCTGCCGCGGAGCGCCTAGTCTACATCTTTCAGCACTAGTCAAGCGCACCTGCCGCGGTGCGCCCAGTGTTCTGCGTTCATCACTAGTCAAGAGCACATGCCGCGGTGCACCTAGTCTTCACTTTTCATCACTAGTCAAGCGCACCTGCCGCGGATCGCCCTGTCTTCACCATGCAGCACTAGTCAAGCGCACCTTGCCGCGATGCGCCTAGTCTACACCTTTCAGCACTAGTCAAGCGCACATGTCCGGTGCATATAGTCTTCAGGTTTCCGAACAAGTCAAGCGCACCTGCCACGGAGCTCCGAGCCGGCACCTTTCAGCACTAGTCAAGCGAACCTGCCGCGATGCGCCTAGTTTACACGTTTCAGCACTAGCCAAGCGCACCTGTCGTGGTGCATATAGTCTTCAGGTTTCCGAGCAAGTCAAGCGCACCTGCCACGGAGCTCCGAGCCTGCACCTTTCAGCACTAGTCAAGCGAACCTGCCGCGATGCGCCTAGTTTACACGTATCAGCACTAGCCAAGCGCACCTGTCGTGGTGCATATAGTCTTCATGTTTCTGAACAAGTCAAGCGCACCTGCCACGGAGCGTCTAGCCTGCACCTTTCAGCACTAGTCAAGCGCACCTGACGAGATGCGCCTAGTCTACACCTTTCAGCACTAGTCAAGCGCACCTGCCGAGATGCGCCTAGTCTACACCTTGCAGCACTAGTCAAGCGCACCTGCCGAGATGCACCTAGTCTACACCTTTCAGCACTAGTCAAACGCACCTGCCGAGATGCGCCTAGTCTACACCTTTCAGCACTAGTCAAGCGCACCTGCCGCGTAGCGTCTAGTCTTCATCTTTCAGCTCTAGTCAAGCGCTCCTGCCGCGGTGCGCCCAGTCTTCTGCGTTCATCACCGCGTAGCGTCTAGCCTGCACCTTTCAGCACTAGTCAAGCGCACCTGCCGAGATGCGCCTAGTCTACACCTTTCAGCACTAGTCAAGCGCACCTGACGAGATGCGCCTAGTCTACACCTTGCAGCACTAGTCAAGCGCACCTGCCGCGGTGCGCCTAGTCTATACCTTTCAGCACTTGTCAAGCGCACCTGCCGAGATGCACCTAGTCAACACCTTGCAGCACTAGTCAAGCGCACCTGCCGCGGAGCCCCTAGTCTACATCTTTCAGCCCTAGTCAAGCGCACCTGCCGCGGTGCGCCCAGTCTTCTGCGTTCATCACTAGTCAAGCGCACCTGCCGAGATGCGCCTAGTCTACACCTTTCAGCACTAGTCAAGCGCACCTGCCGCGGAGCGCCTAGTCTACATCTTTCAGCACTAATCAAGCGCACCTGCCGAGATGCGCCTAGTCTACATCTTTCAGCACTAGTCAAGAGCACCTGCCGCGGTGCGCCCAGTCTTCTGCGTTCATCACTAGTCAAGCGCACCTGCCGCGATGCGCTGACTCTACACCTTTCAGCACTAGTCAAGCGCACCTGCCGCGGAGTGCCTAGTCTACATCTTTCAGCACTAGTCAAGCGCAGCTGCCGCGGTGCGCCTAGTCTACACACTTCAGCACTAGTCAAGCGCACCTGTCGCGGTGCATATAGTCTTCATGTTTCTGAACAAGGCAAGCGCACCTGCTGCGGCGCGCTTAGTCTAGACCTTTCAGCACTAGTCAAGCGCACCTGCCGTGATGCGCCTAGTCTTCGCCTTTCAGCTCTGGTCAAGCGCAACTGCCGCGGAACGCCTATTCTACATCTTTCAGCACTAGTCAAGCGCACCTGCCGCGGAGCGCCTAGTCTGCACCTTATAGCACTAGTCAAGAGCACCTGCCGCGTTGCACCTAGTCTTCACTTCTCATCACTAGTCAAGCGCACCTGCCGCGGAGCGCCCTGTCTTCACCATGCAGCACTAGTCAAGCGCACCTGTCGCGGTGCATATAGTCTTCAGGTTTCCGAACAAGGCAAGCGCACCTGCCGCGGTGCGCCCAGTCTACACCTTTCAGCACTAGTCAAGCGAACCTGCCGAGACGCGCCTAGTCTACACCTTGCAGCACTTGTCAAGCGCACCTGTCGCGGTGCATATAGTCTTCATGTTTCTGAACAAGTCAAGCGCACCTACCACGGAGCGCCAAGCCTGCACCTACAGCACTAGTCAAGCGCACCTGCCGCGGAGCGCCTAGTCTACATCTTTCAGCACTAGTCAAGCGCACCTGCCGAGATGCGCCTAGTCTACACCTTTCAGCACTAGTCAAGCGCACCTGCCGAGATGCGCCTAGTCTACACCTTTCAGCACTAGGCAAGCGCACCTGCCGAGATGCGCCTAGTCTACACCTTGCAGCACTAGTCAAGCGCACCTGCCGAGATGCGCCTAGTCTACACCTTGCAGCACTAGTCAAGCGCACCTGCGGAGATGCACCTAGTCTACACCTTTCAGCACTAGTCAAACGCACCTGCCGAGATGCGCCTAGTCTACACCTTTCAGCACTAGTCAAGCGCACCTGCCGCGTAGCGTCTAGTCTACATCTTTCAGCACTAGTCAAGCGCACCTGCCGCGGTGCGCCCAGTCTTCTGCGTTCATCACTAGTCAAGCGCACCTGCCGAGATGCGCCTAGTCTACACCTTTCAGCACTAGTCAAGCGCACCTGTCGCGGTGCATATAGTCTTCGTGTTTATGAACAAGTCAAGCGCACCTGCCACGGAGCGTCTAGCCTGCACCTTTCAGCACTAGTCAAGCGCACCTGCCGCGATGCGCCTAGTTTACACCTTTCAGCACTAGTCAAGCGCACCTGACACGGAGCGTCTAGCCTGCACCTTTCAGCACTAGTCAAGCGCACCTGCCGCGATGCGCCTAGTTTACACGTTTCAGCACTTGCCAAGCGCACCTGTCGCGGTGCATATAGTCTTCGTGTTTCTGAACAAGTCAAGCGCACCTGCCACGGAGCGTCTAGCCTGCACCTTTCAGCACTAGTCAAGCGCACCTGCCGAGATGCGCCTAGTCTACACCTTTCAGCACTAGTCAAGCGCACCTGCCGAGATGCGCCTAGTCTACACCTTGCAGCACTAGTCAAGCGCATCTGCCGAGATGCACCTAGTCTACACCTTTCAGCACTAGTCAAGCGCACCTGCCGAGATGCGCCTAGTCTACACCTTTCAGCAGTAGTCAAGCGCACCTGCCGCGTAGCGCCTAGTCTACATCTTTCAGCACTAGTCAAGCGCACCTGCCGCGGTGCGCCCAGTCTTCTGCGTTCATCACTAGTCAAGCGCACCTGCCGAGATGCGCCTAGTCTACACCTTTCAGCACTAGTCAAGCGCACCTGACACGGAGCGTCTAGCCTGCACCTTTCAGCACTAGTCAAGCGCACCTGCCGCGATGCGCCTAGTTTACACGTTTCAGCACTTGCCAAGCGCACCTGTCGCGGTGCATATAGTCTTCGTGTTTCTGAACAAGTCAAGCGCACCTGCCACGGAGCGTCTAGCCTGCACCTTTCAGCACTAGTCAAGCGCACCTGCCGAGATGCGCCTAGTCTACACCTTTCAGCACTAGTCAAGCGCACCTGCCGAGATGCGCCTAGTCTACACCTTGCAGCACTAGTCAAGCGCACCTGCCGAGATGCACCTAGTCTACACCTTTCAGCACTAGTCAAGCGCACCTGCCGAGATGCGCCTAGTCTACACCTTTCAGCAGTAGTCAAGCGCACCTGCCGCGTAGCGCCTAGTCTACATCTTTCAGCACTAGTCAAGCGCACCTGCCGCGGTGCGCCCAGTCTTCTGCGTTCATCACTAGTCAAGCGCACCTGCCGAGATGCGCCTAGTCTACACCTTTCAGCACTAGTCAAGCGCACCTGCCGAGATGCGCCTAGTCTACACCTTTCAGCACTAGTCAAGCGCACCTGCCGAGATGCGCCTAGTCTACACCTTTCAGCACTAGTCAAGCGCACCTGCCGAGATGCGCCTAGTCTACACCTTTCAGCACTAGTCAAGCGCACCTGCCGAGATGCACCTAGTCTACGCCTTTCAGCACTAGTCAAGCGCACCTGCCGAGATGCTCCTAGTCTACACCTTTCAGCACTAGTCAAGCGCACCTGCCGAGATGCGCCTAGTCTACACCTTGCAGCACTAGTCAAGCGCACCTGCCGAGATGCACCTAGTCTACACCTTTCAGCACTAGTCAAGCGCACCTGCCGAGATGCGCCTAGTCTACACCTTTCAGCACTAGTCAAGCGCACCTGCCGCGGAGCGCCTAGTCTACATCTTTCAGCACTAGTCAAGCGCACCTGCCGCGGTGCGCCTAGTCTACACCTTTCAGCACTAGTCAAGCGCACCTGCCGAGATGCGCCTAGTCTATACCTTTCAGCACCTGCTGCGGCGCGCCTAGTCTACACCTTTCAGCACTAGTCAAGCGCACCTGCCGCGGTGCGCCCAGTCTTCTGCGTTCATCACTAGTCAAGCGCACCTGCCGAGATGCGCCTAGTCTACACCTTTCAGCACTAGTCAAGCGCACCTGCCGCGGAGCGCCTGGTCTACATCTTTCAGCAGTAGTCAAGCGCACCTGCCGAGATGCGCCCAGTCTTCTGCGTTCATCACTAGTCAAGCGCACCTGCCGAGATGCGCCTAGTCTACACCTTTCAGCACTACTCAAGCGCACCTGCCGCGGAGCGCCTAGTCTACATCTTTCAGCACTTGTCAAGCGCACCTGCCGCGGTGCGCCCAGTGTTCTGCGTTCATCACTAGTCAAGAGCACATGCCGCGGTGCACCTAGTCTTCACTTTTCATCACTAGTCAAGCGCACCTGCCGCGGATCGCCCTGTCTTCACCATGCAGCACTGGTCAAGCGCACCTTGCCGCGATGCGCCTAGTCTACACCTTTCAGCACTAGTCAAGCGCACATGTCCGGTGCATATAGTCTTCAGGTTTCCGAACAAGTCAAGCGCACCTGCCACGGAGCTACGAGCCGGCACCTTTCAGCACTAGTCAAGCGAACCTGCCGCGATGCGCCTAGTTTACACGTTTCAGCACTAGCCAAGCGCACCTGTCGTGGTGCATATAGTCTTCAGGTTTCCGAGCAAGTCAAGCGCACCTGCCACGGAGCTCCAAGCCTGCACCTTTCAGCACTAGTCAAGCGAACCTGCCGCGATGCGCCTAGTTTACACGTATCAGCACTAGCCAAGCGCACCTGTCGTGGTGCATATAGTCTTCATGTTTCTGAACAAGTCAAGCGCACCTGCCACGGAGCGTCTAGCCTGCACCTTTCAGCACTAGTCAAGCGCACCTGACGAGATGCGCCTAGTCTACACCTTTCAGCACTAGTCAAGCGCACCTGCCGAGATGCGCCTAGTCTACACCTTTCAGCACTAGTCAAGCGCACCTGCCGCGTAGCGTCTAGTCTTCATCTTTCAGCTCTAGTCAAGCGCTCCTGCCGCGGTGCGCCCAGTCTTCTGCGTTCATCACCGCGTAGCGTCTAGCCTGCACCTTTCAGCACTAGTCAAGCGCACCTGCCGAGATGCGCCTAGTCTACACCTTTCAGCACTAGTCAAGCGCACCTGACGAGATGCGCCTAGTCTACACCTTGCAGCACTAGTCAAGCGCACCTGCCGAGATGCGCCTAGTCTACACCTTTCAGCACTAGTCAAGCGCACCTGCCGCGTAGCGTCTAGTCTACATCTTTCAGCACTAGTCAAGCGCACCTGCCGCGGTGCGCCCAGTCTTCTGCGTTCATCACTAGTCAAGCGCACCTGCCGAGATGCGCCTAGTCTACACCTTTCAGCACTAGTCAAGCGCACCTGTCGCGGTGCATATAGTCTTCGTGTTTATGAACAAGTCAAGCGCACCTGACACGGAGCGTTTAGCCTGCACCTTTCAGCACTAGTCAAGCGCACCTGCCGCGATGCGCCTAGTTTACTCGTTTCAGCACTTGCCAAGCGCACCTGTCGCGGTGCATATAGTCTTCGTGTTTCTGAACAAGTCAAGCGCACCTGCCACGGAGCGTCTAGCCTGCACCTTTCAGCACTAGTCAAGCGCACCTGCCGAGATGCGCCTAGTCTACACCTTTCAGCACTAGTCAAGCGCACCTGCCGAGATGCGCCTAGTCTACACCTTGCAGCACTAGTCAAGCGCACCTGCCGAGATGCACCTAGTCTACACCTTTCAGCACTAGTCAAGCGCACCTGCCGAGATGCGCCTAGTCTACACCTTTCAGCACTAGTCAAGCGCACCTGCCGAGATGCGCCTAGTCTACACCTTTCAGCACTAGTCAAGCGCACCTGCCGAGATGCACCTAGTCTACGCCTTTCAGCACTAGTCAAGCGCACCTGCCGAGATGCGCCTAGTCTACACCTTTCAGCACTAGTCAAGCGCACCTGCCGAGATGCGCCTAGTCTACACCTTGCAGCACTAGTCAAGCGCACCTGCCGAGATGCACCTAGTCTACACCTTTCAGCACTAGTCAAGCGCACCTGCCGAGATGCGCCTAGTCTACACCTTTCAGCACTAGTCAAGCGCACCTGCCGCGGAGCGCCTAGTCTACATCTTTCAGCACTAGTCAAGCGCACCTGCCGCGGTGCGCCTAGTCTACACCTTTCAGCACTAGTCAAGCGCACCTGCCGAGATGCGCCTAGTCTATACCTTTCAGCACCTGCTGCGGCGCGCCTAGTCTACACCTTTCAGCACTAGTCAAGCGCACCTGCCGCGGTGCGCCCAGTCTTCTGCGTTCATCACTAGTCAAGCGCACCTGCCGAGATGCGCCTAGTCTACACCTTTCAGCACTAGTCAAGCGCACCTGCCGCGGAGCGCCTGGTCTACATCTTTCAGCAGTAGTCAAGCGCACCTGCCGAGATGCGCCCAGTCTTCTGCGTTCATCACTAGTCAAGCGCACCTGCCGAGATGCGCCTAGTCTACACCTTTCAGCACTAGTCAAGCGCACCTGCCGCGGAGCGCCTAGTCTACATCTTTCAGCACTTGTCAAGCGCACCTGCCGCGGTGCGCCCAGTGTTCTGCGTTCATCACTAGTCAAGAGCACATGCCGCGGTGCACCTAGTCTTCACTTTTCATCACTAGTCAAGCGCACCTGCCGCGGATCGCCCTGTCTTCACCATGCAGCACTAGTCAAGCGCACCTTGCCGCGATGCGCCTAGTCTACACCTTTCAGCACTAGTCAAGCGCACATGTCCGGTGCATATAGTCTTCAGGTTTCCGAACAAGTCAAGCGCACCTGCCACGGAGCTACGAGCCGGCACCTTTCAGCACTAGTCAAGCGAACCTGCCGCGATGCGCCTAGTTTACACGTTTCAGCACTAGCCAAGCGCACCTGTCGTGGTGCATATAGTCTTCAGGTTTCCGAGCAAGTCAAGCGCACCTGCCACGGAGCTCCAAGCCTGCACCTTTCAGCACTAGTCAAGCGAACCTGCCGCGATGCGCCTAGTTTACACGTATCAGCACTAGCCAAGCGCACCTGTCGTGGTGCATATAGTCTTCATGTTTCTGAACAAGTCAAGCGCACCTGCCACGGAGCGTCTAGCCTGCACCTTTCAGCACTAGTCAAGCGCACCTGACGAGATGCGCCTAGTCTACACCTTTCAGCGCTAGTCAAGCGCACCTGCCGAGATGCGCCTAGTCTACACCTTTCAGCACTAGTCAAGCGCACCTGCCGCGTAGCGTCTAGTCTTCATCTTTCAGCTCTAGTCAAGCGCTCCTGCCGCGGTGCGCCCAGTCTTCTGCGTTCATCACCGCGTAGCGTCTAGCCTGCACCTTTCAGCACTAGTCAAGCGCACCTGCCGAGATGCGCCTAGTCTACACCTTTCAGCACTAGTCAAGCGCACCTGACGAGATGCGCCTAGTCTACACCTTGCAGCACTAGTCAAGCGCACCTGCCGAGATGCACCTAGTCTACACCTTTCAGCACTAGTCAAGCGCACCTGCCGAGATGCGCCTAGTCTACACCTTTCAGCACTAGTCAAGCGCACCTGCCGAGAAGCGCCTAGTCTACACCTTTCAGCACTAGTCAAGCGCACCTGCCGCGGAGCGCCTAGTCTACATCTTTCAGCACTAGTCAAGCGCACCTGCCGCGGTGCGCCTAGTCTACACCTTTCAGCACTAGTCAAGCGCACCTGCCGAGATGCGCCTAGTCTATACCTTTCAGCACAAGTCAAGCGCACCTGCCGAGATGCGCCTAGTCTACACCTTTCAGCACTAGTAAAGCGCACCTGCCGAGATGCACCTAGTCTACACCTATCAGCACTAGTCAAGCGCACCTGCCGCGGAGCCCCTAGTCTACATCTTTCAGCACTAGTCAAGCGCACCTGCCGCGGTGCGCCCAGTCTTCTGCGTTCATCACTAGTCAAGCGCACCTGCTGAGATGCGCCTAGTCTACACCTTTCAGCACTAGTCAAGCGAACCTGCCGCGATGCGCCTAGTCTACACGTTTCAGCACTAGCCAAGCGCACCTGTCGTGGTGCATATAGTCTTCATGTTTCTGAACAAGTCAAGCGCACCTGCCACGGAGCGTCTAGCCTGCACCTTTCAGCACTAGTCAAGCGCACCTGCCGAGATGCGCCTAGTCTATACCTTTCAGCACAAGTCAAGCGCACCTGTCGATATGCGCCTAGTCTACACCTTTCAGCACTTGTCAAGCGCACCTGCCGAGATGCACCTAGTCTACACCTTTCAGCACTAGTCAAGCGCAACTGCGCGGAGCCCCTAGTCTACATCTTTCAGCACTAGTCAAGCGCA
This sequence comes from Allolobophora icterica, assembly GCA_963556255.1. NCBI lineage: Eukaryota > Metazoa > Annelida > Clitellata > Crassiclitellata > Lumbricidae > Allolobophora > Allolobophora icterica. Next base: position 7,929,160 of record OY744617.1, on the reverse strand, counting down.
CCTGCCGCGGTGCGCCCAGTCTTCTGCGTTCATCACTAGTCAAGCGCACCTGCCGAGATGCGCCTAGTCTACACCTTTCAGCACTAGTCAAGCGCACCTGTCGCGGTGCATATAGTCTTCATGTTTCTGAACAAGTCAAGCGCACCTGCCACGGAGCGTCTAGCCTGCACCTTTCAGCACTAGTCAAGCGCACCTGCCGCGATGCGCCTAGTTTACACGTTTCAGCACTAGCCAAGCGCACCTGTCGCGGTGCATATAGTCTTCGTGTTTCTGAACAAGTCAAGCGCACCTGCCACGGAGCGTCTAGGCTGCACCTTTCAGCACTAGTCAAGCGCACCTGCCGAGATGCGCCTAGTCTACACCTTTCAGCACTAGTCAAGCGCACCTGCCGAGATGCGCCTAGTCTACACCTTGCAGCACTAGTCAAGCGCACCTGCCGAGATGCACCTAGTCTACACATTTCAGCACTAGTCAAGCGCACCTGCCGAGATGCGCCTAGTCTACACCTTTCAGCAGTAGTCAAGCGCACCTGCCGCGTAGCGCCTAGTCTACATCTTTCAGCACTAGTCAAGCGCACCTGCCGCGGTGCGCCCAGTCTTCTGCGTTCATCACTAGTCAAGCGCACCTGCCGAGATGCGCCTAGTCTACACCTTTCAGCACTAGTCAAGCGCACCTGCCGAGATGCGCCTAGTCTACACCTTTCAGCACTAGTCAAGCGCAGCTGCCGAGATGCGACTAGTCTACACCTTTCAGCACTAGTCAAGCGCACCTGCCGAGATGCACCTAGTCTACGCCTTTCAGCACTAGTCAAGCGCACCTGCCGAGATGCGCCTAGTCTACACCTTTCAGCACTAGTCAAGCGCACCTGCCGAGATGCGCCTAGTCTACACCTTGCAGCACTAGTCAAGCGCACCTGCCGAGATGCACCTAGTCTACACCTTTCAGCACTAGTCAAGCGCACCTGCCGCGGAGCGCCTAGTCTACATCTTTCAGCACTAGTCTAGCGCACCTGCCGCGGTGCGCCCAGTCTTCTGCGTTCATCACTAGTCAAGCGCACCTGCCGAGATGCGCCTAGTCTACACCTTTCAGCACTAGTCAAGCGCACCTGCCGAGATGCACCTAGTCTACACCTGTCAGCACTAGTCAAGCGCACCTGCCGAGATGCGCCTAGTCTATACCTTTCAGCACTTGTCAAGCGCACCTGCCGAGATGCACCTAGTCAACACCTTTCAGCACTAGTCAAGCGCACCTGCCGCGGAGCCCCTAGTCTACATCTTTCAGCCCTAGTCAAGCGCACCTGCCGCGGTGCGCCCAGTCTTCTGCGTTCATCACTAGTCAAGCGCACCTGCCGAGATGCGCCTAGTCTACACCTTTCAGCACTAGTCAAGCGCACCTGCCGCGGAGCGCCTAGTCTACATCTTTCAGCACTAATCAAGCGCACCTGCCGAGATGCGCCTAATCTACATCTTTCAGCACTAGTCAAGAGCACCTGCCGCGGTGCGCCCAGTCTTCTGCGTTCATCACTAGTCAAGCGCACCTGCCGAGATGCGCCTAGTCTACACCTTTCAGCACTAGTCAAGCGCACCTGCCGAGATGTCCCTAGTCTACACCTTTCAGCACTAGGCAAGCGCACCTGCCGAGATGCGCCTAGACTACACCTTGCAGCACTAGTCAAGCGCACCTGCCGAGATGCGCCTAGTCTACACCTTGCAGCACTAGTCAAGCGCACCTGCGGAGATGCACCTAGTCTACACCTTTCAGCACTAGTCAAACGCACCTGCCGAGATGCGCCTAGTCTACACCTTTCAGCACTAGTCAAGCGCACCTGCCGCGTAGCGTCTAGTCTACATCTTTCAGCACTAGTCAAGCGCACCTGCCGCGGTGCGCCCAGTCTTCTGCGTTCATCACTAGTCAAGCGCACCTGCCGAGATGCGCCTAGTCTACACCTTTCAGCACTAGTCAAGCGCACCTGCCGAGATGCACCTAGTCTACACCTTTCAGCACTAGTCAAGCGCACCTGTCGCGGTGCATATAGTCTTCGTGTTTATGAACAAGTCAAGGGCACCTGACACGGAGCGTCTATCCTGCACCTTTCAGCACTAGTCAAGCGCACCTGCCGCGATGCGCCTAGTTTACACGTTTCAGCACTTGCCAAGCGCACCTGTCGCGGTGCATATAGTCTTCGTGTTTCTGAACAAGTCAAGCGCACCTGCCACGGAGCGTCTAGCCTGCACCTTTCAGCACTAGTCAAGCGCACCTGCCGAGATGCGCCTAGTCTACACCTTTCAGCACTAGTCAAGCGCACCTGCCGAGATGCGCCTAGTCTACACCTTGCAGCACTAGTCAAGCGCACCTGCCGAGATGCACCTAGTCTACACCTTTCAGCACTAGTCAAGCGCACCTGCCGAGATGCGCCTAGTCTACACCTTTCAGCAGTAGTCAAGCGCACCTGCCGCGTAGCGCCTAGTCTACATCTTTCAGCACTAGTCAAGCGCACCTGCCGCGGTGCGCCCAGTCTTCTGCGTTCATCACTAGTCAAGCGCACCTGCCGAGATGCGCCTAGTCTACACCTTTCAGCACTAGTCAAGCGCACCTGCCGAGATGCGCCTAGTCTACACCTTTCAGCACTAGTCAAGCGCACCTGCCGAGATGCGCCTAGTCTACACCTTTCAGCACTAGTCAAGCGCACCTGCCGAGATGCGCCTAGTCTACACCTTTCAGCACTAGTAAGCGCACCTGCCGAGATGCACCTAGTCTACGCCTTTCAGCACTAGTCAAGCGCACCTGCCGAGATGCGCCTAGTCTACACCTTTCAGCACTAGTCAAGCGCACCTGCCGAGATGCGCCTAGTCTACACCTTGCAGCACTAGTCAAGCGCACCTGCCGAGATGCACCTAGTCTACACCTTTCAGCACTAGTCAAGCGCACCTGCCGAGATGCGCCTAGTCTACACCTTTCAGCACTAGTCAAGCGCACCTGCCGCGGAGCGCCTAGTCTACATCTTTCAGCACTAGTCAAGCGCACCTGCCGCGGTGCGCCTAGTCTACACCTTTCAGCACTAGTCAAGCGCACCTGCCGAGATGCGCCTAGTCTATACCTTTCAGCACCTGCTGCGGCGCGCCTAGTCTACACCTTTCAGCACTAGTCAAGCGCACCTGCCGCGGTGCGCCCAGTCTTCTGCGTTCATCACTAGTCAAGCGCACCTGCCGAGATGCGCCTAGTCTACACCTTTCAGCACTAGTCAAGCGCACCTGCCGCGGAGCGCCTGGTCTACATCTTTCAGCAGTAGTCAAGCGCACCTGCCGAGATGCGCCCAGTCTTCTGCGTTCATCACTAGTCAAGCGCACCTGCCGAGATGCGCCTAGTCTACACCTTTCAGCACTAGTCAAGCGCACCTGCCGCGGAGCGCCTAGTCTACATCTTTCAGCACTTGTCAAGCGCACCTGCCGCGGTGCGCCCAGTGTTCTGCGTTCATCACTAGTCAAGAGCACATGCCGCGGTGCACCTAGTCTTCACTTTTCATCACTAGTCAAGCGCACCTGCCGCGGATCGCCCTGTCTTCACCATGCAGCACTAGTCAAGCGCACCTTGCCGCGATGCGCCTAGTCTACACCTTTCAGCACTAGTCAAGCGCACATGTCCGGTGCATATAGTCTTCAGGTTTCCGAACAAGTCAAGCGCACCTGCCACGGAGCTACGAGCCGGCACCTTTCAGCACTAGTCAAGCGAACCTGCCGCGATGCGCCTAGTTTACACGTTTCAGCACTAGCCAAGCGCACCTGTCGTGGTGCATATAGTCTTCAGGTTTCCGAGCAAGTCAAGCGCACCTGCCACGGAGCTCCAAGCCTGCACCTTTCAGCACTAGTCAAGCGAACCTGCCGCGATGCGCCTAGTTTACACGTATCAGCACTAGCCAAGCGCACCTGTCGTGGTGCATATAGTCTTCATGTTTCTGAACAAGTCAAGCGCACCTGCCACGGAGCGTCTAGCCTGCACCTTTCAGCACTAGTCAAGCGCACCTGACGAGATGCGCCTAGTCTACACCTTTCAGCACTAGTCAAGCGCACCTGCCGAGATGCGCCTAGTCTACACCTTTCAGCACTAGTCAAGCGCACCTGCCGCGTAGCGTCTAGTCTTCATCTTTCAGCTCTAGTCAAGCGCTCCTGCCGCGGTGCGCCCAGTCTTCTGCGTTCATCACCGCGTAGCGTCTAGCCTGCACCTTTCAGCACTAGTCAAGCGCACCTGCCGAGATGCGCCTACTCTACACCTTTCAGCACTAGTCAAGCGCACCTGACGAGATGCGCCTAGTCTACACCTTGCAGCACTAGTCAAGCGCACCTGCCGAGATGCACCTAGTCTACACCTTTCAGCACTAGTCAAGCGCACCTGCCGAGATGCGCCTAGTCTACACCTTTCAGCACTAGTCAAGCGCACCTGCCGAGATGCGCCTAGTCTACACCTTTCAGCACTAGTCAAGCGCACCTGCCGCGGAGCGCCTAGTCTACATCTTTCAGCACTAGTCAAGCGCACCTGCCGCGGTGCGCCTAGTCTACACCTTTCAGCACTAGTCAAGCGCACCTGCCGAGATGCGCCTAGTCTATACCTTTCAGCACAAGTCAAGCGCACCTGCCGAGATGCGCCTAGTCTACACCTTTCAGCACTAGTAAAGCGCACCTGCCGAGATGCACCTAGTCTACACCTATCAGCACTAGTCAAGCGCACCTGCCGCGGAGCCCCTAGTCTACATCTTTCAGCACTAGTCAAGCGCACCTGCCGCGGTGCGCCCAGTCTTCTGTGTTCATCACTAGTCAAGCGCACCTGCTGAGATGCGCCTAGTCTACACCTTTCAGCACTAGTCAAGCGAACCTGCCGCGATGCGCCTAGTCTACACGTTTCAGCACTAGCCAAGCGCACCTGTCGTGGTGCATATAGTCTTCATGTTTCTGAACAAGTCAAGCGCACCTGCCACGGAGCGTCTAGCCTGCACCTTTCAGCACTAGTCAAGCGCACCTGCCGAGATGCGCCTAGTCTATACCTTTCAGCACAAGTCAAGCGCACCTGTCGATATGCGCCTAGTCTACACCTTTCAGCACTAGTCAAGCGCACCTGCCGCGGAGCCCCTAGTCTACATCTTTCAGCACTAGTCAAGCGCACCTGCCGCGGTGCGCCCAGTCTTCTGCGTTCATCACTAGTCAAGCGCACCTGCCGAGATGCGCCTAGTCTACACCTTTCAGCACTAGTCAAGCGCACCTGTCGCGGTGCATATAGTCTTCATGTTTCTGAACAAGTCAAGCGCACCTGCCACGGAGCGTCTAGCCTGCACCTTTCAGCACTAGTCAAGCGCACCTGCCGCGATGCGCCTAGTTTACACGTTTCAGCACTAGCCAAGCGCACCTGTCGCGGTGCATATAGTCTTCGTGTTTCTGAACAAGTCAAGCGCACCTGACACGGAGCGTCTAGGCTGCACCTTTCAGCACTAGTCAAGCGCACCTGCCGAGATGCGCCTAGTCTACACCTTTCAGCACTAGTCAAGCGCACCTGCCGAGATGCGCCTAGTCTACACCTTGCAGCACTAGTCAAGCGCACCTGCCGAGATGCACATAGTCTACACATTTCAGCACTAGTCAAGCGCACCTGCCGAGATGCGCCTAGTCTACACCTTTCAGCAGTAGTCAAGCGCACCTGCCGCGTAGCGCCTAGTCTACATCTTTCAGCACTAGTCAAGCGCACCTGCCGCGGTGCGCCCAGTCTTCTGCGTTCATCACTAGTCAAGCGCACCTGCCGAGATGCGCCTAGTCTACACCTTTCAGCACTAGTCAAGCGCACCTGCCGAGATGCGCCTAGTCTACACCTTTCAGCACTAGTCAAGCGCAGCTGCCGAGATGCGACTAGTCTACACCTTTCAGCACTAGTCAAGCGCACCTGCCGAGATGCACCTAGTCTACGCCATTCAGCACTAGTCAAGCGCACCTGCCGAGATGCGCCTAGTCTACACCTTTCAGCACTAGTCAAGCGCACCTGCCGAGATGCGCCTAGTCTACACCTTGCAGCACTAGTCAAGCGCACCTGCCGAGATGCACCTAGTCTACACCTTTCAGCACTAGTCAAGCGCACCTGCCGCGGAGCGCCTAGTCTACATCTTTCAGCACTAGTGTAGCGCACCTGCCGCGGTGCGCCCAGTCTTCTGCGTTCATCACTAGTCAAGCGCACCTGCCGAGATGCGCCTAGTCTACACCTTTCAGCACTAGTCAAGCGCACCTGCCGAGATGCACCTAGTCTACACCTGTCAGCACTAGTCAAGCGCACCTGCCGCGGAGCCCCTAGTCTACATCTTTCAGCACTAGTCAAGCGCACCTGCCGCGGTGCGCCCAGTCTTCTGCGTTCATCACTAGTCAAGCGCACCTGCCGAGATCCGCCTAGTCTACACCTTTCAGCACTAGTCAAGCGCACCTGCCGCGGAGCGCCTAGTCTACATCTTTCAGCACTAGTCAAGCGCACCTGCCGAGATGCGCCTAGTCTACACCTTTCAGCACTAGTCAAGCGCACCTGCCGCGGAGCGCCTAGTCTACATCTTTCAGCACTAGTCAAGCGCAAATGCCGCGGTGCGCCCAGTCTTCTGCGTTCATCACTAGTCAAGAGCACCTGCCGCGGTGCACCTAGTCTTCACTTTTCATCACTAGTCAAGCGCACCTGCCGCGGAGAGCCCTGTCTTCACCATGCAGCACTAGTCAAGCGCACCTGTCGCAGTGCATATAGTCTTCAGGTTTCCGAACAACGCAAGCGCACCTGCCGCAGTGCGCCCAGTCTACACCTTTCAGCACTAGTCAAGCGCACCTTGCCGCGATGCGCCTAGTCTACACGTTTCAGCACTAGCCAAGCGCACCTGTCGCGGTGCATATAGTCTTCATGTTTCTGAACAAGTCAAGCGCACCTGAAACAGGAGCGCCTAGCCTGCACCTTTCAGCACTAGTCAAGCGCACCTGCCGAGATGCGCCTAGTCTACACCTTTCAGCACAAGTCAAGCGCACCTGCCGAGATGCGCCTAGTCTACACCTTTCAGCACTAGTCAAGCGCACCTGCCGAGATGCACCTAGTCTACGCCTTTCAGCACTAGTCAAGCGCACCTGCCGTGATGCGCCTAGTCTACACCTTTCAGCACTAGTCAAGCGCACCTGCCGAGATGCGCCTGGTCTACACCTTGCAGCACTAGTCAAGCGCACCTGCCGAGATGCACCTAGTCTACACCTTTCAGCACTAGTCAAGCGCACCTGCTGAGATGCGCCTAGTCTACACCTTTCAGCACTAGTCAAGCGCACCTGCCGCGGAGCGCCTAGTCTACATCTTTCAGCACTAGTCAAGCGCACCTGCCGCGGTGCGCCTAGTCTACACCTTTCAGCACTAGTCAAGCGCACCTGCCGCGGAGCGCCTAGTCTACATCTTTCAGCACTAGTCAAGCGCACCTGCCGAGATGCGCCTAGTCTATACCTTTCAGCACAAGTCAAGCGCACCTGTCGATATGCGCCTAGTCTACACCTTTCAGCACTTGTCAAGCGCACCTGCCGAGATGCACCTAGTCTACACCTTTCAGCACTAGTCAAGGGCACCTGCCGCGGAGCCCCTAGTCTACATCTTTCAGCACTAGACAAGCGCACCTGCCGCGGTGCGCCCAGTCTTCTGCGTTCATCACTAGTCAAGCGCACCTGCCGAGATGCGCCTAGTCTACACCTTTCAGCACTAGTCAAGCGCACCTGCCGCGGAGCGCCTAGTCTACATCTTTCAGCACTAGTCAAGCGCACCTGCCGAGATGCGCCTAGTCTACACCTTTCAGCACTAGTCAAGCGCACCTGCCGCGGAGCGCCTAGTCTACATCTTTCAGCACTAGTCAAGCGCACCTGCCGCGGTGCGCCCAGTCTTCTGCGTTCATCACCAGTCAAGAGCACCTGCCGCGGTGCACCTAGTCTTCACTTTTCATCACTAATCAAGCGCTTCTGCCGCGGAGAGCCCTGTCTTCACCATGCAGCACTAGTCAAGCGCACCTTGCCGCGATGCGCCTAGTCTACACGTTTCAGAACTAGCCAAGCGCACCTGTCGCGGTGCATATAGTCTTCATGTTTCTGAACAAGTCAAGCGCACCTGAAACAGGAGCGCCTAGCCTGCACCTTTCAGCACTAGTCAAGCGCACCTGCCGAGATGCGCCTAGTCTACACCTTTCAGCACTAGTCAAGCGCACCTGCCGTGATGAGCCTAGTCTACGCCTTTCAGCACTAGTCAAGCGAACCTGCCGAGATGCGCCTAGTCCACACCTTTCAGCACTAGTCAAGCGCACCTGCCGAGATGCGCCTAGTCTACACCTTGCAGCACTAGTCAAGCGCACCTGCCGAGATGCACCTAGTCTACACCTTTCAGCACTAGTCAAGCGCACCTGCTGAGATGCGTCTAGTCTACACCTTTCAGCAATAGTCAAGCGCACCTGCCGCGGAGCGCCTAGTCTACATCTTTCAGCACTAGTCAAGCGCATCTGCCGCGGTGCGCCTAGTCTACACCTTTCAGCACTAGTCAAGCGCACCTGCCGAGATGCGCCTAGTCTATACCTTTCAGCACAAGTCAAGCGCACCTGTCGATATGCGCCTAGTCTACACCTTTCAGCACTAGTCAAGCGCACCTGCCGCGGTGCGCCCAGTCTTCTGCGTTCATCACTAGTCAAGCGCACCTGCCGAGATGCGCCTAGTCTACACCTTTCAGCACTAGTCAAGCGCACCTGCCGAGATGCACCTAGTCTACACCTTTCAGCACTAGTCAAGCGCACCTGTCGCGGTGCATATAGTCTTCGTGTTTATGAACAAGTCAAGGGCACCTGACACGGAGCGTCTATCCTGCACCTTTCAGCACTAGTCAAGCGCACCTGCCGCGATGCGCCTAGTTTACACGTTTCAGCACTTGCCAAGCGCACCTGTCGCGGTGCATATAGTCTTCGTGTTTCTGAACAAGTCAAGCGCACCTGCCACGGAGCGTCTAGCCTGCACCTTTCAGCACTAGTCAAGCGCACCTGCCGAGATGCGCCTAGTCTACACCTTTCAGCACTAGTCAAGCGCACCTGCCGAGATGCGCCTAGTCTACACCTTGCAGCACTAGTCAAGCGCACCTGCCGAGATGCACCTAGTCTACACCTTTCAGCACTAGTCAAGCGCACCTGCCGAGATGCGCCTAGTCTACACCTTTCAGCAGTAGTCAAGCGCACCTGCCGCGTAGCGCCTAGTCTACATCTTTCAGCACTAGTCAAGCGCACCTGCCGCGGTGCGCCCAGTCTTCTGCGTTCATCACTAGTCAAGCGCACCTGCCGAGATGCGCCTAGTCTACACCTTTCAGCACTAGTCAAGCGCACCTGCCGAGATGCGCCTAGTCTACACCTTTCAGCACTAGTCAAGCGCACCTGCCGAGATGCGCCTAGTCTACACCTTTCAGCACTAGTAAGCGCACCTGCCGAGATGCACCTAGTCTACGCCTTTCAGCACTAGTCAAGCGCACCTGCCGAGATGCGCCTAGTCTACACCTTTCAGCACTAGTCAAGCGCACCTGCCGAGATGCGCCTAGTCTACACCTTGCAGCACTAGTCAAGCGCACCTGCCGAGATGCACCTAGTCTACACCTTTCAGCACTAGTCAAGCGCACCTGCCGAGATGCGCCTAGTCTACACCTTTCAGCACTAGTCAAGCGCACCTGCCGCGGAGCGCCTAGTCTACATCTTTCAGCACTAGTCAAGCGCACCTGCCGCGGTGCGCCTAGTCTACACCTTTCAGCACTAGTCAAGCGCACCTGCCGAGATGCGCCTAGTCTATACCTTTCAGCACCTGCTGCGGCGCGCCTAGTCTACACCTTTCAGCACTAGTCAAGCGCACCTGCCGCGGTGCGCCCAGTCTTCTGCGTTCATCACTAGTCAAGCGCACCTGCCGAGATGCGCCTAGTCTACACCTTTCAGCACTAGTCAAGCGCACCTGCCGCGGAGCGCCTGGTCTACATCTTTCAGCAGTAGTCAAGCGCACCTGCCGAGATGCGCCCAGTCTTCTGCGTTCATCACTAGTCAAGCGCACCTGCCGAGATGCGCCTAGTCTACACCTTTCAGCACTAGTCAAGCGCACCTGCCGCGGAGCGCCTAGTCTACATCTTTCAGCACTTGTCAAGCGCACCTGCCGCGGTGCGCCCAGTGTTCTGCGTTCATCACTAGTCAAGAGCACATGCCGCGGTGCACCTAGTCTTCACTTTTCATCACTAGTCAAGCGCACCTGCCGCGGATCGCCCTGTCTTCACCATGCAGCACTAGTCAAGCGCACCTTGCCGCGATGCGCCTAGTCTACACCTTTCAGCACTAGTCAAGCGCACATGTCCGGTGCATATAGTCTTCAGGTTTCCGAACAAGTCAAGCGCACCTGCCACGGAGCTACGAGCCGGCACCTTTCAGCACTAGTCAAGCGAACCTGCCGCGATGCGCCTAGTTTACACGTTTCAGCACTAGCCAAGCGCACCTGTCGTGGTGCATATAGTCTTCAGGTTTCCGAGCAAGTCAAGCGCACCTGCCACGGAGCTCCAAGCCTGCACCTTTCAGCACTAGTCAAGCGAACCTGCCGCGATGCGCCTAGTTTACACGTATCAGCACTAGCCAAGCGCACCTGTCGTGGTGCATATAGTCTTCATGTTTCTGAACAAGTCAAGCGCACCTGCCACGGAGCGTCTAGCCTGCACCTTTCAGCACTAGTCAAGCGCACCTGACGAGATGCGCCTAGTCTACACCTTTCAGCACTAGTCAAGCGCACCTGCCGAGATGCGCCTAGTCTACACCTTTCAGCACTAGTCAAGCGCACCTGCCGCGTAGCGTCTAGTCTTCATCTTTCAGCTCTAGTCAAGCGCTCCTGCCGCGGTGCGCCCAGTCTTCTGCGTTCATCACCGCGTAGCGTCTAGCCTGCACCTTTCAGCACTAGTCAAGCGCACCTGCCGAGATGCGCCTACTCTACACCTTTCAGCACTAGTCAAGCGCACCTGACGAGATGCGCCTAGTCTACACCTTGCAGCACTAGTCAAGCGCACCTGCCGAGATGCACCTAGTCTACACCTTTCAGCACTAGTCAAGCGCACCTGCCGAGATGCGCCTAGTCTACACCTTTCAGCACTAGTCAAGCGCACCTGCCGAGATGCGCCTAGTCTACACCTTTCAGCACTAGTCAAGCGCACCTGCCGCGGAGCGCCTAGTCTACATCTTTCAGCACTAGTCAAGCGCACCTGCCGCGGTGCGCCTAGTCTACACCTTTCAGCACTAGTCAAGGGCACCTGCCGAGATGCGCCTAGTCTATACCTTTCAGCACAAGTCAAGCGCACCTGCCGAGATGCGCCTAGTCTACACCTTTCAGCACTAGTAAAGCGCACCTGCCGAGATGCACCTAGTCTACACCTATCAGCACTAGTCAAGCGCACCTGCCGCGGAGCCCCTAGTCTACATCTTTCAGCACTAGTCAAGCGCACCTGCCGCGGTGCGCCCAGTCTTCTGCGTTCATCACTAGTCAAGCGCACCTGCTGAGATGCGCCTAGTCTACACCTTTCAGCACTAGTCAAGCGAACCTGCCGCGATGCGCCTAGTCTACACGTTTCAGCACTAGCCAAGCGCACCTGTCGTGGTGCATATAGTCTTCATGTTTCTGAACAAGTCAAGCGCACCTGCCACGGAGCGTCTAGCCTGCACCTTTCAGCACTAGTCAAGCGCACCTGCCGAGATGCGCCTAGTCTATACCTTTCAGCACAAGTCAAGCGCACCTGCCGATATGCGCCTAGTCTACACCTTTCAGCACTTGTCAAGCGCACCTGCTGAGATGCACCTAGTCTACACCTTTCAGCACTAGTCAAGCGCACCTGCCGCGGAGCCCCTAGTCTACATCTTTCAGCACTAGTCAAGCGCACCTGCCGCGGTGCGCCCAGTCTTCTGCGTTCATCACTAGTCAAGCGCACCTGCCGAGATGCGCCTAGTCTACACCTTTCAGCACTAGTCAAGCGCACCTGTCGCGGTGCATATAGTCTTCATGTTTCTGAACAAGTCAAGCGCACCTGCCACGGAGCGTCTAGCCTGCACCTTTCAGCACTAGTCAAGCGCACCTGCCGCGATGCGCCTAGTTTACACGTTTCAGCACTAGCCAAGCGCACCTGTCGCGGTGCATATAGTCTTCGTGTTTCTGAACAAGTCAAGCGCACCTGACACGGAGCGTCTAGGCTGCACCTTTCAGCACTAGTCAAGCGCACCTGCCGAGATGCGCCTAGTCTACACCTTTCAGCACTAGTCAAGCGCACCTGCCGAGATGCGCCTAGTCTACACCTTGCAGCACTAGTCAAGCGCACCTGCCGAGATGCACATAGTCTACACATTTCAGCACTAGTCAAGCGCACCTGCCGAGATGCGCCTAGTCTACACCTTTCAGCAGTAGTCAAGCGCACCTGCCGCGTAGCGCCTAGTCTACATCTTTCAGCACTAGTCAAGCGCACCTGCCGCGGTGCGCCCAGTCTTCTGCGTTCATCACTAGTCAAGCGCACCTGCCGAGATGCGCCTAGTCTACACCTTTCAGCACTAGTCAAGCGCACCTGCCGAGATGCGCCTAGTCTACACCTTTCAGCACTAGTCAAGCGCAGCTGCCGAGATGCGACTAGTCTACACCTTTCAGCACTAGTCAAGCGCACCTGCCGAGATGCACCTAGTCTACGCCATTCAGCACTAGTCAAGCGCACCTGCCGAGATGCGCCTAGTCTACACCTTTCAGCACTAGTCAAGCGCACCTGCCGAGATGCGCCTAGTCTACACCTTGCAGCACTAGTCAAGCGCACCTGCCGAGATGCACCTAGTCTACACCTTTCAGCACTAGTCAAGCGCACCTGCCGCGGAGCGCCTAGTCTACATCTTTCAGCACTAGTGTAGCGCACCTGCCGCGGTGCGCCCAGTCTTCTGCGTTCATCACTAGTCAAGCGCACCTGCCGAGATGCGCCTAGTCTACACCTTTCAGCACTAGTCAAGCGCACCTGCCGAGATGCACCTAGTCTACACCTGTCAGCACTAGTCAAGCGCACCTGCCGCGGAGCCCCTAGTCTACATCTTTCAGCACTAGTCAAGCGCACCTGCCGCGGTGCGCCCAGTCTTCTGCGTTCATCACTAGTCAAGCGCACCTGCCGAGATCCGCCTAGTCTACACCTTTCAGCACTAGTCAAGCGCACCTGCCGCGGAGCGCCTAGTCTACATCTTTCAGCACTAGTCAAGCGCACCTGCCGAGATGCGCCTAGTCTACACCTTTCAGCACTAGTCAAGCGCACCTGCCGCGGAGCGCCTAGTCTACATCTTTCAGCACTAGTCAAGCGCAAATGCCGCGGTGCGCCCAGTCTTCTGCGTTCATCACTAGTCAAGAGCACCTGCCGCGGTGCACCTAGTCTTCACTTTTCATCACTAGTCAAGCGCACCTGCCGCGGAGAGCCCTGTCTTCACCATGCAGCACTAGTCAAGCGCACCTGTCGCAGTGCATATAGTCTTCAGGTTTCCGAACAACGCAAGCGCACCTGCCGCAGTGCGCCCAGTCTACACCTTTCAGCACTAGTCAAGCGCACCTTGCCGCGATGCGCCTAGTCTACACGTTTCAGCACTAGCCAAGCGCACCTGTCGCGGTGCATATAGTCTTCATGTTTCTGAACAAGTCAAGCGCACCTGAAACAGGAGCGCCTAGCCTGCACCTTTCAGCACTAGTCAAGCGCACCTGCCGAGATGCGCCTAGTCTACACCTTTCAGCACAAGTCAAGCGCACCTGCCGAGATGCGCCTAGTCTACACCTTTCAGCACTAGTCAAGCGCACCTGCCGAGATGCACCTAGTCTACGCCTTTCAGCACTAGTCAAGCGCACCTGCCGTGATGCGCCTAGTCTACACCTTTCAGCACTAGTCAAGCGCACCTGCCGAGATGCGCCTGGTCTACACCTTGCAGCACTAGTCAAGCGCACCTGCCGAGATGCACCTAGTCTACACCTTTCAGCACTAGTCAAGCGCACCTGCTGAGATGCGCCTAGTCTACACCTTTCAGCACTAGTCATGCGCACCTGCCGCGGAGCGCCTAGTCTACATCTTTCAGCACTAGTCAAGCGCACCTGCCGCGGTGCGCCTAATCTACACCTTTCAGCACTAGTCAAGCGCACCTGCCGCGGAGCGCCTAGTCTACATCTTTCAGCACTAGTCAAGCGCACCTGCCGAGATGCGCCTAGTCTATACCTTTCAGCACAAGTCAAGCGCACCTGTCGATATGCGCCTAGTCTACACCTTTCAGCACTTGTCAAGCGCACCTGCCGAGATGCACCTAGTCTACACCTTTCAGCACTAGTCAAGCGCACCTGCCGCGGAGCCCCTAGTCTACATCTTTCAGCACTAGACAAGCGCACCTGCCGCGGTGCGCCCAGTCTTCTGCGTTCATCACTAGTCAAGCGCACCTGCCGAGATGCGCCTAGTCTACACCTTTCAGCACTAGTCAAGCGCACCTGCCGCGGAGCGCCTAGTCTACATCTTTCAGCACTAGTCAAGCGCACCTGCCGAGATGCGCCTAGTCTACACCTTTCAGCACTAGTCAAGCGCACCTGCCGCGGAGCGCCTAGTCTACATCTTTCAGCACTAGTCAAGCGCACCTGCCGCGGTGCGCCCAGTCTTCTGCGTTCATCACCAGTCAAGAGCACCTGCCGCGGTGCACCTAGTCTTCACTTTTCATCACTAATCAAGCGCTTCTGCCGCGGAGAGCCCTGTCTTCACCATGCAGCACTAGTCAAGCGCACCTTGCCGCGATGCGCCTAGTCTACACGTTTCAGAACTAGCCAAGCGCACCTGTCGCGGTGCATATAGTCTTCATGTTTCTGAACAAGTCAAGCGCACCTGAAACAGGAGCGCCTAGCCTGCACCTTTCAGCACTAGTCAAGCGCACCTGCCGAGATGCGCCTAGTCTACACCTTTCAGCACTAGTCAAGCGCACCTGCCGAGATGAGCCTAGTCTACGCCTTTCAGCACTAGTCAAGCGAACCTGCCGAGATGCGCCTAGTCCACACCTTTCAGCACTAGTCAAGCGCACCTGCCGAGATGCGCCTAGTCTACACCTTGCAGCACTAGTCAAGCGCACCTGCCGAGATGCACCTAGTCTACACCTTTCAGCACTAGTCAAGCGCACCTGCTGAGATGCGTCTAGTCTACACCTTTCAGCAATAGTCAAGCGCACCTGCCGCGGAGCGCCTAGTCTACATCTTTCAGCACTAGTCAAGCGCACCTGCCGCGGTGCGCCTAGTCTACACCTTTCAGCACTAGTCAAGCGCACCTGCCGAGATGCGCCTAGTCTATACCTTTCAGCACAAGTCAAGCGCACCTGTCGATATGCGCCTAGTCTACACCTTTCAGCACTTGTCAAGCGCACCTGCCGAGATGCACCTAGTCAACACCTTTCAGCACTAGTCAAGCGCACCTGCCGCGGAGCCCCTAGTCTACATCTTTCAGCACTAGTCAAGCGCACCTGCCGCGGTGCGCCCAGTCTTCTGCGTTCATCACTAGTCAAGCGCACCTGCCGAGATGCGCCTAGTCTACACCTTTCAGCACTAGTCAAGCGCACCTGCCGCGGAGCGCCTAGTCTACATCTTTCAGCACTAATCAAGCGCACCTGCCGAGATGCGCCTAGTCTACATCTTTCAGCACTAGTCAAGAGCACCTGCCGCGGTGCGCCCAGTCTTCTGCGTTCATCACTAGTCAAGCGCACCTGCCGCGATGCGCTGACTCTACACCTTTCAGCACTAGTCAAGCGCACCTGCCGCGGAGTGCCTAGTCTACATCTTTCAGCACTAGTCAAGCGCAGCTGCCGCGGTGCGCCTAGTCTACACACTTCAGCACTAGTCAAGCGCACCTGTCGCGGTGCATATAGTCTTCATGTTTCTGAACAAGGCAAGCGCACCTGCTGCGGCGCGCTTAGTCTACACCTTTCAGCACTAGTCAAGCGCACCTGCCGAGATGCGCCTAGTCTACACCTTTCAGCACTAGTCAAGCGCACCTGCCGCGTAGCGTCTAGTCTTCATCTTTCAGCTCTAGTCAAGCGCTCCTGCCGCGGTGCGCCCAGTCTTCTGCGTTCATCACCGCGTAGCGTCTAGCCTGCACCTTTCAGCACTAGTCAAGCGCACCTGCCGAGATGCGCCTAGTCTACACCTTTCAGCACTAGTCAAGCGCACCTGACGAGATGCGCCTAGTCTACACCTTGCAGCACTAGTCAAGCGCACCTGCCGAGATACACCTAGTCTACACCTTTCAGCACTAGTCAAGCGCACCTGCCGAGATGCGCCTAGTCTACACCTTTCAGCACTAGTCAAGCGCACCTGCCGAGATGCGCCTAGTCTACACCTTTCAGCACTAGTCAAGCGCACCTGCCGCGGAGCGCCTAGTCTACATCTTTCAGCACTAGTCAAGCGCACCTGCCGCGGTGCGCCTAGTCTACACCTTTCAGCACTAGTCAAGCGCACCTGCCGAGATGCGCCTAGTCTATACCTTTCAGCACAAGTCAAGCGCACCTGCCGAGATGCGCCTAGTCTACACCTTTCAGCACTAGTAAAGCGCACCTGCCGAGATGCACCTAGTCTACACCTATCAGCACTAGTCAAGCGCACCTGCCGCGGAGCCCCTAGTCTACATCTTTCAGCACTAGTCAAGCGCACCTGCCGCGGTGCGCCCAGTCTTCTGCGTTCATCACTAGTCAAGCGCACCTGCTGAGATGCGCCTAGTCTACACCTTTCAGCACTAGTCAAGCGAACCTGCCTCGATGCGCCTAGTCTACACGTTTCAGCACTAGCCAAGCGCACCTGTCGTGGTGCATATAGTCTTCATGTTTCTGAACAAGTCAAGCGCACCTGCCACGGAGCGTCTAGCCTGCACCTTTCAGCACTAGTCAAGCGCACCTGCCGAGATGCGCCTAGTCTATACCTTTCAGCACAAGTCAAGCGCACCTGTCGATATGCGCCTAGTCTACACCTTTCAGCACTTGTCAAGCGCACCTGCCGAGATGCACCTAGTCTACACCTTTCAGCACTAGTCAAGCGCACCTGCCGCGGAGCCCCTAGTCTACATCTTTCAGCACTAGTCAAGCGCACCTGCCGCGGTGCGCCCAGTCTTCTGCGTTCATCACTAGTCAAGCGCACCTGCCGAGATGCGCCTAGTCTACACCTTTCAGCACTAGTCAAGCGCACCTGTCGCGGTGCATATAGTCTTCATGTTTCTGAACAAGTCAAGCGCACCTGCCACGGAGCGTCTAGCCTGCACCTTTCAGCACTAGTCAAGCGCACCTGCCGCGATGCGCCTAGTTTACACGTTTCAGCACTAGCCAAGCGCACCTGTCGCGGTGCATATAGTCTTCGTGTTTCTGAACAAGTCAAGCGCACCTGCCACGGAGCGTCTAGGCTGCACCTTTCAGCACTAGTCAAGCGCACCTGCCGAGATGCGCCTAGTCTACACCTTTCAGCACTAGTCAAGCGCACCTGCCGAGATGCGCCTAGTCTACACCTTGCAGCACTAGTCAAGCGCACCTGCCGAGATGCACCTAGTCTACACATTTCAGCACTAGTCAAGCGCACCTGCCGAGATGCGCCTAGTCTACACCTTTCAGCAGTAGTCAAGCGCACCTGCCGCGTAGCGCCTAGTCTACATCTTTCAGCACTAGTCAAGCGCACCTGCCGCGGTGCGCCCAGTCTTCTGCGTTCATCACTAGTCAAGCGCACCTGCCGAGATGCGCCTAGTCTACACCTTTCAGCACTAGTCAAGCGCACCTGCCGAGATGCACCTAGTCTACGCCTTTCAGCACTAGTCAAGCGCACCTGCCGAGATGCCGAGATGCGCCTAGTCTACACCTTGCAGCACTAGTCAAGCGCACCTGCCGAGATGCACCTAGTCTACACCTTTCAGCACTAGTCAAGCGCACCTGCCGCGGAGCGCCTAGTCTACATCTTTCAGCACTAGTCTAGCGCACCTGCCGCGGTGCGCCCAGTCTTCTGCGTTCATCACTAGTCAAGCGCACCTGCCGAGATGCGCCTAGTCTACACCTTTCAGCACTAGTCAAGCGCACCTGCCGAGATGCACCTAGTCTACACCTGTCAGCACTAGTCAAGCGCACCTGCCGCGGAGCCCCTAGTCTACATCTTTCAGCACTAGTCAAGCGCACCTGCCGCGGTGCGCCCAGTCTTCTGCGTTCATCACTAGTCAAGCGCACCTGCCGAGATCCGCCTAGTCTACACCTTTCAGCACTAGTCAAGCGCACCTGCCGCGGAGCGCCTAGTCTACATCTTTCAGCACTAGTCAAGCGCACCTGCCGAGATGCGTCTAGTCTACACCTTTCAGCACTAGTCAAGCGCACCTGCCGCGGAGCGCCTAGTCTACATCTTTCAGCACTAGTCAAGCGCAAATGCCGCGGTGCGCCCAGTCTTCTGCGTTCATCACTAGTCAAGAGCACCTGCCGCGGTGCACCTAGTCTTCACTTTTCATCACTAGTCAAGCGCACCTGCCGCGGAGAGCCCTGTCTTCACCATGCAGCACTAGTCAAGCGCACCTGTCGCAGTGCATATAGTCTTCAGGTTTCCGAACAACGCAAGCGCACCTGCCGCAGTGCGCCCAGTCTACACCTTTCAGCACTAGTCAAGCGCACCTTGCCGCGATGCGCCTAGTCTACACGTTTCAGCACTAGCCAAGCGCACCTGTCGCGGTGCATATAGTCTTCATGTTTCTGAACAAGTCAAGCGCACCTGAAACAGGAGCGCCTAGCCTGCACCTTTCAGCACTAGTCAAGCGCACCTGCCGAGATGCGCCTAGTCTACACCTTTCAGCACAAGTCAAGCGCACCAGCCGAGATGCGCCTAGTCTACACCTTTCAGCACTAGTCAAGCGCACCTGCCGAGATGCACCTAGTCTACGCCTTTCAGCACTAGTCAAGCGCACCTGCCGAGATGCGCCTAGTCTACACCTTTCAGCACTAGTCAAGCGCACCTGCCGAGATGCGCCTGGTCTACACCTTGCAGCACTAGTCAAGCGCACCTGCCGAGATGCACCTAGTCTACACCTTTCAGCACTAGTCAAGCGCACCTGCTGAGATGCGCCTAGTCTACACCTTTCAGCACTAGTCAAGCGCACCTGCCGCGGAGCGCCTACTCTACATCTTTCAGCACTAGTCAAGCGCACCTGCCGCGGTGCGCCTAGTCTACACCTTTCAGCACTAGTCAAGCGCACCTGCCGCGGAGCGCCTAGTCTACATCTTTCAGCACTAGTCAAGCGCACCTGCCGAGATGCGCCTAGTCTATACCTTTCAGCACAAGTCAAGCGCACCTGTCGATATGCGCCTAGTCTACACCTTTCAGCACTTGTCAAGCGCACCTGCCGAGATGCACCTAGTCTACACCTTTCAGCACTAGTCAAGCGCACCTGCCGCGGAGCCCCTAGTCTACATCTTTCAGCACTAGACAAGCGCACCTGCCGCGGTGCGCCCAGTCTTCTGCGTTCATTACTAGTCAAGCGCACCTGCCGAGATGCGCCTAGTCTACACCTTTCAGCACTAGTCAAGCGCACCTGCCGCGGAGCGCCTAGTCTACATCTTTCAGCACTAGTCAAGCGCACCTGCCGAGATGCGCCTAGTCTACACCTTTCAGCACTAGTCAAGCGCACCTGCCGCGGAGCGCCTAGTCTACATCTTTCAGCACTAGTCAAGCGCACCTGCCGCGGTGCGCCCAGTCTTCTGCGTTCATCACCAGTCAAGAGCACCTGCCGCGGTGCACCTAGTCTTCACTTTTCATCACTAATCAAGCGCTTCTGCCGCGGAGAGCCCTGTCTTCACCATGCAGCACTAGTCAAGCGCACCTTGCCGCGATGCGCCTAGTCTACACGTTTCAGAACTAGCCAAGCGCACCTGTCGCGGTGCATATAGTCTTCATGTTTCTGAACAAGTCAAGCGCACCTGAAACAGGAGCGCCTAGCCTGCACCTTTCAGCACTAGTCAAACGCACCTGCCGAGATGCGCCTAGTCTACACCTTTCAGCACTAGTCAAGCGCACCTGCCGAGATGAGCCTAGTCTACGCCTTTCAGCACTAGTCAAGCGCACCTGCCGAGATGCGCCTAGTCTACACCTTTCAGCACTAGTCAAGCGCACCTGCCGAGATGCGCCTAGTCTACACCTTGCAGCACTAGTCAAGCGCACCTGCCGAGATGCACCTAGTCTACACCTTTCAGCACTAGTCAAGCGCACCTGCTGAGATGCGTCTATTCTACACCTTTCAGCAATAGTCAAGCGCACCTGCCGCGGAGCACCTAGTCTACATCTTTCAGCACTAGTCAAGCGCACCTGCCGCGGTGCGCCTAGTCTACACCTTTCAGCACTAGTCAAGCGCACCTGCCGAGATGCGCCTAGTCTATACCTTTCAGCACAAGTCAAGCGCACCTGTCGATATGCGCCTAGTCTACACCTTTCAGCACTTGTCAAGCGCACCTGCCGAGATGCACCTAGTCAACACCTTTCAGCACTAGTCAAGCGCACCTGCCGCGGAGCCCCTAGTCTACATCTTTCAGCACTAGTCAAGCGCACCTGCCGCGGTGCGCCCAGTCTTCTGCGTTCATCACTAGTCAAGCGCACCTGCCGAGATGCGCCTAGTCTACACCTTTCAGCACAAGTCAAGCGCACCTGCCGCGGAGCGCCTAGTCTACATCTTTCAGCACTAATCAAGCGCACCTGCCGAGATGCGCCTAGTCTACATCTTTCAGCACTAGTCAAGAGCACCTGCCGCGGTGCGCCCAGTCTTCTGCGTTCATCACTAGTCAAGCGCACCTGCCGCGATGCGCTGACTCTACACCTTTCAGCACTAGTCAAGCGCACCTGCCGCGGAGTGCCTAGTCTACATCTTTCAGCACTAGTCAAGCGCAGCTGCCGCGGTGCGCCTAGTCTACACACTTCAGCACTAGTCAAGCGCACCTGTCGCGGTGCATATAGTCTTCATGTTTCTGAACAAGGCAAGCGCACCTGCTGCGGCGCGCTTAGTCTACACCTTTCAGCACTAGTCAAGCGCACCTGCCGTGATGCGCCTAGTCTTCGCCTTTCAGCTCTGGTCAAGCGCAACTGCCGCGGAACGCCTATTCTACATCTTTCAGCACTAGTCAAGCGCACCTGTCGCGGTGCATATAGTCTTCGTGTTTATGAACAAGTCAAGGGCACCTGACACGGAGCGTCTATCCTGCACCTTTCAGCACTAGTCAAGCGCACCTGCCGCGATGCGCCTAGTTTACACGTTTCAGCACTTGCCAAGCGCACCTGTCGCGGTGCATATAGTCTTCGTGTTTCTGAACAAGTCAAGCGCACCTGCCACGGAGCGTCTAGCCTGCACCTTTCAGCACTAGTCAAGCGCACCTGCCGAGATGCGCCTAGTCTACACCTTTCAGCACTAGTCAAGCGCACCTGCCGAGATGCGCCTAGTCTACACCTTGCAGCACTAGTCAAGCGCACCTGCCGAGATGCACCTAGTCTACACCTTTCAGCACTAGTCAAGCGCACCTGCCGAGATGCGCCTAGTCTACACCTTTCAGCAGTAGTCAAGCGCACCTGCCGCGTAGCGCCTAGTCTACATCTTTCAGCACTAGTCAAGCGCACCTGCCGCGGTGCGCCCAGTCTTCTGCGTTCATCACTAGTCAAGCGCACCTGCCGAGATGCGCCTAGTCTACACCTTTCAGCACTAGTCAAGCGCACCTGCCGAGATGCGCCTAGTCTACACCTTTCAGCACTAGTCAAGCGCACCTGCCGAGATGCGCCTAGTCTACACCTTTCAGCACTAGTCAAGCGCACCTGCCGAGATGCGCCTAGTCTACACCTTTCAGCACTAGTAAGCGCACCTGCCGAGATGCACCTAGTCTACGCCTTTCAGCACTAGTCAAGCGCACCTGCCGAGATGCGCCTAGTCTACACCTTTCAGCACTAGTCAAGCGCACCTGCCGAGATGCGCCTAGTCTACACCTTGCAGCACTAGTCAAGCGCACCTGCCGAGATGCACCTAGTCTACACCTTTCAGCACTAGTCAAGCGCACCTGCCGAGATGCGCCTAGTCTACACCTTTCAGCACTAGTCAAGCGCACCTGCCGCGGAGCGCCTAGTCTACATCTTTCAGCACTAGTCAAGCGCACCTGCCGCGGTGCGCCTAGTCTACACCTTTCAGCACTAGTCAAGCGCACCTGCCGAGATGCGCCTAGTCTATACCTTTCAGCACCTGCTGCGGCGCGCCTAGTCTACACCTTTCAGCACTAGTCAAGCGCACCTGCCGCGGTGCGCCCAGTCTTCTGCGTTCATTACTAGTCAAGCGCACCTGCCGAGATGCGCCTAGTCTACACCTTTCAGCACTAGTCAAGCGCACCTGCCGCGGAGCGCCTGGTCTACATCTTTCAGCAGTAGTCAAGCGCACCTGCCGAGATGCGCCCAGTCTTCTGCGTTCATCACTAGTCAAGCGCACCTGCCGAGATGCGCCTAGTCTACACCTTTCAGCACTAGTCAAGCGCACCTGCCGCGGAGCGCCTAGTCTACATCTTTCAGCACTTGTCAAGCGCACCTGCCGCGGTGCGCCCAGTGTTCTGCGTTCATCACTAGTCAAGAGCACATGCCGCGGTGCACCTAGTCTTCACTTTTCATCACTAGTCAAGCGCACCTGCCGCGGATCGCCCTGTCTTCACCATGCAGCACTAGTCAAGCGCACCTTGCCGCGATGCGCCTAGTCTACACCTTTCAGCACTAGTCAAGCGCACATGTCCGGTGCATATAGTCTTCAGGTTTCCGAACAAGTCAAGCGCACCTGCCACGGAGCTACGAGCCGGCACCTTTCAGCACTAGTCAAGCGAACCTGCCGCGATGCGCCTAGTTTACACGTTTCAGCACTAGCCAAGCGCACCTGTCGTGGTGCATATAGTCTTCAGGTTTCCGAGCAAGTCAAGCGCACCTGCCACGGAGCTCCAAGCCTGCACCTTTCAGCACTAGTCAAGCGAACCTGCCGCGATGCGCCTAGTTTACACGTATCAGCACTAGCCAAGCGCACCTGTCGTGGTGCATATAGTCTTCATGTTTCTGAACAAGTCAAGCGCACCTGCCACGGAGCGTCTAGCCTGCACCTTTCAGCACTAGTCAAGCGCACCTGACGAGATGCGCCTAGTCTACACCTTTCAGCACTAGTCAAGCGCACCTGCCGAGATGCGCCTAGTCTACACCTTTCAGCACTAGTCAAGCGCACCTGCCGCGTAGCGTCTAGTCTTCATCTTTCAGCTCTAGTCAAGCGCTCCTGCCGCGGTGCGCCCAGTCTTCTGCGTTCATCACCGCGTAGCGTCTAGCCTGCACCTTTCAGCACTAGTCAAGCGCACCTGCCGAGATGCGCCTACTCTACACCTTTCAGCACTAGTCAAGCGCACCTGACGAGATGCGCCTAGCCTACACCTTGCAGCACTAGTCAAGCGCACCTGCCGAGATGCACCTAGTCTACACCTTTCAGCACTAGTCAAGCGCACCTGCCGAGATGCGCCTAGTCTATACCTTTCAGCACAAGTCAAGCGCACCTGCCGAGATGCGCCTAGTCTACACCTTTCAGCACTAGTCAAGCGCACCTGCCGCGGTGCGCCTAGTCTACACCTTTCAGCACTA
This sequence comes from Allolobophora icterica, assembly GCA_963556255.1. Lineage (NCBI taxonomy): Eukaryota > Metazoa > Annelida > Clitellata > Crassiclitellata > Lumbricidae > Allolobophora > Allolobophora icterica. The sequence continues at coordinate 7,905,452 of OY744617.1, read as the reverse complement.
GTCAAGCGCACCTGCCGAGATGCGCCTAGTCTATACCTTTCAGCACAAGTCAAGCGCACCTGCCGAGATGCGCCTAGTCTACACCTTTCAGCACTAGTAAAGCGCACCTGCCGAGATGCACCTAGTCTACACCTATCAGCACTAGTCAAGCGCACCTGCCGCGCAGCCCCTAGTCTACATCTTTCAGCACTAGTCAAGCGCACCTGCCGCGGTGCGCCCAGTCTTCTGCGTTCATCACTAGTCAAGCGCACCTGCTGAGATGCGCCTAGTCTACACCTTTCAGCACTAGTCAAGCGAACCTGCCGCGATGCGCCTAGTCTACACGTTTCAGCACTAGCCAAGCGCACCTGTCGTGGTGCATATAGTCTTCATGTTTCTGAACAAGTCAAGCGCACCTGCCACGGAGCGTCTAGCCTGCACCTTTCAGCACTAGTCAAGCGCACCTGCCGAGATGCGCCTAGTCTATACCTTTCAGCACAAGTCAAGCGCACCTGTCGATATGCGCCTAGTCTACACCTTTCAGCACTTGTCAAGCGCACCTGCTGAGATGCACCTAGTCTACACCTTTCAGCACTAGTCAAGCGCACCTGCCGCGGAGCCCCTAGTCTACATCTTTCAGCACTAGTCAAGCGCACCTGCCGCGGTGCGCCCAGTCTTCTGCGTTCATCACTAGTCAAGCGCACCTGCCGAGATGCGCCTAGTCTACACCTTTCAGCACTAGTCAAGCGCACCTGTCGCGGTGCATATAGTCTTCATGTTTCTGAACAAGTCAAGCGCACCTGCCACGGAGCGTCTAGCCTGCACCTTTCAGCACTAGTCAAGCGCACCTGCCGCGATGCGCCTAGTTTACACGTTTCAGCACTAGCCAAGCGCACCTGTCGCGGTGCATATAGTCTTCGTGTTTCTGAACAAGTCAAGCGCACCTGACACGGAGCGTCTAGGCTGCACCTTTCAGCACTAGTCAAGCGCACCTGCCGAGATGCGCCTAGTCTACACCTTTCAGCACTAGTCAAGCGCACCTGCCGAGATGCGCCTAGTCTACACCTTGCAGCACTAGTCAAGCGCACCTGCCGAGATGCACATAGTCTACACATTTCAGCACTAGTCAAGCGCACCTGCCGAGATGCGCCTAGTCTACACCTTTCAGCAGTAGTCAAGCGCACCTGCCGCGTAGCGCCTAGTCTACATCTTTCAGCACTAGTCAAGCGCACCTGCCGCGGTGCGCCCAGTCTTCTGCGTTCATCACTAGTCAAGCGCACCTGCCGAGATGCGCCTAGTCTACACCTTTCAGCACTAGTCAAGCGCACCTGCCGAGATGCGCCTAGTCTACACCTTTCAGCACTAGTCAAGCGCAGCTGCCGAGATGCGACTAGTCTACACCTTTCAGCACTAGTCAAGCGCACCTGCCGAGATGCACCTAGTCTACGCCATTCAGCACTAGTCAAGCGCACCTGCCGAGATGCGCCTAGTCTACACCTTTCAGCACTAGTCAAGCGCACCTGCCGAGATGCGCCTAGTCTACACCTTGCAGCACTAGTCAAGCGCACCTGCCGAGATGCACCTAGTCTACACCTTTCAGCACTAGTCAAGCGCACCTGCCGCGGAGCGCCTAGTCTACATCTTTCAGCACTAGTGTAGCGCACCTGCCGCGGTGCGCCCAGTCTTCTGCGTTCATCACTAGTCAAGCGCACCTGCCGAGATGCGCCTAGTCTACACCTTTCAGCACTAGTCAAGCGCACCTGCCGAGATGCACCTAGTCTACACCTGTCAGCACTAGTCAAGCGCACCTGCCGCGGAGCCCCTAGTCTACATCTTTCAGCACTAGTCAAGCGCACCTGCCGCGGTGCGCCCAGTCTTCTGCGTTCATCACTAGTCAAGCGCACCTGCCGAGATCCGCCTAGTCTACACCTTTCAGCACTAGTCAAGCGCACCTGCCGCGGAGCGCCTAGTCTACATCTTTCAGCACTAGTCAAGCGCACCTGCCGAGATGCGCCTAGTCTACACCTTTCAGCACTAGTCAAGCGCACCTGCCGAGATGCGCCTAGTCTACATCTTTCAGCACTAGTCAAGCGCAAATGCCGCGGTGCGCCCAGTCTTCTGCGTTCATCACTAGTCAAGAGCACCTGCCGCGGTGCACCTAGTCTTCACTTTTCATCACTAGTCAAGCGCACCTGCCGCGGAGAGCCCTGTCTTCACCATGCAGCACTAGTCAAGCGCACCTGTCGCAGTGCATATAGTCTTCAGGTTTCCGAACAACGCAAGCGCACCTGCCGCAGTGCGCCCAGTCTACACCTTTCAGCACTAGTCAAGCGCACCTTGCCGCGATGCGCCTAGTCTACACGTTTCAGCACTAGCCAAGCGCACCTGTCGCGGTGCATATAGTCTTCATGTTTCTGAACAAGTCAAGCGCACCTGAAACAGGAGCGCCTAGCCTGCACCTTTCAGCACTAGTCAAGCGCACCTGCCGAGATGCGCCTAGTCTACACCTTTCAGCACAAGTCAAGCGCACCTGCCGAGATGCGCCTAGTCTACACCTTTCAGCACTAGTCAAGCGCACCTGCCGAGATGCACCTAGTCTACGCCTTTCAGCACTAGTCAAGCGCACCTGCCGTGATGCGCCTAGTCTACACCTTTCAGCACTAGTCAAGCGCACCTGCCGAGATGCGCCTGGTCTACACCTTGCAGCACTAGTCAAGCGCACCTGCCGAGATGCACCTAGTCTACACCTTTCAGCACTAGTCAAGCGCACCTGCTGAGATGCGCCTAGTCTACACCTTTCAGCACTAGTCAAGCGCACCTGCCGCGGAGCGCCTAGTCTACATCTTTCAGCACTAGTCAAGCGCACCTGCCGCGGTGCGCCTAGTCTACACCTTTCAGCACTAGTCAAGCGCACCTGCCGCGGAGCGCCTAGTCTACATCTTTCAGCACTAGTCAAGCGCACCTGCCGAGATGCGCCTAGTCTATACCTTTCAGCACAAGTCAAGCGCACCTGTCGATATGCGCCTAGTCTACACCTTTCAGCACTTGTCAAGCGCACCTGCCGAGATGCACCTAGTCTACACCTTTCAGCACTAGTCAAGTGCACCTGCCGCGGAGCCCCTAGTCTACATCTTTCAGCACTAGACAAGCGCACCTGCCGCGGTGCGCCCAGTCTTCTGCGTTCATCACTAGTCAAGCGCACCTGCCGAGATGCGCCTAGTCTACACCTTTCAGCACTAGTCAAGCGCACCTGCCGCGGAGCGCCTAGTCTACATCTTTCAGCACTAGTCAAGCGCACCTGCCGAGATGCGCCTAGTCTACACCTTTCAGCACTAGTCAAGCGCACCTGCCGCGGAGCGCCTAGTCTACATCTTTCAGCACTAGTCAAGCGCACCTGCCGCGGTGCGCCCAGTCTTCTGCGTTCATCACCAGTCAAGAGCACCTGCCGCGGTGCACCTAGTCTTCACTTTTCATCACTAATCAAGCGCTTCTGCCGCGGAGAGCCCTGTCTTCACCATGCAGCACTAGTCAAGCGCACCTTGCCGCGATGCGCCTAGTCTACACGTTTCAGAACTAGCCAAGCGCACCTGTCGCGGTGCATATAGTCTTCATGTTTCTGAACAAGTCAAGCGCACCTGAAACAGGAGCGCCTAGCCTGCACCTTTCAGCACTAGTCAAGCGCACCTGCCGAGATGCGCCTAGTCTACACCTTTCAGCACTAGTCAAGCGCACCTGCCGAGATGAGCCTAGTCTACGCCTTTCAGCACTAGTCAAGCGAACCTGCCGAGATGCGCCTAGTCTACACCTTTCAGCACTAGTCAAGCGCACCTGCCGAGATGAGCCTAGTCCACACCTTTCAGCGCTAGTCAAGCGCACCTGCCGAGATGCGCCTAGTCTACACCTTGCAGCACTAGTCAAGCGCACCTGCCGAGATGCACCTAGTCTACACCTTTCAGCACTAGTCAAGCGCACCTGCTGAGATGCGTCTAGTCTACACCTTTCAGCAATAGTCAAGCGCACCTGCCGCGGAGCGCCTAGTCTACATCTTTCAGCACTAGTCAAGCGCACCTGCCGCGGTGCGCCTAGTCTACACCTTTCAGCACTAGTCAAGCGCACCTGCCGAGATGCGCCTAGTCTATACCTTTCAGCACAAGTCAAGCGCACCTGTCGATATGCGCCTAGTCTACACCTTTCAGCACTTGTCAAGCGCACCTGCCGAGATGCACCTAGTCAACACCTTTCAGCACTAGTCAAGCGCACCTGCCGCGGAGCCCCTAGTCTACATCTTTCAGCACTAGTCAAGCGCACCTGCCGCGGTGCGCCCAGTCTTCTGCGTTCATCACTAGTCAAGCGCACCTGCCGAGATGCGCCTAGTCTACACCTTTCAGCACTAGTCAAGCGCACCTGCCGCGGAGCGCCTAGTCTACATCTTTCAGCACTAATCAAGCGCACCTGCCGAGATGCGCCTAGTCTACATCTTTCAGCACTAGTCAAGAGCACCTGCCGCGGTGCGCCCAGTCTTCTGCGTTCATCACTAGTCAAGCGCACCTGCCGCGATGCGCTGACTCTACACCTTTCAGCACTAGTCAAGCGCAGCTGCCGCGGTGCGCCTAGTCTACACACTTCAGCACTAGTCAAGCGCACCTGTCGCGGTGCATATAGTCTTCATGTTTCTGAACAAGGCAAGCGCACCTGCTGCGGCGCGCTTAGTCTACACCTTTCAGCACTAGTCAAGCGCACCTGCCGAGATGCGCCTAGTCTACACCTTTCAGCACTAGTCAAGCGCACCTGCCGCGTAGCGTCTAGTCTTCATCTTTCAGCTCTAGTCAAGCGCTCCTGCCGCGGTGCGCCCAGTCTTCTGCGTTCATCACCGCGTAGCGTCTAGCCTGCACCTTTCAGCACTAGTCAAGCGCACCTGCCGAGATGCGCCTAGTCTACACCTTTCAGCACTAGTCAAGCGCACCTGACGAGATGCGCCTAGTCTACACCTTGCAGCACTAGTCAAGCGCACCTGCCGAGATACACCTAGTCTACACCTTTCAGCACTAGTCAAGCGCACCTGCCGAGATGCGCCTAGTCTACACCTTTCAGCACTAGTCAAGCGCACCTGCCGAGATGCGCCTAGTCTACACCTTTCAGCACTAGTCAAGCGCACCTGCCGCGGAGCGCCTAGTCTACATCTTTCAGCACTAGTCAAGCGCACCTGCCGCGGTGCGCCTAGTCTACACCTTTCAGCACTAGTCAAGCGCACCTGCCGAGATGCGCCTAGTCTATACCTTTCAGCACAAGTCAAGCGCACCTGCCGAGATGCGCCTAGTCTACACCTTTCAGCACTAGTAAAGCGCATCTGCCGAGATGCACCTAGTCTACACCTATCAGCACTAGTCAAGCGCACCTGCCGCGGAGCCCCTAGTCTACATCTTTCAGCACTAGTCAAGCGCACCTGCCGCGGTGCGCCCAGTCTTCTGCGTTCATCACTAGTCAAGCGCACCTGCTGAGATGCGCCTAGTCTACACCTTTCAGCACTAGTCAAGCGAACCTGCCTCGATGCGCCTAGTCTACACGTTTCAGCACTAGCCAAGCGCACCTGTCGTGGTGCATATAGTCTTCATGTTTCTGAACAAGTCAAGCGCACCTGCCACGGAGCGTCTAGCCTGCACCTTTCAGCACTAGTCAAGCGCACCTGCCGAGATGCGCCTAGTCTATACCTTTCAGCACAAGTCAAGCGCACCTGTCGATATGCGCCTAGTCTACACCTTTCAGCACTTGTCAAGCGCACCTGCCGAGATGCACCTAGTCTACACCTTTCAGCACTAGTCAAGCGCACCTGCCGCGGAGCCCCTAGTCTACATCTTTCAGCACTAGTCAAGCGCACCTGCCGCGGTGCGCCCAGTCTTCTGCGTTCATCACTAGTCAAGCGCACCTGCCGAGATGCGCCTAGTCTACACCTTTCAGCACTAGTCAAGCACACCTGTCGCGGTGCATATAGTCTTCATGTTTCTGAACAAGTCAAGCGCACCTGCCACGGAGCGTCTAGCCTGCACCTTTCAGCACTAGTCAAGCGCACCTGCCGCGATGCGCCTAGTTTACACGTTTCAGCACTAGCCAAGCGCACCTGTCGCGGTGCATATAGTCTTCGTGTTTCTGAACAAGTCAAGCGCACCTGCCACGGAGCGTCTAGGCTGCACCTTTCAGCACTAGTCAAGCGCACCTGCCGAGATGCGCCTAGTCTACACCTTTCAGCACTAGTCAAGCGCACCTGCCGAGATGCGCCTAGTCTACACCTTGCAGCACTAGTCAAGCGCACCTGCCGAGATGCACCTAGTCTACACATTTCAGCACTAGTCAAGCGCACCTGCCGAGATGCGCCTAGTCTACACCTTTCAGCAGTAGTCAAGCGCACCTGCCGCGTAGCGCCTAGTCTACATCTTTCAGCACTAGTCAAGCGCACCTGCCGCGGTGCGCCCAGTCTTCTGCGTTCATCACTAGTCAAGCGCACCTGCCGAGATGCGCCTAGTCTACACCTTTCAGCACTAGTCAAGCGCACTTGCCGAGATGCGCCTAGTCTACACCTTTCAGCACTAGTCAAGCGCAGCTGCCGAGATGCGACTAGTCTACACCTTTCAGCACTAGTCAAGCGCACCTGCCGAGATGCACCTAGTCTACGCCTTTCAGCACTAGTCAAGCGCACCTGCCGAGATACGCCTAGTCTACACCTTTCAGCACTAGTCAAGCGCACCTGCCGAGATGCGCCTAGTCTACACCTTGCAGCACTAGTCAAGCGCACCTGCCGAGATGCACCTAGTCTACACCTTTCAGCACTAGTCAAGCGCACCTGCCGCGGAGCGCCTAGTCTACATCTTTCAGCACTAGTCTAGCGCACCTGCCGCGGTGCGCCCAGTCTTCTGCGTTCATCACTAGTCAAGCGCACCTGCCGAGATGCGCCTAGTCTACACCTTTCAGCACTAGTCAAGCGCACCTGCCGAGATGCACCTAGTCTACACCTGTCAGCACTAGTCAAGCGCACCTGCCGCGGAGCCCCTAGTCTACATCTTTCAGCACTAGTCAAGCGCACCTGCCGCGGTGCGCCCAGTCTTCTGCGTTCATCACTAGTCAAGCGCACCTGCCGAGATGCGAGTAGTCTACACCTTTCAGCACTAGTCAAGCGCACCTGCCGCGGAGCGCCTAGTCTACATCTTTCAGCACTAGTCAAGCGCACCTGCCGAGATGCGTCTAGTCTACACCTTTCAGCACTAGTCAAGCGCACCTGCCGCGGAGCGCCTAGTCTACATCTTTCAGCACTAGTCAAGCGCAAATGCCGCGGTGCGCCCAGTCTTCTGCGTTCATCACTAGTCAAGAGCACCTGCCGCGGTGCACCTAGTCTTCACTTTTCATCACTAGTCAAGCGCACCTGCCGCGGAGAGCCCTGTCTTCACCATGCAGCACTAGTCAAGCGCACCTGTCGCAGTGCATATAGTCTTCAGGTTTCCGAACAACGCAAGCGCACCTGCCGCAGTGCGCCCAGTCTACACCTTTCAGCACTAGTCAAGCGCACCTTGCCGCGATGCGCCTAGTCTACACGTTTCAGCACTAGCCAAGCGCACCTGTCGCGGTGCATATAGTCTTCATGTTTCTGAACAAGTCAAGCGCACCTGAAACAGGAGCGCCTAGCCTGCACCTTTCAGCACTAGTCAAGCGCACCTGCCGAGATGCGCCTAGTCTACACCTTTCAGCACAAGTCAAGCGCACCAGCCGAGATGCGCCTAGTCTACACCTTTCAGCACTAGTCAAGCGCACCTGCCGAGATGCACCTAGTCTACGCCTTTCAGCACTAGTCAAGCGCACCTGCCGAGATGCGCCTAGTCTACACCTTTCAGCACTAGTCAAGCGCACCTGCCGAGATGCGCCTGGTCTACACCTTGCAGCACTAGTCAAGCGCACCTGCCGAGATGCACCTAGTCTACACCTTTCAGCACTAGTCAAGCGCACCTGCTGAGATGCGCCTAGTCTACACCTTTCAGCACTAGTCAAGCGCACCTGCCGCGGAGCGCCTACTCTACATCTTTCAGCACTAGTCAAGCGCACCTGCCGCGGTGCGCCTAGTCTACACCTTTCAGCACTAGTCAAGCGCACCTGCCGCGGAGCGCCTAGTCTACATCTTTCAGCACTAGTCAAGCGCACCTGCCGAGATGCGCCTAGTCTATACCTTTCAGCACAAGTCAAGCGCACCTGTCGATATGCGCCTAGTCTACACCTTTCAGCACTTGTCAAGCGCACCTGCCGAGATGCACCTAGTCTACACCTTTCAGCACTAGTCAAGCGCACCTGCCGCGGAGCCCCTAGTCTACATCTTTCAGCACTAGACAAGCGCACCTGCCGCGGTGCGCCCAGTCTTCTGCGTTCATTACTAGTCAAGCGCACCTGCCGAGATGCGCCTAGTCTACACCTTTCAGCACTAGTCAAGCGCACCTGCCGCGGAGCGCCTAGTCTACATCTTTCAGCACTAGTCAAGCGCACCTGCCGAGATGCGCCTAGTCTACACCTTTCAGCACTAGTCAAGCGCACCTGCCGCGGAGCGCCTAGTCTACATCTTTCAGCACTAGTCAAGCGCACCTGCCGCGGTGCGCCCAGTCTTCTGCGTTCATCACCAGTCAAGAGCACCTGCCGCGGTGCACCTAGTCTTCACTTTTCATCACTAATCAAGCGCTTCTGCCGCGGAGAGCCCTGTCTTCACCATGCAGCACTAGTCAAGCGCACCTTGCCGCGATGCGCCTAGTCTACACGTTTCACAACTAGCCAAGCGCACCTGTCGCGGTGCATATAGTCTTCATGTTTCTGAACAAGTCAAGCGCACCTGAAACAGGAGCGCCTAGCCTGCACCTTTCAGCACTAGTCAAACGCACCTGCCGAGATGCGCCTAGTCTACACCTTTCAGCACTAGTCAAGCGCACCTGCCGAGATGAGCCTAGTCTACGCCTTTCAGCACTAGTCAAGCGCACCTGCCGAGATGCGCCTAGTCTACACCTTTCAGCACTAGTCAAGCGCACCTGCCGAGATGCGCCTAGTCTACACCTTGCAGCACTAGTCAAGCGCACCTGCCGAGATGCACCTAGTCTACACCTTTCAGCACTAGTCAAGCGCACCTGCTGAGATGCGTCTATTCTACACCTTTCAGCAATAGTCAAGCGCACCTGCCGCGGAGCGCCTAGTCTACATCTTTCAGCACTAGTCAAGCGCACCTGCCGCGGTGCGCCTAGTCTACACCTTTCAGCACTAGTCAAGCGCACCTGCCGAGATGCGCCTAGTCTATACCTTTCAGCACAAGTCAAGCGCACCTGTCGATATGCGCCTAGTCTACACCTTTCAGCACTTGTCAAGCGCACCTGCCGAGATGCACCTAGTCAACACCTTTCAGCACTAGTCAAGCGCACCTGCCGCGGAGCCCCTAGTCTACATCTTTCAGCACTAGTCAAGCGCACCTGCCGCGGTGCGCCCAGTCTTCTGCGTTCATCACTAGTCAAGCGCACCTGCCGAGATGCGCCTAGTCTACACCTTTCAGCACTAGTCAAGCGCACCTGCCGCGGAGCGCCTAGTCTACATCTTTCAGCACTAATCAAGCGCACCTGCCGAGATGCGCCTAGTCTACATCTTTCAGCACTAGTCAAGAGCACCTGCCGCGGTGCGCCCAGTCTTCTGCGTTCATCACTAGTCAAGCGCACCTGCCGCGATGCGCTGACTCTACACCTTTCAGCACTAGTCAAGCGCACCTGCCGCGGAGTGCCTAGTCTACATCTTTCAGCACTAGTCAAGCGCAGCTGCCGCGGTGCGCCTAGTCTACACACTTCAGCACTAGTCAAGCGCACCTGTCGCGGTGCATATAGTCTTCATGTTTCTGAACAAGGCAAGCGCACCTGCTGCGGCGCGCTTAGTCTACACCTTTCAGCACTAGTCAAGCGCACCTGCCGTGATGCGCCTAGTCTTCGCCTTTCAGCTCTGGTCAAGCGCAACTGCCGCGGAACGCCTATTCTACATCTTTCAGCACTAGTCAAGCGCACCTGCCGCGGAGCGCCTAGTCTGCACCTTATAGCACTAGTCAAGAGCACCTGCCGCGTTGCACCTAGTCTTCACTTCTCATCACCAGTCAAGCGCACCTGCCGCGGAGCGCCCTGTCTTCACCATGCAGCACTAGTCAAGCGCACCTGTCGCGGTGCATATAGTCTTCAGGTTTCCGAACAAGGCAAGCGCACCTGCCGCGGTGCGCCCAGTCTACACCTTTCAGCACTAGTCAAGCGAACCTGCCGAGACGCGCCTAGTCTACACCTTGCAGCACTTGTCAAGCGCACCTGTCGCGGTGCATATAGTCTTCATGTTTCTGAACAAGTCAAGCGCACCTACCACGGAGCGCCAAGCCTGCACCTACAGCACTAGTCAAGCGCACCTGCCGCGGAGCGCCTAGTCTACATCTTTCAGCACTAGTCAAGCGCACCTGCCGAGATGCGCCTAGTCTACACCTTTCAGCACTAGTCAAGCGCACCTGCCGAGGATGCGCCTAGTCTACACCTTTCAGCACTAGGCAAGCGCACCTGCCGAGATGCGCCTAGTCTACACCTTGCAGCACTAGTCAAGCGCACCTGCCGAGATGCGCCTAGTCTACACCTTGCAGCACTAGTCAAGCGCACCTGCCGAGATGCACCTAGTCTACACCTTTCAGCACTAGTCAAACGCACCTGCCGAGATGCGTCTAGTCTACATCTTTCAGCACTAGTCAAGCGCACCTGCCGCGGTGCGCCCAGTCTTCTGCGTTCATCACTAGTCAAGCGCACCTGCCGAGAGGCGCCTAGTCTACACCTTTCAGCACTAGTCAAGCGCACCTGTCGCGGTGCATATAGTCTTCGTGTTTATGAACAAGTCAAGCGCACCTGACACGGAGCGTCTAGCCTGCACCTTTCAGCACTAGTCAAGCGCACCTGCCGCGATGCGCCTAGTTTACACGTTTCAGCACTTGCCAAGCGCACCTGTCGCGGTGCATGTAGTCTTCGTGTTTCTGAACAAGTCAAGCGCACCTGCCACGGAGCGTCTAGCCTGCACCTTTCAGCACTAGTCAAGCGCACCTGCCGAGATGCGCCTAGTCTACACCTTTCAGCACTAGTCAAGCGCACCTGCCGAGATGCGCCTAGTCTACACCTTGCAGCACTAGTCAAGCGCACCTGCCGAGATGCACCTAGTCTACACCTTTCAGCACTAGTCAAGCGCACCTGCCGAGATGCGCTTAGTCTACACCTTTCTGCACTAGTCAAGCGCACCTGCCGAGATGCACCTAGTCTACGCCTTTCAGCACTAGTCAAGCGCACCTGCCGAGATGCGCCTAGTCTACACCTTTCAGCACTAGTCAAGCGCACCTGCCGAGATGCGCCTAGTCTACACCTTGCAGCACTAGTCAAGCGCACCTGCCGAGATGCACCTAGTCTACACCTTTCAGCACTAGTCAAGCGCACCTGCCGAGATGCGCCTAGTCTACACCTTTCAGCACTAGTCAAGCGCACCTGCCGCGGAGCGCCTAGTCTACATCTTTCAGCACTAGTCAAGCGCACCTGCCGCGGTGCGCCTAGTCTACACCTTTCAGCACTAGTCAAGCGCACCTGCCGAGATGCGCCTAGTCTATACCTTTCAGCACCTGCTGCGGCGCGCCTAGTCTACAACTTTCAGCACTAGTCAAGCGCACCTGCCGCGGAGCCCCTAGTCTACATCTTTCAGCACTAGTCAAGCGCACCTGCCGCGGTGCGCCCAGTCTTCTGCGTTCATCACTAGTCAAGCGCACCTGCCGAGATGCGCCTAGTCTACACCTTTCAGCACTGGTCAAGCGAACCTGCCGCGATGCGCCTAGTCTACACGTTTCAGCACTAGCCAAGCGCACCTGTCGTGGTGCATATAGTCTTCATGTTTCTGAACAAGTCAAGCGCACCTGCCACGGAGCGTCTAGCCTGCACCTTTCAGCACTAGTCAAGCGCACCTGACGAGATGCGCCTAGTCTACACCTTTCAGCACTAGTCAAGCGCACCTGCCGAGATGCGCCTAGTCTACACCTTGCAGCACTAATCAAGCGCACCTGCCGAGATGCACCTAGTCTACACCTTTCAGCACTAGTCAAACGCACCTGCCGAGATGCGCCTAGTCTACACCTTTCAGCACTAGTCAAGCGCACCTGCCGCGTAGCGTCTAGTCTACATCTTTCAGCACTACTCAAGCGCACCTGCCGCGGTGCGCCCAGTCTTCTGCTTTCATCACTAATCAAGCGCACCTGCCGAGATGCGCCTAGTCTACACCTTTCAGCACTAGTCAAGCGCACCTGTCGCGGTGCATATAGTCTTCGTGTTTCTGAACAAGTCAAGCGCACCTGCCACGGAGCGTCTAGCCTGCACCTTTCAGCACTAGTCAAGCGCACCTGCCGCGATGCGCCTAGTTTACACGTTTCAGCACTAGCCAAGCGCACCTGTCGCGGAGCATATAGTCTTCGTGTTTCTGAACAAGTCAAGCGCACCTGCCCCGGAGCGTCTAGCCTGCACCTTTCAGCACTAGTCAAGCGCACCTGCCGAGATGCGCCTAGTCTACACCTTTCAGCACTAGTCAAGCGCACCTGCCGAGATGCGCCTAGTCTACACCTTGCAGCACTAGTCAAGCGCACCTGCCGAGATGCACCTAGTCTACACCTTTCAGCACTAGTCAAGCGCACCTGCCGAGATGCGCCTAGTCTACACCTTTCAGCAGTAGTCAAGCGCACCTGCCGCGTAGCGCCTAGTCTACATCTTTCAGCACTAGTCAAGCGCACCTGCCGCGGTGCGCCCAGTCTTCTGCGTTCATCACTAGTCAAGCGCACCTGCCGAGATGCGCCTAGTCTACACCTTTCAGCACTAGTCAAGCGCACCTGCCGAGATGCGCCTAGTCTACACCTTTCAGCAGTAGTCAAGCGCACCTGCCGAGATGCGAGTAGTCTACACCTTTCAGCACTAGTCAAGCGCACCTGCCGAGATGCACCTATTCTACGCCTTTCAGCACTAGTCAAGCGCACCTGCCGAGATGCGCCTAGTCTACACCTTTCAGCACTAGTCAAGCGCACCTGCCGAGATGCGCCTAGTCTACACCTTGCAGCACTAGTCAAGCGCACCTGCCGAGATGCACCTAGTCTACACCTTTCAGCACTAGTCAAGCGCACCTGCCGCGGAGCGCCTAGTCTACATCTTTCAGCACTAGTCTAGCGCACCTGCCGCGGTGCGCCCAGTCTTCTTCGTTCATCACTAGTCAAGCGCACCTGCCGAGATGCGCCTAGTCTACACCTTTCAGCACTAGTCAAGCGCACCTGCCGAGATGCACCTAGTCTACACCTTTGAGCACTGGTCAAGCGCACCTGCCGAGATGCGCCTAGTCTACACCTTTCAGCAGTAGTCAAGCGCACCTGAAGCGTAGCGCCTAGTCTACATCTTTCAGCACTAGTAAAGCGCACCTGCCGCGGTGCGCCCAGTCTTCTGCGTTCATCACTAGTCAAGCGCACCTGCCGAGATGCGCCTAGTCTACACCTTTCAGCACTAGTCAAGCGCACCTGCCGCGGAGCGCCTAGTCTACCTCTTTCAGCACTAGTCAAGCGCACCTGCCGCGGTGCGCCCAGTCTTCTGCGTTCATCACCAGTCAAGAGCACCTGCCGCGGTGCACCTAGTCTTCACTTTTCATCACTAGTCAAGCGCACCTGCCGCGGAGAGCCCTGTCTTCACCATGCAGCACTAGTCAAGCGCACCTGTCGCAGTGCATATAGTCTTCAGGTTTCCGAACAACGCAAGCGCACCTGCCGCAGTGCGCCCAGTCTACACCTTTCAGCACTAGTCAAGCGCACCTGCCGCGGAGCGCCTAGTCTACATCTTTCAGCACTAGTCAAGCGCACCTGCCGCGGTGCGCCTAGTCTACACCTTTCAGCAATAGTCAAGCGCACCTGCCGAGATGCGCCTAGTCTATACCTTTCAGCACAAGTCAAGCGCACCTGTCGATATGCGCCTAGTCTACACCTTTCAGCACTTGTCAAGCGCACCTGCCGAGATGCACCTAGTCTACACCTTTCAGCACTAGTCAAGCGCACCTGCCGCGGAGCCCCTAGTCTACATCTTTCAGCACTAGTCAAGCGCACCTGCCGCGGTGCGCCCAGTCTTCTGCGTTCATCACTAGTCAAGCGCACCTGCCGAGATGCGCCTAGTCTACACCTTTCAGCACTAGTCAAGCGCACCTGCCGCGGAGCGCCTAGTCTACATCTTTCAGCACTAATCAAGCGCACCTGCCGAGATGCGCCTAGTCTACATCTTTCAGCACTAGTCAAGAGCACCTGCCGCGGTGCGCCCAGTCTTCTGCGTTCATCACTAGTCAAGCGCACCTGCCGCGATGCGCTGACTCTACACCTTTCAGCACTAGTCAAGCGCACCTGCCGCGGAACGCGTAGTCAACATCTTTCAGCACTAGTCAAGAGCACCTGTCGCGGTGCATTTAGTCTTCATGTTTCTGAACAAGTCAAGCGCACCTGCCACGGAGCGCCTAGCATGCACCTTTCAGCACTAGTCAAGCGCACCTGCCGCGGAGCGCCTAGTCTACATCTTTCAGCACTAGTCAAGAGCACCTGCCGCGGTGCGCCCAGTCTTCTGCGTTCATCACTAGTCAAGCGCACCTGCCGCGGGGTGCCTAGTCTACATCTTTCAGCACTAGTCAAGCGCAGCTGCCGCGGTGCGCCTAGTCTACACACTTCAGCACTAGTCAAGCGCACCTGTCGCGTTGCATATAGTCTTCATGTTTCTGAACAAGGCAAGCGCACCTGCTGCGGCGCGCTTAGTCTACACCTTTCAGCACTAGTCAAGCGCACCTGCCGTGATGCGCCTAGTCTTCGCCTTTCAGCTCTGGTCAAGCGCAACTGCCGCGGAACGCCTATTCTACATCTTTCAGCACTAGTCAAGCGCACCTGCCGCGGAGCGCCTAGTCTGCACCTTATAGCACTAGACAAGAGCACCTGCCGCGTTGCACCTAGTCTTCACTTCTCATCACTAGTCAAGCGCACCTGCCGCGGAGCGCCCTGTCTTCACCATGCAGCACTAGTCAAGCGCACCTGTCGCGGTGCATATAGTCTTCAGGTTTCCGAACAAGGCAAGCGCACCTGCCGCGGTGCGCCCAGTCTACACCTTTCAGCACTAGTCAAGCGAACCTGCCGAGACGCCCCTAGTCTACACCTTGCAGCACTTGTCAAGCGCACCTGTCGCGGTGCATATAGTCTTCATGTTTCTGAACAAGTCAAGCGCACCTACCACGGAGCGCCAAGCCTGCACCTACAGCACTAGTCAAGCGCACCTGCCGCGGAGCGCCTAGTCTACATCTTTCAGCACTAGTCAAGCGCACCTGCCGAGATGCGCCTAGTCTACACCTTTCAGCACTAGTCAAGCGCACCTGCCGAGATGCGCCTAGTCTACACCTTGCAGCACTAGTCAAGCGCACCTGCCGAGATGCGCCTAGTCTACACCTTGCAGCACTAGTCAAGCGCAAATGCCGAGATGCACCTAGTCTACACCTTTCAGCACTAGTCAAACGCACCTGCCGAGATGCGCCTAGTCTACACCTTTCAGCACTAGTCAAGCGCATCTGCCGCGTAGCGTCTTGTCTACATCTTTCAGCACTAGTCAAGCGCACCTGCCGCGGTGCGCCCAGTCTTCTGCGTTCATCACTAGTCAAGCGCACCTGCCGAGATGCGCCTAGTCTACACCTTTCAGCACTAGTCAAGCGCACCTGTCGCGGTGCATATAGTCTTCGTGTTTATGAACAAGTCAAGCGCACCTGACACGGAGCGTCTAGCCTGCACCTTTCAGCACTAGTCAAGCGCACCTGCCGCGATGCGCCTAGTTTACACGTTTCAGCACTTGCCAAGCGCACCTGTCGCGGTGCATATAGTCTTCGTGTTTCTGAACAAGTCAAGCGCACCTGCCACGGAGCGTCTAGCCTGCACCTTTCAGCACTAGTCAAGCGCACCTGCCGAGATGCGCCTAGTCTACACCTTTCAGCACTAGTCAAGCGCACCTGCCGAGATGCGCCTAGTCTACGCCTTGCAGCACTAGTCAAGCGCACCTGCCGAGATGCACCTAGTCTACACCTTTCAGCACTAGTCAAGCGCACCTGCCGAGATGCGCCTAGTCTACACCTTTCAGCAGTAGTGAAGAGCACCTGCCGCGTAGCGCCTAGTCTACATCTTTCAGCACTAGTCAAGCGCACCTGCCGCGGTGCGCCCAGTCTTCTGCGTTCATCACTAGTCAAGCGCACCTGCCGAGATGCGCCTAGTCTACACCTTTCAGCACTAGTCAAGCGCACCTGCCGAGATGCGCCTAGTCTACACCTTTCAGCACTAGTCAAGCGCACCTGCCGAGATGCGCCTAGTCTACACCTTTCAGCACTAGTCAAGCGCACCTGCCGAGATGCACCTAGTCTACGCCTTTCAGCACTAGTCAAGCGCACCTGCCGAGATGCGCCTAGTCTACACCTTTCAGCACTAGTCAAGCGCACCTGCCGAGATGCGCCTAGTCTACACCTTGCAGCACCAGTCAAGCGCACCTGCCGAGATGCGCCTAGTCTACACCTTTCAGCACTAGTCAAGCGCACCTGCCGCGGAGCGCCTAGTCTACATCTTTCAGCACTAGTCAAGCGCACCTGCCGCGGTGCGCCTAGTCTACACCTTTCAGCACTAGTCAAGCGCACCTGCCGAGATGCGCCTAGTCTATACCTTTCAGCACCTGCTGCGGCGCGCCTAGTCTACACCTTTCAGCACTAGTCAAGCGCACCTGCCGGGGAGCCCCTAGTCTACATCTTTCAGCACTAGTCAAGCGCACCTGCCGCGGTGCGCCCAGTCTTCTGCGTTCATCACTAGTCAAGCGCACCTGCCGAGATGCGCCTAGTCTACACCTTTCAGCACTGGTCAAGCGAACCTGCCGCGATGCGCCTAGTCTACACGTTTCAGCACTAGCCAAGCGCACCTGTCGTGGTGCATATAGTCTTCATGTTTCTGAACAAGTCAAGCGCACCTGCCACGGAGCGTCTAGCCTGCACCTTTCAGCACTAGTCAAGCGCACCTGACGAGATGCGCCTAGTCTACACCTTTCAGCACTAGTCAAGCGCACCTGCCGAGATGCGCCTAGTCTACACCTTGCAGCACTAGTCAAGCGCACCTGCCGCGGAGCCCCTAGTCTACATCTTTCAGCACTAGTCAAGCGCACCTGCCGCGGTGCGCCCAGTCTTCTGCGTTCATCACTAGTCAAGCGCACCTGCCGAGATGCGCCTAGTCTACACCTTTCAGCACTAGTCAAGCGCACCTGCCGCGGAGCGCCTAGTCTACATCTTTCAGCACTAATCAAGCGCACCTGCCGAGATGCGCCTAGTCTACATCTTTCAGCACTAGTCAAGAGCACCTGCCGCGGTGCGCCCAGTCTTCTGCGTTCATCACTAGTCAAGCGCACCTGCCGCGATGCGCTGACTCTACACCTTTCAGCACTAGTCAAGCGCACCTGCCGCGGAACGCGTAGTCAACATCTTTCAGCACTAGTCAAGAGCACCTGTCGCGGTGCATTTAGTCTTCATGTTTCTGAACAAGTCAAGCGCACCTGCCACGGAGCGCCTAGCATGCACCTTTCAGCACTAGTCAAGCGCACCTGCCGCGGAGCGCCTAGTCTACATCTTTCAGCACTAGTCAAGAGCACCTGCCGCGGTGCGCCCAGTCTTCTGCGTTCATCACTAGTCAAGCGCACCTGCCGCGGGGTGCCTAGTCTACATCTTTCAGCACTAGTCAAGCGCAGCTGCCGCGGTGCGCCTAGTCTACACACTTCAGCACTAGTCAAGCGCACCTGTCGCGTTGCATATAGTCTTCATGTTTCTGAACAAGGCAAGCGCACCTGCTGCGGCGCGCTTAGTCTACACCTTTCAGCACTAGTCAAGCGCACCTGCCGTGATGCGCCTAGTCTTCGCCTTTCAGCTCTGGTCAAGCGCAACTGCCGCGGAACGCCTATTCTACATCTTTCAGCACTAGTCAAGCGCACCTGCCGCGGAGCGCCTAGTCTGCACCTTATAGCACTAGTCAAGAGCACCTGCCGCGTTGCACCTAGTCTTCACTTCTCATCACTAGTCAAGCGCACCTGCCGCGGAGCGCCCTGTCTTCACCATGCAGCACTAGTCAAGCGCACCTGTCGCGGTGCATATAGTCTTCAGGTTTCCGAACAAGGCAAGCGCACCTGCCGCGGTGCGCCCAGTCTACACCTTTCAGCACTAGTCAAGCGAACCTGCCGAGACGCCCCTAGTCTACACCTTGCAGCACTTGTCAAGCGCACCTGTCGCGGTGCATATAGTCTTCATGTTTCTGAACAAGTCAAGCGCACCTACCACGGAGCGCCAAGCCTGCACCTACAGCACTAGTCAAGCGCACCTGCCGCGGAGCGCCTAGTCTACATCTTTCAGCACTAGTCAAGCGCACCTGCCGAGATGCGCCTAGTCTACACCTTTCAGCACTAGTCAAGCGCACCTGCCGAGATGCGCCTAGTCTACACCTTGCAGCACTAGTCAAGCGCACCTGCCGAGATGCGCCTAGTCTACACCTTGCAGCACTAGTCAAGCGCAAATGCCGAGATGCACCTAGTCTACACCTTTCAGCACTAGTCAAACGCACCTGCCGAGATGCGCCTAGTCTACACCTTTCAGCACTAGTCAAGCGCATCTGCCGCGTAGCGTCTTGTCTACATCTTTCAGCACTAGTCAAGCGCACCTGCCGCGGTGCGCCCAGTCTTCTGCGTTCATCACTAGTCAAGCGCACCTGCCGAGATGCGCCTAGTCTACACCTTTCAGCACTAGTCAAGCGCACCTGTCGCGGTGCATATAGTCTTCGTGTTTATGAACAAGTCAAGCGCACCTGACACGGAGCGTCTAGCCTGCACCTTTCAGCACTAGTCAAGCGCACCTGCCGCGATGCGCCTAGTTTACACGTTTCAGCACTTGCCAAGCGCACCTGTCGCGGTGCATATAGTCTTCGTGTTTCTGAACAAGTCAAGCGCACCTGCCACGGAGCGTCTAGCCTGCACCTTTCAGCACTAGTCAAGCGCACCTGCCGAGATGCGCCTAGTCTACACCTTTCAGCACTAGTCAAGCGCACCTGCCGAGATGCGCCTAGTCTACGCCTTGCAGCACTAGTCAAGCGCACCTGCCGAGATGCACCTAGTCTACACCTTTCAGCACTAGTCAAGCGCACCTGCCGAGATGCGCCTAGTCTACACCTTTCAGCAGTAGTGAAGAGCACCTGCCGCGTAGCGCCTAGTCTACATCTTTCAGCACTAGTCAAGCGCACCTGCCGCGGTGCGCCCAGTCTTCTGCGTTCATCACTAGTCAAGCGCACCTGCCGAGATGCGCCTAGTCTACACCTTTCAGCACTAGTCAAGCGCACCTGCCGAGATGCGCCTAGTCTACACCTTTCAGCACTAGTCAAGCGCACCTGCCGAGATGCGCCTAGTCTACACCTTTCAGCACTAGTCAAGCGCACCTGCCGAGATGCACCTAGTCTACGCCTTTCAGCACTAGTCAAGCGCACCTGCCGAGATGCGCCTAGTCTACACCTTTCAGCACTAGTCAAGCGCACCTGCCGAGATGCGCCTAGTCTACACCTTGCAGCACCAGTCAAGCGCACCTGCCGAGATGCGCCTAGTCTACACCTTTCAGCACTAGTCAAGCGCACCTGCCGCGGAGCGCCTAGTCTACATCTTTCAGCACTAGTCAAGCGCACCTGCCGCGGTGCGCCTAGTCTACACCTTTCAGCACTAGTCAAGCGCACCTGCCGAGATGCGCCTAGTCTATACCTTTCAGCACCTGCTGCGGCGCGCCTAGTCTACACCTTTCAGCACTAGTCAAGCGCACCTGCCGGGGAGCCCCTAGTCTACATCTTTCAGCACTAGTCAAGCGCACCTGCCGCGGTGCGCCCAGTCTTCTGCGTTCATCACTAGTCAAGCGCACCTGCCGAGATGCGCCTAGTCTACACCTTTCAGCACTGGTCAAGCGAACCTGCCGCGATGCGCCTAGTCTACACGTTTCAGCACTAGCCAAGCGCACCTGTCGTGGTGCATATAGTCTTCATGTTTCTGAACAAGTCAAGCGCACCTGCCACGGAGCGTCTAGCCTGCACCTTTCAGCACTAGTCAAGCGCACCTGACGAGATGCGCCTAGTCTACACCTTTCAGCACTAGTCAAGCGCACCTGCCGAGATGCGCCTAGTCTACACCTTGCAGCACTAATCAAGCGCACCTGCCGAGATGCACCTAGTCTACACCTTTCAGCACTAGTCAAACGCACCTGCCGAGATGCGCCTAGTCTACACCTTTCAGCACTAGTCAAGCGCACCTGCCGCGTAGCGTCTAGTCTACATCTTTCAGCACTACTCAAGCGCACCTGCCGCGGTGCGCCCAGTCTTCTGCTTTCATCACTAATCAAGCGCACCTGCCGAGATGCGCCTAGTCTACACTTTTCAGCACTAGTCAAGCGCACCTGTCGCGGTGCATATAGTCTTCGTGTTTCTGAACAAGTCAAGCGCACCTGCCACGGAGCGTCTAGCCTGCACCTTTCAGCACTAGTCAAGCGCACCTGCCGCGATGCGCCTAGTTTACACGGTTCAGCACTAGCCAAGCGCACCTGTCGCGGTGCATATAGTCTTCGTGTTTCTGAACAAGTCAAGCGCACCTGCCCCGGAGCGTCTAGCCTGCACCTTTCAGCACTAGTCAAGCGCACCTGCCGAGATGCGCCTAGTCTACACCTTTCAGCACTAGTCAAGCGCACCTGCCGAGATGCGCCTAGTCTACACCTTGCAGCACTAGTCAAGCGCACCTGCCGAGATGCACCTAGTCTACACCTTTCAGCACTAGTCAAGCGCACCTGCCGAGATGCGCCTAGTCTACACCTTTCAGCAGTAGTCAGGCGCACCTGCCGCGTAGCGCCTAGTCTACATCTTTCAGCACTAGTCAAGCGCACCTGCCGCGGTGCGCCCAGTCTTCTGCGTTCATCACTAGTCAAGCGCACCTGCCGAGATGCGCCTAGTCTACACCTTTCAGCACTAGTCAAGCGCACCTGCCGAGATGCGCCTAGTCTACACCTTTCAGCACTAGTCAAGCGCACCTGCCGAGATGCACCTATTCTACGCCTTTCAGCACTAGTCAAGCGCACCTGCCGAGATGCGCCTAGTCTACACCTTTCAGCACTAGTCAAGCGCACCTGCCGCGGAGCGCCTAGTCTACATCTTTCAGCACTAGTCTAGCGCACCTGCCGCGGTGCGCCCAGTCTTCTTCGTTCATCACTAGTCAAGCGCAGCTGCCGAGATGCGCCTAGTCTACACCTTTCAGCACTAGTCAAGCGCACCTGCCGAGATGCACCTACTCTACACCTTTCAGCACTAGTCAAGCGCACCTGCCGCGGAGCCCCTAGTCTACATCTTTCAGCACTAGTCAAGCGCACCTGCCGCGGTGCGCCCAGTCTTCTGCGTTCATCACTAGTCAAGCGCACCTGCCGAGATGCACCTAGTCTACACCTTTCAGCACTAGTCAAGCGCACCTGCCGCGGAGCCCCTAGTCTACATCTTTCAGCACTAGTCAAGCGCACCTGCCGCGGTGCGCCCAGTCTACATCTTTCAGCACTAGTCAAGCGCACCTGCCGAGATGCGCCTAGTCTACACCTTTCAGCACTAGTCAAGCGCACCTGCCGCGGAGCGCCTAGTCTACATCTTTCAGCACTAGTCAAGCGCACCTGACGCGGTGCGCCCAGTCTTCTGCGTTCATCACCAGTCAAGAGCACCTGCCGCGGTGCACCTAGTCTTCACTTTTCATCACTAGTCAAGCGCACCTGCCGCGGAGAGCCCTGTCTTCACCATGCAGCACTAGTCAAGCGCACCTGTCGCAGTGCATATAGTCTTCAGGTTTCCGAACAACGCAAGCGCACCTGCCGCAGTGCGCCCAGTCTACACCTTTCAGCACTAGTCAAGCGCACCTTGCCGCGATGCGCCTAGTCTACACGTTTCAGAACTAGCCAAGCGCACCTGTCGCGGTGCATATAGTCTTCATGTTTCTGAACAAGTCAAGCGCACCTGAAACAGGAGCGCCTAGCCTGCACCTTTCAGCTCTAGTCAAGCGCACCTGCCGAGATGCGCCTAGTCTACACCTTTCAGCACTAGTCAAGCGCACCTGCCAAGATGCGCCTAGTCTACACCTTTCAGCACTAGTCAAGCGCACCTGCCGAGATGCACCTAGTCTACGCCTTTCGTCACTAGTCAAGCGCACCTGCCGAGATGCGCCTAGTCTACACCTTTCAGCACTAGTCAAGCGCACCTGCCGAGATGCGCCTAGTCTACACCTTGCAGCACTAGTCAAGCGCACCTGCCGAGATGCACCTAGTCTACACCTTTCAGCACTAGTCAAGCTCACCTGCTGAGATGCGCCTAGTCTACACCTTTCAGCACTAGTCAAGCGCACCTGCCGCGGAGCGCCTAGTCTACATCTTTCAGCACTAGTCAAGCGCACCTGCCGCGGTGCGCCTAGTCTACACCTTTCAGCACTAGTCAAGCGCACCTGCCGAGATGCGCCTAGTCTATACCTTTCAGCACAAGTCAAGCGCACCTGTCGATATGCGCCTAGTCTACACCTTTCAGCACTTGTGAAGCGCACCTGCCGAGATGCACCTAGTCTACACCTTTCAGCACTAGTCAAGCGCACCTGCCGCGGAGCCCCTAGTCTACATCTTTCAGCACTAGTCAAGCGCACCTGCCGCGGTGCGCCCAGTCTTCTGCGTTCATCACTAGTCAAGCGCACCTGCCGAGATGCGCCTAGTCTACACCTTTCAGCACTAGTCAAGCGCACCTGCCGCGGAGCGCCTAGTCTACATCTTTCAGCACTAATCAAGCGCACCTGCCGAGATGCGCCTAGTCTACATCTTTCAGCACTAGTCAAGAGCACCTGCCGCGGTGCGCTCAGTCTTCTGCGTTCATCACTAGTCAAGCGCACCTGCCGCGATGCGCTGACTCTACACCTTTCAGCACTAGTCAAGCGCAGCTGCCGCGGAGCGCGTAGTCAACATCTTTCAGCACTAGTCAAGAGCACCTGTCGCGGTGCATTTAGTCTTCATGTTTCTGAACAAGTCAAGCGCACCTGCCACGGAGCGCCTAGCCTGCACCTTTCAGCACTAGTCAAGCGCACCTGCCGAGTTGCGCCTAGTCTACATCTTTCAGCACTAGTCAAGAGCACCTGCCGCGGTGCGCCCAGTCTTCTGCGTTCATCACTAGTCAAGCGCACCTGCCGCGATGCGCTGACTCTACACCTTTCAGCACTAGTCAAGCGCACCTGCCGCGGAGCGCCTAGTCTACATCTTTCAGCACTAGTCAAGCGCACCTGCCGAGATGCGCCTGGTCTACACCTTGCAGCACTAGTCAAGCGCACCTGCCGAGATGCACCTAGTCTACACCTTTCAGCACTAGTCAAGCGCACCTGCTGAGATGCGCCTAGTCTACACCTTTCAGCACTAGTCAAGCGCACCTGCCGCGGAGCGCCTAGTCTACATCTTTCAGCACTAGTCAAGCGCACCTGCCGCGGTGCGCCTAGTCTACACCTTTCAGCACTAGTCAAGCGCACCTGCCGAGATGCGCCTAGTCTATACCTTTCAGCACAAGTCAAGCGCACCTGTCGATATGCGCCTAGTCTACACCTTTCAGCACTTGTCAAGCGCACCTGCCGAGATGCACCTAGTCTACACCTTTCAGCACTAGTCAAGCGCACCTGCCGCGGAGCCCCTAGTCTACATCTTTCAGCACTAGACAAGCGCACCTGCCGCGGTGCGCCCAGTCTTCTGCGTTCATCACTAGTCAAGCGCACCTGCCGAGATGGGCCTAGTCTACACCTTTCAGCACTAGTCAAGCGCACCTGCCGCGGAGCGCCTAGTCTACATCTTTCAGCACTAGTCAAGCGCACCTGCCGAGATGCGCCTAGTCTACACCTTTCAGCACTAGTCAAGCGCACCTGCCGCGGGCGCCTAGTCTACATCTTTCAGCACTAGTCAAGCGCACCTGCCGCGGTGCGCCCAGTCTTCTGCGTTCATCACCAGTCAAGAGCACCTGCCGCGGTGCTCCTAGTTTTCACTTTTCATCACTAATCAAGCGCACCTGCCGCGGAGAGCCCTGTCTTCACCATGCAGCACTAGTCAAGCGCACCTGTCGCAGTGCATATAGTCTTCAGGTTTCCGAACAACGCAAGCGCACCTGCCGCAGTGCGCCCAGTCTACACCTTTCAGCACTAGTCAAGCGCACCTTGCCGCGATGCGCCTAGTCTACACGTTTCAGAACTAGCCAAGCGCACCTGTCGCGGTGCATATAGTCTTCATGTTTCTGAACAAGTCAAGCGCACCTGAAACAGGAGCGCCTAGCCTGCACCTTTCAGCTCTAGTCAAGCGCACCTGCCGAGATGCGCCTAGTCTACACCTTTCAGCACTAGTCAAGCGCACCTGCCAAGATGCGCCTAGTCTACACCTTTCAGCACTAGTCAAGCGCACCTGCCGAGATGCACCTAGTCTACGCCTTTCGTCACTAGTCAAGCGCACCTGCCGAGATGCGCCTAGTCTACACCTTTCAGCACTAGTCAAGCGCACCTGCCGAGATGCGCCTAGTCTACACCTTGCAGCACTAGTCAAGCGCACCTGCCGAGATGCACCTAGTCTACACCTTTCAGCACTAGTCAAGCGCACCTGCTGAGATGCGCCTAGTCTACACCTTTCAGCACTAGTCAAGCGCACCTGCCGCGGAGCGCCTAGTCTACATCTTTCAGCACTAGTCAAGCGCACCTGCCGCGGTGCGCCTAGTCTACACCTTTCAGCACTATTCAAGCGCACCTGCCGAGATGCGCCTAGTCTATACCTTTCAGCACAAGTGAAGCGCACCTGTCGATATGCGCCTAGTCTACACCTTTCAGCACTTGTGAAGCGCACCTGCCGAGATGCACCTAGTCTACACCTTTCAGCACTAGTCAAGCGCACCTGCCGCGGAGCCCCTAGTCTACATCTTTCAGCACTAGTCAAGCGCACCTACCGCGGTGCGCCCAGTCTTCTGCGTTCATCACTAGTCAAGCGCACCTGCCGAGATGCGCCTAGTCTACACCTTTCAGCACTAGTCAAGCGCACCTGCCGCGGAGCGCCTAGTCTACATCTTTCAGCACTAATCAAGCGCACCTGCCGAGATGCGCCTAGTCTACATCTTTCAGCACTAGTCAAGAGCACCTGCCGCGGAGCGCCTAGTCTACATCTTTCAGCACTAGTCAAGCGCACCTGCCGCGGTGCGCCTAGTCTACACCTTTCAGCACTAGTCAAGCGCACCTGCCGAGATGCGCCTAGTCTATACCTTTCAGCACAAGTCAAGCGCACCTGTCGATATGCGCCTAGTCTACACCTTTCAGCACTTGTCAAGCGCACCTGCCGAGATGCACCTAGTCTACACCTTTCAGCACTAGTCAAGCGCACCTGCCGCGGAGCCCCTAGTCTACATCTTTCAGCACTAGACAAGCGCACCTGCCGCGGTGCGCCCAGTCTTCTGCGTTCATCACTAGTCAAGCGCACCTGCCGAGATGGGCCTAGTCTACACCTTTCAGCACTAGTCAAGCGCACCTGCCGCGGAGCGCCTAGTCTACATCTTTCAGCACTAGTCAAGCGCACCTGCCGAGATGCGCCTAGTCTACACCTTTCAGCACTAGTCAAGCGCACCTGCCGCGGAGCGCCTAGTCTACATCTTTCAGCACTAGTCAAGCGCACCTGCCGCGGTGCGCCCGGTCTTCTGCGTTCATCACCAGTCAAGAGCACCTGCCGCGGTGCTCCTAGTCTTCACTTTTCATCACTAATCAAGCGCACCTGCCGCGGAGAGCCCTGTCTTCACCATGCAGCACTAGTCAAGCGCACCTGTCGCAGTGCATATAGTCGTCAGGTTTCCGAACAACGCAAGCGCACCTGCCGCAGTGCGCCCAGTCTACACCTTTCAGCACTAGTCAAGCGCACCTTGCCGCGATGCGCCTAGTCTACACGTTTCAGAACTAGCCAAGCGCACCTGTCGCGGTGCATATAGTCTTCATGTTTCTGAACAAGTCAAGCGCACCTGAAACAGGAGCGCCTAGCCTGCACCTTTCAGCTCTAGTCAAGCGCACCTGCCGAGATGCGCCTAGTCTACACCTTTCAGCACTAGTCAAGCGCACCTGCCAAGATGCGCCTAGTCTACACCTTTCAGCACTAGTCAAGCGCACCTGCCGAGATGCACCTAGTCTACGCCTTTCGTCACTAGTCAAGCGCTCCTGCCGAGATGCGCCTAGTCTACACCTTTCAGCACTAGTCAAGCGCACCTGCCGAGATGCGCCTAGTCTACACCTTGCAGCACTAGTCAAGCGCACCTGCCGAGATGCACCTAGTCTACACCTTTCAGCACTAGTCAAGCGCACCTGCTGAGATGCGCCTAGTCTACACCTTTCAGCACTAGTCAAGCGCACCTGCCGCGGAGCGCCTAGTCTACATCTTTCAGCACTAGTCAAGCGCACCTGCCGCGGTGCGCCTAGTCTACACCTTTCAGCACTATTCAAGCGCACCTGCCGAGATGCGCCTAGTCTATAACTTTCAGCACAAGTCAAGCGCACCTGTCGATATGCGCCTAGTCTACACCTTTCAGCACTTGTGAAGCGCACCTGCCGAGATGCACCTAGTCTACACCTTTCAGCACTAGTCAAGCGCACCTGCCGCGGAGCCCCTAGTCTACATCTTTCAGCACTAGTCAAGCGCACCTGCCGCGGTGCGCCCAGTCTTCTGCGTTCATCACTAGTCAAGCGCACCTGCCGAGATGCGCCTAGTCTACACCTTTCAGCACTAGTCAAGCGCACCTGCCGCGGAGCGCCTAGTCTACATCTTTCAGCACTAATCAAGCGCACCTGCCGAGATGCGCCTAGTCTACATCTTTCAGCACTAGTCAAGAGCACCTGCCGCGGTGCGCTCAGTCTTCTGCGTTCATCACTAGTCAAGCGCACCTGCCGCGATGCGCTGACTCTACACCTTTCAGCACTAGTCAAGCGCAGCTGCCGCGGAGCGCGTAGTCAACATCTTTCAGCACTAGTCAAGAGCACCTGTCGCGGTGCATTTAGTCTTCATGTTTCTGAACAAGTCAAGCGCACCTGCCACGGAGCGCCTAGCCTGCACCTTTCAGCACTAGTCAAGCGCACCTGCCGAGTTGCGCCTAGTCTACATCTTTCAGCACTAGTCAAGAGCACCTGCCAAGGTGCGCCCAGTCTTCTGCGTTCATCACTAGTCAAGCGCACCTGCCGCGATGCGCTGACTCTACACCTTTCAGCACTAGTCAAGCGCACCTGCCGCGGAGCGCCTAGTCTACATCTTTCAGCACTAGTCAAGCGCACCTGCCGAGATGCGCCTGGTCTACACGTTGCAGCACTAGTCAAGCGCACCTGCCGAGATGCACCTAGTCTACACCTTTCAGCACTAGTCAAGCGCACCTGCTGAGATGCGCCTAGTCTACACCTTTCAGCACTAGTCAAGCGCACCTGCCGCGGAGCGCCTAGTCTACATCTTTCAGCACTAGTCAAGCGCACCTGCCGCGGTGCGCCTAGTCTACACCTTTCAGCACTAGTCAAGCGCACCTGTCGATATGCGCCTAGTCTACACCTTTCAGCACTTGTCAAGCGCACCTGCCGAGATGCACCTAGTCTACACCTTTCAGCACTAGTCAAGCGCACCTGCCGCGGAGCCCCTAGTCTACATCTTTCAGCACTAGACAAGCGCACCTGCCGCGGTGCGCCCAGTCTTCTGCGTTCATCACTAGTCAAGCGCACCTGCCGAGATGCGCCTAGTCTACACCTTTCAGCACTAGTCAAGCGCACCTGCCGCGGAGCGCCTAGTCTACATCTTTCAGCACTAGTCAAGCGCACCTGCCGAGATGCGCCTAGTCTACACCTTTCAGCACTAGTCAAGCGCACCTGCCGCGGAGCGCCTAGTCTACATCTTTCAACACTAGTCAAGCGCACCTGCCGCGGTGCGCCCAGTCTTCTGCGTTCATCACCAGTCAAGAGCACCTGCCGCGGTGCTCCTAGTCTTCACTTTTCATCACTAATCAAGCGCACCTGCCGCGGAGAGCCCTGTCTTCACCATGCAGCACTAGTCAAGCGCACCTGTCGCAGTGCATATAGTCTTCAGGTTTTCGAACAACGCAAGCGCACCTGCCGCAGTGCGCCCAGTCTACACCTTTCAGCACTAGTCAAGCGCACCTTGCCGCGATGCGCCTAGTCTACACGTTTCAGATCTAGCCAAGCGCACCTGTAGCGGTGCATATAGTCTTCATGTTTCTGAACAAGTCAAGCGCACCTGAAACAGGAGCGCCTAGCCTGCACCTTTCAGCACTAGTCAAGCGCACCTGCCGAGATGCGCCTAGTCTACGCCTTTCAGCACTAGTCAAGCGCACCTGCCGAGATGCGCCTAGTCTACACCTTTCAGCACTAGTCAAGCGCACCTGCCGAGATGCGCCTAGTCTACACCTTTCAGCACTAGTCAAGCGCACCTGCCGAGATGCGCCTAGTCTACGCCTTTCAGCACCAGTCAAGCGCACCTGCCGAGATGCGCCTAGTCTACACCTTTCAGCACTAGTCAAGCGCACCTGCCGAGATGCGCCTAGTCTACACCTTGCAGCACTAGTCAAGCGCACCTGCCGAGATGCACCTAGTCTACACCTTTCAGCACTAGTCAAGCGCACCTGCTGAGATGCGTCTAGTCTACACCTTTCAGCAATAGTCAAGCGCACCTGCCGCGGAGCGCCTAGTCTACATCTTTCAGCACTAGTCAAGCGCACCTGCCGCGGTGCGCCTAGTCTACACCTTTCAGCACTAGTCAAGCGCACCTGCCGAGATGCGCCTAGTCTATACCTTTCAGCACAAGTCAAGCGCACCTGCCGCGGAGCGCCTAGTCTACATCTTTCAGCACTAGTCAAGCGCACCTGCCGCGGTGCGCCTAGTCTACACCTTTCAGCACTAGTCAAGCGCACCTGCCGAGATGCGCCTAGTCTATACCTTTCAGCACAAGTCAAGCGCACCTGCCGCGGAGCGCCTAGTCTACATCTTTCAGCACTAGTCAAGCGCACCTGCCGCGGTGCGCCTAGTCTACACCTTTCAGCACTAGTCAAGCGCACCTGCCGAGATGCGCCTAGTCTATACCTTTCAGCACAAGTCAAGCGCACCTGTCGATATGCGCCTAGTCTACACCTTTCAGCACTTGTCAAGCGCACCTGCCGAGATGCACCTAGTCAACACCTTTCAGCACTAGTCAAGCGCACCTGCCGCGGAGCCCCTAGTCTACATCTTTCAGCACTAGTCAAGCGCACCTGCCGCGGTGCGCCCAGTCTTCTGCGTTCATCACTAGTCAAGCGCACCTGCCGAGATGCGCCTAGTCTACACCTTTCAGCACTAGTCAAGCGAACCTGCCGCGGAGCGCCTAGTCTACATCTTTCAGCACTATTCAAGCGCACCTGCCGAGATGCGCCTAGTCTACATCTTTCAGCACTAGTCAAGAGCACCTGCCGCGGTGCGCCCAGTCTTCTGCGTTCATCACTAGTCAAGCGCACCTGCCGCGATGCGATGACTCTACACCTTTCAGCACTAGTCAAGCGCACCTGCCGAGATGCGCCTAGTCTAAACCTTGCAGCACTAGTCAAACGCACCTGCCGAGATGCGCCTAGTCTACACCTTTCAGCACTAGTCAAGCGCACCTGCCGCGGAGCGCCTAGTCTACATCTTTCAGCACTAGTCAAGCGCACCTGCCGCGGTGCGCCCAGTCTTCTGCGTTCATCACTAGTCAAGCGCACCTGCCGAGATGCGCCTAGTCTACACCTTTCAGCACTAGTCAAGCGCACCTGCCGAGATGCGCCTAGTCTACACCTTTCAGCACTAGTCAAGCGCACCTGCCGAGATGCGCCTAGTCTACACCTTTCAGCACTAGTCAAGCGCACCTGCCGAGATCCGCCTAGTCTACACCTTTCAGCACTAGTCAAGCGCACCTGCCGAGATGCACCTAGTCTACGCCTTTCAGCACTAGTCAAGCGCACCTGCCGAGATGCGCCTAGTCTACACCTTTCAGCACTAGTCAAGCGCACCTGCCGAGATGCGCCTAGTCTACACCTTGCAGCACTAGTCAAGCGCACCTGCCGAGATGCACCTAGTCTACACCTTTCAGCACTAGTCAAGCGCACCTGCCGAGATGCGCCTAGTCTACACCTTTCAGCACTAGTCAAGCGCACCTGCCGCGGAGCGCCAAGTCTACATCTTTCAGCACTAGTCAAGCGCACCTGCCGCGGTGCGCCTAGTCTACACCTTTCAGCACTAGTCAAGCGCACCTGCCGAGATGCGCCTAGTCTATACCTTTCAGCACCTGCTGCGGCGCGCCTAGTCTACACCCTTCAGCACTAGTCAAGCGCACCTGCCGCGGAGCCCCTAGTCTACATCTTTCAGCACTAGTCAAGCGCACCTGCCGCGGTGCGCCCAGTCTTCTGCGTTCATCACTAGTCAAGCGCACCTGCCGAGATGCGCCTAGTCTACACCTTTCAGCACTGGTCAAGCGAACCTGCCGCGATGCGCCTAGTCTACACGTTTCAGCACTAGCCAAGCGCACCTGTCGTGGTGCATATAGTCTTCATGTTTCTGAACAAGTCAAGCGCACCTGCCACGGAGCGTCTAGCTTGCACCTTTCAGCACTAGTCAAGCGCACCTGACGAGATGCGCCTAGTCTACACCTTTCAGCACTAGTCAAGCGCACCTGCCGAGATGCGCCTAGTCTACACCTTGCAGCACTAATCAAGCGCACCTGCCGAGATGCACCTAGTCTACACCTTTCAGCACTAGTCAAACGCACCTGCCGAGATGCGCCTAGTCTACACCTTTCAGCACTAGTCAAGCGCACCTGCCGCGTAGCGTCTAGTCTACATCTTTCAGCACTACTCAAGCGCACCTGCCGCGGTGCGCCCAGTCTTCTGCGTTCATCACTAATCAAGCGCACCTGCCGAGATGCGGCTAGTCTACACCTTTCAGCACTAGTCAAGCGCACCTGTCGCGGTGCATATAGTCTTCGTGTTTCTGAACAAGTCAAGCGCACCTGCCACGGAGCGTCTAGCCTGCACCTTTCAGCACTAGTCAAGCGCACCTGCCGCGATGCGCCTAGTTTACACGTTTCAGCACTAGCCAAGCGCACCTGTCGCGGTGCATATAGTCTTCGTGTTTCTGAACAAGTCAAGCGCACCTGCCCCGGAGCGTCTAGCCTGCACCTTTCAGCACTAGTCAAGCGCACCTGCCGAGATGCGCCTAGTCTACACCTTTCAGCACTAGTCAAGCGCACCTGCCGAGAAGCGCCTAGTCTACACCTTGCAGCACTAGTCAAGCGCACCTGCCGAGATGCACCTAGTCTACACCTTTCAGCACTAGTCAAGCGCACCTGCCGAGATGCGCCTAGTCTACACCTTGCAGCACTAGTCAAGCGCACCTGCCGAGATGCGCCTAGTCTACAACTTTCAGCAGTAGTCAAGCGCACCTGCCGCGTAGCGCCTAGTCTACATCTTTCAGCACTAGTCAAGCGCACCTGCCGCGGTTCGCCCAGTCTTCTGCGTTCATCACTAGTCAAGCGCACCTGCCGAGATGCGCCTAGTCTACACCTTGCAGCACTAGTCAAGCGCACCTGCCGAGATGCGCCTAGTCTACACCTTTCAGCAGTAGTCAAGCGCACCTGCCGCGTAGCGCCTAGTCTACATCTTTCAGCACTAGTCAAGCGCACCTGCCGCGGTTCGCCCAGTCTTCTGCGTTCATCACTAGTCAAGCGCACCTGCCGAGATGCGCCTAGTCTACACCTTTCAGCACTAGTCAAGCGCACCTGCCGAGATGCGCCTAGTCTACACCTTTCAGCACTAGTCAAGCGCACCTGCCGAGATGCGAGTAGTCTACACCTTTCAGCACTAGTCAAGCGCACCTGCCGAGATGCACCTAGTCTACGCCTTTCAGCACTAGTCAAGCGCACCTGCCGAGATGCGCCTAGTCTACACCTTTCAGCACTAGTCAAGCGCACCTGCCGAGATGCGCCTAGTCTACACCTTGCAGCACTAGTCAAGCGCACCTGCCGAGATGCACCTAGTCTACACCTTTCAGCACTAGTCAAGCGCACCTGCCGCGGAGCGCCTAGTCTACATCTTTCAGCACTAGTCTAGCGCACCTGCCGCGGTGCGCCCAGTCTTCTTCTTTCATCACTAGTCAAGCGCACCTGCCGAGATGCGCCTAGTCTACACCTTTCAGCACTAGTCAAGGGCACCTGCCGAGATGCACCTAGTCTACACCTTTCAGCACTAGTCAAGCGCACCTGCCGCGGAGCCCCTAGTCTACATCTTTCAGCACTAGTCAAGCGCACCTGCCGCGGTGCGCCTAGTCTACACCTTTCAGCGCTTGTCAAGCGCACCTGTCGCGGTGCATATAGTCTTCATGTTTCTGAACAAGTCAAGCGCACCTACCACGGAGCGCCAAGCCTGCACCTTTCAGCACTAGTCAAGCGCACCTGCCGCGGAGCGCCTAGTCTACATCTTTCAGCACTAGTCAAGCGCACCTGCCGAGATGCGCCTAGTCTACACCTTTCAGCACTAGTCAAGCGCACCTGCCGAGATGCGCCTAGTCTACACCTTTCAGCACTAGGCAAGCGCACCTGCCGAGATGCGCCTAGTCTACACCTTGCAGCACTAGTCAAGCGCACCTGCCGAGATGCGCCTAGTCTACACCTTTCAGCACTAGTCAAGCGCACCTGCCGCGGAGCGCCTAGTCTACATCTTTCAGCACTAGTCAAGCGCACCTGCCGCGGTGCGCCCAGTCTTCTGCGTTCATCACTAGTCAAGCGCACCTGCCGAGATGCGCCTAGTCTACACCTTTCATCTTTCAGCACTAGTCAAGAGCACCTGCCGCGGTGCGCCCAGTCTTCTGCGTTCATCACTAGTCAAGCGCACCTGCCGCGATGCGCTGACTCTACACCTTTCAGCACTAGTCAAGCGCACCTGCCGCGGAACGCGTAGTCAACATCTTTCAGCACTAGTCAAGAGCACCTGTCGCGGTGCATTTAGTCTTCATGTTTCTGAACAAGTCAAGCGCACCTGCCACGGAGCGCCTAGCCTGCACCTTTCAGCACTAATTAAGCGCACCTGCCGCGGAGCGCCTAGTCTACATCTTTCAGCACTAGTCAAGAGCACCTGCCGCGGTGCGCCTAGTCTTCTGCGTTCATCACTAGTCAAGCGCACCTGCCGCGATGCGCTGACTCTACACCTTTCAGCACTAGTCAAGCGCACCTGCCACGGAGCGCCTAGTCTACATCTTTCAGAACTAGTCAAGCGCAGCTGCCGCGGTGCGCCTAGTCTACACACTTCAGCACTAGTCAAGCGCACCTGTCGCGGTGCATATAGTCTTCATGTTTCTGAACAAGGCAAGCGCACCTGCTGCGGCGCGCCTAGTCTACACCTTTCAGCACTAGTCAAGCGCACCTGCCGTGATGCGCCTAGTCTTCGCCTTTCAGCTCTGGTCAAGCGCAACTGCCGCGGAACGCCTATTCTACATCTTTCAGCACTAGTCAAGCGCACCTGCCGCGGAGCGTCTAGCCTGCACCTTTCAGCACTAGTCAAGCGCACCTGACGAGATGCGCCTAGTCTACACCTTGCAGCACTAATCAAGCGCACCTGCCGAGATGCACCTAGTCTACACCTTTCAGCACTAGTCAAACGCACCTGCCGAGATGCGCCTAGTCTACACCTTTCAGCACTAGTCAAGCGCACCTGCCGCGTAGCGTCTAGTCTACATCTTTCAGCACTACTCAAGCGCACCTGCCGAGATGCACCTAGTCTACACCTTTCAGCACTAGTCAAACGCACCTGTCGCGGTGCATATAGTCTTCATGTTTCTGAACAAGTCAAGCGCACCTGCCACGGAGCGTCTAGCCTGCACCTTTCAGCACTAGTCAAGCGCACCTGACGAGATGCGCCTAGTCTACACCTTTCAGCACTAGTCAAGCGCACCTGCCGAGATGCGCCTAGTCTACACCTTGCAGCACTAATCAAGCGCACCTGCCGAGATGCACCTAGTCTACACCTTTCAGCACTAGTCAAACGCACCTGCCGAGATGCGCCTAGTCTACACCTTTCAGCACTAGTCAAGCGCACCTGCCGCGTAGCGTCTAGTCTACATCTTTCAGCACTACTCAAGCGCACCTGCCGCGGTGCGCCCAGTCTTCTGCGTTCATCACTAATCAAGCGCACCTGCCGAGATGCGCCTAGTCTACACCTTTCAGCACTAGTCAAGCGCACCTGTCGCGGTGCATATAGTCTTCGTGTTTCTGAACAAGTCAAGCGCACCTGCCACGGAGCGTCTAGCCTGCACCTTTCAGCACTAGTCAAGCGCACCTGCCGCGATGCGCCTAGTTTACACGTTTCAGCACTAGCCAAGCGCACCTGTCGCGGTGCATATAGTCTTCGTGTTTCTGAACAAGTCAAGCGCACCTGCCCCGGAGCGTCTAGCCTGCACCTTTCAGCACTAGTCAAGCGCACCTGCCGAGATGCGCCTAGTCTACACCTTTCAGCACTAGTCAAGCGCACCTGCCGAGAAGCGCCTAGTCTACACCTTGCAGCACTAGTCAAGCGCACCTGCCGAGATGCACCTAGTCTACACCTTTCAGCACTAGTCAAGCGCACCTGCCGAGATGCGCCTAGTCTACACCTTGCAGCACTAGTCAAGCGCACCTGCCGAGATGCGCCTAGTCTACACCTTTCAGCAGTAGTCAAGCGCACCTGGCGCGTAGCGCCTAGTCTACATCTTTCAGCACTAGTCAAGCGCACCTGCCGCGGTTCGCCCAGTCTTCTGCGTTCATCACTAGTCAAGCGCACCTGCCGAGATGCGCCTAGTCTACACCTTGCAGCACTAGTCAAGCGCACCTGCCGAGATGCGCCTAGTCTACACCTTTCAGCAGTAGTCAAGCGCACCTGCCGCGTAGCGCCTAGTCTACATCTTTCAGCACTAGTCAAGCGCACCTGCCGCGGTTCGCCCAGTCTTCTGCGTTCATCACTAGTCAAGCGCACCTGCCGAGATGCGCCTAGTCTACACCTTTCAGCACTAGTCAAGCGCACCTGCCGAGATGCGCCTAGTCTACACCTTTCAGCACTAGTCAAGCGCACCTGCCGAGATGCGAGTAGTCTACACCTTTCAGCACTAGTCAAGCGCACCTGCCGAGATGCACCTAGTCTACGCCTTTCAGCACTAGTCAAGCGCACCTGCCGAGATGCGCCTAGTCTACACCTTTCAGCACTAGTCAAGCGCACCTGCCGAGATGCGCCTAGTCTACACCTTGCAGCGCTAGTCAAGCGCACCTGCCGAGATGCACCTAGTCTACACCTTTCAGCACTAGTCAAGCGCACCTGCCGCGGAGCGCCTAGTCTACATCTTTCAGCACTAGTCTAGCGCACCTGCCGCGGTGCGCCCAGTCTTCTTCGTTCATCACTAGTCAAGCGCACCTGCCGAGATGCGCCTAGTCTACACCTTTCAGCACTAGTCAAGCGCACCTGCCGAGATGCACCTAGTCTACACCTTTCAGCACTAGTCAAGCGCACCTGCCGCGGAGCCCCTAGTCTACATCTTTCAGCACTAGTCAAGCGCACCTGCCGCGGTGCGCCTAGTCTACACCTTTCAGCGCTTGTCAAGCGCACCTGTCGCGGTGCATATAGTCTTCATGTTTCTGAACAAGTCAAGCGCACCTACCACGGAGCGCCAAGCCTGCACCTTTCAGCACTAGTCAAGCGCACCTGCCGCGGAGCGCCTAGTCTACATCTTTCAGCACTAGTCAAGCGCACCTGCCGAGATGCGCCTAGTCTACACCTTTCAGCACTAGTCAAGCGCACCTGCCGAGATGCGCCTAGTCTACACCTTTCAGCACTAGGCAAGCGCACCTGCCGAGATGCGCCTAGTCTACACCTTGCAGCACTAGTCAAGCGCACCTGCCGAGATGCGCCTAGTCTACACCTTTCAGCACTAGTCAAGCGCACCTGCCGCGGAGCGCCTAGTCTACATCTTTCAGCACTAGTCAAGCGCACCTGCCGCGGTGCGCCCAGTCTTCTGCGTTCATCACTAGTCAAGCGCACCTGCCGAGATGCGCCTAGTCTACACCTTTCATCTTTCAGCACTAGTCAAGAGCACCTGCCGCGGTGCGCCCAGTCTTCTGCGTTCATCACTAGTCAAGCGCACCTGCCGCGATGCGCTGACTCTACACCTTTCAGCACTAGTCAAGCGCACCTGCCGCGGAACGCGTAGTCAACATCTTTCAGCACTAGTCAAGAGCACCTGTCGCGGTGCATTTAGTCTTCATGTTTCTGAACAAGTCAAGCGCACCTGCCACGGAGCGCCTAGCCTGCACCTTTCAGCACTAATCAAGCGCACCTGCCGCGGAGCGCCTAGTCTACATCTTTCAGCACTAGTCAAGAGCACCTGCCGCGGTGCGCCTAGTCTTCTGCGTTCATCACTAGTCAAGCGCACCTGCCGCGATGCGCTGACTCTACACCTTTCAGCACTAGTCAAGCGCACCTGCCACGGAGCGCCTAGTCTACATCTTTCAGAACTAGTCAAGCGCAGCTGCCGCGGTGCGCCTATTGTATTGTATTGTATTGTATTTAAACATTTATAAAGCGCCTCTAGTAGGGTGAACCGTTCAGAGGCGCTCCCAGTGCGCAAGGCCAAGAGAAAAGAAATAAGTCTTGAGGAAAGCAAAAGAAGATGAGGGGTTACTTATTAAAATTTGAGAGCGAGTAGAAGGAGACAGTGTATTCCAGAGAGAGGGACCAATTGAGGCAAAAGATCGGGACTGAGCCATAGCTGTTCTAGTATGAGGAACTGAGAGATCAAATCTGTTTGAGGAGCGAAGTGGACGATGCGAAGAGACAGAAAGAGGCCGGTGAATTACATCAATTAAATATTTGGGGGCAAGACCCCGCTGTGTCTTTGACACCAGCATAAGGATTTTGAACTTAATACGTGCAGAGAGAGGAAGCCAGTGCAGTTTCTCAAACATGAAGGATGAAATGCGTGAGTAGCGTGGCAGACGGGCAATTAATCTCGCAGCTGCATTTAGGACTGACTGCAGAGGCATGAGACGGACCTTAGGAAGACCGATTAGAAGCGAATTGCAGTAGTCAATTCTGGAGCAAATGAAAGTATGGACCAGCGTTGTATTGTATTGTATTGTATTCGGATATTTATAAAGCGCTTCTAGCGGGAGGGCCATTCAGAAGCGCTCCCAGTGCGATAGACCCCGAGAGAAAAAGCAAGTTTTAAGAACGGTAAAAGAGGAAGAGACGCTACCTGAGAGAATAGAAGAACGAACAAACGGAGGAAGCCCATTCCAAAGAGCAGGGCCAATGGAAGCAAACGACCTAGATTGAGCCAGTGAAGTCCTGACACGGGGAACGAGGAGGTCCAAACGGTCAGATGAACGAAGAGGACGAAGAGAAGCCGCAGAGTGAGGGCGATGAAATAAGTCACATAAATATTTTGGAGCGAAACCAAGCTGAGCCTTAGAGACAAGGATGAGGACCTTAAATTGGATGCGGGCAGAAAGCGGGAGCCAGTGGAGTTCTTCTGCCATAAAGGTGGTGATATGAGAGAATCGAGGAAGACGGGCAATTAATCTAGCAGCAGCATTGAGAACGGACTGAAGAGGAGCAAGACGGACTTTGGGAAGACCAATGAGGAGGGAATTGCAGTAGTCAAGTCTAGAGCAGACAAATGCATGGACAATTGAAGTGAAAATTGGAGATGACAGAGAGCGACGGATAGCTCTAAGGCGCCTTAGGTGAAAATAGGAAGTGCGAGTGAGTTTGGAAATGTGTTCAGTAAAGGTGAGAGAATTGTCAAGGGTCACTCCTAGATCACGAACGCTAGACGAGAAAGTGAAAAGGGGAAACCTTTGAGACAGCACAGCAAAGTCGAGTTTTTTAAGTTGCTGAGGAGTGCCAAACCAGATAAACTGGGTTTTTGACGAATTGAGGGAGAGGCGATTGCAAGACATCCAGGTATGAAGATCACGAGAAAGAGCTTCGATGCGCTGAACAAGAAGAAGTTGAGAGGAAGGAGGCCCATGGACATAAGCCTGGACATCGTCAGCAAAGAGATGGCCTGAAGCCCCATGGATGGGGAAGAGAGAGGGGATACCAGCCGTGTACAAAATAAAGAGGAGAGGGCCCAGAACAGAGCCCTGCGGAACACCGAGTTTAATAGGGACCCACAGAGTTCTAGATTCACCAGAGATAACCATCTGAGTGCGATCAGACAGGTATGACCGGAACCACTGGAGAGGGGGGCCCTTCAGACCACAAGAGGTCTCAAGACGCTGTAGAAGAATGGTGTGGTCCACCATGTCAAAGGCTGCAGAGACATCATATAGTGCCAGAAGGGTGAGTTCGGACCTATCAACAGCTGAATAAATTTCAGAAAGCAAGGAAAGGAGGGCAGTTTCAGTGGAGTGGTGAGCCCTAAAACCTGACTGAAAGGGAGGTAGAAGCCCAGATTGTTCCAGATAGGGAAGAAGTTGAAGAGAGACAAGGCGTTCAAGGGTTTTAGATAGAAATGATAGATTAGAGATTGGACGGTAGTTTTGGCAGAGGTTTGTGTCAAGATTGGGCTTCTTGAGTGAGGGGAAAACAATGGCCCGCTTTTGCGAGGCGGGGACACAACCTTCAGAGAGGGACCTATTAAAGAGATAAAGCAGAAATGGAGCAAAATCATCTAAAATGTCACTAAGAATGAAAGGGGGAAGAGGATCTAATTCACAAGAATTTAAATTAACTGATGAAAGAACTGTACGAAGGTCCGAGTCCAATATGGGTCGGAAATCGTCAAAAGCAGAAGACGTTGTGGTAAACGTCGGTGGAGGAGCATCTGATGTGGAGGCTCTGAGTCGGTCAGTCTTTTCCGTGAGCATAGTCAAGAATTCATTTGCGGAGAAGGCAGGAATTTCTGAAGGACGAGAAGGCCGGCCCAGTAGACCCGAGATGGAAGACCAAAGGCGTCTTGGGTTTTTGAGATTGCGTGAGACCAGCTTCTCCCAGTGAGCAGCCTCCTTGCGATGGTAGAGACGATGAAGGGCACGAAGCTGGGTAATCCAAGCCAATCGGTCATTAGGATCCTTGGTCCGGCGAGAGCGTCGCTCCAAGCAACGGGTGCGACGGCGAAGTTTATGACAGTCGGCGTCGAACCAGACGGCCAATGGTCGATGACGGGTCTTTACTTGACGACATGGAAGCATGGAATCCAGCAGACTGGTAACGGTGGAGGTGTAGAGATCAAATAATTGAGGAACCGTGAGAATGTCAAGTGCAGGACCCGGTGACGAGAGGAGAGAGTCTCTGATAGCGACGCTGAAAGCCTGAGAGTCAAACGATTTCCATCCTCGCATCTTCCGAATGGAGTGGATTGGATGTAGGTGAACTGATGGTAGAGTAAATTTGAGATACGAATGATCGGAGATCGTAGGAGGAAGGATGAGAAGGTCCGTAACTTGGTCGTCATCAGAGGTAATGACGAGATCAAGCCATCCACCAAGTCGATGCGTGGCTTGATTGACGTGCTGGCGGAGGCCAAACTGAGTGAGAAGTTCGAGGAATCGTAACGAAGTAGGAATGGTAGGGTCCTCCAGGTGTAGATTGAAGTCGCCGAGAATGAGGAGTTGAGTATTGCGAGTGACAAGAAACTCAAGGACGGAGGAGAATTCTTCGAAGAACTGAGGAGTAACGGTAGCCGATCCAGGTCTATAAACCGTGAGGAGGGTAACTGAGCCGCGAGGCAAGGCGATGCTCAGACACAAAGCTTCAAACGTGGTTGGCGACGTGTCGAGTGAGACTTGCGTGACCCGTAGAGATGACCGGAAGAAGGTCACGATGCCACCACCACGAGCCGGACGACCATCAGGATGAGGTGGACGAGGGCAGTCACGAGAAGAGTAACCCAACGGAGTCGCTCGTAGAATCGGAACGTCATCGGAGTCCTGGTGCCAGCTTTCAGTTACAGTGAAAACGTCAAGCTGATCCTGAAGAAGAGACTGAGAAACGAAGGCGAACTTTTCAGATAAAGATTGGGCGTTCCAGGAGGCAACCCGTAGGCCTGAGGAGTGAGCGAGCGGAGGATGAGACGAGTCGGTTGGGTGAAGATCGTGCAAGTCCACTCTTGGAGAAGAAGCAGGAGAGGATGATGAAGAATCGGAGGTCGTCAGCATCGGCTCATGAAGACACGAGGTACGAGGTGTTTGGTTGAAGCGACTGCTGGCAGGGCACCATATCTGATGCTTGAAGAGGATCTTGCGTAGACTACGAGTAGGATGAACGGATGATGACCAGAAAGACCAAAGTTGTTGAGAGGAATAGACGATACGCTCCATACTGATGAGAGCGTAGATGATGATAATAGCGCATACACCAAAGTACCCAGCATGCATCTGACCGCAACGTTAAATTCAAACGACGGAGTAGCAAACAAATGAAGTTTTCAAATCAATTTGCGTTTTACATCCAGTTTATAATTCACGTGGCTGTCGAGTGAAATTTTGTCCAAAGACTGGCAAGAAAAACCACGAAAACTTTCATAAAGTCGTCGAGATAAACAGTGAAACGAGCGAAAACTTACGCCGTTTACCCGGCATGCATCGGAACAAACATTCAGTTCAGACGACGCAATTGCAGTCAAACAAATCGATTATAAAATCAACTTGCGATCTAAATTAAGTTTTGGATAGCAGTAGCTGTCGTTGAAATTTAATCCGAAAGGTTGACAAGAAATATCCACATAAACTGAACTTAAGCCGAGAAAAATGACAAAAGAACGAAAGACCTACGCACTGGCGTGTGTACACGACGAACGCAAAACACAGCATTAAGCTTCTTGTCTCTTCCTCTGTTGTGAAAACAGAGGAAGAGTGTCAACCCAATCCTTCCGTTGACAATCCTTCTGATTAAATCCTTGTTCTCTGTGTACTTAACGCCTATTTAACGTTCACCTTTTGAACACTAATTCTACGTATAAGTATAACCTGAACTAATCAGCAACACAGTTTAATATCTTTTCAGTTTAATAAGAAACAAACAGACAGAACTCAATTCGATTACAACTCAACTAGTCAGCCACACTACTACAGCGAACACCGAATTCAAACTTCTCTAGTCAGCATAATTCTTCGCGCCTCTTGACACACCTGCCTTCTGTGCGCATAAGCGAACTCTAATAATATACATATAGCGCGCCGCTGCCGATATCGGCCGGCCGCGCGTGTCACTAAGACTAAACGTTATACATCTATCATATATACATATACACGTGAAACTAAAGTAAGCGTACTAAATATATACGCTAAATATCTCGCACTGCAAAACTGTACACAAAACTCAGTTCACATTACCTCCTTCCTTTTTCTGGAATTGAGCAAATTAAATTTCAAAATTTGCGAAATTACCAAAATACATGAAACATATATATATATATCTAAATAATTAATAAACAGTCTTACGATTACTTATAACCTTGACAAACAATCAGCAATAATATTTAATCTGCCCTTCTTGTACTTCACCTCAACATCAAAAGTTTGTAAGGCTAACGCCCAACGCACAAGTTTAGCAGACTTAGACATTGACTCAGTCAAATATGTAAGAGGATTGTGATCAGTAAAAATGAAAATTTTTGATCCAATTATAATTTCTTTTAACTTGTTTAGAGCCCAAACAATAGCATAGGCTTCCTTTTCCACAGTAGCCCATCTCTTCTGGGTATCAGTTAATTTCTGACTGATAAATGACACAGGGCGTTCTATTCCCTTGTCGTCCATCTGTGTTAAAACAGCACCGACTGCAAAGTCACTACTATCGCAGTACAAATTGAATGGTTTTCCCACTTCAAAAACATATAACACAACTTTGGATCGCACAGCCTCTTTAAGTAAATCAAATGCTTGCTGATGTTTAACAGTCCAATCAATCTTATCAGAAACACGTTTACTAGTTAAATCAGATAAAGGTTTCGCAATCTGTGCAAAGTCCTTAATAAACTGTCTGTAATAATTAAAAAATCCAAGCAGTTGCTTAACTTGCTTCTTAGTTTCTGGGATCTTCAAATTAGTCAAACTTTCAATTCTGTCTGGATTCATCTTTATCTTACCAGACCCAACCACATGACCGATAAACCTTACTTCAGACTTACCAAATATGCATTTTTTCAAATTCAAAGTAACGTTATGCAATCTCATTTGCATCAAAAATGCATCTAGATGCTGCAAGTGAACTTTCCAACTGTCAGAATGCACAGCAATGTCATCAACATACGGTTCTGCAAAGTCATTTATAGGCTGTAAAACTAAATTTATCGCGTTAACAAAAGTTCGGCCTGAATTTATCATTCCAAAAGGAACACGAGTAAATTCATACAGTCCATTATGTGTTACAAAAGCTGTCTTCCATTGATCAGATTGTTTTACAGGACAAGTCCAATAAGCACTTCGACAGTCCAAAATAGAAATCACATTAGACTTTCCAACTTTGTTCAAAACGTCTCTGACAATCGGCATGGGATATTTACAATCCACTGTGAATGAGTTAATGTATCTGTAGTCACAGGCAAGTCTTAAAGATCCGTCTTTCTTTTTAACAATAACCAAAGGGCTTGCCATTGTGCTC
This sequence comes from Allolobophora icterica, assembly GCA_963556255.1. NCBI lineage: Eukaryota > Metazoa > Annelida > Clitellata > Crassiclitellata > Lumbricidae > Allolobophora > Allolobophora icterica. The sequence continues at coordinate 7,862,635 of OY744617.1, read as the reverse complement.
GATGATGGTTTAATAATGTTTGTTTTTAACATTTCTTTGATCTGACGTTCCACTTCTGCTCGATAAATCAAAGGAATTCGATATGCTGCAAATTCCTTTCCATGAAATCCTGGTTTTAGTTCGATTTCATGTTCAACCAATGTACATAATCCGGGTTTTTCTGAAAATCTGTCACAGTATTTGTTTAAAACGTTCAACAACTGTTCTTGCTGAGTTACTGTCAAATGGCTAATTTGTTCAGGATCGAGGTTAAGTGAATTCTTGTCATCTTGAACCTCATTCCTCATTGGTAATTCAACCACTGAACCAAAATCTTCATCTTCTTCAACGATTAGACCACAACTTAATGCTCGAGTAACATATTTTCTGATCTTGTTTGCGTGAATTATTTTTCGACCATTTTCACCCATATCGACTAAATAAGAGTACTTTGATCTTCGATGTATGATCGTACATGGACCATGCCATCGAGAAATAAGTTTGTTTGTTGACGTTGGATATAAAACAATGACTTTCTCACCAGCTTCAAATTCTTTGTGCTTTGCTCTCTTGTTATACTGATTCGTGTATTGTAATTGCTTTTCTCGAGAGTAGGATTCTGCAAACAATAATGCTTTCTCCATATTTTCTTTGAGTTCTTTTAAATACTTTTCTGGTTTAACTCCAACATGAGGTGGTAAGTTTATTTCTCTAGTCCAACTCTCTTTTAATATTGCCAATGGTCCTCTCGGAATTTTCCCATAGACAAGCATATATGGTGATACTCCAGTAGTTGCATTCGGCACTTCTCGTAATGCCCACACTGTGAAAGGAATTATCTTGTGCCATTTCCTCGGGTTGTCTATTATTACATGATGGATCATCTTTTTAAATGTCTGACTCCATCTTTCTACTAATCCAGCAGCCTCTGGGTGTCCTGGTGTGTCGAATCGTGGACTACAGCCCATTAAATTGAGAAATTCTCTGGTCAGACTGGCTGTGAAGTTCGTTCCTTGGTCACTTGTAATCACGGACGGTACACCAACGTTCATGAATAGTTCCATCAACGCTTCACACACAGCCTTCGCTGTCAGCGATTTCAATAAAAAGATTGTAGGCCATCTGGTGCACGAGTCCACAATGCATAAACAATACTTGTGACCTGCAGCAGATACTGGATCGATCGGGCCAACGAGGTCCATCGTCATTCTCCTGAAGGCGACCTCTTCTCTTGAGACCGGAGTGATAGGTACTCTATCCATCACCAGACTCCTTGCCTTTAGTTGACACTTCTCGCAAGACTTACAAAATTTCACAATGTCTCTTCTCATCTTTGGCCATACAAAAGATAATTTTATTCGTTCTCTTGTTTTCTCTTCTCCTAGATGTCCTCCAAACACTGATTCATGCGCCAACTCCATCACTTTAATTCGTCTCTCTTTTGGTAACACTAGTTGATATATCGTCTGGTCTAATATCTGATATTTCTTATGCAATAAACCGTTGATCACACAGAATTCAGATTCTTTCTCTTGTGCTAACTTCCACCACGGCTTCAACGATTCATCCTTTCTCTGTTGCTCTTCGAACTTCTTCGAATCGGCAATCTGCACCTTTTGTTCTTCATCCATCTCTTCATCTCTATACAAGTCTCCTATCCCCACATCACATTCATTGTCTTCTTCAGTTTCATTTAATGTGCCATTCTCGCATGCAGCCATCTCTTGCTCGTTCATCTCTGATGTTATACCATCTCGCGATAAGCTTCGTTGCTCATTACTTTCGTTTTCCTCATCACTTGAACTTTCAGTTTCACTCTTCTCATCAACATCTACCATTTCCTGTTTCCGACTCTGCGCTCTCGTCATTACATTTGCTCGTACACTCACATCTCCTTGTATCGTTTTAACTTTCATCTGTGGTACGGATTTTAATTCGGCAATTATCTCTGGATGCAACAAGAATCTTTCTGTACTGCCCATCTTTGCAATACTAGCACACATCAAGGTGACATAAGGTGTAAGTGAACACTGGATTTTACGCGAAAATCCCTCTTCTTCCACGTCACTACCACACAGTCTAACATCGACTTTCACTAACTTCGCAGGAATGGCATCTCCTGCCACACATTGCAAATTCACTTTTCCAATTTGTTCCACCTTCATGCCTTCCAGTAATTCTTCACTAATCACCGGAATCTCTGCTCCCGAGTCGCTCAGTGCTTTGACTTTCACTGGCTCTTTACCGTCTACTGCACGAATTTCAACCTCGACATATTGCAAGAACGATTTCTTCAATATTCGACTGTCATCTTTTCCTATGACTTCTCTCTGAATTTCAGCATCCAATAGAATTTCTTTTTGAATACCACATTTCATTACTGACTTTACTTCAGTTTCTTGGTTTTCTTGACCCGTGGTTTGATTACCTGTATCACTAACCACTTGAATCAAATTCACCCTTGTGTGTTCTTGATTTCTGCTAGAACTAGCTGCTGCCACTGGAACTGGACAAAATTTAACCAAATGTTTGTCTGAACCACAGTTGTGACAACGCTTCACCACCATACCTCGTTGTTCATTGCCTTCATTTCTCTTATACTGCGTAAACGATGTGTTGCCTTCCCTCTTGGCAAACGGCGCTGACGATTTGTTAAATCCCTGACGACCAAACGTCACTTCTCTGGTCTCATTGGGTACAGGGACACTAGCCTTGACTTCTTTACCAATAAACTGATTCCCTGTTCCTGGATTACTTTTCCATTTTCCACTCTGGCTTTGGTTTACGGAACGTTGAGAAGGATAACTGTTTATATTTGGGATCGCAAACCCAATTCGATTGTTTACATGAATGTCTGCTAAGTCTGCCACTGCACTAGCTTGGAGACAGTCAGTTCCTTCCTTCGACAATACAAACTGTAGTGGACCTGGCGGTAAACATTCTTTTAGCTTATCCGCTACCAGCATAAATAAATGTTTAAATACAATACAATACAATACCAGCAAATCAAAGAGCGTATCATACTCTTTGTTCACGTTTCGACTTCTCACGTAATAGTTTAGCAAGTTCTTAAGTCTTGCCGTAAACATCGTATAAGTCTCTTCTGTTGTCTTCTTAGCATCCACAAATCTGGCTCTGTATTCTCTGGAGGTCAATTTAAATTCTTTTAATAAGTGCTGCTTGACTCTATCATAATTGTCTAGATCATCGTATGACAATCTATTCAGAACGGTTCGAGCTTTCGGCGTCATCAATGGTAGTAATAATTTCACCCAAAACGGCTTTTCCACAGCAAAACTACGAAACGCGTTCTCGACTGTTTCAAAATATAATGGCACCTCCATCATATCAGTTGGCATTTGAGGCAATACATGCTTCATTGCATCACCTATTTTCTTAATTTTTGACACCAAAGTTTCACTTTCTTGCTGTTTCCTTCTTTCTGCTTCCCGTTCTTCTCTCATTTGCGTTTCTTTCAATGTCAATTTTGATTTCTCCAGTTTCAGACGTTCTTGTCTTTCTGTCTCTGCCTTTTCCAAACTTTCTTTCTGAAATTTGAGTTCTTCTTGTCTGATCTGTTCTGCGCGTTCTAACTCTAACGTTCGCGCTTTTTCTTTTTCTTCTTCACGCATTCTCTTTGCTTCAATCTGTTGATGACGTACCTCTTCATCACTTTTTCTAGCTTTTTCAAATTCAATCATCTGCTCCAATCTTCTTCTTTCAGCATCTTCTCTATCTCTTTTCAACTGTTCTAACTGAATCTCAAACTGATTCTTTTGCAATTCAAGTTCTGCCTTACGCACTTGTTCTGCTTTATCTTCTCTCTCTCTTTGCAGACGCAATTCCTCTTGCCTTGCAAGTTCCGCTTTCTCTTCTTTCTCTCTCTGCAGGCGCAATTCTTCTTGCCTTGCAAGTTCCGCTTTCTCTTCTTTCTCTCGCTGCAAGCGCAATTCTTTCTCTTCTTTCTCTCTCTGCAAACGTTCTGCTTTCTCTTCTTTCTCTCTCTGCAGACGTTCTGCTTTCTCTTCTTTCTCTCTCTGCAAGCGCAATTCGTCTTGTCTTACACGTTCTGCTTCTTGTCTCCGTTTATCTTCTCTATCTTCTTTCATCATCATCCACTGCATCAACATCTCCATAGACATAGGCGCAGGAGGTTTTTCAATAGCCTTTTCTACGGCACCGCCAACTGCACCTTCTTCTTCGACTTCTTCCTTAACCCACACTTCAGCGAGTTCCTGTATCATGTCACCACGTGACATACCTTCTAATTGTTCTTCCTTAAAACCGGCTTTCAACAAACGCTGTTTCAGCCTTTCCGTGGACATCTTCTTAATATCTGCTTGTCTTTCAGCACTTAGTTTCTCCATCTTACTTGTTTACTTTGGTGATTTCTCTTTTCAAAGAAGTCACAGTTTTTCTTGTTGTGTGAATCGATAAACAAACGGGATTTCTTTTATATTTGTTCGTGGAAAACAACGAAATATTTATACCGTTTCTCGTGTTCCACCGTCGTTGATATCGTAGACACGTCACACAGCACACAACGCGTAGATTCTTCTAACACCGTCGTAGATTCTTCTAACACCGTTGTAAATTCTTTTATCACCGTCGTAGATTCTTCTATCCGCCGAAGGAGGTGATAACGTGAATTTTAATCCACCGTGAGTTTATATCCACCGTGAGTATTTATCCACCGTGAGTATTTATCCACCGTGAGTTCTTATCCACCGTGAGTTCTTATCCACCGTGAGTTCTTATCCACCGTGAGTTCTTATCCACACCGTCACTGCCACCAATAATGTCAACCCAATCCTTCCGTTGACAATCCTTCTGATTAAATCCTTGTTCTCTGTGTACTTAACGCCTATTTAACGTTCACCTTTTGAACACTAATTCTACGTATAAGTATAACCTGAACTAATCAGCAACACAGTTTAATATCTTTTCAGTTTAATAAGAAACAAACAGACAGAACTCAATTCGATTACAACTCAACTAGTCAGCCACACTACTACAGCGAACACCGAATTCAAACTTCTCTAGTCAGCATAATTCTTCGCGCCTCTTGACACACCTGCCTTCTGTGCGCATAAGCGAACTCTAATAATATACATATAGCGCGCCGCTGCCGATATCGGCCGGCCGCGCGTGTCACTAAGACTAAACGTTATACATCTATCATATATACATATACACGTGAAACTAAAGTAAGCGTACTAAATATATACGCTAAATATCTCGCACTGCAAAACTGTACACAAAACTCAGTTCACAAAGAGACAGATCGTCGAACAGCCCTGAGACGCCTTAAGTGGAAGTAGGAAACACGTGTGAGGTTAGAAATGTGATCTTTGAAGGAGAGAGAGCTGTCAAGCGTAACACCTAGATCACGTACACTTGATGAAAAGGAGTAGTGAGGGAAGATTTCCAAGAGGAGGGCGAAATCAATCTTAAGCAACTGTTGACGGGAGCCAAACCAAATGAACTGGGTTTTGGAGGCATTAAGACAGAGACGATTTGAGGACATCCAGGAATGGAGAGACTTAGATAGAGACTCAATACGCTCAACTAAGTGCAATTGAGATAAAGGAGACCCATGGACAAAAGCTTGCACATCATCAGCAAAGATATGACCAGTAGCTCCCGAGAGTGGGAAAAGAGAAGGAATGTCAGCCGTGTAGAGAATAAAGAGTAAAGGACCAAGTACAGAGCCTTGAGGAACGCCCAGCTTAATGTGAATCCATTTTGTTCTAGAGTCGCCCGATATAATCTTTTGGGTTCGTTCAGACATATATGATCGAAACCAGCAAAGAGGAAGGCCCTGCAACCCATATGAAGTCTCAAGACGCTGAAGGAGAATACTATGATCTACCATATCAAAGGCTGCAGAAACATCGAAAAGAGCCAAGAGGCTAAGTTCAGCCCTGTCAACAGCAGAGTAGATTTCAGAGAGGAGAGAGAGGAGAGCAGTCTCAGTAGAATGATGAGCCCTAAAGCCTGCCTAGTCTACACACTTCAGCACTAGTCAAGCGCACCTGTCGCGGTGCATATAGTCTTCATGTTTCTGAACAAGGCAAGCGCACCTGCTGCGGCGCGCTTAGTCTACACCTTTCAGCACTAGTCAAGCGCACCTGCCGTGATGCGCCTAGTCTTCGCCTTTCAGCTCTGGTCAAGCGCAACTGCCGCGGAACGCCTATTCTACATCTTTCAGCACTAGTCAAGCGCACCTGCCGCGGAGCGCCTAGTCTACACCTTACAGCACTAGTCAAGAGCACCTGCCGCGGTGCACCTAGTCTTCACTTTTCATCACTAGTCAAGCGCACCTGCCGCGGAGCGCCCTGTCTTCACCATGCAGCACTAGTCAAGCGCACCTGTCGCGGTGAATATAGTCTTCAGGTTTCCGAACAAGGCAAGCGCACCTGCCGCGGTGCGCCCAGTCTACACCTTTCAGCACTAGTCAAGCGAACCTGCCGAGACGCGCCTAGTCTACACCTTGCAGCACTTGTCAAGCGCACCTGTCGCGGTGCATATAGTCTTCATGTTTCTGAACAAGTCAAGCGCACCTACCACGGAGCGCCAAGCCTGCACCTTTCAGCACTAGTCAAGCGCACCTGCCGCGGAGCGCCTAGTCTACATCTTTCAGCACTAGTCAAGCGCACCTGCCGAGATGCGCCTAGTCTACACCTTTCAGCACTAGTCAAGCGCACCTGCCGAGATGCGCCTAGTCTACACCTTTCAGCACTAGGCAAGCGCACCTGCCGAGATGCGCCTAGTCTACACCTTGCAGCACTAGTCAAGCGCACCTGCCGAGATGCGCCTAGTCTACACCTTTCAGCACTAGTCAAGCGCACCTGCCGCGGAGCGCCTAGTCTACATCTTTCAGCACTAGTCAAGCGCACCTGCCGCGGTGCGCCCAGTCTTCTGCGTTCATCACTAGTCAAGCGCACCTGCCGAGATGCGCCTAGTCTACACCTTTCAGCACTAGTCAAGCGCACCTGCCGAGATGCGCCTAGTCTACACCTTTCAGCACTAGTCAAGCGCACCTGCCGAGATGCGCCTAGTCTACACCTTTCAGCACTAGTCAAGCGCACCTGCCGAGATGCACCTAGTCTACGCCTTTCAGCACTAGTCAAGCGCACCTGCCGAGATGCGCCTAGTCTACACCTTTCAGCACTAGTCAAGCGCACCTGCCGAGATGCGCCTAGTCTACACCTTGCAGCACTAGTCAAGCGCACATGCCGAGATGCACCTAGTCTACACCTTTCAGCACTAGTCAAGCGCACCTGCCGAGATGGGCCTAGTCTACACCTTTCAGCACTAGTCAAGCGCACCTGCCGAGATGGGCCTAGTCTACACCTTTCAGCACTAGTCAAGCGCACCTGCCGCGGAGCGCCTAGTCTACATCTTTCAGCACTAGTCAAGCTCACCTGCCGCGGTGCGCCTAGTCTACACCTTTCAGCACTAGTCAAGCGCACCTGCCGAGATGGGCCTAGTCTACACCTTTCAGCACTAGTCAAGCCCACCTGCCGAGATGGGCCTAGTCTACACCTTTCAGCACTAGTCAAGCGCACCTGCCGCGGAGCGCCTAGTCTACATCTTTCAGCACTAGTCAAGCGCACCTGCCGCGGTGCGCCTAGTCTACATCTTTCAGCACTAGTCAAGCGCACCTGCCGCGGTGCGCCTAGTCTACACCTTTCAGCACTAGTCAAGCGCACCTGCCGAGATGCGCCTAGTCTATACCTTTCAGCACAAGTCAAGCGCACCTGCCGAGATACGCCTAGTCTACACCTTTCAGCACTAGTCAAGCGCACCTGCCGCGGAGCGCCTAGTCTACATCTTTCAGCACTAGTCAAGCGCACCTGCCGCGGTGCGCCTAGTCTACATCTTTCAGCACTAGTCAAGCGCACCTGCCGCGGTGCGCCTAGTCTACACCTTTCAGCACTAGTCAAGCGCACCTGCCGAGATGCGCCTAGTCTATACCTTTCAGCACAAGTCAAGCGCACCTGCCGAGATACGCCTAGTCTACACCTTTCAGCACTAGTCAAGCGCACCTGCCGAGATGCACCTAGTCTACACCTTTCAGCACTAGTCAAGCGCACCTGCCGCGATGCGCCTAGTTTACACGTTTCAGCACTAGCCAAGCGCACCTGTCGCGGTGCATATAGTCTTCGTGTTTCTGAACAAGTCAAGCGCACCTGCCACGGAGCGTCTAGCCTGCACCTTTCAACACTAGTCAAGCGCACCTGCCGAGATGCGCCTAGTCTACATCTTTCAGCACTAGTCAAGCGCACCTGCCGCGGTGCGCCCAGTCTTCTGCGTTCATCACTAGTCAAGCGCACCTGCCGAGATGCGCCTAGTCTACACCTTTCAGCACTAGTCAAGCGAACCTGCCGCGATGCGCCTAGTCTACTCGTTTCAGCTCTAGCCAAGCGCACCTGTCGTGGTGCATATAGTCTTCATGTTTCTGAACAAGTCAAGCGCACCTGCCACGGAGCGTCTAGCCTGCACCTTTCAGCACTAGTCAAGCGCACCTGACGAGATGCGTCTAGTCTACACCTTTCAGCACTAGTCAAGCGCACCTGCCGAGATGCGCCTAGTCTACACCTTGGAGCACTAGTCAAGCGCACCTGCCGAGATGCACCTAGTCTACACCTTTCAGCACTAGTCAAACGCACCTGCCGAGATGCGCCTAGTCTACATCTTTCAGCACTAGTCAAGCGCACCTGCCGCGGTGCGCCCATTCTTCTGCGTTCATCACTAGTCAAGCGCACCGGCCGAGATGCGCCTAGTCTACACCTTTCAGCACTAGTCAAGCGCACCTGTCGCGGTGCAAATAGTCTTCGTGTTTCTGAACAAGTCAAGCGCACCTGCCACGGAGGGTCTAGCCTGCACCTTTCAGCACTAGTGAAGCGCACCTGCCGCGATGCGCCTAGTTTACACGTTTCAGCACTAGCCAAGCGCACCTGTCGCGGTGCATATAGTCTTCGTGTTTCTGAACAAGTCAAGCGCACCTGCCACGGAGCGTCTAGCCTGCACCTTTCAGCACTAGTCAAGCGCACCTGCCGAGATGCGCCTAGTCTACATCTTTCAGCACTAGTCAAGCGCACCTGCCGCGGTGCGCCCAGTCTTCTGCGTTCATCACTAGTCAAGCGCACCTGCCGAGATGCGCCTAGTCTACACCTTTCGGCACTAGTCAAGCGCACCTGCCGAGATGCGCCTAGTCTACACATTTCAGCACTAGTCAAGCGCACCTGCGGAGATGCGACTAGTCTACACCTTTCATCACTAGTCAAGCGCACCTGCCGAGATGCACCTAGTCTACGCCTTTCAGCACTAGTCAAGCGCACCTGCCGAGATGCGCCTAGTCTACACCTTTCAGCACTAGTCAAGCGCACCTGCCGAGATGCGCCTAGTCTACACCTTGCAGCACTAGTCAAGCGCACCTGCCGAGATGCACCTAGTCTACACCTTTCAGCACTAGTCAAGCGCACCTGCCGCGGAGCGCCTAGTCTACATCTTTCAGCACTAGTCTAGCGCACCTGCCGCGGTGCGCCCAGTCTTCTGCGTTCATCACTAGTCAAGCGCACCTGCCGAGATGCGCCTAGTCTACACCTTTCAGCACTAGTCAAGCGCACCTGCCGAGATGCACCTAGTCTACACCTTTCAGCACTAGTCAAGCGCACCTGCCGCGGATCCCCTAGTCTACATCTTTCAGCACTAGTCAAGCGCACCTGCCGCGGTGCGCCCAGTCTTTTGCGTTCATCACTAGTCAAGCGCACCTGCCGAGATGCGCCTAGTCTACACCTTTCAGCACTAGTCAAGCGCACCTGCCGCGGAGCGCCTAGTCTACATCTTTCAGCACAAGTCAAGCGCACCTGTCGATATGCGCCTAGTCTACACCTTTCAGCACTTGTCAAGCGCACCTGCCGAGATGCGCCTAGTCTACACCTTTCAGCACTAGTCAAGCGCACCTGTCGAGATGCGCCTAGTCTACACCTTTCAGCACTAGGCAAGCGCACCTGCCGAGATGCGCCTAGTCTACACCTTGCAGCACTAGTCAAGCGCACCTGCCGAGATGCGCCTAGTCTACACCTTTCAGCACTAGTCAAGCGCACCTGCCGCGGAGCGCCTAGTCTACATCTTTCAGCACTAGTCAAGCGCACCTGCCGCGGTGCGCCCAGTCTTCTGCGTTCATCACTAGTCAAGCGCACCTGCCGAGATGCGCCTAGTCTACACCTTTCAGCACTAGTCAAGCGCACCTGCCGAGATGCGCCTAGTCTACACCTTTCAGCACTAGTCAAGCGCACCTGCCGAGATGCGCCTAGTCTACACCTTTCAGCACTAGTCAAGAGCACCTGCCGAGATGCACCTAGTCTACGCCTTTCAGCACTAGTCAAGCGCACCTGCCGAGATGCGCCTAGTCTACACCTTTCAGCACTAGTCAAGCGCACCTGCCGAGATGCGCCTAGTCTACACCTTGCAGCACTAGTCAAGCGCACCTGCCGAGATGCACCTAGTCTACACCATTCAGCACTACTCAAGCGCACCTGCCGAGATGCGCCTAGTCTACACCTTTCAGCACTAGGCAAGCGCACCTGCCGAGATGCGCCTAGTCTACACCTTGCAGCACTAGTCAAGCGCACCTGCCGAGATGCGCCTAGTCTACACCTTTCAGCACTAGTCAAGCGCACCTGCCGCGGAGCGCCTAGTCTACATCTTTCAGCACTAGTCAAGCGCACCTGCCGCGGTGCGCCCAGTCTTCTGCGTTCATCACTAGTCAAGCGCACCTGCCGAGATGCGCCTAGTCTACACCTTTCAGCACTAGTCAAGCGCACCTGCCGAGATGCGCCTAGTCTACACCTTTCAGCACTAGTCAAGCGCACCTGTCGAGATGCGCCTAGTCTACACCTTTCAGCACTAGTCAAGCGCACCTGCCGAGATGCACCTAGTCTACGCCTTTCAGCACTAGTCAAGCGCACCTGCCGAGATGCGCCTAGTCTACACCTTTCAGCACTAGTCAAGCGCACCCGCCGCGATGCGCCTAGTTTACACGTTTCAGCACTAGCCAAGCGCACCTGTCGCGGTGCATATAGTCTTCGTGTTTCTGAACAAGTCAAGCGCACCTGCCACGGAGCGTCTAGCCTGCACCTTTCAGCACTAGTCAAGCGCACCTGCCGAGATGCGCCTAGTCTACACCTTTCAGCACTAGTCAAGCGCACCTGCCGAGATGCGCCTAGTCTACACCTTGCAGCACTAGTCAAGCGCACCTGCCGAGATGCACCTAGTCTACACCTTTCAGCACTAGTCAAGCGCACCTGCCGAGATGCGCCTAGTCTACACCTTTCAGCAGTAGTCAAGCGCACCTGCCGCGTAGCGCCTAGTCTACATCTTTCAGCACTAGTCAAGCGCACCTGCCGCGGTGCGCCCAGTCTTCTGCGTTCATCACTAGTCAAGCGCACCTGACGAGATGCGCCTAGTCTACACCTTTCAGCACTAGTCAAGCGCACCTGCCGAGATGCGCCTAGTCTACACCTTTCAGCACTAGTCAAGCGCACCTGCCGAGATGCGAGTAGTCTACACTTTTCAGCACTAGTCAAGCGCACCTGCCGAGATGCACCTAGTCTACGCCTTTCAGCACTAGTCAAGCGCACCTGCCGAGATGCGCCTAGTCTACACCTTTCAGCACTAGTCAAGCGCACCTGCCGAGATGCGCCTAGTCTACACCTTGCAGCACTAGTCAAGCGCACCTGCCGAGATGCACCTAGTCTACACCTTTCAGCACTAGTCAAGCGCACCTGCCGCGGAGCGCCTAGTCTACATCTTTCAGCACTAGTCTAGCGCACCTGCCGCGGTGCGCCCAGTCTTCTTCGTTCATCACTAGTCAAGCGCACCTGCCGAGATGCGCCTAGTCTACACCTTTCAGCACTAGTCAAGCGCACCTGCCGAGATGCACCTAGTCTACACCTTTCAGCACTAGTCAAGCGCACCTGCCGCGGAGCCCCTAGTCTACATCTTTCAGCACTAGTCAAGCGCACCTGCCGCGGTGCGCCCAGTCTTCTGCGTTCATCACTAGTCAAGCGCACCTGCCGAGATGCGCCTAGTCTACACCTTTCAGCACTAGTCAAGCGCACCTGCCGCGGAGCGCCTAGTCTACATCTTTCAGCACTAGTCAAGCGCACCTGCCGAGATGAGCCTAGTCTACACCTTTCAGCACTAGTCAAGCGCACCTGCCGCGGAGCGCCTAGTCTACATCTTTCAGCACTAGTCAAGCGCAACTGCCGCGGTGCGCCCAGTCTTCTGCGTTCATCACCAGTCAAGAGCACCTGCCGCGGTGCACCTAGTCTTCACTTTTCAGCACTAGTCAAGCGCACCTGCCGCGGTGCGCCCAGTCTTCTGCGTTCATCACCAGTCAAGAGCACCTGCCGCGGTGCACCTAGTCTTCACTTTTCATCACTAGTCAAGCGCACCTGCCGCGGAGAGCCCTGTCTTCACCATGCAGCACTAGTCAAGCGCACCTGTCGCAGTGCATATAGTCTTCAGGTTTCCGAACAACGCAAGCGCACCTGCCGCAGTGCGCCCAGTCTACACCTTTCAGCACTAGTCAAGCGCACCTTGCCGCGATGCGCCTAGTCTACACGTTTCAGAACTAGCCAAGCGCACCTGTCGCGGTGCATATAGTCTTCATGTTTCTGAACAAGTCAAGCGCACCTGAAACAGGAGCGCCTAGCCTGCACCATTCAGCACTAGTCAAGCGCACCTGCCGAGATGCACCTAGTCTACGCCTTTCAGCACTAGTCAAGCGCACCTGCCGAGATGCGCCTAGTCTACACCTTTCAGCACTAGTCAAGCGCACCTGCCGAGATGCGCCTAGTCTACACCTTGCAGCACTAGTCAAGCGCAATTGCCGAGATGCACCTAGTCTACACCTTTCAGCACTAGTCAAGCGCACCTGCTGAGATGCGCCTAGTCTACACCTTTCAGCACTAGTCAAGCGCACCTGCCGCGGAGCGCCTAGTCTACATCTTTCAGCACTAGTCAAGCGCACCTGCCGCGGTGCGCCTAGTCTATACCTTTCAGCACTAGTCAAGCGCACCTGCCGAGATGCGCCTAGTCTATACCTTTCAGCACAAGTCAAGCGCACCTGTCGATATGCGCCTAGTCTACACCTTTCAGCACTTGTCAAGCGCACCTGCCGAGATGCACCTAGTCTACACCTTTCAGCACTAGTCAAGCGCACCTGCCGCGGAGCCCCTAGTCTACATCTTTCAGCACTAGTCAAGCGCACCTGCCGCGGTGCGCCCAGTCTTCTGCGTTCATCACTAGTCAAGCGCACCTGCCGAGATGCGCCTAGTCTACACCTTTCAGCACTAGTCAAGCGCACCTGCCGCGGAGCGCCTAGTCTACATCTTTCAGCACTAATCAAGCGCACCTGCCGAGATGCGCCTAGTCTACATCTTTCAGCACTAGTCAAGAGCACCTGCCGCGTTGCGCCCAGTCTTCTGCGTTCATCACTAGTCAAGCGCACCTGCCGCGATGCGCTGACTCTACACCTTTCAGCACTAGTCAAGCGCACCTGCCGCGGAACGCGTAGTCAACATCTTTCAGCACTAGTCAAGAGCACCTGTCGCGGTGCATTTAGTCTTCATGTTTCTGAACAAGTCAAGCGCACCTGCCACGGAGCGCCTAGCCTGCACCTTTCAGCACTAGTCAAGCGCACCTGCCGAGTTGCGCCTAGTCTACATCTTTCAGCACTAGTCAAGAGCACCTGCCGCGGTGCGCCCAGTCTTCTGCGTTCATCACTAGTCAAGCGCACCTGCCGCGATGCGCTGACTCTACACCTTTCAGCACTAGTCAAGCGCACCTGCCACGGAGCGCCTAGTCTACATCTTTCAGCACTAGTCAAGCGCAGAGGCCGCGGTGCGCCTAGTCTACACACTTCAGCACTAGTCAAGCGCACCTGACGCGGTGCATATAGTCTTCATGTTTCTGAACAAGGCAAGCGCACCTGCTGCGGCGCGCCTAGTCTACACCTTTCAGCACTAGTCAAGCGCACCTGCCGTGATGCGCCAAGTCTTCGCCTTTCAGCTGTGGTCAAGCGCAACTGCAGCGGAACGCCTATTCTACATCTTTCAGCACTAGTCAAGCGCACCTGCCGCGGAGCGCCTAGTCTACACCTTACAGCACTAGTCAAGAGCACCTGCCGCGGTGCACCTAGTCTTCACTTCTCATCACTAGTCAAGCGCCCCTGCCGCGGAGCGCCCTGTCTTCACCATGCAGCACTAGTCAAGCGCACCTGTCGCGGTGCATATAGTCTTCAGGTTTCCGAACAAGGCAAGCGCACCTGCCGCGGTGCGCCCAGTCTATACCTTTCAGCACTAGTCAAGCGAACCTGCCGAGACGCGCCTAGTCTACACCTTGCAGCACTTGTCAAGCGCACCTGTCGCGGTGCATATAGTCTTCATGTTTCTGAACAAGTCAAGCGCACCTACCACGGAGCGCCAAGCCTGCACCTTTCAGCACTAGTCAAGCGCACCTGCCGCGGAGCGCCTAGTCTACATCTTTCAGCACTAGTCTAGCGCACCTGCCGCGGTGCGCCCAGTCTTCTTCGTTCATCACTAGTCAAGCGCACCTGCCGAGATGCGCCTAGTCTACACCTTTCAGCACTAGTCAAGCGCACCTGCCGAGATGCACCTAGTCTACACCTTTCAGCACTAGTCAAGCGCACCTGCCGCGGAGCCCCTAGTCTACATCTTTCAGCACTAGTCAAGCGCACCTGCCGCGATGCGCCCAGTCTTCTGCGTTCATCACTAGTCAAGCGCACCTGCCGAGATGCGCCTAGTCTACACCTTTCAGCACTAGTCAAGCGCACCTGCCGCGGAGCGCCTAGTCTACATCTTTCAGCACTAGTCAAGCGCACCTGCCGAGATGCGCCTAGTCTACACCTTTCAGCACTAGTCAAGCGCACCTGCCGCGGAGCGCCTAGTCTACATCTTTCAGCACTAGTCAAGCGCACCTGCCGCGGTGCGCCCAGTCTTCTGCGTTCATCACCAGTCAAGAGCACCTGCCGCGGTGCACCTAGTCTTCACTTTTCATCACTAGTCAAGCGCACCTGCCGCGGAGAGCCCTGTCTTCACCATGCAGCACTAGTCAAGCGCACCTGTCGCAGTGCATATAGTCTTCAGGTTTCCGAACAACGCAAGCGCACCTGCCGCAGTGCGCCCAGTCTACACCTTTCAGCACTAGTCAAGCGCACCTTGCCGCGATGCGCCTAGTCTACACGTTTCAGAACTAGCCAAGCGCACCTGTCGCGGTGCATATAGTCTTCATGTTTCTGAACAAGTCAAGCGCACCTGAAACAGGAGCGCCTAGCCTGCACCATTCAGCACTAGTCAAGCGCACCTGCCGAGATGCACCTAGTCTACGCCTTTCAGCACTAGTCAAGCGCACCTGCCGAGATGCGCCTAGTCTACACCTTTCAGCACTAGTCAAGCGCACCTGCCGAGATGCGCCTAGTCTACACCTTGCAGCACTAGTCAAGCGCACCTGCCGAGATGCACCTAGTCTACACCTTTCAGCACTAGTCAAGCGCACCTGCTGAGATGCGCCTAGTCTACACCTTTCAGCACTAGTCAAGCGCACCTGCCGCGGAGCGCCTAGTCTACATCTTTCAGCACTAGTCAAGCGCACCTGCCGCGGTGCGCCTAGTCTATACCTTTCAGCACTAGTCAAGCGCACCTGCCGAGATGCGCCTAGTCTATACCTTTCAGCACAAGTCAAGCGCACCTGTCGATATGCGCCTAGTCTACACCTTTCAGCACTTGTCAAGCGCACCTGCCGAGATGCACCTAGTCTACACCTTTCAGCACTAGTCAAGCGCACCTGCCGCGGAGCCCCTAGTCTACATCTTTCAGCACTAGTCAAGCGCACCTGCCGCGGTGCGCCCAGTCTTCTGCGTTCATCACTAGTCAAGCGCACCTGCCGAGACGCGCCTAGTCTACACCTTTCAGCACTAGTCAAGCGCACCTGCCGCGGAGCGCCTAGTCTACATCTTTCAGCACTAATCAAGCGCACCTGCCGAGATGCGCCTAGTCTACATCTTTCAGCACTAGTCAAGAGCACCTGCCGCGGTGCGCCCAGTCTTCTGCGTTCATCACTAGTCAAGCGCACCTGCCGCGATGCGCTGACTCTACACCTTTCAGCACTAGTCAAGCGCACCTGCCGCGGAACGCGTAGTCAACATCTTTCAGCACTAGTCAAGAGCACCTGTCGCGGTGCATTTAGTCTTCATGTTTCTGAACAAGTCAAGCGCACCTGCCACGGAGCGCCTAGCCTGCACCTTTCAGCACTAGTCAAGCGCACCTGCCGAGTTGCGCCTAGTCTACATCTTTCAGCACTAGTCAAGAGCACCTGCCGCGGTGCGCCCAGTCTTCTGCGTTCATCACTAGTCAAGCGCACCTGCCGCGATGCGCTGACTCTACACCTTTCAGCACTAGTCAAGCGCACCTGCCACGGAGCGCCTAGTCTACATCTTTCAGCACTAGTCAAGCGCAGGTGCCGCGGTGCGCCTAGTCTACACACTTCAGCACTAGTCAAGCGCACCTGTCGCGGTGCATATAGTCTTCATGTTTCTGAACAAGGCAAGCGCACCTGCTGCGGCGCGCCTAGTCTACACCTTTCAGCACTAGTCAAGCGCACCTGCCGTGATGCGCCAAGTCTTCGCCTTTCAGCTGTGGTCAAGCGCAACTGCCGCGGAACGCCTATTCTACATCTTTCAGCACTAGTCAAGCGCACCTGCCGCGGAGCGCCTAGTCTACACCTTACAGCACTAGTCAAGAGCACCTGCCGCGGTGCACCTAGTCTTCACTTCTCATCACTAGTCAAGCGCCCCTGCCGCGGAGCGCCCTGTCTTCACCATGCAGCACTAGTCAAGCGCACCTGTCGCGGTGCATATAGTCTTCAGGTTTCCGAACAAGGCAAGCGCACCTGCCGCGGTGCGCCCAGTCTACACCTTTCAGCACTAGTCAAGCGAACCTGCCGAGACGCGCCTAGTCTACACCTTGCAGCACTTGTCAAGCGCACCTGTCGCGGTGCATATAGTCTTCATGTTTCTGAACAAGTCAAGCGCACCTACCACGGAGCGCCAAGCCTGCACCTTTCAGCACTAGTCAAGCGCACCTGCCGCGGAGCGCCTAGTCTACATCTTTCAGCACTAGTCAAGCGCACCTGCCGAGATGCGCCTAGTCTACACCTTTCAGCACTAGTCAAGCGCACCTGCCGAGATGCGCCTAGTCTACACCTTTCAGCACTAGGCAAGCGCACCTGCCGAGATGCGCCTAGTCTACACCTTGCAGCACTAGTCAAGCGCACCTGCCGAGATGCGCCTAGTCTACACCTTTCAGCACTAGTCAAGCGCACCTGCCGCGGAGCGCCTAGTCTACATCTTTCAGCACTAGTCAAGCGCACCTGCCGCGGTGCGCCCAGTCTTCTGCGTTCATCACTAGTCAAGCGCACCTGCCGAGATGCGCCTAGTCTACACCTTTCAGCACTAGTCAAGCGCACCTGCCGAGATGCGCCTAGTCTACACCTTTCAGCACTAGTCTAGCGCACCTGCCGAGATGCGCCTAGTCTACACCTTTCAGCACTAGTCAAGCGCACCTGCCGAGATGCACCTAGTCTACGCCTTTCAGCACTAGTCAAGCGCACCTGCCGAGATGCGCCTAGTCTACACCTTTCAGCACTAGTCAAGCGCACCTGCCGAGATGCGCCTAGTCTACACCTTGCAGCACTAATCAAGCGCACATGCCGAGATGCACCTAGTCTACACCTTTCAGCACTAGTCAAGCGCACCTGCCGAGATGGGCCTAGTCTACACCTTTCAGCACTAGTCAAGCGCACCTGCCGCGGAGCGCCTAGTCTACATCTTTCAGCACTAGTCAAGCGCACCTGCCGCGGTGCGCCTAGTCTACACCTTTCAGCACTAGTCAAGCGCACCTGCCGAGATGCGCCTAGTCTATGCCTTTCAGCACAAGTCAAGCGCACCTGCCGAGATACGCCTAGTCTACACCTTTCAGCACTTGTCAGGCGCAAATGCCGAGATGCACCTAGTCTACACCTTTCAGCACTAGTCAAGCGCACCTGCCGCGGAGCCCCTAGTCTACATCTTTCAGCACTAGTCAAGCGCACCTGCCGCGGTGGGCCCAGTCTTCTGCGTTCATCACTAGTCAAGCGCACCTGCCGAGATGCGCCTAGTCTACACCTTTCAGCACTAGTCAAGCGAACCTGCTGCGATGCGCCTAGTCTACTCGTTTCAGCTCTAGCCAAGCGCACCTGTCGTGGTGCATATAGTCTTCATGTTTCTGAACAAGTCAAGCGCACCTGCCACGGAGCGTCTAGCCTGCACCTTTCAGCACTAGTCAAGCGCACCTGACGAGATGCGTCTAGTCTACACCTTTCAGCACTAGTCAAGCGCACCTGCCGAGATGCGCCTAGTCTACACCTTGGAGCACTAGTCAAGCGCACCTGCCGAGATGCACCTAGTCTACACCTTTCAGCACTAGTCAAACGCACCTGCCGAGATGCGCCTAGTCTACACCTTTCAGCACTAGTCAAGCGCACCTGCCGCGTAGCGTCTAGTCTACATCTTTCAGCACTAGTCAAGCGCACCTGCCGCGGTGCGCCCAGTCTTCTGCGTTCATCACTAGTCAAGCGCACCGGCCGAGATGCGCCTAGTCTACACCTTTCAGCACTAGTCAAGCGCACCTGTCGCGGTGCAAATAGTCTTCGTGTTTCTGAACAAGTCAAGCGCACCTGCCACGGAGGGTCTAGCCTGCACCTTTCAGCACTAGTCAAGCGCACCTGCCGCGATGCGCCTAGTTTACACGTTTCAGCACTAGCCAAGCGCACCTGTCGCGGTGCATATAGTCTTCGTGTTTCTGAACAAGTCAAGCGCACCTGCCACGGAGCGTCTAGCCTGCACCTTTCAGCACTAGTCAAGCGCACCTGCCGAGATGCGCCTAGTCTACATCTTTCAGCACTAGTCAAGCGCACCTGCCGCGGTGCGCCCAGTCTTCTGCGTTCATCACTAGTCAAGCGCACCTGCCGAGATGCGCCTAGTCTACACCTTTCGGCACTAGTCAAGCGCACCTGCCGAGATGCGCCTAGTCTACACCTTTCAGCACTAGTCAAGCGCACCTGCGGAGATGCGACTAGTCTACACCTTTCATCACTAGTCAAGCGCACCTGCCGAGATGCACCTAGTCTACGCCTTTCAGCACTAGTCAAGCGCACCTGCCGAGATGCGCCTAGTCTACACCTTTCAGCACTAGTCAAGCGCACCTGCCGAGATGCGCCTAGTCTACACCTTGCAGCACTAGTCAAGCGCACCTGCCGAGATGCACCTAGTCTACACCTTTCAGCACTAGTCAAGCGCACCTGCCGCGGAGCGCCTAGTCTACATCTTTCAGCACTAGTCTAGCGCACCTGCCGCGGTGCGCCCAGTCTTCTGCGTTCATCACTAGTCAAGCGCACCTGCCGAGATGCGCCTAGTCTACACCTTTCAGCACTAGTCAAGCGCACCTGCCGAGATGCACCTAGTCTACACCTTTCAGCACTAGTCAAGCGCACCTGCCGCGGATCCCCTAGTCTACATCTTTCAGCACTAGTCAAGCGCACCTGCCGCGGTGCGCCCAGTCTTTTGCGTTCATCACTAGTCAAGCGCACCTGCCGAGATGCGCCTAGTCTACACCTTTCAGCACTAGTCAAGCGCACCTGCCGCGGAGCGCCTAGTCTACATCTTTCAGCACAAGTCAAGCGCACCTGTCGATATGCGCCTAGTCTACACCTTTCAGCACTTGTCAAGCGCAACTGCCGAGATGCGCCTAGTCTACACCATTCAGCACTAGTCAAGCGCACCTGCCGAGATGCGCCTAGTCTACACCTTTCAGCACTAGGCAAGCGCACCTGCCGAGATGCGCCTAGTCTACACCTTGCAGCACTAGTCAAGCGCACCTGCCGAGATGCGCCTAGTCTACACCTTTCAGCACTAGTCAAGCGCACCTGCCGCGGAGCGCCTAGTCTACATCTTTCAGCACTAGTCAAGCGCACCTGCCGCGGTGCGCCCAGTCTTCTGCGTTCATCACTAGTCAAGCGCACCTGCCGAGATGCGCCTAGTCTACACCTTTCAGCACTAGTCAAGCGCACCTGCCGAGATGCGCCTAGTCTACACCTTTCAGCACTAGTCAAGCGCACCTGCCGAGATGCGCCTAGTCTACACCTTTCAGCACTAGTCAAGAGCACCTGCCGAGATGCACCTAGTCTACGCCTTTCAGCACTAGTCAAGCGCACCTGCCGAGATGCGCCTAGTCTACACCTTTCAGCACTAGTCAAGCGCACCTGCCGAGATGCGCCTAGTCTACACCTTGCAGCACTAGTCAAGCGCACCTGCCGAGATGCACCTAGTCTAAACCATTCAGCACTAGTCAAGCGCACCTGCCGAGATGCGCCTAGTCTACACCTTTCAGCACTAGTCAAGCGCACCTGCCGAGATGCGCCTAGTCTACACCTTGCAGCACTAGTCAAGCGCACCTGCCGAGATGCGCCTAGTCTACACCTTTCAGCACTAGTCAAGCGCACCTGCCGCGGAGCGCCTAGTCTACATCTTTCAGCACTAGTCAAGCGCACCTGCCGCGGTGCGCCCAGTCTTCTGCGTTCATCACTAGTCAAGCGCACCTGCCGAGATGCGCCTAGTCTACACCTTTCAGCACTAGTCAAGCGCACCTGCCGAGATGCGCCTAGTCTACACCTTTCAGCACTAGTCAAGCGCACCTGTCGAGATGCGCCTAGTCTACACCTTTCAGCACTAGTCAAGCGCACCTGCCGAGATGCACCTAGTCTACGCCTTTCAGCACTAGTCAAGCGCACCTGCCGAGATGCGCCTAGTCTACACCTTTCAGCACTAGTCAAGCGCACCCGCCGCGATGCGCCTAGTTTACACGTTTCAGCACTAGCCAAGCGCACCTGTCGCGGTGCATATAGTCTTCGTGTTTCTGAACAAGTCAAGCGCACCTGCCGAGATGCGCCTAGTCTACACCTTTCAGCACTAGTCAAGCGCACCTGCCGAGATGCGCCTAGTCTACACCTTGCAGCACTAGTCAAGCGCACCTGCCGAGATGCACCTAGTCTAAACCATTCAGCACTAGTCAAGCGCACCTGCCGAGATGCGCCTAGTCTACACCTTTCAGCACTAGTCAAGCGCACCTGCCGAGATGCGCCTAGTCTACACCTTGCAGCACTAGTCAAGCGCACCTGCCGAGATGCGCCTAGTCTACACCTTTCAGCACTAGTCAAGCGCACCTGCCGCGGAGCGCCTAGTCTACATCTTTCAGCACTAGTCAAGCGCACCTGCCGCGGTGCGCCCAGTCTTCTGCGTTCATCACTAGTCAAGCGCACCTGCCGAGATGCGCCTAGTCTACACCTTTCAGCACTAGTCAAGCGCACCTGCCGAGATGCGCCTAGTCTACACCTTTCAGCACTAGTCAAGCGCACCTGTCGAGATGCGCCTAGTCTACACCTTTCAGCACTAGTCAAGCGCACCTGCCGAGATGCGCCTAGTCTACACCTTTCAGCACTAGTCAAGCGCACCTGCCGAGATGCGCCTAGTCTACACCTTGCAGCACTAGTCAAGCGCACCTGCCGAGATGCACCTAGTCTACACCTTTCAGCACTAGTCAAGCGCACCTGCCGAGATGCGCCTAGTCTACACCTTTCAGCAGTAGTCAAGCGCACCTGCCGCGTAGCGCCTAGTCTACATCTTTCAGCACTAGTCAAGCGCACCTGCCGCGGTGCGCCCAGTCTTCTGCGTTCATCACTAGTCAAGCGCACCTGACGAGATGCGCCTAGTCTACACCTTTCAGCACTAGTCAAGCGCACCTGCCGAGATGCGCCTAGTCTACACCTTTCAGCACTAGTCAAGCGCACCTGCCGAGATGCGAGTAGTCTACACTTTTCAGCACTAGTCAAGCGCACCTGCCGAGATGCACCTAGTCTACGCCTTTCAGCACTAGTCAAGCGCACCTGCCGAGATGCGCCTAGTCTACACCTTTCAGCACTAGTCAAGCGCACCTGCCGAGATGCGCCTAGTCTACACCTTGCAGCACTAGTCAAGCGCACCTGCCGAGATGCACCTAGTCTACACCTTTCAGCACTAGTCAAGCGCACCTGCCGCGGAGCGCCTAGTCTACATCTTTCAGCACTAGTCTAGCGCACCTGCCGCGGTGCGCCCAGTCTTCTTCGTTCATCACTAGTCAAGCGCACCTGCCGAGATGCGCCTAGTCTACACCTTTCAGCACTAGTCAAGCGCACCTGCCGAGATGCACCTAGTGTACACCTTTCAGCACTAGTCAAGCGCACCTGCCGCGGAGCCCCTAGTCTACATCTTTCAGCACTAGTCAAGCGCACCTGCCGCGGTGCGCCCAGTCTTCTGCGTTCATCACTAGTCAAGCGCACCTGCCGAGATGCGCCTAGTCTACACCTTTCAGCACTAGTCAAGCGCACCTGCCGCGGAGCGCCTAGTCTACATCTTTCAGCACTAGTCAAGCGCACCTGCCGAGATGCGCCTAGTCTACACCTTTCAGCACTAGTCAAGCGCACCTGCCGCGGAGCGCCTAGTCTACATCTTTCAGCACTAGTCAAGCGCACCTGCCGCGGTGCGCCCAGTCTTCTGCGTTCATCACCAGTCAAGAGCACCTGCCGCGGTGCACCTAGTCTTCACTTTTCATCACTAGTCAAGCGCACCTGCCGCGGAGAGACCTGTCTTCACCATGCAGCACTAGTCAAGCGCACCTGTCGCAGTGCATATAGTCTTCAGGTTTCCGAACAACGCAAGCGCACCTGCCGCAGTGCGCCCAGTCTACACCTTTCAGCACTAGTCAAGCGCACCTTGCCGCGATGCGCCTAGTCTACACGTTTCAGAACTAGCCAAGCGCACCTGTCGCGGTGCATATAGTCTTCATGTTTCTGAACAAGTCAAGCGCACCTGAAACAGGAGCGCCTAGCCTGCACCATTCAGCACTAGTCAAGCGCACCTGCCGAGATGCGCCTAGTCTACACCTTTCAGCACTAGTCAAGCGCACCTGCCAAGATGCGCCTAGTCTACACCTTTCAGCACTAGTCAAGCGCACCTGCCGAGATGCACCTAGTCTACGCCTTTCAGCACTAGTCAAGCGCACCTGCCGAGATGCGCCTAGTCTACACCTTTCAGCACTAGTCAAGCGCACCTGCCGAGATGCGCCTAGTCTACACCTTGCAGCACTAGTCAAGCGCACCTGCCGAGATGCACCTAGTCTACACCTTTCAGCACTAGTCAAGCGCACCTGCTGAGATGCGCCTAGTCTACACCTTTCAGCACTAGTCAAGCGCACCTGCCGCGGAGCGCCTAGTCTACATCTTTCAGCACTAGTCAAGCGCACCTGCCGCGGTGCGCCTAGTCTATACCTTTCAGCACTAGTCAAGCGCACCTGCCGAGATGCGCCTAGTCTATACCTTTCAGCACAAGTCAAGCGCACCTGTCGATATGCGCCTAGTCTACACCTTTCAGCACTTGTCAAGCGCACCTGCCGAGATGCACCTAGTCTACACCTTTCAGCACTAGTCAAGCGCACCTGCCGCGGAGCCCCTAGTCTACATCTTTGAGCACTAGTCAAGCGCACCTGCCGCGGTGCGCCCAGTCTTCTGCGTTCATCACTAGTCAAGCGCACCTGCCGAGATGCGCCTAGTCTACACCTTTCAGCACTAGTCAAGCGCACCTGCCGCGGAGCGCCTAGTCTACATCTTTCAGCACTAATCAAGCGCACCTGCCGAGATGCGCCTAGTCTACATCTTTCAGCACTAGTCAAGAGCACCTGCCGCGGTGCGCCCAGTCTTCTGCGTTCATCACTAGTCAAGCGCACCTGCCGCGATGCGCTGACTCTACACCTTTCAGCACTAGTCAAGCGCACCTGCCGCGGAACGCGTAGTCAACATCTTTCAGCACTAGTCAAGAGCACCTGTCGCGGTGCATTTAGTCTTCATGTTTCTGAACAAGTCAAGCGCACCTGCCACGGAGTGCCTAGCCTGCACCTTTCAGCACTAGTCAAGCGCACCTGCCGAGTTGCGCCTAGTCTACATCTTTCAGCACTAGTCAAGAGCACCTGCCGCGGTGCGCCCAGTCTTCTGCGTTCATCACTAGTCAAGCGCACCTGCCGCGATGCGCTGACTCTACACCTTTCAGCACTAGTCAAGCGCACCTTCCACGGAGCGCCTAGTCTACATCTTTCAGCACTAGTCAAGCGCAGGTGCCGCGGTGCGCCTAGTCTACACACTTCAGCACTAGTCAAGCGCACCTGTCGCGGTGCATATAGTCTTCATGTTTCTGAACAAGGCAAGCGCACCTGCTGCGGCGCGCCTAGTCTACACCTTTCAGCACTAGTCAAGCGCACCTGCCGTGATGCGCCAAGTCTTCGCCTTTCAGCTCTGGTCAAGCGCAACTGCCGCGGAACGCCTATTCTACATCTCTCAGCACTAGTCAAGCGCACCTGCCGCGGAGCGCCTAGTCTACACCTTACAGCACTAGTCAAGAGCACCTGCCGCGGTGCACCTAGTCTTCACTTCTCATCACTAGTCAAGCGCCCCTGCCGCGGAGCGCCCTGTCTTCACCATGCAGCACTAGTCAAGCGCACCTGTCGCGGTGCATATAGTCTTCAGGTTTCCGAACAAGGCAAGCGCACCTGCCGCGGTGCGCCCAGTCTACACCTTTCAGCACTAGTCAAGCGAACCTGCCGAGACGCGCCTAGTCTACACCTTGCAGCACTTGTCAAGCGCACCTGTCGCGGTGCATATAGTCTTCATGTTTCTGAACAAGTCAAGCGCACCTACCACGGAGCGCCAAGCCTGCACCTTTCAGCACTAGTCAAGCGCACCTGCCGCGGAGCGCCTAGTCTACATCTTTCAGCACTAGTCAAGCGCACCTGCCGAGATGCGCCTAGTCTACACCTTTCAGCACTAGTCAAGCGCACCTGCCGAGATGCGCCTAGTCTACACCTTTCAGCACTAGGCAAGCGCACCTGCCGAGATGCGCCTAGTCTACACCTTGCAGCACTAGTCAAGCGCACCTGCCGAGATGCGCCTAGTCTACACCTTTCAGCACTAGTCAAGCGCACCTGCCGCGGAGCGCCTAGTCTACATCTTTCAGCACTAGTCAAGCGCACCTGCCGCGGTGCGCCCAGTCTTCTGCGTTCATCACTAGTCAAGCGCACCTGCCGAGATGCGCCTAGTCTACACCTTTCAGCACTAGTCAAGCGCACCTGCCGAGATGCGCCTAGTCTACACCTTTCAGCACTAGTCTAGCGCACCTGCCGAGATGCGCCTAGTCTACACCTTTCAGCACTAGTCAAGCGCACCTGCCGAGATGCACCTAGTCTACGCCTTTCAGCACTAGTCAAGCGCACCTGCCGAGATGCGCCTAGTCTACACCTTTCAGCACTAGTCAAGCGCACCTGCCGAGATGCGCCTAGTCTACACCTTGCAGCACTAATCAAGCGCACATGCCGAGATGCACCTAGTCTACACCTTTCAGCACTAGTCAAGCGCACATGCCGAGATGGGCCTAGTCTACACCTTTCAGCACTAGTCAAGCGCACCTGCCGCGGAGCGCCTAGTCTACATCTTTCAGCACTAGTCAAGCGCACCTGCCGCGGTGCGCCTAGTCTACACCTTTCAGCACTAGTCAAGCGCACCTGCCGAGATGCGTCTAGTCTATGGCTTTCAGCACAAGTCAAGCGCACCTGCCGAGATACGCCTAGTCTACACCTTTCAGCACTTGTCAAGCGCAAATGCCGAGATGCACCTAGTCTACACCTTTCAGCACTAGTCAAGCGCACCTGCCGCGGAGCCCCTAGTCTACATCTTTCAGCACTAGTCAAGCGAACCTGCCGCGGTGCGCCCAGTCTTCTGCGTTCATCACTAGTCAAGCGCACCTGCCGAGATGCGCCTAGTCTACACCTTTCAGCACTAGTCAAGCGAACCTGCCGCGATGCGCCTAGTGTACTCGTTTCAGCTCTAGCCAAGCGCACCTGTCGTGGTGCATATAGTCTTCGTGTTTCTGAACAAGTCAAGCGCACCTGCCACGGAGCGTCTAGCCTGCACCTTTCAGCACTAGTCAAGCGCACCTGACGAGATGCGCCTAGTCTACACCTTTCAGCACTAGTCAAGCGCACCTGCCGAGATGCGCCTAGTCTACACCTTGGAGCACTAGTCAAGCGCACCTGCCGAGATGCACCTAGTCTACACCTTTCAGCACTAGTCAAACGCACCTGCCGAGATGCGCCTAGTCTACACCTTTCAGCACTAGTCAAGCGCACCTGCCGCGTAGCGTCTAGTCTACATCTTTCAGCACTAGTCAAGCGCACCTGCCGCGGTGCGCCCAGTCTTCTGCGTTCATCACTAGTCAAGCGCACCGGCCGAGATGCGCCTAGTCTACACCTTTCAGAACTAGTCAAGCGCACCTGTCGCGGTGCAAATAGTCTTCGTGTTTCTGAACAAGTCAAGCGCACCTGCCACGGAGGGTCTAGCCTGCACCTTTCAGCACTAGTCAAGCGCACCTGCCGCGATGCGCCTAGTTTACACGTTTCAGCACTAGCCAAGCGCACCTGTCGCGGTGCATATAGTCTTCGTGTTTCTGAACAAGTCAAGCGCACCTGCCACGGAGCGTCTAGCCTGCACCTTTCAGCACTAGTCAAGCGCACCTGCCGAGATGCGCCTAGTCTACATCTTTCAGCACTAGTCAAGAGCACCTGCCGCGGTGCGCCCAGTCTTCTGCGTTCATCACTAGTCAAGCGCACCTGCCGCGATGCGCTGACTCTACACCTTTCAGCACTAGTCAAGCGCACCTGCCACGGAGCGCCTAGTCTACATCTTTCAGCACTAGTCAAGCGCAGGTGCCGCGGTGCGCCCAGTCTTCTGCGTTCATCACTAGTCAAGCGCACCTGCCGCGATGCGCTGACTCTACACCTTTCAGCACTAGTCAAGCGCACCTGCCACGGAGCGCCTAGTCTACATCTTTCAGCACTAGTCAAGCGCAGGTGCCGCGGTGCGCCTAGTCTACACACTTCAGCACTAGTCAAGCGCACCTGTCGCGGTGCTTATAGTCTTCATGTTTCTGAACAAGGCAAGCGCACCTGCTGCGGCGCGCCTAGTCTACACCTTTCAGCACTAGTCAAGCGCACCTGCCGTGATGCGCCAAGTCTTCGCCTTTCAGCTCTGGTCAAGCGCAACTGCCGCGGAACGCCTATTCTACATCTCTCAGCACTAGTCAAGCGCACCTGCCGCGGAGCGCCTAGTCTACACCTTACAGCACTAGTCAAGAGCACCTGCCGCGGTGCACCTAGTCTTCACTTCTCATCACTAGTCAAGCGCCCCTGCCGCGGAGCGCCCTGTCTTCACCATGCAGCACTAGTCAAGCGCACCTGTCGCGGTGCATATAGTCTTCAGGTTTCCGAACAAGGCAAGCGCACCTGCCGCGGTGCGCCCAGTCTACACCTTTCAGCACTAGTCAAGCGAACCTGCCGAGACGCGCCTAGTCTACACCTTGCAGCACTTGTCAAGCGCACCTGTCGCGGTGCATATAGTCTTCATGTTTCTGAACAAGTCAAGCGCACCTACCACGGAGCGCCAAGCCTGCACCTTTCAGCACTAGTCAAGCGCACCTGCCGCGGAGCGCCTAGTCTACATCTTTCAGCACTAGTCAAGCGCACCTGCCGAGATGCGCCTAGTCTACACCTTTCAGCACTAGTCAAGCGCACCTGCCGAGATGCGCCTAGTCTACACCTTTCAGCACTAGGCAAGCGCACCTGCCGAGATGCGCCTAGTCTACACCTTGCAGCACTAGTCAAGCGCACCTGCCGAGATGCGCCTAGTCTACACCTTTCAGCACTAGTCAAGCGCACCTGCCGCGGAGCGCCTAGTCTACATCTTTCAGCACTAGTCAAGCGCACCTGCCGCGGTGCGCCCAGTCTTCTGCGTTCATCACTAGTCAAGCGCACCTGCCGAGATGCGCCTAGTCTACACCTTTCAGCACTAGTCAAGCGCACCTGCCGAGATGCGCCTAGTCTACACCTTTCAGCACTAGTCTAGCGCACCTGCCGAGATGCGCCTAGTCTACACCTTTCAGCACTAGTCAAGCGCACCTGCCGAGATGCACCTAGTCTACGCCTTTCAGCACTAGTCAAGCGCACCTGCCGAGATGCGCCTAGTCTACACCTTTCAGCACTAGTCAAGCGCACCTGCCGAGATGCGCCTAGTCTACACCTTGCAGCACTAATCAAGCGCACATGCCGAGATGCACCTAGTCTACACCTTTCAGCACTAGTCAAGCGCACATGCCGAGATGGGCCTAGTCTACACCTTTCAGCACTAGTCAAGCGCACCTGCCGCGGAGCGCCTAGTCTACATCTTTCAGCACTAGTCAAGCGCACCTGCCGCGGTGCGCCTAGTCTACACCTTTCAGCACTAGTCAAGCGCACCTGCCGAGATGCGTCTAGTCTATGGCTTTCAGCACAAGTCAGGCGCACCTGCCGAGATACGCCTAGTCTACACCTTTCAGCACTTGTCAAGCGCAAATGCCGAGATGCACCTAGTCTACACCTTTCAGCACTAGTCAAGCGCACCTGCCGCGGAGCCCCTAGTCTACATCTTTCAGCACTAGTCAAGCGCACCTGCCGCGGTGCGCCCAGTCTTCTGCGTTCATCACTAGTCAAGCGCACCTGCCGAGATGCGCCTAGTCTACACCTTTCAGCACTAGTCAAGCGAACCTGCCGCGATGCGCCTAGTGTACTCGTTTCAGCTCTAGCCAAGCGCACCTGTCGTGGTGCATATAGTCTTCATGTTTCTGAACAAGTCAAGCGCACCTGCCACGGAGCGTCTAGCCTGCACCTTTCAGCACTAGTCAAGCGCACCTGACGAGATGCGCCTAGTCTACACCTTTCAGCACTAGTCAAGCGCACCTGCCGAGATGCGCCTAGTCTACACCTTGGAGCACTAGTCAAGCGCACCTGCCGAGATGCACCTAGTCTACACCTTTCAGCACTAGTCAAACGCACCTGCCGAGATGCGCCTAGTCTACACCTTTCAGCACTAGTCAAGCGCACCTGCCGCGTAGCGTCTAGTCTACAGCACTAGTCAAGCGCACCTGCCGCGGTGCGCCCAGTCTTCTGCGTTCATCACTAGTCAAGCGCACCGGCCGAGATGCGCCTAGTCTACACCTTTCAGAACTAGTCAAGCGCACCTGTCGCGGTGCAAATAGTCTTCGTGTTTCTGAACAAGTCAAGCGCACCTGCCACGGAGGGTCTAGCCTGCACCTTTCAGCACTAGTCAAGCGCACCTGCCGCGATGCGCCTAGTTTACACGTTTCAGCACTAGCCAAGCGCACCTGTCGCGGTGCATATAGTCTTCGTGTTTCTGAACAAGTCAAGCGCACCTGCCACGGAGCGTCTAGCCTGCACCTTTCAGCACTAGTCAAGCGCACCTGCCGAGATGCGCCTAGTCTACATCTTTCAGCACTAGTCAAGCGCACCTGCCGCGGTGCGCCCAGTCTTCTGCGTTCATCACTAGTCAAGCGCACCTGCCGAGATGCGCCTAGTCTACACCTTTCAGCACTAGTCAAGCGCACCTGCCGAGATGCGCCTAGTCTACACCTTTCAGCACTAGTCAAGCGCACCTGCGGAGATGCGACTAGTCTACACTTTTCAGCACTAGTCAAGCGCACCTGCCGAGATGCACCTAGTCTACGCCTTTCAGCACTAGTCAAGCGCACCTGCCGCGGTGCGCCCAGTCTTCTGCGTTCATCACTAGTCAAGCGCACCGGCCGAGATGCGCCTAGTCTACACCTTTCAGAACTAGTCAAGCGCACCTGTCGCGGTGCAAATAGTCTTCGTGTTTCTGAACAAGTCAAGCGCACCTGCCACGGAGGGTCTAGCCTGCACCTTTCAGCACTAGTCAAGCGCACCTGCCGCGATGCGCCTAGTTTACACGTTTCAGCACTAGCCAAGCGCACCTGTCGCGGTGCATATAGTCTTCGTGTTTCTGAACAAGTCAAGCGCACCTGCCACGGAGCGTCTAGCCTGCACCTTTCAGCACTAGTCAAGCGCACCTGCCGAGATGCGCCTAGTCTACATCTTTCAGCACTAGTCTAGCGCACCTGCCGCGGTGCGCCCAGTCTTCTGCGTTCATCACTAGTCAAGCGCACCTGCCGAGATGCGCCTAGTCTACACCTTTCAGCACTAGTCAAGCGCACCTGCCGAGATGCACCTAGTCTACACCTTTCAGCACTAGTCAAGCGCACCTGCCGCGGATCCCCTAGTCTACATCTTTCAGCACTAGTCAAGCGCACCTGCCGCGGTGCGCCCAGTCTTTTGCGTTCATCACTAGTCAAGCGCACCTGCCGAGATGCGCCTAGTCTACACCTTTCAGCACTAGTCAAGCGCACCTGCCGCGGAGCGCCTAGTCTACATCTTTCAGCACTAGTCAAGCGCACCTGCCGAGATGCGCCTAGTCTACACCTTTCAGCACTAGTCAAGCGCACCTGCCGCGGAGCGCCTAGTCTACATCTTTCAGCACTAGTCAAGCGCACCTGCCGCGGTGCGCCCAGTCTTCTGCGTTCATCACTAGTCAAGAGCACCTGCCGCGGTGCACCTAGTCTTCACTTTTCATCACTAGTCAAGCGCACCTGCCGCGGAGCGCCTAGTCTACATCTTTCAGCACTAGTCAAGCGCACCTGCCGCGGTGCGCCTAGTCTACACCTTTCAGCACTAGTCAAGCGCACCTGCCGAGATGCGCCTAGTCTATACCTTTCAGCACAAGTCAAGCGCACCTGTCGATATGCGCCTAGTCTACACCTTTCAGCACTTGTCAAGCGCACCTGCCGAGATGCGCCTAGTCTACACCTTTCAGCACTAGTCAAGCGCACCTGCCGAGATGCGCCTAGTCTACACCTTTCAGCACTAGGCAAGCGCACCTGCCGAGATGCGCCTAGTCTACACCTTGCAGCACTAGTCAAGCGCACCTGCCGAGATGCGCCTAGTCTACACCTTTCAGCACTAGTCAAGCGCGCCTGCCGCGGAGCGCCTAGTCTACATCTTTCAGCACTAGTCAAGCGCACCTGCCGCGGTGCGCCAAGTCTTCTGCGTTCATCACTAGTCAAGCGCACCTGCCGAGATGCGCCTAGTCTACACCTTTCAGCACTAGTCAAGCGCACCTGCCGAGATGCGCCTAGTCTACACCTTTCAGCACTAGTCAAGCGCACCTGCCGAGATGCGCCTAGTCTACACCTTTCAGCACTAGTCAAGCGCACCTGCCGAGATGCACCTAGTCTACGCCTTTCAGCACTAGTCAAGCGCACCTGCCGAGATGCGCCTAGTCTACACCTTTCAGCACTAGTCAAGCGCACCTGCCGAGATGCGCCTAGTCTACACCTTGCAGCACTAGTCAAGCGCACCTGCCGAGATGCACCTAGTCTACACCTTTCAGCACTAGTCAAGCGCACCTGCCGAGATGCGCCTAGTCTACACCTTTCAGCACTAGGCAAGCGCACCTGCCGAGATGCGCCTAGTCTACACCTTGCAGCACTAGTCAAGCGCACCTGCCGAGATGCGCCTAGTCTACACCTTTCAGCACTAGTCAAGCGCACCTGCCGCGGAGCGCCTAGTCTACATCTTTCAGCACTAGTCAAGCGCACCTGCCGCGGTGCGCCCAGTCTTCTGCGTTCATCACTAGTCAAGCGCACCTGCCGAGATGCGCCTAGTCTACACCTTTCAGCACTAGTCAAGCGCACCTGCCGAGATGCGCCTAGTCTACGCCTTTCAGCACTAGTCAAGCGCACCTGCCGAGATGCACCTAGTCTACGCCTTTCAGCACTAGTCAAGCGCACCTGCCGAGATGCGACTAGTCTACACCTTTCAGCACTAGTCAAGCGCACCTGCCGAGATGCGCCTAGTCTACACCTTGCAGCACTAGTCAAGCGCACCTGCCGAGATGCACCTAGTCTACACCTTTCAGCACTAGTCAAGCGCACCTGCCGAGATGCGCCTAGTCTACACCTTTCAGCACTAGTCAAGCGCACCTGCCGCGGATCGCCTAGTCTACATCTTTCAGCACTAGTCAAGCGCACCTGCCGCGGTGCGCCTAGTCTA
The DNA here is from genome assembly GCA_963556255.1 of Allolobophora icterica. Taxonomy (NCBI): domain Eukaryota; kingdom Metazoa; phylum Annelida; class Clitellata; order Crassiclitellata; family Lumbricidae; genus Allolobophora; species Allolobophora icterica. The sequence continues at coordinate 7,830,440 of OY744617.1, read as the reverse complement.
CACCTTTCAGCACTAGTCTAGCGCACCTGCCGAGATGCGCCTAGTCTGTACCTTTCAGCACCTGCTGCGGCGCGCCTAGTCTACACCTTTCAGCACTAGTCAAGCGCGCCTGCTCCGGTGCACGCAGCCTTCTGCATTCATCACTAGTCAAGCGCACCTGCCGCGGAGCGTCTAGTCTACACCTTTCAGCACTAGTCAAGCGCACCTGCCGCGGTGCGCCTAATCTACACCTTTCAGCACTTGTCAAGCGCACCTACTCCGGTGCACCCAGTCTTCTGCGTTCATCACTAGTCAAGCGCACCTGCCGCGGAGCGTCTAGTCTACATCTTACAGCACTGGTCAAGCGCACCTGCTCCGCTGCACATAGTCTTCTGCGTTCATCACAAGACAAGCGCACCTGCCGCGGTGCACCTAGTCTACACCTTTCTGCACTAGTGAAGCGCACCTGCCGCGGTGCACGTAGTCTTCACTTTTCATCACCAGTCAAGCGCATCCGCCCAAGTGCCCTTAGTCTTCACCATTCAGCACTAGTCAAGCGCACCTGCCGCGGAGCGCCTACTCTACACCTTTGAGCACTAGTCAAGCGCACCTGCCGCGGAGCGCCTAGTCTACACCTTTCAGCACTAGTCAAGCGCACCTGCCGAGATGCGCCTAGTCTACACCTTTCAGCACTAGTCAAGTGCACCTGCCGAGATGCGCCTAGTCTACACCTTTCAGCACTACTCAAGCTCACCTGCCACGGAGCGCCTAGCCTGCACCTTTCAGCACTAGTCAAGCGCACCTGCCGCGGAGCGCCCTCTCATCACCATGCAGCGCTAGTCAAGCGCACCTGTCGCGGTGCATATAATCTTCATGTTTCTGAACAAGGCAAACGCACCAGCTGCGGTGCGCCTAGTCTACGCCTTTCGACACTATTCAAGCGCACCTGCCGACATGCGCCTAGTCTTCACCATTCAGTTCTGGTCAAGAGTACCTGCCGCGGAGCGCCTAGTCTACATCTATCTGCAGTAGTCAAGCGCATCTTCCACGGAGCGCCAAGTCTACACCTTTCATCACTAGTCAAGCGCACCTGCCGCGGTGCGCCTAGTCTACACCTTTCAGCACTAGTCAAGTGCACCTTCCGCGAAGCGCCTAGCCTACATCTGTCAGCACTAGTCAAGCGCACCTGCTCCGGTGCACCCAGCCTTCTGCATTCATCACTAGTCAAGCGCACCTGCCGCGGAGCGTCTTGTCTACATCTTTCAGCACTAGTCAAGCGCACCTTCCGCGAAGCGCCTAGCCTATATCTGTCAGCACTAGTCAAGCGCACCTGCCGCGGAGCGCCTAGTCTACACCTTTCAGCACTAGTCAAGGGCACCTGCCGCGGTGCGCCTAGTCTACACCTTTCAGCACTAGTCAGCGCACCTGCCGCGGAGCGCCTAGTCTACACCTTTCAGCACTAGTCAAGCGCACCTGCCGCGGTGCGCCTAGTCTACACCTTTCAGCACTAGTCAGCGCACCTGCCGCGCTGCGCCTAGTCTACACCTCTCAGCACCAGTCGAGCGCACCTGCCGCGGAGCGCCCAGTCTTCTGCGTTCATCACTAGTCAAGCGCACCTGCCGAGATGCGCTTAGTCTACACCTTTCAGCACTAGTCAAGAGCACCTGCCGAGATGCGCCTAGTCTACACCTTTCAGTACTAGGCAAGCGCACCTCCCGAGATGCGCCTAGTCTACACCTTTCAGCACTAGTCAAGCGCACGTGCTGAGATGCGCCTAGTCTACACCTTTCAGCACTAGTCAAGCGCACCTGCCGAGATGCACCTAGCCTACGCCTTTCAGCACTAGTCAAGCGCACCTGCCGAGATGCGCTGACTCTACACCTTTCAGCACTAGTCAAGCGCACCTGCCGCGGAGCGCCTACTCTACATCTTTCAGCACTAGTCAAGCGCACCTGCCGCGGTGCGCCCAGTCTTCTGCGTTCATCACTAATCAAGCGCACCTGCCGAGATGCGCCTAGTCTACAACTTTCAGCACTAGTCAACCGCACCTGCCGAGATGCGCCTAGTCTACGCCTTTCAGCACTAGTCAAGCGCACCTGCCGAGATGCACCTAGTCTACACCTTTCAGCACTTAGTCAAGCGCACCTGCCGAGATGCGCCTAGTCTACACCTTGCAGCACTAGTCAAGCCCACTTGCCGAGATGCACCTAGTCTACACCTTTCAGCACTAGTCATGCGCACCTGCCGAGATGCGAGTAGTCTACACCTTTCAGCACTAGTCAAGCGCACCTGCCGCGGAGCGCCTAGTCTACATCTTTCAGCACTAGTCAAGCGCACCTGCCGCCGTGCGCCCAGTCTTCTGCGTTCATCACTAGTCAAGCGCACCTGCCGAGATGCGCCTAGTCTACACCTGTCAACCCAATCCTTCCGTTGACAATCCTTCTGATTAAATCCTTGTTCTCTTCGTACTTAACGCCTATTTAACGTTCACCTTTTGAACACTAATTCTACGTATAAGTATAACCTGAATTAATCAGCAACACAGTTTAATATCTTTTAGTTTAATAAGAAACAAACAGACAGAACTCAATTCGATTACAACTCAACTAGTCAGCCACACTACTACAGCGAACACACTCGAATTCAAACTTCTCTAGTCAGCATAATTCTTCGCGCCTCTTGACACACCTGTCTTCTGTGCACCTAGGCGAACTCTAATAATATACATATAGCGCGCCGCAGCCAAGATCGGCCGGCCGCGCGTGTCACTAAGACTATACGTTATACATCTATCATATATACATATACACATGAAACTAAAGTAAGCGCACTTAATATATACGCTAAATATCTCGCACTGCAAGACTGTACACAAAACTCAGTTCACATTACCTCCTTCCTTTTTCTGGAATTGAGCAAATTAAATTTCAAAATTTGCGAAATTACCAAAATACATGAAACATATATATATATCTAACTAATTAATGAACAGTCTTACGATTACTTATAACCTTGACAAACAATCAGCAATAACATTCAATCTGCCCTTCTTGTACTTCACCTCAACATCAAAAGTTTGTAAGGCTAACGCCCAACGCACAAGTTTAGCAGACTTAGACATTGACTCAGTCAAGTATGTAAGAGGATTGTGATCAGTAAAAATGAAAATTTTCGATCCAATTATAATTTCTTTTAACTTGTTTAAAGCCCAAACAATAGCATAGGCTTCCTTTTCCACAGTAGCCCATCTCTTCTGGGTATCAGTTAATTTCTGACTGATAAATGACACAGGGCGTTCTATTCCCTTGTCGTCCATCTGTGTTAAAACAGCACCGACTGCAAAGTCACTACTATCGCAGTACAAATTGAATGGTTTTCCCACTTCAAAAACATATAACACTACTTTGGATCGCACAGCCTCTTTAAGTAAATCAAATGCTTGCTGATGTTCAACAGTCCAATCAATCTTATCAGAAACACGTTTACTAGTTAAATCAGATAAAGGTTTCGCAATCTGTGCAAAGTCCTTAATAAACTGTCTGTAATAATTAAAAAATCCAAGCAGTTGCTTAACTTGCTTCTTAGTTTCTGGGATCTTCAAATTAGTCAAACTTTCAATTCTGTCTGGATTCATCTTTATCTTACCAGACCCAACCACATGACCGATAAACCTTACCTCACTCTTACCAAATATGCATTTTTTCAAATTCAAAGTAACGTTATGCAATCTCATTTGCATCAAAAATGCATCTAGATGCTGCAAGTGAACTTTCCAACTGTCAGAATGCACAGCAATGTCATCAACATACGGTTCTGCAAAGTCACTTATAGGCTGTAAAACTAAATTTATCGCCTTAACAAAAGTTCGGCCTGAATTTATCATTCCAAAAGGAACACGAGTAAATTCATACAGTCCATTATGTGTTACAAAAGCTGTCTTCCATTGATCAGATTGTTTTACAGGACAAGTCCAATAAGCACTTCGACAGTCCAAAATAGAAATCACATTAGACTTTCCAACTTTGTTCAAAACGTCTCTGACAATCGGCATCGGATATTTACAATCCACTGTGAATGAGTTAATGTATCTGTAGTCACAGGCAAGTCTTAAAGATCCGTCTTTCTTTTTAACAATAACCAAAGGGCTTGCCATTCTGCTCGATGATGGTTTGATAATGTTTGTTTTTAACATTTCTTTGATCTGACGTTCCACTTCTGATCGATAAATCAAAGGAATTCGATATGCTGCAAATTCCTTTTCACGAAATCCTGGTTTTAGTTCAATTTCATGTTCAACCAATGTACATAATCCGGGTTTTTCTGAAAATCTATCACAGTATTTGTTCAAGACTTTCAACAACTGTTCTTGCTGAGTTACTGTCAAATGGCTAATTTGTTCAGGATCGAGGTTAAGTGAATTCTTGTCATCTTGAACCTCATTCCTCATTGGTAATTCAACCACTGAACCAAAATCTTCATCTTCTTCAACAATTAGACCACAACTTAATGCTCGAGTAACATATTTTCTGATCTTGTTGGCGTGAATTATTTTTCGACCATTTTCACCCATATCGACTAAATAAGAGTACTTTGATCTTCGATGTATGATCGTACATGGACCATGCCATCGAGAAATAAGTTTGTTTGTTGACGTTGGATACAAAACTATGACTTTCTCACCAGCTTCAAATTCTTTGTGCTTTGCTCTCTTGTTATACTGATTCGTGTATTGTAATTGCTTTTCTCGAGAGTAGGATTCTGCAAACAATAATGCTTTCTCCATATTTTCTTTGAGTTCTTTCAAATACTTTTCTGGTTTAACTCCAACATGAGGTGGTAAGTTTATTTCTCTAGTCCAACTCTCTTTTAATATTGCCAATGGTCCTCTCGGAATTTTCCCATAGACAAGCATATATGGTGATACTCCAGTAGTTGCATTCGGCACTTCTCGTAATGCCCACACTGTGAAAGGAATTATCTTGTGCCATTTCCTCGGGTTGTCTATTATCACATGATGGATCATCTTTTTAAATGTCTGATTCCATCTCTCTACTAATCCAGCAGCCTCTGGGTGTCCTGGTGTGTCGAATCTTGGACTACAGCCCATTAAATTGAGAAATTCTCTTGTCAAACTGGCTGTGAAGTTCGTTCCTTGGTCACTTGTAATCACGGACGGCACACCAACGTTCATGAACAGTTCCGTCAACGCTTCACACACAGCCTTCGCTGTCAGCGATTTCAATAAGAAGATTGTAGGCCATCTGGTGCACGAGTCCACAATGCATAAACAATACTTGTGACCTGCAGCAGATACTGGATCGATCGGGCCAACGAGGTCCATCGTCATTCTCTTGAAGGCGACCTCTTCTCTTGAGACTGGAGTGATAGGCACTCTATCCATCACCAGACTCCTTGCCTTTAATTGACACTTCTCACAAGACTTACAAAATTTCACAATGTCTCTTCTCATCTTTGGCCATACAAAAGATAATTTTATTCGTTCTCTTGTTTTCTCTTCTCCTAGATGTCCTCCAAACACCGATTCATGCGCCAATTCCATCACTTTAATTCGTCTCTCTTTTGGTAACACTAGTTGATATATCGTCTGGTCTAATATCTGATATTTCTTATGCAATAAACCGTTGATCACACAGAATTCAGATTCTTTCTCTTGTGCTAACTTCCACCACGGCTTCAACGATTCATCCTTTCTCTGTTGCTCTTCGAACTTCTTCGAATCGGCAATCTGCACCTTTTGTTCTTCGTCCATCTCTTCATCTCTATACAAGTCTCCTATCCCCACATCACATTCATTGTCTTCTTCCGTTTCATTTAATGTGCCATTCTCGCATGCAGCCATCTCTTGCTCGTTCATCTCTGATGTTATACCATCTCGCGATAAGCTTCGTTGCTCATTACTGTCGTTTTCCTCATCACTTGAACTTTCAGTTTCACTCTTCTCATCAACATCTACCATTTCCTGTTTCCGACTCTGCGCTCTCGTCATTACATTTGCTTGTACACTCACATCTCCTTGTATCGTTTTGATCTTCATCTGTGGTACGGCTTTTAATTCGGCAATTATCTCTGGATGCAACAAGAATCTTTCTGTACTGCCCATCTTTGCAATACTAGCACACATCAAGGTGACATAAGGTGTAAGTGAACACTGGATTTTACGCGGAAATCCCTCTTCTTCCACGTCACTACCACACAGTCTAACATCGACTTTCACTAACTTCGCAGGAATGGCATCTCCTGCCACACATTGCAAATTCACTTTTCCAATTTGTTCCACCTTCATGCCTTCCAGTAATTCTTCACTAATCACCGGAATCTCTGCTCCCGAGTCGCTCAGTGCTTTGACTTTCACTGGCTCTTTACCGTCTACTGCACGAATTTCAACCTCGACATATTGCAAGAACGATTTCTTCAATATTCGACTGTCATCTTTTCCTATGACTTCTCTCTGAATTTCAGCATCCAATAGAATTTCTTTTTGAATACCACATTTCATTACTGACTTTACTTCAGTCTCTTGGTTTTCTTGACTCGCGGTTTGATTATCTGTATCACTAACCACTTGAATCAAATTCACCCTTGTGTGTTCTTGATTTCTGCTAGAACTAGCTGCTGCCACTGGAACTGGACAAAATTTAACCAAATGTTTGTCTGAACCACAGTTGTGACAACGCTTCACCACCATACCTCGTTGTTCATTGCCTTCATATCTCTTATACTGCGTAAACGATGTGTTGCCTTCCCTCTTGGCAAACGGCGCTGACGATTTGTTAAATCCCTGACGACCAAACGCCACTTCTCTGGTCTCATTGGGTACAGGGACATTAGCCTTGACTTCTTTACCTTTGAACTGATTCCCTGTTCCTGGATTACTTTTCCACTTTCCACTCTGGCTTTGGTTTACGGAACGTTGAGAAGGATAACTGTTTATATTTGGAAATGCAAACCCAATTCGATTGTTTACATGAATGTCTGCTAGGTCTGCCACTGCACTAGCTTGGAGACAGTCAGTTCCTTCCTTCGACAATACAAACTGTAGTGGACCTGGCGGTAAACATTCTTTCAGCTTATCCGCTACCAGCAAATCAAAGAGCGTATCATACTCTCTGTTCACGTTTCGACTTCTCACGTAATAGTTTAGCAAGTTCTTAAGTCTTGCCGTAAACATCGTATAAGTCTCTTCTGTTGTCTTCTTAGCATCCACAAATCTGGCTCTGTATTCTCTCGAAGTCAACTTAAATTCTTTTAATAAGTGCTGCTTGACTCTATCATAATTGTCTAGATCATCGTATGACAATCTATTCAGAACGGTTCGAGCTTTCGGCGTCATCAATGGTAGTAATAATTTCACCCAAAACGGCTTTTCCACAGCAAAACTGCGAAACGCGTTCTCGACTGTTTCAAAATATAATGGCACCTCCATCATATCAGTTGGCATTTGAGGCAATACATGCTTCATTGCATCACCTATTTTCTTAATTTTTGACACCAAAGTTTCACTTTCTTGCTGTTTCCTTCTTTCAGCTTCCCGTTCTTCTCTCATTTGCGTTTCTTTCAATGTCAATTTTGATTTCTCCAGTTTCAGACGTTCTTGTCTTTCTGTCTCTGCCTTTTCCAAACTTTCTTTCTGAAATTTGAGTTCTTCTTGTCTTATCTGTTCTGCGCGTTCTAACTCTAACGTTCGCGCTTTTTCTTTTTCTTCTTCACGCATTCTCTTTGCTTCAATCTGTTGCTGACGTACCTCTTCATCACTTTTTCTAGCTTTTTCAAATTCAATCATCTGCTCCAATCTTCTTCTTTCAGCATCTTCCCTATCTCTTTTCAACTGTTCTAACTGAATCTCAAACTGATTCTTTTGCAATTCAAGTTCTGCCTTACGCACTTGTTCTGCTTTCTCTTCTTTCTCTCTCTGCAGACGTTCTGCTTTCTCTTCTTTCTCTCTCTGCAAGCGCAATTCGTCTTGTCTTACACGTTCTGCTTCTTGTCTCAGCTCTTTCTCTTCCTGTCTTCGTTTATCCTCTCTTTCTTTCTCTTCTTGTCTACGTTTCTCCTCTCTATCCTTCTCTTCCTGCCTAGTCATCATCATCCACTGCATCAACATCTCCATAGACATAGGCGCAGGAGGTTTTTCAATAGCCTTTTCTACGGCACCGCCAACGGCACCTTCTTCTTCGACTTCTTCTTTCACCCACACTTCGGCGAGTTCCTGTATCATGTCACCACGTGACATACCTTCTAATTGTTCTTCTTTAAAACCGGCTTTCAACAAACGCTGTTTTAGCCTTTCCGTAGACATCTTCTTAATATCTGCTTGTCTTTCAGCACTTAATTTCTCCATCTTACTTGTTTACTTTGGTGATTTCTCTTTTCAAAGAAGTCACGGTTTTTCTTGGTGTGTGTGAATCGATAAACAAACGGGATTTCTTTTGTATTTGTTCGTGGAAAACAACGAAATTTTTATACCGTTTTCTCGTGTTCCACCGTCGTTGATATCGTAGACACGTCACACAGCAACAACGCGTAGATTCTTCTATCACCGTCGTAGATTCTTCTAACACCGTTGTAAATTCTTTTATCACCGTCGTAGATTCTTCTATCCGCCGAAGGAGGTGATAACGTGAATTTTAATCCACCGTGAGTTTATATCCACCGTGAGTAATTATTCCACCGTGAGTAATTATTCCACCGTGAGTATTATTCCACCGTGAGTATTTATCCACCGTGAGTTATTTATCCACCGTGAGTTCTTATCCACCGTGAGTTCTTATCCACCGTGAGTTCTTATCCACCGTGAGTTCTTATCCACACCGTCACTGCCACCAATAATGTCAACCCAATCCTTCCGTTGACAATCCTTCTGCTTAAATCCTTGTTCTCTTCGTACTTAACGCCTATTTAACGTTCACCTTTTGAACACTAATTCTACGTATAAGTATAACCTGAATTAATCAGCAACACAGTTTAATATCTTTTAGTTTAATAAGAAACAAACAGACAGAACTCAATTCGATTACAACTCAACTAGTCAGCCACACTACTACAGCGAACACACTCGAATTCAAACTTCTCTAGTCAGCATAATTCTTCGCGCCTCTTGACACACCTGTCTTCTGTGCACCTAGGCGAACTCTAATAATATACATATAGCGCGCCGCAGCCAAGATCGGCCGGCCGCGCGTGTCACTAAGACTATACGTTATACATCTATCATATATACATATACACATGAAACTAAAGTAAGCGCACTTAATATATACGCTAAATATCTCGCACTGCAAGACTGTACACAAAACTCAGTTCACATTACCTCCTTCCTTTTTCTGGAATTGAGCAAATTAAATTTCAAAATTTGCGAAATTACCAAAATACATGAAACATATATATATATCTAACTAATTAATGAACAGTCTTACGATTACTTATAACCTTGACAAACAATCAGCAATAACATTCAATCTGCCCTTCTTGTACTTCACCTCAACATCAAAAGTTTGTAAGGCTAACGCCCAACGCACAAGTTTAGCAGACTTAGACATTGACTCAGTCAAGTATGTAAGAGGATTGTGATCAGTAAAAATGAAAATTTTCGATCCAATTATAATTTCTTTTAACTTGTTTAAAGCCCAAACAATAGCATAGGCTTCCTTTTCCACAGTAGCCCATCTCTTCTGGGTATCAGTTAATTTCTGACTGATAAATGACACAGGGCGTTCTATTCCCTTGTCGTCCATCTGTGTTAAAACAGCACCGACTGCAAAGTCACTACTATCGCAGTACAAATTGAATGGTTTTCCCACTTCAAAAACATATAACACTACTTTGGATCGCACAGCCTCTTTAAGTAAATCAAATGCTTGCTGATGTTCAACAGTCCAATCAATCTTATCAGAAACACGTTTACTAGTTAAATCAGATAAAGGTTTCGCAATCTGTGCAAAGTCCTTAATAAACTGTCTGTAATAATTAAAAAATCCAAGCAGTTGCTTAACTTGCTTCTTAGTTTCTGGGATCTTCAAATTAGTCAAACTTTCAATTCTGTCTGGATTCATCTTTATCTTACCAGACCCAACCACATGACCGATAAACCTTACCTCACTCTTACCAAATATGCATTTTTTCAAATTCAAAGTAACGTTATGCAATCTCATTTGCATCAAAAATGCATCTAGATGCTGCAAGTGAACTTTCCAACTGTCAGAATGCACAGCAATGTCATCAACATACGGTTCTGCAAAGTCACTTATAGGCTGTAAAACTAAATTTATCGCCTTAACAAAAGTTCGGCCTGAATTTATCATTCCAAAAGGAACACGAGTAAATTCATACAGTCCATTATGTGTTACAAAAGCTGTCTTCCATTGATCAGATTGTTTTACAGGACAAGTCCAATAAGCACTTCGACAGTCCAAAATAGAAATCACATTAGACTTTCCAACTTTGTTCAAAACGTCTCTGACAATCGGCATCGGATATTTACAATCCACTGTGAATGAGTTAATGTATCTGTAGTCACAGGCAAGTCTTAAAGATCCGTCTTTCTTTTTAACAATAACCAAAGGGCTTGCCATTCTGCTCGATGATGGTTTGATAATGTTTGTTTTTAACATTTCTTTGATCTGACGTTCCACTTCTGATCGATAAATCAAAGGAATTCGATATGCTGCAAATTCCTTTTCACGAAATCCTGGTTTTAGTTCAATTTCATGTTCAACCAATGTACATAATCCGGGTTTTTCTGAAAATCTATCACAGTATTTGTTCAAGACTTTCAACAACTGTTCTTGCTGAGTTACTGTCAAATGGCTAATTTGTTCAGGATCGAGGTTAAGTGAATTCTTGTCATCTTGAACCTCATTCCTCATTGGTAATTCAACCACTGAACCAAAATCTTCATCTTCTTCAACAATTAGACCACAACTTAATGCTCGAGTAACATATTTTCTGATCTTGTTGGCGTGAATTATTTTTCGACCATTTTCACCCATATCGACTAAATAAGAGTACTTTGATCTTCGATGTATGATCGTACATGGACCATGCCATCGAGAAATAAGTTTGTTTGTTGACGTTGGATACAAAACTATGACTTTCTCACCAGCTTCAAATTCTTTGTGCTTTGCTCTCTTGTTATACTGATTCGTGTATTGTAATTGCTTTTCTCGAGAGTAGGATTCTGCAAACAATAATGCTTTCTCCATATTTTCTTTGAGTTCTTTCAAATACTTTTCTGGTTTAACTCCAACATGAGGTGGTAAGTTTATTTCTCTAGTCCAACTCTCTTTTAATATTGCCAATGGTCCTCTCGGAATTTTCCCATAGACAAGCATATATGGTGATACTCCAGTAGTTGCATTCGGCACTTCTCGTAATGCCCACACTGTGAAAGGAATTATCTTGTGCCATTTCCTCGGGTTGTCTATTATCACATGATGGATCATCTTTTTAAATGTCTGATTCCATCTCTCTACTAATCCAGCAGCCTCTGGGTGTCCTGGTGTGTCGAATCTTGGACTACAGCCCATTAAATTGAGAAATTCTCTTGTCAAACTGGCTGTGAAGTTCGTTCCTTGGTCACTTGTAATCACGGACGGCACACCAACGTTCATGAACAGTTCCGTCAACGCTTCACACACAGCCTTCGCTGTCAGCGATTTCAATAAGAAGATTGTAGGCCATCTGGTGCACGAGTCCACAATGCATAAACAATACTTGTGACCTGCAGCAGATACTGGATCGATCGGGCCAACGAGGTCCATCGTCATTCTCTTGAAGGCGACCTCTTCTCTTGAGACTGGAGTGATAGGCACTCTATCCATCACCAGACTCCTTGCCTTTAATTGACACTTCTCACAAGACTTACAAAATTTCACAATGTCTCTTCTCATCTTTGGCCATACAAAAGATAATTTTATTCGTTCTCTTGTTTTCTCTTCTCCTAGATGTCCTCCAAACACCGATTCATGCGCCAATTCCATCACTTTAATTCGTCTCTCTTTTGGTAACACTAGTTGATATATCGTCTGGTCTAATATCTGATATTTCTTATGCAATAAACCGTTGATCACACAGAATTCAGATTCTTTCTCTTGTGCTAACTTCCACCACGGCTTCAACGATTCATCCTTTCTCTGTTGCTCTTCGAACTTCTTCGAATCGGCAATCTGCACCTTTTGTTCTTCGTCCATCTCTTCATCTCTATACAAGTCTCCTATCCCCACATCACATTCATTGTCTTCTTCCGTTTCATTTAATGTGCCATTCTCGCATGCAGCCATCTCTTGCTCGTTCATCTCTGATGTTATACCATCTCGCGATAAGCTTCGTTGCTCATTACTGTCGTTTTCCTCATCACTTGAACTTTCAGTTTCACTCTTCTCATCAACATCTACCATTTCCTGTTTCCGACTCTGCGCTCTCGTCATTACATTTGCTTGTACACTCACATCTCCTTGTATCGTTTTGATCTTCATCTGTGGTACGGCTTTTAATTCGGCAATTATCTCTGGATGCAACAAGAATCTTTCTGTACTGCCCATCTTTGCAATACTAGCACACATCAAGGTGACATAAGGTGTAAGTGAACACTGGATTTTACGCGGAAATCCCTCTTCTTCCACGTCACTACCACACAGTCTAACATCGACTTTCACTAACTTCGCAGGAATGGCATCTCCTGCCACACATTGCAAATTCACTTTTCCAATTTGTTCCACCTTCATGCCTTCCAGTAATTCTTCACTAATCACCGGAATCTCTGCTCCCGAGTCGCTCAGTGCTTTGACTTTCACTGGCTCTTTACCGTCTACTGCACGAATTTCAACCTCGACATATTGCAAGAACGATTTCTTCAATATTCGACTGTCATCTTTTCCTATGACTTCTCTCTGAATTTCAGCATCCAATAGAATTTCTTTTTGAATACCACATTTCATTACTGACTTTACTTCAGTCTCTTGGTTTTCTTGACTCGCGGTTTGATTATCTGTATCACTAACCACTTGAATCAAATTCACCCTTGTGTGTTCTTGATTTCTGCTAGAACTAGCTGCTGCCACTGGAACTGGACAAAATTTAACCAAATGTTTGTCTGAACCACAGTTGTGACAACGCTTCACCACCATACCTCGTTGTTCATTGCCTTCATATCTCTTATACTGCGTAAACGATGTGTTGCCTTCCCTCTTGGCAAACGGCGCTGACGATTTGTTAAATCCCTGACGACCAAACGCCACTTCTCTGGTCTCATTGGGTACAGGGACATTAGCCTTGACTTCTTTACCTTTGAACTGATTCCCTGTTCCTGGATTACTTTTCCACTTTCCACTCTGGCTTTGGTTTACGGAACGTTTTGAAGGATAACTGTTTATATTTGGAAATGCAAACCCAATTCGATTGTTTACATGAATGTCTGCTAGGTCTGCCACTGCACTAGCTTGGAGACAGTCAGTTCCTTCCTTCGACAATACAAACTGTAGTGGACCTGGCGGTAAACATTCTTTCAGCTTATCCGCTACCAGCAAATCAAAGAGCGTATCATACTCTCTGTTCACGTTTCGACTTCTCACGTAATAGTTTAGCAAGTTCTTAAGTCTTGCCGTAAACATCGTATAAGTCTCTTCTGTTGTCTTCTTAGCATCCACAAATCTGGCTCTGTATTCTCTCGAAGTCAACTTAAATTCTTTTAATAAGTGCTGCTTGACTCTATCATAATTGTCTAGATCATCGTATGACAATCTATTCAGAACGGTTCGAGCTTTCGGCGTCATCAATGGTAGTAATAATTTCACCCAAAACGGCTTTTCCACAGCAAAACTGCGAAACGCGTTCTCGACTGTTTCAAAATATAATGGCACCTCCATCATATCAGTTGGCATTTGAGGCAATACATGCTTCATTGCATCACCTATTTTCTTAATTTTTGACACCAAAGTTTCACTTTCTTGCTGTTTCCTTCTTTCAGCTTCCCGTTCTTCTCTCATTTGCGTTTCTTTCAATGTCAATTTTGATTTCTCCAGTTTCAGACGTTCTTGTCTTTCTGTCTCTGCCTTTTCCAAACTTTCTTTCTGAAATTTGAGTTCTTCTTGTCTTATCTGTTCTGCGCGTTCTAACTCTAACGTTCGCGCTTTTTCTTTTTCTTCTTCACGCATTCTCTTTGCTTCAATCTGTTGCTGACGTACCTCTTCATCACTTTTTCTAGCTTTTTCAAATTCAATCATCTGCTCCAATCTTCTTCTTTCAGCATCTTCCCTATCTCTTTTCAACTGTTCTAACTGAATCTCAAACTGATTCTTTTGCAATTCAAGTTCTGCCTTACGCACTTGTTCTGCTTTCTCTTCTTTCTCTCTCTGCAGACGTTCTGCTTTCTCTTCTTTCTCTCTCTGCAAGCGCAATTCGTCTTGTCTTACACGTTCTGCTTCTTGTCTCAGCTCTTTCTCTTCCTGTCTTCGTTTATCCTCTCTTTCTTTCTCTTCTTGTCTACGTTTCTCCTCTCTATCCTTCTCTTCCTGCCTAGTCATCATCATCCACTGCATCAACATCTCCATAGACATAGGCGCAGGAGGTTTTTCAATAGCCTTTTCTACGGCACCGCCAACGGCACCTTCTTCTTCGACTTCTTCTTTCACCCACACTTCGGCGAGTTCCTGTATCATGTCACCACGTGACATACCTTCTAATTGTTCTTCTTTAAAACCGGCTTTCAACAAACGCTGTTTTAGCCTTTCCGTAGACATCTTCTTAATATCTGCTTGTCTTTCAGCACTTAATTTCTCCATCTTACTTGTTTACTTTGGTGATTTCTCTTTTCAAAGAAGTCACGGTTTTTCTTGGTGTGTGTGAATCGATAAACAAACGGGATTTCTTTTGTATTTGTTCGTGGAAAACAACGAAATTTTTATACCGTTTTCTCGTGTTCCACCGTCGTTGATATCGTAGACACGTCACACAGCAACAACGCGTAGATTCTTCTATCACCGTCGTAGATTCTTCTAACACCGTTGTAAATTCTTTTATCACCGTCGTAGATTCTTCTATCCGCCGAAGGAGGTGATAACGTGAATTTTAATCCACCGTGAGTTTATATCCACCGTGAGTAATTATTCCACCGTGAGTAATTATTCCACCGTGAGTATTATTCCACCGTGAGTATTTATCCACCGTGAGTTATTTATCCACCGTGAGTTCTTATCCACCGTGAGTTCTTATCCACCGTGAGTTCTTATCCACCGTGAGTTCTTATCCACACCGTCACTGCCACCAATAATGTCAACCCAATCCTTCCGTTGACAATCCTTCTGCTTAAATCCTTGTTCTCTTCGTACTTAACGCCTATTTAACGTTCACCTTTTGAACACTAATTCTACGTATAAGTATAACCTGAATTAATCAGCAACACAGTTTAATATCTTTTAGTTTAATAAGAAACAAACAGACAGAACTCAATTCGATTACAACTCAACTAGTCAGCCACACTACTACAGCGAACACACTCGAATTCAAACTTCTCTAGTCAGCATAATTCTTCGCGCCTCTTGACACACCTGTCTTCTGTGCACCTAGGCGAACTCTAATAATATACATATAGCGCGCCGCAGCCAAGATCGGCCGGCCGCGCGTGTCACTAAGACTATACGTTATACATCTATCATATATACATATACACATGAAACTAAAGTAAGCGCACTTAATATATACGCTAAATATCTCGCACTGCAAGACTGTACACAAAACTCAGTTCACATTACCTCCTTCCTTTTTCTGGAATTGAGCAAATTAAATTTCAAAATTTGCGAAATTACCAAAATACATGAAACATATATATATATCTAACTAATTAATGAACAGTCTTACGATTACTTATAACCTTGACAAACAATCAGCAATAACATTCAATCTGCCCTTCTTGTACTTCACCTCAACATCAAAAGTTTGTACACCTTTCAGTACTAGTCAAGCGCACGTGCTGAGATGCGCCTAGTCTACACCTTTCAGCACTAGTCAAGAGCACCTGCCGAGATGCGCCTAGTCTACACCTTTCAGCACTAGTCAAGGGCACGTGCTGAGATGCGCCTAGTCTACACCTTTCAGCACTAGTCAAGCGCACCTGCCGAGATGCACCTAGCCTACGCCTTTCAGCACTAGTGAAGCGCACCTGCCAAGATGCGCCGACTCTACACCTTTCAGCACTAGTCAAGCGCACCTGCCGCGGAGCGCCTACTCTACATCTTTCAGCACTAGTCAAGCGCACCTGCCGCGGTGCGCCCAGTCTTCTGCGTTCATCACTAATCAAGCGCACCTGCCGAGATGCGCCTAGTCTACACCTTTCAGCACTAGTCAAGCGCACCTGCCGAGATGCACCTAGTCTACACCTTTCAGCACTTAGTCAAGCGCACCTGCCGAGATGCGCCTAGTCTACACCTTGCAGCACTAGTCAAGCCCACTTGCCGAGATGCACCTAGTCTACACCTTTCAGCACTAGTCATGCGCACCTGCCGAGATGCGAGTAGTCTACACCTTTCAGCACTAGTCAAGCGCACCTGCCGCGGAGCGCCTAGTCTACATCTTTCAGCACTAGTCAAGCGCACCTGCCGCCGTGCGCCCAGTCTTCTGCGTTCATCACTAGTCAAGCGCACCTGCCGAGATGCGCCTAGTCTACACCTTTCAGCACTAGTCAAGCGCACCTGCCGAGATGCGCCTAGTCTGCACCTTTCAGCACTTGTCAAGCGCAAATGCCAAGATGCGCCTAGTCTACACCTTTTATCACCGTCGTAGATTCTTCTATCCGCCGAAGGAGGTGATAACGTGAATTTTAATCCACCGTGAGTTTATATCCACCGTGAGTAATTATTCCACCGTGAGTAATTATTCCACCGTGAGTAATTATTCCACCGTGAGTATTATTCCACCGTGAGTATTTATCCACCGTGAGTTATTTATCCACCGTGAGTTCTTATCCACCGTGAGTTCTTATCCACCGTGAGTTCTTATCCACCGTGAGTTCTTATCCACACCGTCACTGCCACCAATAATGTCAACCCAATCCTTCCGTTGACAATCCTTCTGCTTAAATCCTTGTTCTCTTCGTACTTAACGCCTATTTAACGTTCACCTTTTGAACACTAATTCTACGTATAAGTATAACCTGAATTAATCAGCAACACAGTTTAATATCTTTTAGTTTAATAAGAAACAAACAGACAGAACTCAATTCGATTACAACTCAACTAGTCAGCCACACTACTACAGCGAACACACTCGAATTCAAACTTCTCTAGTCAGCATAATTCTTCGCGCCTCTTGACACACCTGTCTTCTGTGCACCTAGGCGAACTCTAATAATATACATATAGCGCGCCGCAGCCAAGATCGGCCGGCCGCGCGTGTCACTAAGACTATACGTTATACATCTATCATATATACATATACACATGAAACTAAAGTAAGCGCACTTAATATATACGCTAAATATCTCGCACTGCAAGACTGTACACAAAACTCAGTTCACAACACCTTTCAGCACTAGTCAAGCGCACCTGCCGAGATGCGCCTAGTCTGCACCTTTCAGCACTTGTCAAGCGCAAATGCCGAGATGCGCCTAGTCTACACCTTTCAGCACTAATCAAGCGCACCTGCCGCGGAGCGCCTAGTCTACATCTTTCAGCACTAGTCAAGCGCACCTGCCACGGTGCGCCCAGTCTTCTGCGTTCATCACTAGTCAAGCGCACCTGCCGAGATGCGCCTAGTCTACAGCTTTCAGCACTAGTCAAGCGCACCTGCCGAGATGCGCGTAGTCTACAAATTTCAGCTCTAGTCAAGCGCACCTGCCGAGATGCGCCTAGTCTACACCTTTCAGCACAAGTCAAGCGCACCTGCCGAGATGCGCTGAGTCTACACCTTTCAGCACTAGTCAAGAGCACCTGCCGCGGAGCGCCTAGTCTACATCTTTCAGCACTACTCAAGCGCACCTGCCGCGGAGCGCCTACTCTACATCTTTCAGCACTAGCCAAGCGCACCTGCCGCGGTGCGCCCAGTCTTCTGCGTTCATCACTAATCAAGCGCACCTGCCGAGATGCGCCTAGTCTACACCTTTCAGCACTAGTCAACCGCACCTGCCGAGATGCGCCTAGTCTACACCTTTCAGCACTAGTCAAGCGCACCTGCCGAGATGCACCTAGTCTACACCTTTCAGCACTTAGTCAAGCGCACCTGCCGAGATGCGCCTAGTCTACACCTTGCAGCACTAGTCAAGCCCACTTGCCGAGATGCACCTAGTCTACACCTTTCAGCACTAGTCATGCGCACCTGCCGAGATGCGAGTAGTCTACACCTTTCAGCACTAGTCAAGCGCACCTGCCGCGGAGCGCCTAGTCTACACCTTTCAGCACTAGTCAAGCGCACCTGCCGCCGTGCGCCCAGTCTTCTGCGTTCATCACTAGTCAAGCGCACCTGCCGAGATGCGCCTAGTCTACACCTTTCAGCACTACTCAAGCGCACCTGCCGAGATGCGCCTAGTCTACACCTTTCAGCACTGGTCAAGTGCACCTGCCGTGGAGCGCCTAGTCTACACCTTTCAGCACTAGTCAAGCGCACCTGCTCCGGTGCACCCAGCCTTCTGCATTCATCACTAGTCAAGCGCACCTGCCGTGGAGCGTCTTGTCTACATCTTTCAGCACTAGTCAAGCGCACTTTCGCGGAGCGCCTAGCCTATATCTGTCAGCACTAGTCAAGCGCACCTGCCGCGGTGCGCCCAGACTTCTACGTTTATCACTTGTCGAGGGCACCTGCCGCGGTGCACCCAGTTTTCACTTTTCATCACGAGTCAAGCTCACCTGCCGCGGTGCGCCTAGTCTACACCATTCAGCACTAGTCAAGCGCACCTGCCGTGGTTCGCTTAGTCTTCACCTTTCAGCACTGGTCAAGCGCACCTGTCGCGTTGCATATAGTCTTCATGTTTCTGAACAAGGCAATCGCATCTGCTGCGGCGCCTAATCTACACCTCTCGGCCGGCACTAGTCAAGCGCACCTGCCGAGATGCGCGTAGTCTTCACCTTTCAGCTCTGGTCAAGAGCACCTGCCGCGGAGCGCCTAGTCTACATCTTTCAGCACTAGTCAAGCGCACCTGTCGCGGAGCGCGTAGTCTACACGTTTCAGCACTAGTCAAGCGCACCTGCCGCGGTGCGCCTAGTCTACACCTTTCAGCACTAGTCAGCGCACCTGCCGCGCTGCGCCTAGTCTACACCTCTCAACACCAGTCGAGCGCACCTGCCGCGGAGCGCCCAGTCTTCTGCGTTCATCACTAGTCAAGCGCACCTGCCGAGATGCGCTTAGTCTACACCTTTCAGCACTAGTCAAGAGCACCTGCCGAGATGCGCCTAGTCTACACCTTTCAGTACTAGTCAAGCGCACGTGCTGAGATGCGCCTAGTCTACACCTTTCAGCACTAGTCAAGAGCACCTGCCGAGATGCGCCTAGTCTACACCTTTCAGCACTAGTCAAGGGCACGTGCTGAGATGCGCCTAGTCTACACCTTTCAGCACTAGTCAAGCGCACCTGCCGAGATGCACCTAGCCTACGCCTTTCAGCACTAGTGAAGCGCACCTGCCGAGATGCGCTGACTCTACACCTTTCAGCACTAGTCAAGCGCACCTGCCGCGGAGCGCCTACTCTACATCTTTCAGCACTAGTCAAGCGCACCTGCCGCGGTGCGCCCAGTCTTCTGCGTTCATCACTAATCAAGCGCACCTGCCGAGATGCGCCCAGTCTACACCTTTCAGCACTAGTCAAGCGCACCTGCCGAGATGCACCTAGTCTACACCTTTCAGCACTTAGTCAAGCGCACCTGCCGAGATGCGCCTAGTCTACACCTTGCAGCACTAGTCAAGCCCACTTGCCGAGATGCACCTAGTCTACACCTTTCAGCACTAGTCATGCGCACCTGCCGAGATGCGAGTAGTCTACACCTTTCAGCACTAGTCAAGCGCACCTGCCGCGGAGCGCCTAGTCTACATCTTTCAGCACTAGTCAAGCGCACCTGCCGCCGTGCGCCCAGTCTTCTGCGTTCATCACTAGTCAAGCGCACCTGCCGAGATGCGCCTAGTCTACACCTTTCAGCACTAGTCAAGCGCACCTGCCGAGATGCGCCTAGTCTGCACCTTTCAGCACTTGTCAAGCGCAAATGCCGAGATGCGCCTAGTCTACACCTTTCAGCACTACTCAAGCGCACCTGCCGAGATGCGCCTAGTCTACACCTTTCAGCACTGGTCAAGTGCACCTGCCGTGGAGCGCCTAGTCTACACCTTTCAGCACTAGTCAAGCGCACCTGCTCCGGTGCACCCAGCCTTCTGCATTCATCACTAGTCAAGCGCACCTGCCGTGGAGCGTCTTGTCTACATCTTTCAGCACTAGTCAAGCGCACTTTCGCGGAGCGCCTAGCCTATATCTGTCAGCACTAGTCAAGCGCACCTGCCGCGGTGCGCCCAGACTTCTACGTTTATCACTTGTCGAGGGCACCTGCCGCGGTGCACCCAGTTTTCACTTTTCATCACGAGTCAAGCTCACCTGCCGCGGTGCGCCTAGTCTACACCTTTCAGCACTAGTCAAGCGCACCTGCCGTGGTTCGCTTAGTCTTCACCTTTCAGCACTGGTCAAGCGCACCTGTCGCGTTGCATATAGTCTTCATGTTTCTGAACAAGGCAATCGCATCTGCTGCGGCGCCTAATCTACACCTCTCGGCCGGCACTAGTCAAGCGCAGCTGCCGAGATGCGCGTAGTCTTCACCTTTCAGCTCTGGTCAAGAGCACCTGCCGCGGAGCGCCTAGTCTACATCTTTCAGCACTAGTCAAGCGCACCTGTCGCGGAGCGCGTAGTCTACACGTTTCAGCACTAGTCAAGCGCACCTGCCGCGGTGCGCCTAGTCTACACCTTTCAGCACTAGTCAGCGCACCTGCCGCGCTGCGCATAGTCTACACTTCTCAGCACTAGTCAAGCGCACCTGCCGCGGAGCGCCTAGTCTACACCTTTCAGCACTAGTCAAGCGCACCTGCCGCGGTGCGCCTAGTCTACACCTTTCAGCACTAGTCAGCGCACCTGCCGCGCTGCGCCTAGTCTACGCCTCTCAACACCAGTCGAGCGCACCTGCCGCGGAGCGCCCAGTCTTCTGCGTTCATCACTAGTCAAGCGCACCTGCCGAGATGCGCTTAGTCTACACCTTTCAGCACTAGTCAAGAGCACCTGCCGAGATGCGCCTAGTCTACACCTTTCAGTACTAGTCAAGCGCACGTGCTGAGATGCGCCTAGTCTACACCTTTCAGCACTAGTCAAGAGCACCTGCCGAGATGCGCCTAGTCTACACCTTTCAGCACTAGTCAAGGGCACGTGCTGAGATGCGCCTAGTCTACACCTTTCAGCACTAGTCAAGCGCACCTGCCGAGATGCACCTAGCCTACGCCTTTCAGCACTAGTGAAGCGCACCTGCCAAGATGCGCCGACTCTACACCTTTCAGCACTAGTCAAGCGCACCTGCCGCGGAGCGCCTACTCTACATCTTTCAGCACTAGTCAAGCGCACCTGCCGCGGTGCGCCCAGTCTTCTGCGTTCATCACTAATCAAGCGCACCTGCCGAGATGCGCCTAGTCTACACCTTTCAGCACTAGTCAAGCGCACCTGCCGAGATGCACCTAGTCTACACCTTTCAGCACTTAGTCAAGCGCACCTGCCGAGATGCGCCTAGTCTACACCTTGCAGCACTAGTCAAGCCCACTTGCCGAGATGCACCTAGTCTACACCTTTCAGCACTAGTCATGCGCACCTGCCGAGATGCGAGTAGTCTACACCTTTCAGCACTAGTCAAGCGCACCTGCCGCGGAGCGCCTAGTCTACATCTTTCAGCACTAGTCAAGCGCACCTGCCGCCGTGCGCCCAGTCTTCTGCGTTCATCACTAGTCAAGCGCACCTGCCGAGATGCGCCTAGTCTACACCTTTCAGCACTAGTCAAGCGCACCTGCCGAGATGCGCCTAGTCTGCACCTTTCAGCACTTGTCAAGCGCAAATGCCAAGATGCGCCTAGTCTACACCTTTCAGCACTAATCAAGCGCACCTGCCGCGGACGCCTAGTCTACATCTTTCAGCACTAGTCAAGCGCACCTGCCACGGTACGCCTAGTCTTCTGCGTTCATCACTAGTCAAGCGCACCTGCCGAGATGCGCCTAGTCTACAGCTTTCAGCACTAGTCAAGCGCACCTGCCGAGATGCGCCTAGTCTACAAATTTCAGCTCTAGTCAAGCGCACCTGCCGAGATGCGCCTAGTCTACACCTTTCAGCACTAGTCAAGCGCACCTGCCGAGATGCGCTGAGTCTACACCTTTCAGCACTAGTCAAGCGCACCTGCCGAGATGCGCTGAGTCTACACCTTTCAGCACTAGTCAAGAGCACCTGCCGCGGAGCGCCTAGTCTACATCTTTCAGCACTACTCTAGCGCACCTGCCGCGGAGCGCCTAGTCTACACCTTTCAGCACTAGTCAAGGGCACCTGCCGCGGTGCGCCTAGTCTACACCTTTCAGCACTAGTCAGCGCACCTGCCGCGCTGCGCCTAGTCTACACCTCTCAGCACTAGTCAAGCGCACCTGCCGCGGTGCGCCTAGTCTACACCTTTCAGCACTAGTCAAGTGCACCTTCCGCGAAGCGCCTAGCCTACATCTGTCAGCAGTAGTCAAGCGCACCTGCTCCGGTGCACCCAGCCTTCTGCATTCATCACTAGTCAAGCGCACCTGCCGCGGAGCGTCTTGTCTACATCTTTCAGCACTAGTCAAGCGCACCTTCCGCGAAGCGCCTAGCCTATATCTGTCAGCACTAGTCAAGCGCATCTGCCGCGGAGCGCCTAGTCTACACCTTTCAGCACTAGTCAAGGGCACCTGCCGCGGTGCGCCTAGTCTACACCTTTCAGCACTAGTCAGCGCACCTGCCGCGGAGCGCCTAGTCTACACCTTTCAGCACTAGTCAAGCGCACCTGCCGCGGTGCGCCTAGTCTACACCTTTCAGCACTAGTCAGCGCACCTGCCGCGCTGCGCCTAGTCTACACCTCTCAGCACCAGTCGAGCGCACCTGCCGCGGAGCGCCCAGTCTTCTGCGTTCATCACTAGTCAAGCGCACCTGCCGAGATGCGCTTAGTCTACACCTTTCAGCACTAGTCAAGAGCACCTGCCGAGATGCGCCTAGTCTACACCTTTCAGTACTAGGCAAGCGCACCTCCCGAGATGCGCCTAGTCTACACCTTTCAGCACTAGTCAAGCGCACGTGCTGAGATGCGCCTAGTCTACACCTTTCAGCACTAGTCAAGCGCACCTGCCGAGATGCGCCTAGCCTACGCCTTTCAGCACTAGTCAAGCGCACCTGCCGAGATGCGCTGACTCTACACCTTTCAGCACTAGTCAAGCGCACCTGCCGCGGAGCGCCTACTCTACATCTTTCAGCACTAGTCAAGCGCACCTGCCGCGGTGCGCCCAGTCTTCTGCGTTCATCACTAATCAAGCGCACCTGCCGAGATGCGCCTAGTCTACACCTTTCAGCACTAGTCAACCGCACCTGCCGAGATGCGCCTAGTCTACGCCTTTCAGCACTAGTCAAGCGCACCTGCCGAGATGCACTTAGTCTACACCTTTCAGCACTTAGTCAAGCGCACCTGCCGAGATGCGCCTAGTCTACACCTTGCAGCACTAGTCAAGCCCACTTGCCGAGATGCACCTAGTCTACACCTTTCAGCACTAGTCATGCGCACCTGCCGAGATGCGAGTAGTCTACACCTTTCAGCACTAGTCAAGCGCACCTGCCGCGGAGCGCCTAGTCTACATCTTTCAGCACTAGTCAAGCGCAGCTGCCGCCGTGCGCCCAGTCTTCTGCGTTCATCACTAGTCAAGCGCACCTGCCGAGATGCGCCTAGTCTACACCTTTCAGCACTAGTCAAGCGCACCTGCCGAGATGCGCCTAGTCTGCACCTTTCAGCACTTGTCAAGCGCAAATGCCGAGATGCGCCTGGTCTACACCTTTCAGCACTAATCAAGCGCACCTGCCGCGGAGCGCCTAGTCTACATCTTTCAGCACTAGTCAAGCGCACCTGCCACGGTGCGCCCAGTCCTCTGCGTTCATCACTAGTCAAGCGCACCTGCCGAGATGCGCCTAGTCTACAGCTTTCAGCACTAGTCAAGCGCACCTGCCGAGATGCGCGTAGTCTACAAATTTCAGCTCTAGTCAAGCGCACCTGCCGAGATGCGCCTAGTCTACACCTTTCAGCACTAGTCAAGCGCACCTGCCGAGATGCGCTGAGTCTACACCTTTCAGCACTAGTCAAGAGCACCTGCCGCGGAGCGCCTAGTCTACATCTTTCAGCACTACTCAAGCGCACCTGCCGCGGAGCGCCTACTCTACATCTTTCAGCACTAGCCAAGCGCACCTGCCGCGGTGCGCCCAGTCTTCTGCGGTCATCACTAATCAAGCGCACCTGCCGAGATGCGCCTAGTCTACACCTTTCAGCACTAGTCAACCGCACCTGCCGAGATGCGCCTAGTCTACACCTTTCAGCACTAGTCAAGCGCACCTGCCGAGATGCACCTAGTCTACACCTTTCAGCACTTAGTCAAGCGCACCTGCCGAGATGCGCCTAGTCTACACCTTGCAGCACTAGTCAAGCCCACTTGCCGAGATGCACCTAGTCTACACCTTTCAGCACTAGTCATGCGCACCTGCCGAGATGCGAGTAGTCTACACCTTTCAGCACTAGTCAAGCGCACCTGCCGCGGAGCGCCTAGTCTACATCTTTCAGCACTAGTCAAGCGCACCTGCCGCCGTGCGCCCAGTCTTCTGCATTCATCACTAGTCAAGCGCACCTGCCGAGATGCGCCTAGTCTACACCTTTCAGCACTACTCAAGCGCACCTGCCGAGATGCGCCTAGTCTACACCTTTCAGCACTGGTCAAGTGCACCTGCCGTGGAGCGCCTAGTCTACACCTTTCAGCACTAGTCAAGCGCACCTGCTCCGGTGCACCCAGCCTTCTGCATTCATCACTAGTCAAGCGCACCTGCCGTGGAGCGTCTTGTCTACATCTTTCAGCACTAGTCAAGCGCACTTTCGCGGAGCGCCTAGCCTATATCTGTCAGCGCTAGTCAAGCGCACCTGCCGCGGTGCGCCCAGACTTCTACGTTCATCACTTGTCGAGGGCACCTGCCGCGGTGCACCCAGTCTTCACTTTTCATCACGAGTCAAGCTCACCTGCCGCGGTGCGCCTAGTCTACACCTTTCAGCACTAGTCAAGCGCACCTGCCGTGGTTCGCTTAGTCTTCACCTTTCAGCACTGGTCAAGCGCACCTGTCGCGTTGCATATAGTCTTCATGTTTCTGAACAAGGCAATCGCATCTTCTGCGGCGCCTAATCTACACCTCTCGGCCGGCACTAGTCAAGCGCACCTGCCGAGATGCGCGTAGTCTTCACCTTTCAGCTCTGGTCAAGAGCACCTGCCGCGGAGCGCCTAGTCTACATCTTTCAGCACTAGTCAAGCGCACCTGTCGCGGAGCGCGTAGTCTACACGTTTCAGCACTAGTCAAGCGCACCTGCCGCGGTGCGCCTAGTCCACACCTTTCAGCACTAGTCAGCGCACCTGCCGCGCTGCGCATAGTCTACACTTCTCAGCACTAGTCAAGCGCACCTGCCGCGGAGCGCCTAGTCTACACCTTTCAGCACTAGTCAAGTGCACCTGCCGCGGTGCGCCTAGTCTACACCTTTCAGCACTAGTCAGCGCACCTGCCGCGCTGGGCCTAGTCTACACCTCTCAACACCAGTCGAGCGCACCTGCCGCGGAGCGCCCAGTCTTCTGCGTTCATCACTAGTCAAGCGCACCTGCCGAGATGCGC
Organism: Allolobophora icterica; assembly: GCA_963556255.1. NCBI lineage: Eukaryota > Metazoa > Annelida > Clitellata > Crassiclitellata > Lumbricidae > Allolobophora > Allolobophora icterica. Next base: position 7,804,544 of record OY744617.1, on the reverse strand, counting down.
TTAGTCTACACCTTTCAGCACTAGTCAAGAGCACCTGCCGAGATGCGCCTAGTCTACACCTTTCAGTACTAGTCAAGCGCACGTGCTGAGATGCGCCTAGTCTACACCTTTCAGCACTAGTCAAGAGCACCTGCCGAGATGCGCCTAGTCTACACCTTTCAGCACTAGTCAAGGGCACGTGCTGAGATGCGCCTAGTCTACACCTTTCAGCACTAGTCAAGCGCACCTGCCGAGATGCACCTAGCCTACGCCTTTCAGCACTAGTGAAGCGCACCTGCCGAGATGCGCTGACTCTACACCTTTCAGCACTAGTCAAGCGCACCTGCCGCGGAGCGCCTACTCTACATCTTTCAGCACTAGTCAAGCGCACCTGCCGCGGTGCGCCCAGTCTTCTGCGTTCATCACTAATCAAGCGCACCTGCCGAGATGCGCCTAGTCTACACCTTTCAGCACTAGTCAACCACACCTGCCGAGATGCGCCTAGTCTACACCTTTCAGCACTAGTCAAGCGCACCTGCCGAGATGCACCTAGTCTACACCTTTCAGCACTTAGTCAAGCGCACCTGCCGAGATGCGCCTAGTCTACACCTTGCAGCACTAGTCAAGCCCACTTGCCGAGATGCACCTAGTCTACACCTTTCAGCACTAGTCATGCGCACCTGCCGAGATGCGAGTAGTCTACACCTTTCAGCACTAGTCAAGCGCACCTGCCGCGGAGCGCCTAGTCTACATCTTTCAGCACTAGTCAAGCGCACCTGCCGCCGTGCGCCCAGTCTTCTGCGTTCATCACTAGTCAAGCGCACCTGCCGAGATGCGCCTAGTCTACACCTTTCAGCACTGGTCAAGCGCACCTGCCGAGATGCGCCTAGTCTGCACCTTTCAGCACTTGTCAAGCGCAAATGCCAAGATGCGCCTAGTCTACACCTTTCAGCACTAATCAAGCGCACCTGCCGCGGAGCGCCTAGTCTACATCTTTCAGCACTAGTCAAGCGCACCTGCCACGGTACGCCTAGTCTTCTGCGTTCATCACTAGTCAAGCGCACCTGCCGAGATGCGCCTAGTTTACAGCTTTCAGCACTAGTCAAGCGCACCTGCCGAGATGCGCCTAGTCTACAAATTTCAGCTCTAGTCAAGCGCACCTGCCGAGATGCGCCTAATCTACACCTTTCAGCACTAGTCAAGCGCACCTGCCGAGATGCGCTGAGTCTACACCTTTCAGCACTAGTCAAGAGCACCTGCCGAGATGCGCCTAGTCTACACCTTTCAGTACTAGGCAAGCGCATCTCCCGAGATGCGCCTAGTCTACACCTTTCAGCACTAGTCAAGCGCACGTGCTGAGATGCGCCTTGTCTACACCTTTCAGCACTTGTCAAGCGCACCTGCCGAGATGCACCTAGTCTACGCCTTTCAGCACTAGTGAGGCGCACCTGCCGAGATGCGCCTACTCTACATCTTTCAGCACTAGTCAAGCGCACCTGCCGCGGTGCGCCCAGTCTTCTGCGTTCATCACTAATCAAGCGCACCTGCCGAGATGCGCCTAGTCTACACCTTTCAGCACTAGTCAAGCGCACCTGCCGAGATGCGCCTAGTCTACACCTTTCAGCACTAGTCAAGCGCACCTGCCGAGATGCACCTAGTCTACACCTTTCAGCACTTAGTCAAGCGCACCTGCCGAGATGCGCCTAGTCTACACCTTGCACCACTAGTCAAGCCCACTTGCCGAGATGCACCTAGTCTACACCTTTCAGCACTAGTCATGCGCACCTGCCGCGGAGCGCCTACTCTACATCTTTCAGCACTAGTCAAGCGCACCTGCCGCGGAGCGCCTAGTCTACACCTTTCAGCACTAGTCAAGCGCACCTGCCGAGATGCGCCTAGTCTACACATTTCAGCACTAGTCAAGTGCACCTGCCGAGATGCGCCTAGTCTACACCTTTCAGCACTACTCAAGCTCACCTGCCACGGAGCGCCTAGCCTGCACCTTTCAGCACTAGTCAAGCGCACCTGCCGCGGAGCGCCCTGTCTTCAGCATGCAGCGCTAGTCAAGCGCACCTGTCGCGGTGCATATAATCTTCATGTTTCTGAACAAGGCAAACGCACCAGCTGCGGTGCGCCTAGTCTACGCCTTTCGACACTATTCAAGCGCACCTGCCGACATGCGCCTAGTCTTCACCATTCAGTTCTGGTCAAGAGTACCTGCCGCCGAGCGCCTAGTCTACATCTATCTGCACTAGTCAAGCGCCCCTTCCACGGAGCGCCAAGTCTACACCTTTCATCACTAGTCAAGCGCACCTGCCGCGGTGCGCCTAGTCTACACCTTTCAGCACTAGTCAAGTGCACCTTCCGCGAAGCGCCTAGCCTACATCTGTCAGCACTAGTCAAGCGCACCTGCTCCGGTGCACCCAGCCTTCTGCATTCATCACTAGTCAAGCGCACCTGCCGCGGAGCGTCTTGTCTACATCTTTCAGCACTAGTCAAGCGCACCTTCCGCGAAGCGCCAAGCCTATATCTGTCAGCACTAGTCAAGCGCACCTGCCGCGGAGCGCCTAGTCTACACCTTTCAGCACTAGTCAAGGGCACCTGCCGCGGTGCGCCTAGTCTACACCTTTCAGCACTAGTCAGCGCACCTGCCGCGGAGCGCCTAGTCTACACCTTTCAGCACTAGTCAAGCGCACCTGCCGCGGTGCGCCTAGTCTACACCTTTCAGCACTAGTCAGCGCACCTGCCGCGCTGCGCCTAGTCTACACCTCTCAGCACCAGTCGAGCGCACCTGCCGCGGAGCGCCCAGTCTTCTGCGTTCATCACTAGTCAAGCGCACCTGCCGAGATGCGCTTAGTCTACACCTTTCAGCACTAGTCAAGAGCACCTGCCGAGATGCGCCTAGTCTACACCTTTCAGTACTAGGCAAGCGCACCTCCCGAGATGCGCCTAGTCTACACCTTTCAGCACTAGTCAAGCGCACGTGCTGAGATGCGCCTAGTCTACACCTTTCAGCACTAGTCAAGCGCACCTGCCGAGATGCACCTAGCCTACGCCTTTCAGCACTAGTCAAGCGCACCTGCCGAGATGCGCTGACTCTACACCTTTCAGCACTAGTCAAGCGCACCTGCCGCGGAGCGCCTACTCTACATCTTTCAGCACTAGTCAAGCGCACCTGCCGCGGTGCGCCCAGTCTTCTGCGTTCATCACTAATCAAGCGCACCTGCCGAGATGCGCCTAGTCTACACCTTTCAGCACTAGTCAACCGCACCTGCCGAGATGCGCCTAGTCTACGCCTTTCAGCACTAGTCAAGCGCACCTGCCGAGATGCACCTAGTCTACACCTTTCAGCACTTAGTCAAGCGCACCTGCCGAGATGCGCCTAGTCTACACATTGCAGCACTAGTCAAGCCCACTTGCCGAGATGCACCTAGTCTACACCTTTCAGCACCAGTCATGCGCACCTGCCGAGATGCGAGTAGTCTACACCTTTCAGCACTAGTCAAGCGCACCTGCCGCGGAGCGCCTAGTCTACATCTTTCAGCACTAGTCAAGCGCACCTGCCGCCGTGCGCCCAGTCTTCTGCGTTCATCACTAGTCAAGCGCACCTGCCGAGATGCGCCTAGTCTACACCTTTCAGCACTAGTCAAGCGCACCTGCCGAGATGCGCCTAGTCTGCACCTTTCAGCACTTGTCAAGCGCAAATGCCGAGATGCGCCTAGTCTACACCTTTCAGCACTAATCAAGCGCACCTGCCGCGGAGCGCCTAGTCTACATCTTTCAGCACTAGTCAAGCGCACCAGCCACGGTGCGCCCAGTCTTCTGCGTTCATCACTAGTCAAGCGCACCTGCCGAGATGCGCCTAGTCTACAGCTTTCAGCAATAGTCAAGCGCACCTGCCGAGATGCGCGTAGTCTACAAATTTCAGCTCTAGTCAAGCGCACCTGCCGAGATGCGCCTAGTCTACACCTTTCAGCACTAGTCAAGCGCACCTGCCGAGATGCGCTGAGTCTACACCTTTCAGCACTAGTCAAGCGCACCTGCCGAGATGCGCTGAGTCTACACCTTTCAGCACTAGTCAAGAGCACATGCCGCGGAGCGCCTAGTCTACATCTTTCAGCACTACTCAAGCGCACCTGCCGCGGAGCGCCTACTCTACATCTTTCAGCACTAGCCAAGCGCACCTGCCGCGGTGCGCCCAGTCTTCTGCGTTCATCACTAATCAAGCGCACCTGCCGAGATGCGCCTAGTCTACACCTTTCAGCACTAGTCAACCGCACCTGCCGAGATGCGCCTAGTCTACACCTTTCAGCACTAGTCAAGCGCACCTGCCGAGATGCACCTAGTCTACACCTTTCAGCACTTAGTCAAGCGCACCTGCCGAGATGCGCCTAGTCTACACCTTGCAGCACTAGTCAAGCCCACTTGCCGAGATGCACCTAGTCTACACCTTTCAGCACTAGTCATGCGCACCTGCCGAGATGCGAGTAGTCTACACCTTTCAGCACTAGTCAAGCGCACCTGCCGCGGAGCGCCTAGTCTACATCTTTCAGCACTAGTCAAGCGCACCTGCCGCCGTGCGCCCAGTCTTCTGCGTTCATCACTAGTCAAGCGCACCTGCCGAGATGCGCCTAGTCTACACCTTTCAGCACTAGTCAAGCGCACCTGCCGTGGTTCGCTTAGTCTTCACCTTTCAGCACTGGTCAAGCGCACCTGTCGCGTTGCATATAGTCTTCATGTTTCTGAACAAGGCAATCGCATCTGCTGCGGCGCCTAATCTACACCTCTCGGCCGGCACTAGTCAAGCGCACCTGCCGAGATGCGCGTAGTCTTCACCTTTCAGCTCTGGTCAAGAGCACCTGCCGCGGAGCGCCTAGTCTACATCTTTCAGCACTAGTCAAGCGCACCTGTCGCGGAGCGCGTAGTCTACACGTTTCAGCACTAGTCAAGCTCACCTGCCGCGGTGCGCCTAGTCTACACCTTTCAGCACTAGTCAACGACCTGGCCGCGCTGCGCATAGTCTACACCTCTCAGCACTAGTCAAGCGCACCTGCCGCGGAGCGCCTAGTCTACACCTTTCAGCACTAGTCAAGCGCACCTGCCGCGGTGCGCCTAGTCTACACCTTTCAGCACTAGTCAGCGCACCTGCCGCGCTGCGCCTAGTCTACACCTCTCAACACCAGTCGAGCGCACCTGCCGCGGAGCGCCCAGTCTTCTGCGTTCATCACTAGTCAAGCGCACCTGCCGAGATGCGCTTAGTCTACACCTTTCAGCACTAGTCAAGAGCACCTGCCGGGGATCGCCTAGTCTACACCTTTCAGTACTAGTCAAGCGCACGTGCTGAGATGCGCCTAGTCTACACCTTTCAGCACTAGTCAAGAGCACCTGCCGAGATGCGCCTAGTCTACACCTTTCAGCACTAGTCAAGGGCACGTGCTGAGATGCGCCTAGTCTACACCTTTCAGCACTAGTCAAGCGCACCTGCCGAGATGCACCTAGCCTACGCCTTTCAGCACTAGTGAAGCGCACCTGCCGAGATGCGCTGACTCTACACCTTTCAGCACTAGTCAAGCGCACCTGCCGCGGAGCGCCTACTCTACATCTTTCAGCACTAGTCAAGCGCACCTGCCGCGGTGCGCCCAGTCTTCTGCGTTCATCACTAATCAAGCGCACCTGCCGAGATGCGCCTAGTCTACACCTTTCAGCACTAGTCAACCGCACCTGCCGAGATGCGCCTAGTCTACACCTTTCAGCACTAGTCAAGCGCACCTGCCGAGATGCACCTAGTCTACACCTTTCAGCACTTAGTCAAGCGCACCTGCGGAGATGCGCCTAGTCTACACCTTGCAGCACTAGTCAAGCCCACTTGCCGAGATGCACCTAGTCTACACCTTTCAGCACTAGTCATGCGCACCTGCCGAGATGCGAGTAGTCTACACCTTTCAGCACTAGTCAAGCGCACCTGCCGCGGAGCGCCTAGTCTACATCTTTCAGCACTAGTCAAGCGCACCTGCCGCCGTGCGCCCAGTCTTCTGCGTTCATCACTAGTCAAGCGCACCTGCCGAGATGCGCCTAGTCTACACCTTTCAGCACTAGTCAAGCGCACCTGCCGAGATGCGCCTAGTCTGCACCTTTCAGCACTTGTCAAGCGCAAATGCCAAGATGCGCCTAGTCTACACCTTTCAGCACTAATCAAGCGCACCTGCCGCGGAGCGCCTAGTCTACATCTTTCAGCACTAGTCAAGCGCACCTGCCACGGTACGCCTAGTCTTCTGCGTTCATCACTAGTCAAGCGCACCTGCCGAGATGCGCCTAGTCTACAGCTTTCAGCACTAGTCAAGCGCACCTGCTGAGATGCGCCTAGTCTACAAATTTCAGCTCTAGTCAAGCGCACCTGCCGAGATGCGCCTAGTCTACACCTTTCAGCACTAGTCAAGCGCACCTGCCGCGGAGCGCCTAGTCTACATCTTTCAGCACTAGTCAAGCGCACCTGCCGCGGTGCGCCTAGTCTACACCTTTCAGCACTAGTCAAGCGCACCTGCCGAGATGCGCCTAGTCTATGCCTTTCAGCACAAGTCAAGCGCACCTGCCGAGATACGCCTAGTCTACACCTTTCAGCACTTGTCAAGCGCAAATGCCGAGATGCACCTAGTCTACACCTTTCAGCACTAGTCAAGCGCACCTGCCGCGGAGCCCCTAGTCTACATCTTTCAGCACTAGTCAAGCGCACCTGCCGCGGTGCGCCCAGTCTTCTGCGTTCATCACTAGTCAAGCGCACCTGCCGAGATGCGCCTAGTCTACACCTTTCTGCACTAGTCAAGCGAACCTGCCGCGATGCGCCTAATCTACTCGTTTCAGGTCTAGCCAAGCGCACCTGTCGTGGTGCATATAGTCTTCATGTTTCTGAACAAGTCAAGCGCACCTGCCACGGAGCGTCTAGCCTGCACCTTTCAGCACTAGTCAAGCGCACCTGACGAGATGCGCCTAGTCTACACCTTTCAGCACTAGTCAAGCGCACCTGCCGAGATGCGCCTAGTCTACACCTTGGAGCACTAGTCAAGCGCACCTGCCGAGATGCACCTAGCCTACACCTTTCAGCACTAGTCAAACGCACCTGCCGAGATGCGCCTAGTCTACACCTTTCAGCACTAGTCAAGCGCACCTGCCGCGTAGCGTTTAGTCTACATCTTTCAGCACTAGTCAAGCGCACCTGCCGCGGTGCGCCCAGTCTTCTGCGTTCATCACTAGTCAAGCGCACCGGCCGAGATGCGCCTAGTCTACACCTTTCAGAACTAGTCAAGCGCACCTGTCGCGGTGCAAATAGTCTTCGTGTTTCTGAACAAGTCAAGCGCACCTGCCACGGAGGGTCTAGCCTGCACCTTTCAGCACTAGTCAAGCGCACCTGCCGCCATGCGCCTAGTTTACACGTTTCAGCACTAGCCAAGCGCACCTGTCGCGGTGCATATAGTCTTCGTGTTTCTGAACAAGTCAAGCGCACCTGCCACGGAGCGTCTAGCCTGCACCTTTCAGCACTAGTCAAGCGCACCTGCCGAGATGCGCCTAGTCTACATCTTTCAGCACTAGTCAAGCGCACCTGCCGCGGTGCGCCCAGTCTTCTGCGTTCATCACTAGTCAAGCGCACCTGCCGAGATGCGCCTAGTCTACACCTTTCAGCACTAGTCAAGCGCACCTGCCGAGATGCGCCTAGTCTACACCTTTCAGCACTAGTCAAGCGCACCTGCGGAGATGCGACTAGTCTACACTTTTCAGCACTAGTCAAGCGCACCTGCCGAGATGCACCTAGTCTACGCCTTTCAGCACTAGTCAAGCGCACCTGCCGAGATGCGCCTAGTCTACACCTTTCAGCACTAGTCAAGCGCACCTGCCGAGATGCGCCTAGTCTACACCTTGCAGCACTAGTCAAGCGCACCTGCCGAGATGCACCTAGTCTACACCTTTCAGCACTAGTCAAGCGCACCTGCCGCGGAGCGCCTAGTCTACATCTTTCAGCACTAGTCTAGCGCACCTGCCGCGGTGCGCCCAGTCTTCTGCGTTCATCACTAGTCAAGCGCACCTGCCGAGATGCGCCTAGTCTACACCTTTCAGCACTAGTCAAGCGCACCTGCCGAGATGCACCTAGTCTACACCTTTCAGCACTAGTCAAGCGCACCTGCCGCGGATCCCCTAGTCTACATCTTTCAGCACTAGTCAAGCGCACCTGCCGCGGTGCGCCCAGTCTTTTGCGTTCATCACTAGTCAAGCGCACCTGCCGAGATGCGCCTAGTCTACACCTTTCAGCACTAGTCAAGCGCACCTGCCGCGGAGCGCCTAGTCTACATCTTTCAGCACTAGTCAAGCGCACCTGCCGAGATCCGCCTAGTCTACACCTTTCAGCACTAGTCAAGCGCACCTGCCGCGGAGCGCCTAGTCTACATCTTTCAGCACTAGTCAAGCGCACCTGCCGCGGTGCGCCCAGTCTTCTGCGTTCATCACTAGTCAAGAGCACCTGCCGCGGTGCACCTAGTCTTCACTTTTCATCACTAGTCAAGCGCACCTGCCGCGGAGCGCCTAGTCTACATCTTTCAGCACTAGTCAAGCGCACCTGCCGCGGTGCGCCTAGTCTACACCTTTCAGCACTAGTCAAGCGCACCTGCCGAGATGCGCCTAGTCTATACCTTTCAGCACAAGTCAAGCGCACCTGTCGATATGCGCCTAGTCTACACCTTTCAGCACTTGTCAAGCGCACCTGCCGAGATGCGCCTAGTCTACACCTTTCAGCACTAGTCAAGCGCACCTGCCGAGATGCGCCTAGTCTACACCTTTCAGCACTAGGCAAGCGCACCTGCCGAGATGCGCCTAGTCTACACCTTGCAGCACTAGTCAAGCGCACCTGCCGAGATGCGCCTAGTCTACACCTTTCAGCACTAGTCAAGCGCACCTGCCGCGGAGCGCCTAGTCTACATCTTTCAGCACTAGTCAAGCGCACCTGCCGCGGTGCGCCCAGTCTTCTGCGTTCATCACTAGTCAAGCGCACCTGCCGAGATGCGCCTAGTCTACACCTTTCAGCACTAGTCAAGCGCACCAGCCGAGATGCGCCTAGTCTACACCTTTCAGCACTAGTCAAGCGCACCTGCCGAGATGCGCCTAGTCTACACCTTTCAGCACTAGTCAAGCGCACCTGCCGAGATGCACCTAGTCTACGCCTTTCAGCACTAGTCAAGCGCACCTGCCGAGATGCGCCTAGTCTACACCTTTCAGCACTAGTCAAGCGCACCTGCCGAGATGCGCCTAGTCTACACCTTGCAGCACTAGTCAAGCGCACCTGCCGAGATGCACCTAGTCTACACCTTTCAGCACTAGTCAAGCGCACCTGCCGAGATGCGCCTAGTCTACACCTTTCAGCACTAGGCAAGCGCACCTGCCGAGATGCGCCTAGTCTACACCTTGCAGCACTAGTCAAGCGCACCTGCCGAGATGCGCCTAGTCTACACCTTTCAGCACTAGTCAAGCGCACCTGCCGCGGAGCGCCTAGTCTACATCTTTCAGCACTAGTCAAGCGCACCTGCCGCGGTGCGCCTAGTCTACACCTTTCAGCACTAGTCTAGCGCACCTGCCGAGATGCGCCTAGTCTATACCTTTCAGCACCTGCTGCGGCGCGCCTAGTCTACACCTTTCAGCACTAGTCAAGCGCGCCTGCTCCGGTGCACGCAGCCTTCTGCATTCATCACTAGTCAAGCGCACCTGCCGCGGAGCGTCTAGTCTACACCTTTCAGCACTAGTCAAGCGCACCTGCCGCGGTGCGCCTAATCTACACCTTTCAGCACTTGTCAAGCGCACCTACTCCGGTGCACCCAGTCTTCTGCTTTCATCACTAGTCAAGCGCACCTGCCGCGGAGCGTCTAGTCTACATCTTACAGCACTGGTCAAGCGCACCTGCTCCGCTGCACATAGTCTTCTGCGTTCATCACAAGACAAGCGGACCTGCCGCGGTGCACCTAGTCTACACCTTTCAGCACTAGTGAAGCGCACCTGCCGCGGTGCACCTAGTCTTCACTTTTCATCACCAGTCAAGCGCACCCGCCCAAGTGCCCTTAGTCTTCACCATTCAGCACTAGTCAAGCGCACCTGCCGCGGAGGGCCTACTCTACACCTTTGAGCACTAGTCAAGCGCACCTGCCGCGGAGCGCCTAGTCTACACCTTTCAGCACTAGTCAAGCGCACCTGCCGAGATGCGCCTAGTCTACACCTTTCAGCACTAGTCAAGTGCACCTGCCGAGATGCGCCTAGTCTACACCTTTCAGCACTACTCAAGCTCACCTGCCACGGAGCGCCTAGCCTGCACCTTTCAGCACTAGTCAAGCGCACCTGCCGCGGAGCGCCCTGTCTTCACCATGCAGCGCTAGTCAAGCGCACCTGTCGCGGTGCATATAATCTTCATGTTTCTGAACAAGGCAAACGCACCAGCTGCGGTGCGCCTAGTCTACGCCTTTCGACACTATTCAAGCGCACCTGCCGACATGCGCCTAGTCTTCACCATTCAGTTCTGGTCAAGAGTACCTGCCGCGGAGCGCCTAGTCTACATCTATCTGCACTAGTCAAGCGCACCTTCCACGGAGCGCCAAGTCTACACCTTTCATCACTAGTCAAGCGCACCTGCCGCGGTGCGCCTAGTCTACACCTTTCAGCACTAGTCAAGTGCACCTTCCGCGAAGCGCCTAGCCTACATCTGTCAGCACTAGTCAAGCGCACCTGCTCCGGTGCACCCAGCCTTCTGCATTCATCACTAGTCAAGCGCACCTGCCGCGGAGCGTCTTGTCTACATCTTTCAGCACTAGTCAAGCGCACCTTCCGCGAAGCGCCTAGCCTATATCTGTCAGCACTAGTCAAGCGCACCTGCCGCGGAGCGCCTAGTCTACACCTTTCAGCACTAGTCAAGGGCACCTGCCGCGGTGCGCCTAGTCTACACCTTTCAGCACTAGTCAGCGCACCTGCCGCGGAGCGCCTAGTCTACACCTTTCAGCACTAGTCAAGCGCACCTGCCGCGGTGCGCCTAGTCTACACCTTTCAGCACTAGTCAGCGCACCTGCCGCGCTGCGCCTAGTCTACACCTCTCAGCACCAGTCGAGCGCACCTGCCGCGGAGCGCCCAGTCTTCTGCGTTCATCACTAGTCAAGCGCACTTGCCGAGATGCGCTTAGTCTACACCTTTCAGCACTAGTCAAGAGCACCTGCCGAGATGCGCCTAGTCTACACCTTTCAGTACTAGGCAAGCGCACCTCCCGAGATGCGCCTAGTCTACACCTTTCAGCACTAGTCAAGCGCACGTGCTGAGATGCGCCTAGTCTACACCTTTCAGCACTAGTCAAGCGCACCTGCCGAGATGCACCTAGCCTACGCCTTTCAGCACTAGTCAAGCGCACCTGCCGAGATGCGCTGACTCTACACCTTTCAGCACTAGTCAAGCGCACCTGCCGCGGAGCGCCTACTCTACATCTTTCAGCACTAGTCAAGCGCACCTGCCGCGGTGCGCCCAGTCTTCTGCGTTCATCACTAATCAAGCGCACCTGCCGAGATGCGCCTAGTCTACACCTTTCAGCACTACTCAACCGCACCTGCCGAGATGCGCCTAGTCTACGCCTTTCAGCACTAGTCAAGCGCACCTGCCGAGATGCACCTAGTCTACACCTTTCAGCACTTAGTCAAGCGCACCTGCCGAGATGCGCCTAGTCTACACCTTGCAGCACTAGTCAAGCCCACTTGCCGAGATGCACCTAGTCTACACCTTTCAGCACTAGTCATGCGCACCTGCCGAGATGCGAGTAGTCTACACCTTTCAGCACTAGTCAAGCGCACCTGCCGCGGAGCGCCTAGTCTACATCTTTCAGCACTAGTCAAGCGCACCTGCCGCCGTGCGCCCAGTCTTCTGCGTTCATCACTAGTCAAGCGCACCTGCCGAGATGCGCCTAGTCTACACCTTTCAGCACTAGTCAAGCGCACCTGCCGAGATGCGCCTAGTCTGCACCTTTCAGCACTTGTCAAGCGCAAATGCCGAGATGCGCCTAGTCTACACCTTTCAGCACTAATCAAGCGCACCTGCCGCGGAGCGCCTAGTCTACATCTTTCAGCACTAGTCAAGCGCACCTGCCACGGTGCGCCCAGTCTTCTGCGTTCATCACTAGTCAAGCGCACCTGCCGAGATGCGCCTAGTCTACAGCTTTCAGCACTAGTCAAGCGCACCTGCCGAGATGCGCGTAGTCTACAAATTTCAGCTCTAGTCAAGCGCACCTGCCGAGATGCGCCTAGTCTACACCTTTCAGCACTAGTCAAGCGCACCTGCCGAGATGCGCTGAGTCTACACCTTTCAGCACTAGTCAAGAGCACCTGCCGCGGAGCGCCTAGTCTACATCTTTCAGCACTACTCAAGCGCACCTGCCGCGGAGCGCCTACTCTACATCTTTCAGCACTAGCCAAGCGCACCTGCCGCGGTGCGCCCAGTCTTCTGCGTTCATCACTAATCAAGCGCACCTGCCGAGATGCGCCTAGTCTACACCTTTCAGCACTAGTCAACCGCACCTGCCGAGATGCGCCTAGTCTACACCTTTCAGCACTAGTCAAGCGCACCTGCCGAGATGCACCTAGTCTACACCTTTCAGCACTTAGTCAAGCGCACCTGCCGAGATGCGCCTAGTCTACACCTTGCAGCACTAGTCAAGCCCACTTGCCGAGATGCACCTAGTCTACACCTTTCAGCACTAGTCATGCGCACCTGCCGAGATGCGAGTAGTCTGCACCTTTCAGCACTAGTCAAGCGCACCTGCCGCGGAGCGCCTAGTCTACACCTTTCAGCACTAGTCAAGCGCACCTGCCGCCGTGCGCCCAGTCTTCTGCGTTCATCACTAGTCAAGCGCACCTGCCGAGATGCGCCTAGTCTACACCTTTTCAGCACTACTCAAGCGCACCTGCCGAGATGCGCCTAGTCTACACCTTTCAGCACTGGTCAAGTGCACCTGCCGTGGAGCGCCTAGTCTACACCTTTCAGCACTAGTCAAGCGCACCTGCTCCGGTGCACCCAGCCTTCTGCATTCATCACTAGTCAAGCGCACCTGCCGTGGAGCGTCTTGTCTACATCTTTCAGCACTAGTCAAGCGCACTTTCGCGGAGCGCCTAGCCTATATCTGTCAGCACTAGTCAAGCGCACCTGCCGCGGTGCGCCCAGACTTCTACGTTTATCACTTGTCGAGGGCACCTGCCGCGGTGCACCCAGTTTTCACTTTTCATCACGAGTCAAGCTCACCTGCCGCGGTGCGCCTAGTCTACACCTTTCAGCACTAGTCAAGCGCACCTGCCGTGGTTCGCTTAGTCTTCACCTTTCAGCACTGGTCAAGCGCACCTGTCGCGTTGCATATAGTCTTCATGTTTCTGAACAAGGCAATCGCATCTGCTGCGGCGCCTAATCTACACCTCTCGGCCGGCACTAGTCAAGCGCACCTGCCGAGATGCGCGTAGTCTTCACCTTTCAGCTCTAGTCAAGAGCACCTGCCGCGGAGCGCCTAATCTACATCTTTCAGCACTAGTCAAGCGCACCTGTCGCGGAGCGCGTAGTCTACACGTTTCAGCACTAGTCAAGCGCACCTGCCGCGGTGCGCCTAGTCTACACCTTTCAGCACTAGTCAGCGCACCTGCCGCGCTGCGCATAGTCTACACTTCTCAGCACTAGTCAAGCGCACCTGCCGCGGAGCGCCTAGTCTACACCTTTCAGCACTAGTCAAGCGCACCTGCCGCGGTGCGCCTAGTCTACACCTTTCAGCACTAGTCAAGCGCACCTGCCGAGATGCGCCTAGTCTACACCTTGCAGCACTAGTCAAGCGCACCTGCCGAGATGCACCTAGTCTACACCTTTCAGCACTAGTCAAGCGCACCTGCCGCGGAGCGCCTAGTCTACATCTTTCAGCACTAGTCTAGCGCACCTGCCGCGGTGCGCCCAGTCTTCTGCGTTCATCACTAGTCAAGCGCACCTGCCGAGATGCGCCTAGTCTACACCTTTCAGCACTAGTCAAGCGCACCTGCCGAGATGCACCTAGTCTACACCTTTCAGCACTAGTCAAGCGCACCTGCCGCGGATCCCCTAGTCTACATCTTTCAGCACTAGTCAAGCGCACCTGCCGCGGTGCGCCCAGTCTTTTGCGTTCATCACTAGTCAAGCGCACCTGCCGAGATGCGCCTAGTCTACACCTTTCAGCACTAGTCAAGCGCACCTGCCGCGGAGCGCCTAGTCTACATCTTTCAGCACTAGTCAAGCGCACCTGCCGAGATCCGCCTAGTCTACACCTTTCAGCACTAGTCAAGCGCACCTGCCGCGGAGCGCCTAGTCTACATCTTTCAGCACTAGTCAAGCGCACCTGCCGCGGTGCGCCCAGTCTTCTGCGTTCATCACTAGTCAAGAGCACCTGCCGCGGTGCACCTAGTCTTCACTTTTCATCACTAGTCAAGCGCACCTGCCGCGGAGCGCCTAGTCTACATCTTTCAGCACTAGTCAAGCGCACCTGCCGCGGTGCGCCTAGTCTACACCTTTCAGCACTAGTCAAGCGCACCTGCCGAGATGCGCCTAGTCTATACCTTTCAGCACAAGTCAAGCGCACCTGTCGATATGCGCCTAGTCTACACCTTTCAGCACTTGTCAAGCGCACCTGCCGAGATGCGCCTAGTCTACACCTTTCAGCACTAGTCAAGCGCACCTGCCGAGATGCGCCTAGTCTACACCTTTCAGCACTAGGCAAGCGCACCTGCCGAGATGCGCCTAGTCTACACCTTGCAGCACTAGTCAAGCGCACCTGCCGAGATGCGCCTAGTCTACACCTTTCAGCACTAGTCAAGCGCACCTGCCGCGGAGCGCCTAGTCTACATCTTTCAGCACTAGTCAAGCGCACCTGCCGCGGTGCGCCCAGTCTTCTGCGTTCATCACTAGTCAAGCGCACCTGCCGAGATGCGCCTAGTCTACACCTTTCAGCACTAGTCAAGCGCACCAGCCGAGATGCGCCTAGTCTACACCTTTCAGCACTAGTCAAGCGCACCTGCCGAGATGCGCCTAGTCTACACCTTTCAGCACTAGTCAAGCGCACCTGCCGAGATGCACCTAGTCTACGCCTTTCAGCACTAGTCAAGCGCACCTGCCGAGATGCGCCTAGTCTACACCTTTCAGCACTAGTCAAGCGCACCTGCCGAGATGCGCCTAGTCTACACCTTGCAGCACTAGTCAAGCGCACCTGCCGAGATGCACCTAGTCTACACCTTTCAGCACTAGTCAAGCGCACCTGCCGAGATGCGCCTAGTCTACACCTTTCAGCACTAGGCAAGCGCACCTGCCGAGATGCGCCTAGTCTACACCTTGCAGCACTAGTCAAGCGCACCTGCCGAGATGCGCCTAGTCTACACCTTTCAGCACTAGTCAAGCGCACCTGCCGCGGAGCGCCTAGTCTACATCTTTCAGCACTAGTCAAGCGCACCTGCCGCGGTGCGCCTAGTCTACACCTTTCAGCACTAGTCTAGCGCACCTGCCGAGATGCGCCTAGTCTATACCTTTCAGCACCTGCTGCGGCGCGCCTAGTCTACACCTTTCAGCACTAGTCAAGCGCGCCTGCTCCGGTGCACGCAGCCTTCTGCATTCATCACTAGTCAAGCGCACCTGCCGCGGAGCGTCTAGTCTACACCTTTCAGCACTAGTCAAGCGCACCTGCCGCGGTGCGCCTAATCTACACCTTTCAGCACTTGTCAAGCGCACCTACTCCGGTGCACCCAGTCTTCTGCTTTCATCACTAGTCAAGCGCACCTGCCGCGGAGCGTCTAGTCTACATCTTACAGCACTGGTCAAGCGCACCTGCTCCGCTGCACATAGTCTTCTGCGTTCATCACAAGACAAGCGGACCTGCCGCGGTGCACCTAGTCTACACCTTTCAGCACTAGTGAAGCGCACCTGCCGCGGTGCACCTAGTCTTCACTTTTCATCACCAGTCAAGCGCACCCGCCCAAGTGCCCTTAGTCTTCACCATTCAGCACTAGTCAAGCGCACCTGCCGCGGAGCGCCTACTCTACACCTTTGAGCACTAGTCAAGCGCACCTGCCGCGGAGCGCCTAGTCTACACCTTTCAGCACTAGTCAAGCGCACCTGCCGAGATGCGCCTAGTCTACACCTTTCAGCACTAGTCAAGTGCACCTGCCGAGATGCGCCTAGTCTACACCTTTCAGCACTACTCAAGCTCACCTGCCACGGAGCGCCTAGCCTGCACCTTTCAGCACTAGTCAAGCGCACCTGCCGCGGAGCGCCCTGTCTTCACCATGCAGCGCTAGTCAAGCGCACCTGTCGCGGTGCATATAATCTTCATGTTTCTGAACAAGGCAAACGCACCAGCTGCGGTGCGCCTAGTCTACGCCTTTCGACACTATTCAAGCGCACCTGCCGACATGCGCCTAGTCTTCACCATTCAGTTCTGGTCAAGAGTACCTGCCGCGGAGCGCCTAGTCTACATCTATCTGCACTAGTCAAGCGCACCTTCCACGGAGCGCCAAGTCTACACCTTTCATCACTAGTCAAGCGCACCTGCCGCGGTGCGCCTAGTCTACACCTTTCAGCACTAGTCAAGTGCACCTTCCGCGAAGCGCCTAGCCTACATCTGTCAGCACTAGTCAAGCGCACCTGCTCCGGTGCACCCAGCCTTCTGCATTCATCACTAGTCAAGCGCACCTGCCGCGGAGCGTCTTGTCTACATCTTTCAGCACTAGTCAAGCGCACCTTCCGCGAAGCGCCTAGCCTATATCTGTCAGCACTAGTCAAGCGCACCTGCCGCGGAGCGCCTAGTCTACACCTTTCAGCACTAGTCAAGGGCACCTGCCGCGGTGCGCCTAGTCTACACCTTTCAGCACTAGTCAGCGCACCTGCCGCGGAGCGCCTAGTCTACACCTTTCAGCACTAGTCAAGCGCACCTGCCGCGGTGCGCCTAGTCTACACCTTTCAGCACTAGTCAGCGCACCTGCCGCGCTGCGCCTAGTCTACACCTCTCAGCACCAGTCGAGCGCACCTGCCGCGGAGCGCCCAGTCTTCTGCGTTCATCACTAGTCAAGCGCACTTGCCGAGATGCGCTTAGTCTACACCTTTCAGCACTAGTCAAGAGCACCTGCCGAGATGCGCCTAGTCTACACCTTTCAGTACTAGGCAAGCGCACCTCCCGAGATGCGCCTAGTCTACACCTTTCAGCACTAGTCAAGCGCACGTGCTGAGATGCGCCTAGTCTACACCTTTCAGCACTAGTCAAGCGCACCTGCCGAGATGCACCTAGCCTACGCCTTTCAGCACTAGTCAAGCGCACCTGCCGAGATGCGCCTAGTCTACACCTTGCAGCACTAGTCAAGCCCACTTGCCGAGATGCACCTAGTCTACACCTTTCAGCACTAGTCATGCGCACCTGCCGAGATGCGAGTAGTCTACACCTTTCAGCACTAGTCAAGCGCACCTGCCGCGGAGCGCCTAGTCTACATCTTTCAGCACTAGTCAAGCGCACCTGCCGCCGTGCGCCCAGTCTTCTGCGTTCATCACTAGTCAAGCGCACCTGCCGAGATGCGCCTAGTCTACACCTTTCAGCACTAGTCAAGCGCACCTGCCGAGATGCGCCTAGTCTGCACCTTTCAGCACTTGTCAAGCGCAAATGCCGAGATGCGCCTAGTCTACACCTTTCAGCACTAATCAAGCGCACCTGCCGCGGAGCGCCTAGTCTACATCTTTCAGCACTAGTCAAGCGCACCTGCCACGGTGCGCCCAGTCTTCTGCGTTCATCACTAGTCAAGCGCACCTGCCGAGATGCGCCTAGTCTACAGCTTTCAGCACTAGTCAAGCGCACCTGCCGAGATGCGCGTAGTCTACAAATTTCAGCTCTAGTCAAGCGCACCTGCCGAGATGCGCCTAGTCTACACCTTTCAGCACTAGTCAAGCGCACCTGCCGAGATGCGCTGAGTCTACACCTTTCAGCACTAGTCAAGAGCACCTGCCGCGGAGCGCCTAGTCTACATCTTTCAGCACTACTCAAGCGCACCTGCCGCGGAGCGCCTACTCTACATCTTTCAGCACTAGCCAAGCGCACCTGCCGCGGTGCGCCCAGTCTTCTGCGTTCATCACTAATCAAGCGCACCTGCCGAGAAGCGCCTAGTCTACACCTTTCAGCACTAGTCAACCGCACCTGCCGAGATGCGCCTAGTCTACACCTTTCAGCACTAGTCAAGCGCACCTGCCGAGATGCACCTAGTCTACACCTTTCAGCACTTAGTCAAGCGCACCTGCCGAGATGCGCCTAGTCTACACCTTGCAGCACTAGTCAAGCCCACTTGCCGAGATGCACCTAGTCTACACCTTTCAGCACTAGTCATGCGCACCTGCCGAGATGCGAGTAGTCTGCACCTTTCAGCACTAGTCAAGCGCACCTGCCGCGGAGCGCCTAGTCTACACCTTTCAGCACTAGTCAAGCGCACCTGCCGCCGTGCGCCCAGTCTTCTGCGTTCATCACTAGTCAAGCGCACCTGCCGAGATGCGCCTAGTCTACACCTTTCAGCACTACTCAAGCGCACCTGCCGAGATGCGCCTAGTCTACACCTTTCAGCACTGGTCAAGTGCACCTGCCGTGGAGCGCCTAGTCTACACCTTTCAGCACTAGTCAAGCGCACCTGCTCCGGTGCACCCAGCCTTCTGCATTCATCACTAGTCAAGCGCACCTGCCGTGGAGCGTCTTGTCTACATCTTTCAGCACTAGTCAAGCGCACTTTCGCGGAGCGCCTAGCCTATATCTGTCAGCACTAGTCAAGCGCACCTGCCGCGGTGCGCCCAGACTTCTACGTTTATCACTTGTCGAGGGCACCTGCCGCGGTGCACCCAGTTTTCACTTTTCATCACGAGTCAAGCTCACCTGCCGCGGTGCGCCTAGTCTACACCTTTCAGCACTAGTCAAGCGCACCTGCCGTGGTTCGCTTAGTCTTCACCTTTCAGCACTGGTCAAGCGCACCTGTCGCGTTGCATATAGTCTTCATGTTTCTGAACAAGGCAATCGCATCTGCTGCGGCGCCTAATCTACACCTCTCGGCCGGCACTAGTCAAGCGCACCTGCCGAGATGCGCGTAGTCTTCACCTTTCAGCTCTAGTCAAGAGCACCTGCCGCGGAGCGCCTAATCTACATCTTTCAGCACTAGTCAAGCGCACCTGTCGCGGAGCGCGTAGTCTACACGTTTCAGCACTAGTCAAGCGCACCTGCCGCGGTGCGCCTAGTCTACACCTTTCAGCACTAGTCAGCGCACCTGCCGCGCTGCGCATAGTCTACACTTCTCAGCACTAGTCAAGCGCACCTGCCGCGGAGCGCCTAGTCTACACCTTTCAGCACTAGTCAAGCGCACCTGCCGCGGTGCGCCTAGTCTACACCTTTCAGCACTAGTCAGCGCACCTGCCGCGCTGCGCCTAGTCTACACCTCTCAACACCAGTCGAGCGCACCTGCCGTGGAGCGCCCAGTCTTCTGCGTTCATCACTAGTCAAGCGCACCTGCCGAGATGCGCTTAGTCTACACCTTTCAGCACTAGTCAAGAGCACCTGCCGAGATGCGCCTAGTCTACACCTTTCAGTACTAGTCAAGCGCACGTGCTGAGATGCGCCTAGTCTACACCTTTCAGCACTAGTCAAGAGCACCTGCCGAGATGCGCCTAGTCTACACCTTTCAGCACTAGTCAAGGGCACGTGCTGAGATGCGCCTAGTCTACACCTTTCAGCACTAGTCAAGCGCACCTGCCGAGATGCACCTAGCCTACGCCTTTCAGCACTAGTGAAGCGCACCTGCCGAGATGCGCTGACTCTACACCTTTCAGCACTAGTCAAGCGCACCTGCCGCGGAGCGCCTACTCTACATCTTTCAGCACTAGTCAAGCGCACCTGCCGCGGTGCGCCCAGTCTTCTGCGTTCATCACTAATCAAGCGCACCTGCCGAGATGCGCCTAGTCTACACCTTTCAGCACTAGTCAAGCGCACCTGCCGAGATGCACCTAGTCTACACCTTTCAGCACTTAGTCAAGCGCACCTGCCGAGATGCGCCTAGTCTACACCTTGCGGCACTAGTCAAGCCCACTTGCCGAGATGCACCTAGTCTACACCTTTCAGCACTAGTCATGCGCACCTGCCGAGATGCGAGTAGTCTACACCTTTCAGCACTAGTCAAGCGCACCTGCCGCGGAGCGCCTAGTCTACATCTTTCAGCACTAGTCAAGCGCACCTGCCGCCGTGCGCCCAGTCTTCTGCGTTCATCACTAGTCAAGCGCACCTGCCGAGATGCGCCTAGTCTACACCTTTCAGCACTAGTCAAGCGCACCTGCCGAGATGCGCCTAGTCTGCACCTTTCAGCACTTGTCAAGCGCAAATGCCAAGATGCGCCTAGTCTACACCTTTCAGCACTAATCAAGCGCACCTGCCGCGGACGCCTAGTCTACATCTTTCAGCACTAGTCAAGCGCACCTGCCACGGTACGCCTAGTCTTCTGCGTTCATCGCTAGTCAAGCGCACCTGCCGAGATGCGCCTAGTCTACAGCTTTCAGCACTAGTCAAGCGCACCTGCCGAGATGCGCCTAGTCTACAAATTTCAGCTCTAGTCAAGCGCACCTGCCGAGATGCGCCTAGTCTACACCTTTCAGCACTAGTCAAGCGCACCTGCTCCGGTGCACCCAGCCTTCTGCATTCATCACTAGTCAAGCGCACCTGCCGCTGAGTCTACACCTTTCAGCACTAGTCAAGCGCACCTGCCGAGATGCGCTGAGTCTACACCTTTCAGCACTAGTCAAGAGCACCTGCCGCGGAGCGCCTAGTCTACATCTTTCAGCACTACTCTAGCGCACCTGCCGCGGAGCGCCTAGTCTACACCTTTCAGCACTAGTCAAGGGCACCTGCCGCGGTGCGCCTAGTCTACACCTTTCAGCACTAGTCAGCGCACCTGCCGCGGTGCGCCTAGTCTACACCTTTCAGCACTAGTCAAGTGCACCTTCCGCGAAGCGCCTAGCCTACATCTGTCAGCAGTAGTCAAGCGCACCTGCTCCGGTGCACCCAGCCTTCTGCATTCATCACTAGTCAAGCGCACCTGCCGCGGAGCGTCTTGTCTACATCTTTCAGCACTAGTCAAGCGCACCTTACGCGAAGCGCCTAGCCTATATCTGTCAGCACTAGTCAAGCGCACCTGCCGCGGAGCGCCTAGTCTACATCTTTCAGCACTAGTCAAGGGCACCTGCCGCGGTGCGCCTAGTCTACACCTTTCAGCACTAGTCAGCGCACCTGCCGCGGAGCGCCTAGTCTACACCTTTCAGCACTAGTCAAGCGCACCTGCCGCGGTGCGCCTAGTCTACACCTTTCAGCACTAGTCAGCGCACCTGCCGCGCTGCGCCTAGTCTACACCTCTCAGCACCAGTCGAGCGCACCTGCCGCGGAGCGCCCAGTCTTCTGCGTTCATCACTAGTCAAGCGCACCTGCCGAGATGCGCTTAGTCTACACCTTTCAGCACTAGTCAAGAGCACCTGCCGAGATGCGCCTAGTCTACACCTTTCAGTACTAGGCAAGCGCACCTCCCGAGATGCGCCTAGTCTACACCTTTCAGCACTAGTCAAGCGCACGTGCTGAGATGCGCCTAGTCTACACCTTTCAGCACTAGTCAAGCGCACCTGCCGAGATGCGCCTAGCCTACGCCTTTCAGCACTAGTCAAGCGCACCTGCCGAGATGCGCTGACTCTACACCTTTCAGCACTAGTCAAGCGCACCTGCCGCGGAGCGCCTACTCTACATCTTTCAGCACTAGTCAAGCGCACCTGCCGCGGTGCGCCCAGTCTTCTGCGTTCATCACTAATCAAGCGCACCTGCCGAGATGCGCCTAGTCTACACCTTTCAGCACTAGTCAACCGCACCTGCCGAGATGCGCCTAGTCTACGCCTTTCAGCACTAGTCAAGCGCACCTGCCGAGATGCACCTAGTCTACACCTTTCAGCACTTAGTCAAGCGCACCTGCCGAGATGCGCCTAGTCTACACCTTGCAGCACTAGTCAAGCCCACTTGCCGAGATGCACCTAGTCTACACCTTTCAGCACTAGTCATGCGCACCTGCCGAGATGCGAGTAGTCTACACCTTTCAGCACTAGTCAAGCGCACTTGCCGCGGAGCGCCTAGTCTACATCTTTCAGCACTAGTCAAGCGCACCTGCCGCAGTGCGCCCAGTCTTCTGCGTTCATCACTAGTCAAGCGCACCTGCCGAGATGCGCCTAGTCTACACCTTTCAGCACTAGTCAAGCGCACCTGCCGAGATGCGCCTAGTCTGCACCTTTCAGCACTTGTCAAGCGCAAATGCCGAGATGCGCCTAGTCTACACCTTTCAGCACTAATCAAGCGCACCTGCCGCGGAGCGCCTAGTCTACATCTTTCAGCACTAGTCAAGCGTACCTGCCACGGTGCGCCCAGTCCTCTGCGTTCATCACTAGTCAAGCGCACCTGCCGAGATGCGCCTAGTCTACAGCTTTCAGCACTAGTCAAGCGCACCTGCCGAGATGCGCGTAGTCTACAAATTTCAGCTCTAGTCAAGCGCACCTGCCGAGATGCGCCTAGTCTACACCTTTCAGCACTAGTCAAGCGCACCTGCCGAGATGCGCTGAGTCTACACCTTTCAGCACTAGTCAAGAGCACCTGCCGCGGAGCGCCTAGTCTACATCTTTCAGCACTACTCAAGCGCACCTGCCGCGGAGCGCCTACTCTACATCTTTCAGCACTAGCCAAGCGCACCTGCCGCGGTGCGCCCAGTCTTCTGCGTTCATCACTAATCAAGCGCACC
Source organism: Allolobophora icterica (assembly GCA_963556255.1). Classification (NCBI taxonomy): domain Eukaryota; kingdom Metazoa; phylum Annelida; class Clitellata; order Crassiclitellata; family Lumbricidae; genus Allolobophora; species Allolobophora icterica. Next base: position 7,781,694 of record OY744617.1, on the reverse strand, counting down.
TGCCGAGATGCGCCTAGTCTACACCTTTCAGCACTAGTCAACCGCACCTGCCGAGATGCGCCTAGTCTACACCTTTCAGCACTAGTCAAGCGCACCTGCCGAGATGCACCTAGTCTACACCTTTCAGCACTTAGTCAAGCGCACCTGCCGAGATGCGCCTAGTCTACACCTTGCAGCACTAGTCAAGCCCACTTGCCGAGATGCACCTAGTCTACACCTTTCAGCACTAGTCATGCGCACCTGCCGAGATGCGAGTAGTCTACACCTTTCAGCACTAGTCAAGCGCACCTGCCGCGGAGCGCCTAGTCTACATCTTTCAGCACTAGTCAAGCGCACCTGCCGCCGTGCGCCCAGTCTTCTGCGTTCATCACTAGTCTAGCGCACCTGCCGAGATGCGCCTAGTCTACACCTTTCAGCACTACTCAAGCGCACCTGCCGAGATGCGCCTAGTCTACACCTTTCAGCACTGGTCAAGTGCACCTGCCGTGGAGCGCCTAGTCTACACCTTTCAGCACTAGTCAAGCGCACCTGCTCCGGTGCACCCAGCCTTCTGCATTCATCACTAGTCAAGCGCACCTGCCGTGGAGCGTCTTGTCTACATCTTTCAGCACTAGTCAAGCGCACTTTCGCGGAGCGCCTAGCCTATATCTGTCAGCACTAGTCAAGCGCACCTGCCGCGGTGCGCCCAGACTTCTACGTTCATCACTTGTCGAGGGCACCTGCCGCGGTGCACCCAGTCTTCACTTTTCATCACGAGTCAAGCTCACCTGCCGCGGTGCGCCTAGTCTACACCTTTCAGCACTAGTCAAGCGCACCTGCCGTGGTTCGCTTAGTCTTCACCTTTCAGCACTGGTCAAGCGCACCTGTCGCGTTGCATATAGTCTTCATGTTTCTGAACAAGGCAATCGCATCTGCTGCGGCGCCTAATCTACACCTCTCGGCCGGCACTAGTCAAGCGCACCTGCCGAGATGCGCGTAGTCTTCACCTTTCAGCTCTGGTCAAGAGCACCTGCCGCGGAGCGCCTAGTCTACATCTTTCAGCACTAGTCAAGCGCACCTGTCGCGGAGCGCGTAGTCTACACGTTTCAGCACTAGTCAAGCGCACCTGCCGCGGTGCGCCTAGTCTACACCTTTCAGCACTAGTCAGCGCACCTGCCGCGCTGCGCATAGTCTACACTTCTCAGCACTAGTCAAGCGCACCTGCCGCGGAGCGCCTAGTCTACACCTTTCAGCACTAGTCAAGCGCACCTGCCGCGGTGCGCCTAGTCTACACCTTTCAGCACTAGTCAGCGCACCTGCCGCGCTGCGCCTAGTCTACACCTCTCAACACCAGTCGAGCGCACCTGCCGCGGAGCGCCCAGTCTTCTGCGTTCATCACTAGTCAAGCGCACCTGCCGAGATGCGCTTAGTCTACACCTTTCAGCACTAGTCAAGAGCACCTGCCGAGATGCGCCTAGTCTACACCTTTCAGTACTAGTCAAGCGCACGTGCTGAGATGCGCCTAGTCTACACCTTTCAGCACTAGTCAAGAGCACCTGCCGAGATGCGCCTAGTCTACACCTTTCAGCACTAGTCAAGGGCACGTGCTGAGATGCGCCTAGTCTACACCTTTCAGCACTAGTCAAGCGCACCTGCCGAGATGCACCTAGCCTACGCCTTTCAGCACTAGTGAAGCGCACCTGCCGAGATGCGCTGACTCTACACCTTTCAGCACTAGTCAAGCGCACCTGCCGCGGAGCGCCTACTCTACATCTTTCAGCACTAGTCAAGCGCACCTGCCGCGGTGCGCCCAGTCTTCTGCGTTCATCACTAATCAAGCGCACCTGCCGAGATGCGCCTAGTCTACACCTTTCAGCACTAGTCAACCGCACCTGCCGAGATGCGCCTAGTCTACACCTTTCAGCACTAGTCAAGCGCACCTGCCGAGATGCACCTAGTCTACACCTTTCAGCACTTAGTCAAGCGCACCTGCCGAGATGCGCCTAGTCTACACCTTGCAGCACTAGTCAAGCCCACTTGCCGAGATGCACCTAGTCTACACCTTTCAGCACTAGTCATGCGCACCTGCCGAGATGCGAGTAGTCTACACCTTTCAGCACTAGTCAAGCGCACCTGCCGCGGAGCGCCTAGTCTACATCTTTCAGCACTAGTCAAGCGCACCTGCCGCCGTGCGCCCAGTCTTCTGCGTTCATCACTAGTCAAGCGCACCTGCCGAGATGCGCCTAGTCTACACCTTTCAGCACTAGTCAAGCGCACCTGCCGAGATGCGCCTAGTCTGCACCTTTCAGCACTTGTCAAGCGCAAATGCCAAGATGCGCCTAGTCTACACCTTTCAGCACTAATCAAGCGCACCTGCCGCGGAGCGCCTAGTCTACATCTTTCAGCACTAGTCAAGCGCACCTGCCACGGTACGCCTAGTCTTCTGCGTTCATCACTAGTCAAGCGCACCTGCCGAGATGCGCCTAGTCTACAGCTTTCAGCACTAGTCAAGCGCACCTGCCGAGATGCGCCTAGTCTACAAATTTCAGCTCTAGTCAAGCGCACCTGCCGAGATGCGCCTAGTCTACACCTTTCAGCACTAGTCAAGCGCACCTGCCGAGATGCGCTGAGTCTACACCTTTCAGCACTAGTCAAGCGCCCGTGCCGAGATGCGCTGAGTCTACACCTTTCAGCACTAGTCAAGAGCACCTGCCGCGGAGCGCCTAGTCTACATCTTTCAGCACTACTCTAGCGCACCTGCCGCGGAGCGCCTAGTCTACACCTTTCAGCACTAGTCAAGGGCACCTGCCGCGGTGCGCCTAGTCTACACCTTTCAGCACTAGTCAGCGCACCTGCCGCGCTGCGCCTAGTCTACACCTCTCAGCACTAGTCAAGCGCACCTGCCGCGGAGCGCCTATTCTACACCTTTCAGCACTAGTCAAGCGCACCTGCCGCGGTGCGCCTAGTCTACACCTTTCAGCACTAGTCAGCGCACCTGCCGCGCTGCGCCTAGTCTACACCTCTCAGCACCAGTCGAGCGCACCTGCCGCGGAGCGCCCAGTCTTCTGCGTTCATCACTAGTCAAGCGCACCTGCCGAGATGCGCTTAGTCTACACCTTTCAGCACTACTCAAGAGCACCTGCCGAGATGCGCCTAGTCTACACCTTTCAGTACTAGGCAAGCGCACCTCCCGAGATGCGCCTAGTCTACACCTTTCAGCACTAGTCAAGCGCACGTGCTGAGATGCGCCTAGTCTACACCTTTCAGCACTAGTCAAGCGCACCTGCCGAGATGCACCTAGTCTACGCCTTTCAGCACTAGTGAGGCGCACCTGCCGAGATGCGCCTACTCTACATCTTTCAGCACTAGTCAAGCGCACCTGCCGCGGTGCGCCCAGTCTTCTGCGTTCATCACTAATCAAGCGCACCTGCCGGGACGCGCCTAGTCTACACCTTTCAGCACTAGTCAAGCGCACCTGCCGAGATGCGCCTAGTCTACACCTTTCAGCACTAGTCAAGCGCACCTGCCGAGATGCACCTAGTCTACACCTTTCAGCACTTAGTCAAGCGCACCTGCCGAGATGCGCCTAGTCTACACCTTGCAGCACTAGTCAAGCCCACTTGCCGAGATGCACCTAGTCTACACCTTTCAGCACTAGTCATGCGCACCTGCCGCGGAGCGCCTACTCTACATCTTTCAGCACTAGTCAAGCGCACCTGCCGCGGAGCGCCTAGTCTACACCTTTCAGCACTAGTCAAGCGCACCTGCCGAGATGCGCCTAGTCTACACATTTCAGCACTAGTCAAGTGCACCTGCCGAGATGCGCCTAGTCTACACCTTTCAGCACTACTCAAGCTCACCTGCCACGGAGCGCCTAGCCTCCACCTTTCAGCACTAGTCAAGCGCACCTGCCGCGGAGCGCCCTGTCTTCAGCATGCAGCGCTAGTCAAGCGCACCTGTCGCGGTGCATATAATCTTCATGTTTCTGAACAAGGCAAACGCACCAGCTGCGGTGCGCCTAGTCTACGCCTTTCGACACTATTCAAGCGCACCTGCCGACATGCGCCTAGTCTTCACCATTCAGTTCTGGTCAAGAGTACCTGCCGCCGAGCGCCTAGTCTACATCTATCTGCACTAGTCAAGCGCACCTTCCACGGAGCGCCAAGTCTACACCTTTCATCACTAGTCAAGCGCACCTGCCGCGGTGCGCCTAGTCTACACCTTTCAGCACTAGTCAAGTGCACCTTCCGCGAAGCGCCTAGCCTACATCTGTCAGCACTAGTCAAGCGCACCTGCTCCGGTGCACCCAGCCTTCTGCATTCATCACTAGTCAAGCGCACCTGCCGCGGAGCGTCTTGTCTACATCTTTCAGCACTAGTCAAGCGCACCTTCCGCGAAACGCCTAGCCTATATCTGCCAGCACTAGTCAAGCGCACCTGCCGCGGAGCGCCTAGTCTACACCTTTCAGCACTAGTCAAGGGCACCTGCCGCGGTGCGCCTAGTCTACACCTTTCAGCACTAGTCAGCGCACCTGCCGCGGAGCGCCTAGTCTACACCTTTCAGCACTTAGTCAAGCGCACCTGCCGAGATGCGCCTAGTCTACACCTTGCAGCACTAGTCAAGCCCACTTGCCGAGATGCACCTAGTCTACACCTTTCAGCACTAGTCATGCGCACCTGCCGAGATGCGAGTAGTCTACACCTTTCAGCACTAGTCAAGCGCACCTGCCGCGGAGCGCCTAGTCTACATCTTTCAGCACTAGTCAAGCGCACCTGCCGCCGTGCGCCCAGTCTTCTGCGTTCATCACTAGTCAAGCGCACCTGCCGAGATGCGCTTAGTCTACACCTTTCAGCACTACTCAAGCGCACCTGCCGAGATGCGCCTAGTCTACACCTTTCAGCACAGGTCAAGTGCACCTGCCGTGGAGCGCCTAGTCTACACCTTTCAGCACTAGTCAAGCGCACCTGCTCCGGTGCACCCAGCCTTCTGCATTCATCACTAGTCAAGCGCACCTGCCGTGGAGCGTCTTGTCTACATCTTTCAGCACTAGTCAAGCGCACTTTCGCGCAGCGCCTAGCCTATATCTGTCAGCACTAGTCAAGCGCACCTGCCGCGGTGCGCCCAGACTTCTCCGTTCATCACCTGTCGAGGGCACCTGCCGCGGTGCACCCAGTTTTCACTTTTCATCACGAGTCAAGCTCACCTGCCGCGGTGCGCCTAGTCTACACCTTTCAGCACTAGTCAAGCGCACCTGCCGTGGTTCGCTTAGTCTTCACCTTTCAGCACTGGTCAAGCGCACCTGTCGCGTTGCATATAGTCTTCATGTTTCTGAACAAGGCAATCGCATCTGCTGCGGCGCCTAATCTACACCTCTCGGCCGGCACTAGTCAGGCGCACCTGCCGAGATGCGCGTAGTCTTCACCTTTCAGCTCTGGTCAAGAGCACCTGCCGCGGAGCGCCTAGTCTACATCTTTCAGCACTAGTCAAGCGCACCTGTCGCGGAGCGCGTAGTCTACACGTTTCAGCACTAGTCAAGCGCACCTGCCGCGGTGCGCCTAGTCTACACCTTTCAGCACTAGTCAACGACCTGGCCGCGCTGCGCATAGTCTACACCTCTCAGCACTAGTCAAGCGCACCTGCCGCGGAGCGCCTAGTCTACACCTTTCAGCACTAGTCAAGCGCACCTGCCGCGGTGCGCCTAGTCTACACCTTTCAGCACTAGTCAGCGCACCTGCCGCGCTGCGCCTAGTCTACACCTCTCAACACCAGTCGAGCGCACCTGCCGCGGAGCGCCCAGTCTTCTGCGTTCATCACTAGTCAAGCGCACCTGCCGAGATGCGCTTAGTCTACACCTTTCAGCACTAGTCAAGAGCACCTGCCGAGATGCGCCTAGTCTACACCTTTCAGTACTAGTCAAGCGCACGTGCTGAGATGCGCCTAGTCTACACCTTTCAGCACTAGTCAAGAGCACCTGCCGAGATGCGCCTAGTCTACACCTTTCAGCACTAGTCAAGGGCACGTGCTGAGATGCGCCTAGTCTACACCTTTCAGCACTAGTCAAGCGCACCTGCCGAGATGCACCTAGCCTACGCCTTTCAGCACTAGTGAAGCGCACCTGCCGAGATGCGCTGACTCTACACCTTTCAGCACTAGTCAAGCGCACCTGCCGCGGAGCGCCTACTCTACATCTTTCAGCACTAGTCAAGCGCACCTGCCGCGGTGCGCCCAGTCTTCTGCGTTCATCACTAATCAAGCGCACCTGCCGAGATGCGCCTAGTCTACACCTTTCAGCACTAGTCAACCGCACCTGCCGAGATGCGCCTAGTCTACACCTTTCAGCACTAGTCAAGCGCACCTGCCGAGATGCACCTAGTCTACACCTTTCAGCACTTAGTCAAGCGCACCTGCGGAGATGCGCCTAGTCTACACCTTGCAGCACTAGTCAAGCCCACTTGCCGAGATGCACCTAGTCTACACCTTTCAGCACTAGTCATGCGCACCTGCCGAGATGCGAGTAGTCTACACCTTTCAGCACTAGTCAAGCGCACCTGCCGCGGAGCGCCTAGTCTACATCTTTCAGCACTAGTCAAGCGCACCTGCCGCCGTGCGCCCAGTCTTCTGCGTTCATCACTAGTCAAGCGCACCTGCCGAGATGCGCCTAGTCTACACCTTTCAGCACTAGTCAAGCGCACCTGCCGAGATGCGCCTAGTCTGCACCTTTCAGCACTTGTCAAGCGCAAATGCCAAGATGCGCCTAGTCTATGCCTTTCAGCACAAGTCAAGCGCACCTGCCGAGATACGCCTAGTCTACACCTTTCAGCACTTGTCAAGCGCAAATGCCGAGATGCACCTAGTCTACACCTTTCAGCACTAGTCAAGCGCACCTGCCGCGGAGCGCCTAGTCTACATCTTTCAGCACTAGTCAAGCGCACCTGCCGAGATGCGCCTAGTCTACACCTTTCAGCACTAGGCAAGCGCACCTGCCGAGATGCGCCTAGTCTACACCTTGCAGCACTAGTCATGCGCACCTGCCGAGATGCGAGTAGTCTACACCTTTCAGCACTAGTCAAGCGCACCTGCCGCGGAGCGCCTAGTCTACATCTTTCAGCACTAGTCAAGCGCACCTGCCACGGTACGCCTAGTCTTCTGCGTTCATCACTAGTCAAGCGCACCTGCCGAGATGCGCCTAGTCTACAGCTTTCAGCACTAGTCAAGCGCACCTGCCGAGATGCGCCTAGTCTACAAATTTCAGCTCTAGTCAAGCGCACCTGCCGAGATGCGCCTAGTCTACACCTTTCAGCACTAGTCAAGCGCACCTGCCGCGGAGCGCCTAGTCTACATCTTTCAGCACTAGTCAAGCGCACCTGCCGCGGTGCGCCTAGTCTACACCTTTCAGCACTAGTCAAGCGCACCTGCCGAGATGCGCCTAGTCTATGCCTTTCAGCACAAGTCAAGCGCACCTGCCGAGATACGCCTAGTCTACACCTTTCAGCACTTGTCAAGCGCAAATGCCGAGATGCACCTAGTCTACACCTTTCAGCACTAGTCAAGCGCACCTGCCGCGGAGCCCCTAGTCTACATCTTTCAGCACTAGTCAAGCGCACCTGCCGCGGTGCGCCCAGTCTTCTGCGTTCATCACTAGTCAAGCGCACCTGCCGAGATGCGCCTAGTCTACACCTTTCAGCACTAGTCAAGCGAACCTGCCGCGATGCGCCTAATCTACTCGTTTCAGGTCTAGCCAAGCGCACCTGTCGTGGTGCATATAGTCTTCATGTTTCTGAACAAGTCAAGCGCACCTGCCACGGAGCGTCTAGCCTGCACCTTTCAGCACTAGTCAAGCGCACCTGACGAGATGCGCCTAGTCTACACCTTTCAGCACTAGTCAAGCGCACCTGCCGAGATGCGCCTAGTCTACACCTTGGAGCACTAGTCAAGCGCACCTGCCGAGATGCACCTAGCCTACACCTTTCAGCACTAGTCAAACGCACCTGCCGAGATGCGCCTAGTCTACACCTTTCAGCACTAGTCAAGCGCACCTGCCGCGTAGCGTTTAGTCTACATCTTTCAGCACTAGTCAAGCGCACCTGCCGCGGTGCGCCCAGTCTTCTGCGTTCATCACTAGTCAAGCGCACCGGCCGAGATGCGCCTAGTCTACACCTTTCAGAACTAGTCAAGCGCACCTGTCGCGGTGCAAATAGTCTTCGTGTTTCTGAACAAGTCAAGCGCACCTGCCACGGAGGGTCTAGCCTGCACCTTTCAGCACTAGTCAAGCGCACCTGCCGCCATGCGCCTAGTTTACACGTTTCAGCACTAGCCAAGCGCACCTGTCGCGGTGCATATAGTCTTCGTGTTTCTGAACAAGTCAAGCGCACCTGCCACGGAGCGTCTAGCCTGCACCTTTCAGCACTAGTCAAGCGCACCTGCCGAGATGCGCCTAGTCTACATCTTTCAGCACTAGTCAAGCGCACCTGCCGCGGTGCGCCCAGTCTTCTGCGTTCATCACTAGTCAAGCGCACCTGCCGAGATGCGCCTAGTCTACACCTTTCAGCACTAGTCAAGCGCACCTGCCGAGATGCGCCTAGTCTACACCTTTCAGCACTAGTCAAGCGCACCTGCGGAGATGCGACTAGTCTACACTTTTCAGCACTAGTCAAGCGCACCTGCCGAGATGCACCTAGTCTACGCCTTTCAGCACTAGTCAAGCGCACCTGCCGAGATGCGCCTAGTCTACACCTTTCAGCACTAGTCAAGCGCACCTGCCGGGATGCGCCTAGTCTACACCTTGCAGCACTAGTCAAGCGCACCTGCCGAGATGCACCTAGTCTACACCTTTCAGCACTAGTCAAGCGCACCTGCCGCGGAGCGCCTAGTCTACATCTTTCAGCACTAGTCTAGCGCACCTGCCGCGGTGCGCCCAGTCTTCTGCGTTCATCACTAGTCAAGCGCACCTGCCGAGATGCGCCTAGTCTACACCTTTCAGCACTAGTCAAGCGCACCTGCCGAGATGCACCTAGTCTACACCTTTCAGCACTAGTCAAGCGCACCTGCCGCGGATCCCCTAGTCTACATCTTTCAGCACTAGTCAAGCGCACCTGCCGCGGTGCGCCCAGTCTTTTGCGTTCATCACTAGTCAAGCGCACCTGCCGAGATGCGCCTAGTCTACACCTTTCAGCACTAGTCAAGCGCACCTGCCGCGGAGCGCCTAGTCTACATCTTTCAGCACTAGTCAAGCGCACCTGCCGAGATCCGCCTAGTCTACACCTTTCAGCACTAGTCAAGCGCACCTGCCGCGGAGCGCCTAGTCTACATCTTTCAGCACTAGTCAAGCGCACCTGCCGCGGTGCGCCCAGTCTTCTGCGTTCATCACTAGTCAAGAGCACCTGCCGCGGTGCACCTAGTCTTCACTTTTCATCACTAGTCCCGCGCACCTGCCGCGGAGCGCCTAGTCTACATCTTTCAGCACTAGTCAAGCGCACATGCCGCGGTGCGCCTAGTCTACACCTTTCAGCACTAGTCAAGCGCACCTGCCGAGATGCGCCTAGTCTATACCTTTCAGCACAAGTCAAGCGCACCTGTCGATATGCGCCTAGTCTACACCTTTCAGCACTTGTCAAGCGCACCTGCCGAGATGCGCCTAGTCTACACCTTTCAGCACTAGTCAAGCGCACCTGCCGAGATGCGCCTAGTCTACACCTTTCAGCACTAGGCAAGCGCACCTGCCGAGATGCGCCTAGTCTACACCTTGCAGCACTAGTCAAGCGCACCTGCCGAGATGCGCCTAGTCTACACCTTTCAGCACTAGTCAAGCGCACCTGCCGCGGAGCGCCTAGTCTACATCTTTCAGCACTAGTCAAGCGCACCTGCTGCGGTGCGCCCAGTCTTCTGCGTTCATCACTAGTCAAGCGCACCTGCCGAGATGCGCCTAGTCTACACCTTTCAGCACTAGTCAAGCGCACCTGCCGAGATGCGCCTAGTCTACACCTTTCAGCACTAGTCAAGCGCACCTGCCGAGATGCGCCTAGTCTACACCTTTCAGCACTAGTCAAGCGCACCTGCCGAGATGCACCTAGTCTACGCCTTTCAGCACTAGTCAAGCGCACCTGCCGAGATGCGCCTAGTCTACACCTTTCAGCACTAGTCAAGCGCACCTGCCGAGATGCGCCTAGTCTACACCTTGCAGCACTAGTCAAGCGCACCTGCCGAGATGCACCTAGTCTACACCTTTCAGCACTAGTCAAGCGCACCTGCCGAGATGCGCCTAGTCTACACCTTTCAGCACTAGGCAAGCGCACCTGCCTAGATGCGCCTAGTCTACACCTTGCAGCACTAGTCAAGCGCACCTGCCGAGATGCGCCTAGTCTACACCTTTCAGCACTAGTCAAGCGCACCTGCCGCGGAGCGCCTAGTCTACATCTTTCAGCACTAGTCAAGCGCACCTGCCGCGGTGCGCCCAGTCTTCTGCGTTCATCACTAGTCAAGCGCACCTGCCGAGATGCGCCTAGTCTACACCTTGCAGCACTAGTCAAGCGCACCTGCCGAGATGCGCCTAGTCTACGCCTTTCAGCACTAGTCAAGCGCACCTGCCGAGATGCACCTAGTCTACGCCTTTCAGCACTAGTCAAGCGCACCTGCCGAGATGCGACTAGTCTACACCTTTCAGCACTAGTCAAGCGCACCTGCCGAGATGCGCCTAGTCTACACCTTGCAGCACTAGTCAAGCGCACCTGCCGAGATGCACCTAGTCTACACCTTTCAGCACTAGTCAAGCGCACCTGCCGAGATGCGCCTAGTCTACACCTTTCAGCACTAGTCAAGCGCACCTGCCGCGGAGCGCCTAGTCTACATCTTTCAGCACTAGTCAAGCGCACCTGCCGCGGTGCGCCTAGTCTACACCTTTCAGCACTAGTCTAGCGCACCTGCCGAGATGCGCCTAGTCTATACCTTTCAGCACCTGCTGCGGCGCGCCTAGTCTACACCTTTCAGCACTAGTCAAGCGCGCCTGCTCCGGTGCACGCAGCCTTCTGCATTCATCACTAGTCAAGCGCACCTGCCGCGGAGCGTCTAGTCTACACCTTTCAGCACTAGTCAAGCGCACATGCCGCGGTGCGCCTAATCTACACCTTTCAGCACTTGTCAAGCGCACCTACTCCGGTGCACCCAGTCTTCTGCTTTCATCACTAGTCAAGCGCACCTGCCGCGGAGCGTCTAGTCTACATCTTACAGCACTGGTCAAGCGCACCTGCTCCGCTGCACATAGTCTTCTGCGTTCATCACAAGACAAGCGGACCTGCCGCGGTGCACCTAGTCTACACCTTTCAGCACTAGTGAAGCGCACCTGCCGCGGTGCACCTAGTCTTCACTTTTCATCACCAGTCAAGCGCACCCGCCCAAGTGCCCTTAGTCTTCACCATTCAGCACTAGTCAAGCGCACCTGCCGCGGAGCGCCTACTCTACACCTTTGAGCACTAGTCAAGCGCACCTGCCGCGGAGCGCCTAGTCTACACCTTTCAGCACTAGTCAAGCGCACCTGCCGAGATGCGCCTAGTCTACACCTTTCAGCACTAGTCAAGTGCACCTGCCGAGATGCGCCTAGTCTACACCTTTCAGCACTACTCAAGCTCACCTGCCACGGAGCGCCTAGCCTGCACCTTTCAGCACTAGTCAAGCGCACCTGCCGCGGAGCGCCCTGTCTTCACCATGCAGCGCTAGTCAAGCGCACCTGTCGCGGTGCATATAATCTTCATGTTTCTGAACAAGGCAAACGCACCAGCTGCGGTGCGCCTAGTCTACGCCTTTCGACACTATTCAAGCGCACCTGCCGACATGCGCCTAGTCTTCACGATTCAGTTCTGGTCAAGAGTACCTGCCGCGGAGCGCCTAGTCTACATCTATCTGCACTAGTCAAGCGCACCTTCCACGGAGCGCCAAGTCTACACCTTTCATCACTAGTCAAGCGCACCTGCCGCGGTGCGCCTAGTCTACACCTTTCAGCACTAGTCAAGTGCACTGTGAACTGAGTTTTGTGTACAGTCTTGCAGTGCGAGATGTTAGCGTATATATTTAGTGCGCTTATTTTAGTTTCACGTGTATATGTATATATGATAGATGTATAACGTTTAGTCTTGACACGCGCGGCCGGCCGATATCGGCAGCGGCGCGCTATATGTATATTATTAGAGTTCGTTTAAGCGCACAGAAGACAGGTGTGTCAAGAGGCGCGAAGAATTATGCTGACTAGAGAAGTTTGAATTCGAGTGTGTTCGCTGTAGTAGTGTTACTGACTAGTTGAGTTGTAATCGAATTGAGTTCTGTCTGTTTGTTTCTTATTAAACTGAAAAGATATTAAACTGTGTTGCTGATTAATTCAGGTTATACTTATACGTAGAATTAGTGTTCAAAAGGTGAACGTTAAATAGGCGTTAAGTACGAAGAGAACAAGGATTTAATCAGAAGGATTGTCAACGGAAGGATTGGGTTGACATTATTGGTGGCAGCGTCGGTGTGGATAAATACTCACGGTGGAATATATACTCACGGTGGAATAAATACTCACGGTGGATATAAACTCAGTGGATTAAAATTCACGTTATCACCTCCTTCGGCGGATAGAAGAATCTACGACGGTGATAAAAGAATTTACAACGGTGTTAGAAGAATCTACGCGTTGTGTGCTGTGTGACGAGTTTACGATATCAACGACGGTGGAACACGAGAAACGGTATAAAAATTTCGTTGTTTTTCACGAACAAATACAAAAGAAATCCCGTTTGTTTATCGATTCACACAACAAGAAAAACCGTGACTTCTTTGAAAAGAGAAATCACCAAAGTAAACAAGTAAGATGGAGAAACTAAGTGCTGAAAGACAAGCAGATATTAAGAAGATGTCTACGGAAAGGCTGAAACAGCGTTTGTTGAAAGCCGGTTTTAAAGAAGAACAATTAGAAGGTATGTCACGTGGTGACATGATGCAGGAACTCGCCGATGTGTGGGTTAAAGAAGAAGTCGAAGAAGAAGGTGCAGTTGGCGGTGCCGTAGAAAAGGCTATTGGAAAACCTCCTGCGCCTATGTCTATGGAGATGTTGATGCAGTGGATGATGATGACTAGGCAGGAAGAGAAAGATAGAGAGGAGAAACGTAGACAAGAAGAGAAAGATAGAGAGGAGAAACGAAGACAAGAAGAGAAAGAGCTAAGACAGGAAGAATTACGTCTTCAGAGAGAGAAAGAAGAGAAAGCAGAACGTCTGCAGAGAGAGAAAGAAGAGAAAGCGGAACTTGCAAGGCAAGAAGAATTGCGTTTGCAGAGAGAGAGAGAAGATAAAGCAGAACAAGTGCGTAAGGCAGAACTTGAATTGCAAAAGAATCAGTTTGAGATTCAGTTAGAACAGTTGAAAAGAGATAGGGAAGATGCTGAAAGAAGAAGATTGGAGCAGATGATTGAATTTGAAAAAGCTAGAAAAAGTGATGAAGAGGTTCGTCAGCAACAGATTGAAGCAAAGAGAATGCGTGAAGAAGAAAAAGAAAAAGCGCGAACGTTAGAGTTAGAACGCGCAGAACAGATAAGACAAGAAGAACTCAAATTTCAGAAAGAAAGTTTGGAAAAGGCAGAGGCAGAAAGACAAGAACGTCTGAAACTGGAGAAATCAAAATTGACATTGAAAGAAACGCAAATGAAAGAAGAACGGGAAGCAGAAAGAAGGAAACAGCAGGAAAGTGAAACTTTGGTGTCAAAAATTAAGAAAATAGGTGATGCAATGAAGCATGTATTGCCTCAAATGCCAACTGATATGATGGAGGTGCCATTATATTTTGAAACAGTCGAGAACGCGTTTCGCAGTTTTGCTGTGGAGAAGCCGTTTTGGGTTAAATTATTACTACCATTGATGACGCCGAAAGCTCGAACTGTTCTGAATAGATTGTCATTCGATGATCTAGACAATTACGATAAAGTCAAGCAGCACTTATTAAAAGAATTTAAATTGACCTCCAGAGAATACAGAGCCAGATTTGTGGATGCTAAGAAGACAACAGAAGAGACTTATACGATGTTTACGGCAAGACTGAAGAACTTGCTAAACTATTACGTGAGAAGTCGAAACGTGAACAGAGAGTATGATACGCTCTTTGATTTGCTGGTAGCGGATAAGCTAAAAGAATGTTTACCGCCAGGTCCACTACAGTTTGTATTGTCGAAGGAAGGAACTGACTGTCTCCAAGCTAGTGCAGTGGCAGACTTAGCAGACATTCATGTAAACAATCGAATTGGGTTTGCGATCCCAAATATAAACAGTTATCCTTCTCAACGTTCCGTAAACCAAAGCCAGAGTGGAAAGTGGAAAAGTAATCCAGGAACAGGGAATCAGTTCATAGGTAAAGAAGTCAAGGCTAGTGTCCCTGTACCCAATGAGACCAGAGAAGTGACGTTTGGTCGTCAGGGATTTAACAAATCGTCAGCGCCGTTCGCCAAGAGGGAAGGCAACACATCGTTTACGCAGTATAAGAGAAATGAAGGAAATGAACAACGAGGCATGGTTGTGAAGCGTTGTCACAACTGTGGTTCAGACAAACATTTGGTTAAATTTTGTCCAGTTCCAGTGGCAGCAGCTAGTTCTAGCAGAAATCAAGAACACACAAGGGTGAATTTGATTCAAGTGGTTAGTGATACAGATAATCAAACCGCGAGTCAAGAAAACCAAGAGACTGAAGTAAAGTCAGTAATGAAATGTGGTATTCAAAAAGAAATTCTATTGGATGCTGAAATTCAGAGAGAAGTCATAGGAAAAGATGACAGTCGAATATTGAAGAAATCGTTCTTGCAATATGTCGAGGTTGAAATTCGTGCAGTAGACGGTAAAGAGCCAGTGAAAGTCAAAGCACTGAGCGACTCGGGTGCAGAGATTCCGGTGATTAGTGAAGAATTACTGGAAGGCATGAAGGTGGAACAAATTGGAAAAGTGAATTTGCAATGTGTGGCAGGAGATGCCATTCCTGCGAAGTTAGTGAAAGTCGATGTTAGACTGTGTGGTAGTGACGTGGAAGAAGAGGGATTTCCGCGTAAAATCCAGTGTTCACTTACACCTTATGTCACCTTGATGTGTGCTAGTATTGCAAAGATGGGCAGTACAGAAAGATTCTTGTTGCATCCAGAGATAATTGCCGAATTAAAAGCCGTACCACAGATGAAAGTTAAAACGATACAAGGAGATGTGAGTGTACGAGCAAATGTAATGACGAGAGCGCAGAGTCGGAAACAGGAAATGGTAGATGTTGATGAGAAGAGTGAAACTGAAAGTTCAAGTGATGAGGAAAACGACAGTAATGAGCAACGAAGCTTATCGCGAGATGGTATAACATCAGAGATGAACGAGCAAGAGATGGCTGCATGCGAGAATGGCACATTAAATGAAACGGAAGAAGACAATGAATGTGATGTGGGGATAGGAGACTTGTATAGAGATGAAGAGATGGATGAAGAACAAAAGGTGCAGATTGCCGATTCGAAGAAGTTCGAAGAGCAACAGAGAAATGATGAATCGTTGAAGCCGTGGTGGAAGTTAGCACAAGAGAAAGAATCTGAATTCTGTGTGATCAACGGTTTATTGCATAAGAAATATCAGATATTAGACCAGACGATATATCAACTAGTGTTACCAAAAGAGAGACGAATTAAAGTGATGGAGTTGGCACATGAGTCGGTATTTGGAGGACATCTAGGAGAAGAGAAAACAAGAGAACGAATAAAGTTGTCTTTTGTATGGCCAAAGATGAGAAGAGACATTGTGAAATTTTGTAAGTCTTGCGAGAAGTGTCAACTAAAGGCAAGGAGTTTGGTGATGGATAGAGTGCCCATCACTCCAGTCTCAAGAGAAGAGGTCGCCTTCAGGAGAATGACAATGGACCTCGTTGGCCCGATCGATCCAGTATCTGCTGCAGGTCACAAGTATTGTTTATGCATTGTGGACTCGTGCACCAGATGGCCTACAATCTTCTTATTGAAATCGCTGACAGCGAAGGCTGTGTGTGAAGCGTTGACGGAACTGTTCATGAACGTTGGTGTACCGTCAGTGATTACAAGTGACCAAGGAACGAACTTCACAGCCAGTTTGACAAGAGAATTTCTCAATTTAATGGGCTGTAGTCCACGATTCGACACACCAGGACACCCAGAGGCTGCTGGATTAGTAGAAAGATGGAATCAGACATTTAAAAAGATGATCCATCATGTGATAATAGACAACCCGAGGAAATGGCATAAGATAATTCCTTTCACAGTGTGGGCATTACGAGAAGTGCCGAATGCAACTACTGGAGTATCACCATATATGCTTGTCTATGGGAAAATTCCGAGAGGACCATTGGCAATATTAAAAGAGAGTTGGACTAGAGAAATAAACTTACCACCTCACGTTGGAGTTAAACCAGAAAAGTATTTGAAAGAACTCAAAGAAAATATGGAGAAAGCATTATTGTTTGCAGAATCTTACTCTCGAGAAAAGCAATTACAATACACGAATCAGTATAACAAGAGAGCAAAGCACAAAGAATTTGAAGCTGGTGAGAAAGTCATAGTTTTGTATCCAACGTCAACGAACAAACTTATTTCTCGATGGCATGGTCCATGTACGATCATACATCGAAGATCAAAGTACTCTTATTTAGTCGATATGGGTGAAAATGGTCGAAAAATAATTCACGCCAACAAGATCAGAAAATATGTTACTCGAGCATTAAGTTGTGGTCTAATCGTTGAAGAAGATGAAGATTTTGGTTCAGTGGTTGAATTACCAATGAGGAATGAGGTTCAAGATGACAAGAATTCACTTAACCTCGATCCTGAACAAATTAGCCATTTGACAGTAACTCAGCAAGAACAGTTGTTGAAAGTCTTGAACAAATACTGTGACAGATTTTCAGAAAAACCTGGATTATGTACATTGGTCGAACACGAAATTGAACTAAAACCAGGATTTCGTGAAAAGGAATTTGCAGCATACCGAATTCCTTTGATTTATCGATCAGAAGTGGAACGTCAGATCAAAGAAATGTTAAAAACAAACATTATCAAACCATCATCGAGCAGAATGGCAAGCCCTTTGGTTATTGTTAAAAAGAAAGACGGATCTTTAAGACTTGCCTGTGACTACAGATACATTAACTCATTCACAGTGGATTGTAAATATCCGATGCCGATTGTCAGAGACGTTTTGAACAAAGTTGGAAAGTCTAATGTGATTTCTATTTTGGACTGTCGAAGTGCTTATTGGACTTGTCCTGTAAAACAATCTGATCAATGGAAGACAGCTTTTGTAACACATAATGGACTGTATGAATTTACTCGTGTTCCTTTTGGAATGATAAATTCAGGCCGAACTTTTGTTAAGGCGATAAATTTAGTTTTACAGCCTATAAGTGACTTTGCAGAACCGTATGTTGATGACATTGCTGTGCATTCTGACAGTTGGAAAGTTCACTTGCAGCATCTAGATGCATTTTTGATGCAAATGAGATTGCATAACGTTACTTTGAATTTGAAAAAATGCATATTTGGTAAAAGTGAAGTAAGGTTTATCGGTCATGTGGTTGGGTCTGGTAAGATAAAGATGAATCCAGACAGAATTGAAAGTTTGAGTAATTTGAAGATCCCAGAAACTAAGAAGCAAGTTAAGCAACTGCTTGGATTTTTTAATTATTACAGACAGTTTATTAAGGACTTTGCACAGATTGCGAAACCGCTATCTGATTTAACTAGTAAACGTGTTTCTGATAAGATTGATTGGACTGTTGAACATCAGCAAGCATTTGATTTACTTAAAGAGGCTGTGCGATCCAAAGTAGTGTTATATGTTTTTGAAGTGGGAAAACCATTCAATTTGTACTGCGATAGTAGTGACTTTGCAGTCGGTGCTGTTTTAACACAGATGGACGACAAGGGAATAGAACGCCCTGTGTCATTTATCAGTCAGAAATTAACTGATACCCAGAAGAGATGGGCTACTGTGGAAAAGGAAGCCTATGCTATTGTTTGGGCTCTAAACAAGTTAAAAGAAATTATAATTGGATCAAAAATTTTCATTTTTACTGATCACAATCCTCTTACATATTTGACTGAGTCAATGTCTAAGTCTGCTAAACTTGTGCGTTGGGCGTTAGCCTTACAAACTTTTGATGTTGAGGTGAAGTACAAGAAGGGCAGATTGAATGTTATTGCTGATTGTTTGTCAAGGTTATAAGTAATCGTAAGACTGTTCATTAATTAGTTAGATATATATATATGTTTCATGTATTTTGGTAATTTCGCAAATTTTGAAATTTAATTTGCTCAATTCCAGAAAAAGGAAGGAGGTAATGTGAACTGAGTTTTGTGTACAGTCTTGCAGTGCGAGATGTTAGCGTATATATTTAGTGCGCTTATTTTAGTTTCACGTGTATATGTATATATGATAGATGTATAACGTTTAGTCTTGACACGCGCGGCCGGCCGATATCGGCAGCGGCGCGCTATATGTATATTATTAGAGTTCGTTTAAGCGCACAGAAGACAGGTGTGTCAAGAGGCGCGAAGAATTATGCTGACTAGAGAAGTTTGAATTCGAGTGTGTTCGCTGTAGTAGTGTTACTGACTAGTTGAGTTGTAATCGAATTGAGTTCTGTCTGTTTGTTTCTTATTAAACTGAAAAGATATTAAACTGTGTTGCTGATTAATTCAGGTTATACTTATACGTAGAATTAGTGTTCAAAAGGTGAACGTTAAATAGGCGTTAAGTACGAAGAGAACAAGGATTTAATCAGAAGGATTGTCAACGGAAGGATTGGGTTGACATGCACCTTCCGCGAAGCGCCTAGCCTACATCTGTCAGCACTAGTCAAGCGCACCTGCTCCGGTGCACCCAGCCTTCTGCATTCATCACTAGTCAAGCGCACCTGCCGCGGAGCGTCTTGTCTACATCTTTCAGCACTAGTCAAGCGCACCTTCCGCGAAGCGCCTAGCCTATATCTGTCAGCACTAGTCAAGCGCACCTGCCGCGGAGCGCCTAGTCTACACCTTTCAGCACTAGTCAAGGGCACCTGCCGCGGTGCGCCTAGTCTACACCTTTCAGCACTAGTCAGCGCACCTGCCGCGGAGCGCCTAGTCTACACCTTTCAGCACTAGTCAAGCGCACCTGCCGCGGTGCGCCTTGTCAACCCAATCCTTCCGTTGACAATCCTTCTGATTAAATCCTTGTTCTCTTTCTACTTAACGCCTATTTAACGTTCACCTTTTGAACACTAATTCTACGTATAAGTATAACCTGAATTAATCAGCAACACAGTTTAATATCTTTTCAGTTTAATAAGAAACAAACAGACAGAACTCAATTCGATTACAACTCAACTAGTCAGCCACACTACTACAGCGAACATACTCGAATTTAAACTTCTCTAGTCAGCATAATTCTTCGCGCCTCTTGACACACCTGTCTTCTCTGCGCATAAGCGAACTCTAATAATATACATATAGCGCGCCGCTGCCGATATCGGCCGGCCGCGCGTGTCACTAAGACTAAACGTTATACATCTATCATATATACATATACACGTGAAACTAAAGTAAGCGCACTATATCGCTAATATCTCGCACTGCAAGACTGTACACAAAACTCAGTTCACATTACCTCCTTCCTTTTTCCGGAATTGAGCAAATTAAATTTCAAAATTTGCGAAATTACCAAAATACATGAAACATATATATATATCTAAATAATTAATAAACAGTCTTACGATTACTTATAACCTTGACAAACAATCAGCAATAATATTCAATCTGCCCTTCTTGTACTTCACCTCAACATCAAAAGTTTGTAAGGCTAACGCCCAACGCACAAGTTTAGCAGACTTAGACATTGACTCAGTCAAGTATGTAAGAGGATTGTGATCAGTAAAAATGAAAATTTTCGATCCAATTATAATTTCTTTTAACTTGTTTAGAGCCCAAACAATAGCATAGGCTTCCTTTTCCACAGTAGCCCATCTCTTCTGGGTATCAGTTAATTTCTGACTGATAAATGACACAGGGCGTTCTATTCCCTTGTCGTCCATCTGTGTTAAAACAGCACCGACTGCAAAGTCACTACTATCGCAGTACAAATTGAATGGTTTTCCCACTTCAAAAACATATAACACTACTTTGGATCGCACAGCCTCTTTAAGTAAATCAAATGCTTGCTGATGTTCAACAGTCCAATCAATCTTATCAGAAACACGTTTACTAGTTAAATCAGATAAAGGTTTCGCAATCTGTGCAAAGTCCTTAATAAACTGTCTGTAATAATTAAAAAATCCAAGCAGTTGCTTAACTTGCTTCTTAGTTTCTGGGATCTTCAAATTAGTCAAACTTTCAATTCTGTCTGGATTCATCTTTATCTTACCAGACCCAACCACATGACCGATAAACCTTACCTCACTCTTACCAAATATGCATTTTTTCAAATTCAAAGTAACGTTATGCAATCTCATTTGCATCAAAAATGCATCTAACTGCTGCAAGTGAACTTTCCAACTGTCAGAATGCACAGCAATGTCATCAACATACGGTTCTGCAAAGTCACTTATAGGCTGTAAAACTAAATTTATCGCCTTAACAAAAGTTCGGCCTGAATTTATCATTCCAAAAGGAACACGAGTAAATTCATACAGTCCATTATGTGTTACAAAAGCTGTCTTCCATTGATCAGATTGTTTTACAGGACAAGTCCAATAAGCACTTCGACAGTCCAAAATGGAAATCACATTAGACTTTCCAACCTTGTTCAAAACGTCTCTGACAATCGGCATCGGATATTTACAATCCACTGTGAATGAGTTAATGTATCTGTAGTCACAGGCAAGTCTTAAAGATCCGTCTTTCTTTTTAACAATAACCAAAGGGCTTGCCATTCTGCTCGATGATGGTTTGATAATGTTTGTTTTTAACATTTCTTTGATCTGACGTTCCACTTCTGATCGATAAATCAAAGGAATTCGATACGCTGCAAATTCCTTTTCATGAAATCCTGGTTTTAGTTCAATTTCGTGTTCGACCAATGTACATAATCCGGGTTTTTCTGAAAATCTATCACAGTATTTGTTCAAGACTTTCAACAACTGTTCTTGCTGAGTTACTGTCAAATGGCTAATTTGTTCAGGATCGAGGTTAAGTGAATTCTTGTCATCTTGAACCTCATTCCTCATTGGTAATTCAACCACTGAACCAAAATCTTCATCTTCTTCAACAATTAGACCACAACTTAATGCTCGAGTAACATATTTTCTGATCTTGTTGGCGTGAATTATTTTTCGACCATTTTCACCCATATCAACTAAATAAGAGTACTTTGATCTTCGATGTATGATCGTACATGGACCATGCCATCGAGAAATAAGTTTGTTTGTTGACGTTGGATACAAAACTATGACTTTCTCACCAGCTTCAAATTCTTTGTGCTTTGCTTTCTTGTTATACTGATTCGTGTATTGTAATTGCTTTTCTCGAGAGTAGGATTCTGCAAACAATAATGCTTTCTCCATATTTTCTTTGAGTTCTTTCAAATACTTTTCTGGTTTAACTCCAACATGAGGTGGTAAGTTTATTTCTCTAGTCCAACTCTCTTTTAATATTGCCAATGGTCCTCTCGGAATTTTCCCATAGACAAGCATATATGGTGATACTCCAGTAGTTGCATTCGGCACTTCTCGTAATGCCCACAGTGTGAAAGGAATTATCTTGTGCCATTTCCTCGGGTTGTCTATTATCACATGATGGATCATCTTTTTAAATGTCTGATTCCATCTTTCTACTAATCCAGCAGCCTCTGGGTGTCCTGGTGTGCCGAATCGTGGACTACAGCCCATTAAATCGAGAAATTCTCTTGTCAGACTGGCTGTGAAGTTCGTTCCTTGGTCACTTGTAATCACGGACGGTACACCAACGTTCATGAATAGTTCCATCAACGCTTCACACACAGCCTTCGCTGTCAGCGATTTCAATAAAAAGATTGTAGGCCATCTGGTGCACGAGTCCACAATGCATAAACAATACTTGTGACCTGCAGCAGATACTGGATCGATCGGGCCAACGAGGTCCATCGTCATTCTCCTGAAGGCGACCTCTTCTCTTGAGACTGGAGTGATGGGCACTCTATCCATCACCAAACTCCTTGCCTTTAGTTGACACTTCTCGCAAGACTTACAAAATTTCACAATGTCTCTTCTCATCTTTGGCCATACAAAAGATAATTTTATTCGTTCTCTTGTTTTCTCTTCTCCTAGATGTCCTCCAAATACCGATTCATGCGCCAACTCCATCACTTTAATTCGTCTCTCTTTTGGTAACACTAGTTGATATATCGTCTGATCTAATATCTGATATTTCTTATGCAATAAACCGTTGATCACACAGAATTCAGATTCTTTCTCTTGTGCTAACTTCCACCACGGCTTCAACGATTCATCATTTCTCTGTTGCTCTTCGAACTTCTTCGAATCGGCAATCTGCACCTTTTGTTCTTCATCCATCTCTTCATCTCTATACAAGTCTCCTATCCCCACATCACATTCATTGTCTTCTTCAGTTTCATTTAATGTGCCATTCTCGCATGCAACCATCTCTTGCTCGTTTATCTCTGATGTTACACCATCTCGCGATAAGCTTCGTTGCTCATTACTTTCGTTTTCCTCATCACTGGAACTTTCAGTTTCACTCTTCTCATCAACATCTACCATTTCCTGTTTCCGACTCTGCGCTCTCGTCATTACATTTGCTTGTACACTCACATCTCCTTGTATCGTTTTGATCTTCATCTGTGGTACGGCTTTTAATTCGGCAATTATCTCTGGATGCAACAAGAATCTTTCTGTACTGCCCATCTTTGCAATACTAGCACACATCAAGGTGACATAAGGTGTAAGTGAACACTGGATTTTACGCGGAAATCCCTCTTCTTCCACGTCACTATCACACAGTCTAACATCGACTTTCACTAACTTCGCAGGAATGGCATCTCCTGCCACACATTGCAAATTCACTTTTCCAATTTGTTCCACCTTCATGCCTTCCAGTAATTCTTCACTAATCACCGGAATTTCTGCTCCCGAGTCGCTCAGTGCTTTGACTTTCACTGGCTCTTTACCGTCTACTGCACGAATTTCAACCTCGACATATTGCAAGAACGATTTCTTCAATATTCGACTGTCATCTTTTCCTATGACTTCTCTCTGAACTTCAGCATCCAATAGAATTTCTTTTTGAATACCACATTTCATTACTGACTTCACTTCAGTCTCTTGGTTTTCTTGACTCGCGGTTTGATTATCTGTATCACTAACCACTTGAATCAAATTCACCCTTGTGTGTTCTTGATTTCTGCTAGAACTAGCTGCTGCCACTGGAACTGGACAAAATTTAACCAAATGTTTGTCTGAACCACAGTTGTGACAACGCTTCACCACCATACCTCGTTGTTCATTTCCTTCATATTTCTTATACTGCGTAAACGATGTGTTGCCTTCCCTCTTGGCGAACGGCGCTGACGATTTGTTAAATCCCTGACGACCAAACGTCACGTCTCTGGTCTCATTGGGTACAGGGACACTATCCTTGACTTCCTTACCTTTGAACTGATTCCCTGTTTCTGGATTACTTTTCCACTTTCCACTCTGGCTTTGGCTTACGGAACGTTGAGAAGGATAGCTGTTTATATTTGGGATCGCAAACCCAATTCGATTGTTTACATGAATGTCTGCTAGGTCTGCCACTGCACTAGCTTGAAGACAGTCAGTTCCTTCCTTCGACAATACAAACTGTAGTGGACCTGGCGGTAAACATTCTTTTAGCTTATCCGCTACCAGCAAATCAAAGAGCGTATCATACTCTCTGTTCACGTTTCGACTTCTCACGTAATAGTTTAGCAAGTTCTTAAGTCTTGCCGTAAACATCGTATAAGTCTCTTCTGTTGTCTTCTTAGCATCCACAAATCTGGCTCTGTATTCTCTGGAGGTCAATTTAAATTCTTTTAATAAGTGCTGCTTGACTCTATCATAATTGTCTAGATCATCGAATGACAATCTATTCAGAACGGTTCGAGCTTTCGGCGTCATCAATGGTAGTAATAATTTCACCCAAAACGGCTTTTCCACAGCAAAACTACGAAACGCGTTCTCGACTGTTTCAAAA
The DNA here is from genome assembly GCA_963556255.1 of Allolobophora icterica. Lineage (NCBI taxonomy): Eukaryota > Metazoa > Annelida > Clitellata > Crassiclitellata > Lumbricidae > Allolobophora > Allolobophora icterica. The sequence goes on along the minus strand of OY744617.1, from coordinate 7,757,529 downwards.
TATAATGGCACCTCCATCATATCAGTTGGCATTTGAGGCAATACATGCTTCATTGCATCACCTATTTTCTTAATTTTTGACACCAAAGTTTCACTTTCTTGCTGTTTCCTTCTTTCTGCTTCCCGTTCTTCTCTCATTTGCGTTTCTTTCAATGTCAATTTTGATTTCTCCAGTTTCAGACGTTCTTGTCTTTCTGTCTCTGCCTTTTCCAAACTTTCTTTCTGAAATTTGAGTTCTTCTTGTCTGATCTGTTCCGCACGTTCCAACTCTAACGTTCGCGCTTTTTCTTTTTCTTCTTCACGCATTCTCTTTGCTTCAATCTGTTGCTGACGAACCTCTTCATCACTTTTTCTAGCTTTTTCAAATTCAATCATCTGCTCCAATCTTCTTCTTTCAGCATCTTCCCTATCTCTTTTCAACTGTTCTAACTGAATCTCAAACTGATTCTTTTGCAATTCAAGTTCTGCCTTACGCACTTGTTCTGCTTTATCTTCTCTCTCTCTTTGCAGACGCAATTCCTCTTGCCTCGCAAGTTCTGCTTTCTCTTCTTTCTCTCTCTGCAAGCGCAATTCTGCTTGCCTTGCAAATTCCGCTTTCTCTTCTTTCTCTCTCTGAAGACGTAATTCTTCCTGTCTTAGCTCTTTCTCTTCTTGTCTTCGTCTATCCTCTCTATCCTTCTCTTCCTGCCTAGTCATCATCATCCACTGCATCAACATCTCCATAGACATAGGCGCAGGAGGTTTTTCAATAGCCTTTTCTACGGCACCGCCAACTGCACCTTCTTCTTCAACTTCTTCTTTCACCCACACATCGGCGAGTTCCTGCATCATGTCACCACGTGACATACCTTCTAATTGTTCTTCTTTAAAACCGGCTTTCAACAAACGCTGTTTTAGCCTTTCCGTAGACATCTTCTTAATATCTGCTTGTCTTTCAGCACTTAGTTTCTCCATCTTACTTGTTTACTTTGGTGATTTCTCTTTTCAAAGAAGTCACGGTTTTTCTTGGTGTGTGAATCGATAAACAAACGGGATTTCTTTTATATTTGTTCGTGGAAAACAACGAAATTTTTATACCGTTTTCTCGTGTTCCACCGTCGTTGATATCGTAAACTCGTCACACAGCAACAACGCGTAGATTCTTCTAACACCGTCGTAGATTCTTCTATCCGTTGTAAATTCTTTTATCACCGTCGTAGATTCTTCTATCCGCCGAAGGAGGTGATAACGTGAATTTTAATCCACCGTGAGTTTATATCCACCGTGAGTATTTATTCCACCGTGAGTAATTATCCACCGTGAGTTCTTATCCACACCGTCACTGCCACCAATAATGTCAACCCAATCCTTCCGTTGACAATCCTTCTGATTAAATCCTTGTTCTCTTTCTACTTAACGCCTATTTAACGTTCACCTTTTGAACACTAATTCTACGTATAAGTATAACCTGAATTAATCAGCAACACAGTTTAATATCTTTTCAGTTTAATAAGAAACAAACAGACAGAACTCAATTCGATTACAACTCAACTAGTCAGCCACACTACTACAGCGAACATACTCGAATTTAAACTTCTCTAGTCAGCATAATTCTTCGCGCCTCTTGACACACCTGTCTTCTCTGCGCATAAGCGAACTCTAATAATATACATATAGCGCGCCGCTGCCGATATCGGCCGGCCGCGCGTGTCACTAAGACTAAACGTTATACATCTATCATATATACATATACACGTGAAACTAAAGTAAGCGCACTATATATATACGCTAATATCTCGCACTGCAAGACTGTACACAAAACTCAGTTCACACGCCTAGTCTACACCTTTCAGCACTAGTCAGCGCACCTGCCGCGCTGCGCCTAGTCTACACCTCTCAGCACCAGTCGAGCGCACCTGCCGCGGAGCGCCCAGTCTTCTGCGTTCATCACTAGTCAAGCGCACTTGCCGAGATGCGCTTAGTCTACACCTTTCAGCACTAGTCAAGAGCACCTGCCGAGATGCGCCTAGTCTACACCTTTCAGTACTAGGCAAGCGCACCTCCCGAGATGCGCCTAGTCTACACCTTTCAGCACTAGTCAAGCGCACGTGCTGAGATGCGCCTAGTCTACACCTTTCAGCACTAGTCAAGCGCACCTGCCGAGATGCACCTAGCCTACGCCTTTCAGCACTAGTCAAGCGCACCTGCCGAGATGCGCTGACTCTACACCTTTCAGCACTAGTCAAGCGCACCTGCCGCGGAGCGCCTACTCTACATCTTTCAGCACTAGTCAAGCGCACCTGCCGCGGTGCGCCCAGTCTTCTGCGTTCATCACTAATCAAGCGCACCTGCCGTGATGCGCCTAGTCTACACCTTTCAGCACTACTCAACCGCACCTGCCGAGATGCGCCTAGTCTACGCCTTTCAGCACTAGTCAAGCGCACCTGCCGAGATGCACCTAGTCTACACCTTTCAGCACTTAGTCAAGCGCACCTGCCGAGATGCGCCTAGTCTACACCTTGCAGCACTAGTCAAGCCCACTTGCCGAGATGCACCTAGTCTACACCTTTCAGCACTAGTCATGCGCACCTGCCGAGATGCGAGTAGTCTACACCTTTCAGCACTAGTCAAGCGCACCTGCCGCGGAGCGCCTAGTCTACATCTTTCAGCACTAGTCAAGCGCACCTGCCGCCGTGCGCCCAGTCTTCTGCGTTCATCACTAGTCAAGCGCACCTGCCGAGATGCGCCTAGTCTACACCTTTCAGCACTAGTCAAGCGCACCTGCCGAGATGCGCCTAGTCTGCACCTTTCAGCACTTGTCAAGCGCAAATGCCGAGATGCGCCTAGTCTACACCTTTCAGCACTAATCAAGCGCACCTGCCGCGGAGCGCCTAGTCTACATCTTTCAGCACTAGTCAAGCGCACCTGCCACGGTGCGCCCAGTCTTCTGCGTTCATCACTAGTCAAGCGCACCTGCCGAGATGCGCCTAGTCTACAGCTTTCAGCACTAGTCAAGCGCACCTGCCGAGATGCGCGTAGTCTACAAATTTCAGCTCTAGTCAAGCGCACCTGCCGAGATGCGCCTAGTCTACACCTTTCAGCACTAGTCAAGCGCACCTGCCGAGATGCGCTGAGTCTACACCTTTCAGCACTAGTCAAGAGCACCTGCCGCGGAGCGCCTAGTCTACATCTTTCAGCACTACTCAAGCGCACCTGCCGCGGAGCGCCTACTCTACATCTTTCAGCACTAGCCAAGCGCACCTGCCGCGGTGCGCCCAGTCTTCTGCGTTCATCACTAATCAAGCGCACCTGCCGAGATGCGCCTAGTCTACACCTTTCAGCACTAGTCAACCGCACCTGCCGAGATGCGCCTAGTCTACACCTTTCAGCACTAGTCAAGCGCACCTGCCGAGATGCACCTAGTCTACACCTTTCAGCACTTAGTCAAGCGCACCTGCCGAGATGCGCCTAGTCTACACCTTGCAGCACTAGTCAAGCCCACTTGCCGAGATGCACCTAGTCTACACCTTTCAGCACTAGTCATGCGCACCTGCCGAGATGCGAGTAGTCTACACCTTTCAGCACTAGTCAAGCGCACCTGCCGCGGAGCGCCTAGTCTACACCTTTCAGCACTAGTCAAGCGCACCTGCCGCCGTGCGCCCAGTCTTCTGCGTTCATCACTAGTCAAGCGCACCTGCCGAGATGCGCCTAGTCTACACCTTTCAGCACTACTCAAGCGCACCTGCCGAGATGCGCCTAGTCTACACCTTTCAGCACTGGTCAAGTGCACCTGCCGTGGAGCGCCTAGTCTACACCTTTCAGCACTAGTCAAGCGCACCTGCTCCGGTGCACCCAGCCTTCTGCATTCATCACTAGTCAAGCGCACCTGCCGTGGAGCGTCTTGTCTACATCTTTCAGCACTAGTCAAGCGCACTTTCGGGGAGCGCCTAGCCTATATCTGTCAGCACTAGTCAAGCGCACCTGCCGCGGTGCGCCCAGACTTCTACGTTTATCACTTGTCGAGGGCACCTGCCGCGGTGCACCCAGTTTTCACTTTTCATCACGAGTCAAGCTCACCTGCCGCGGTGCGCCTAGTCTACACCTTTCAGCACTAGTCAAGCGCACCTGCCGTGGTTCGCTTAGTCTTCACCTTTCAGCACTGGTCAAGCGCACCTGTCGCGTTGCATATAGTCTTCATGTTTCTGAACAAGGCAATCGCATCTGCTGCGGCGCCTAATCTACACCTCTCGGCCGGCACTAGTCAAGCGCACCTGCCGAGATGCGCGTAGTCTTCACCTTTCAGCTCTGGTCAAGAGCACCTGCCGCGGAGCGCCTAATCTACATCTTTCAGCACTAGTCAAGCGCACCTGTCGCGGAGCGCGTAGTCTACACGTTTCAGCACTAGTCAAGCGCACCTGCCGCGGTGCGCCTAGTCTACACCTTTCAGCACTAGTCAGCGCACCTGCCGCGCTGCGCATAGTCTACACTTCTCAGCACTAGTCAAGCGCACCTGCCGCGGAGCGCCTAGTCTACACCTTTCAGCACTAGTCAAGCGCACCTGCCGCGGTGCGCCTAGTCTACACCTTTCAGCACTAGTCAGCGCACCTGCCGCGCTGCGCCTAGTCTACACCTCTCAACACCAGTCGAGCGCACCTGCGGCGGAGCGCCCAGTCTTCTGCGTTCATCACTAGTCAAGCGCACCTGCCGAGATGCGCTTAGTCTACACCTTTCAGCACTAGTCAAGAGCACCTGCCGAGATGCGCCTAGTCTACACCTTTCAGTACTAGTCAAGCGCACGTGCTGAGATGCGCCTAGTCTACACCTTTCAGCACTAGTCAAGAGCACCTGCCGAGATGCACCTAGTCTACACCTTTCAGCACTAGTCAAGGGCACGTGCTGAGATGCGCCTAGTCTACACCTTTCAGCACTAGTCAAGCGCACCTGCCGAGATGCACCTAGCCTACGCCTTTCAGCACTAGTGAAGCGCACCTGCCGAGATGCGCTGACTCTACACCTTTCAGCACTAGTCAAGCGCACCTGCCGCGGAGCGCCTACTCTACATCTTTCAGCACTAGTCAAGCGCACCTGCCGCGGTGCGCCCAGTCTTCTGCGTTCATCACTAATCAAGCGCACCTGCCGAGATGCGCCTAGTCTACACCTTTCAGCACTAGTCAAGCGCACCTGCCGAGATGCACCTAGTCTACACCTTTCAGCACTTAGTCAAGCGCACCTGCCGAGATGCGCCTAGTCTACACCTTGCGGCACTAGTCAAGCCCACTTGCCGAGATGCACCTAGTCTACACCTTTCAGCACTAGTCATGCGCACCTGCCGAGATGCGAGTAGTCTACACCTTTCAGCACTAGTCAAGCGCACCTGCCGCGGAGCGCCTAGTCTACATCTTTCAGCACTAGTCAAGCGCACCTGCCGCCGTGCGCCCAGTCTTCTGCGTTCATCACTAGTCAAGCGCACCTGCCGAGATGCGCCTAGTCTACACCTTTCAGCACTAGTCAAGCGCACCTGCCGAGATGCGCCTAGTCTGCACCTTTCAGCACTTGTCAAGCGCAAATGCCAAGATGCGCCTAGTCTACACCTTTCAGCACTAATCAAGCGCACCTGCCGCGGACGCCTAGTCTACATCTTTCAGCACTAGTCAAGCGCACCTGCCACGGTACGCCTAGTCTTCTGCGTTCATCACTAGTCAAGCGCACCTGCCGAGATGCGCCTAGTCTACAGCTTTCAGCACTAGTCAAGCGCACCTGCCGAGATGCGCCTAGTCTACAAATTTCAGCTCTAGTCAAGCGCACCTGCCGAGATGCGCCTAGTCTACACCTTTCAGCACTAGTCAAGCGCACCTGCTCCGGTGCACCCAGCCTTCTGCATTCATCACTAGTCAAGCGCACCTGCCGCTGAGTCTACACCTTTCAGCACTAGTCAAGCGCACCTGCCGAGATGCGCTGAGTCTACACCTTTCAGCACTAGTCAAGAGCACCTGCCGCGGAGCGCCTAGTCTACATCTTTCAGCACTACTCAAGCGCACCTGCCGCGGAGCGCCTAGTCTACACCTTTCAGCACTAGTCAAGGGCACCTGCCGCGGTGCGCCTAGTCTACACCTTTCAGCACTAGTCAGCGCACCTGCCGCGCTGCGCCTAGTCTACACCTCTCAGCACTAGTCAAGCGCACCTGCCGCGGTGCGCCTAGTCTACACCTTTCAGCACTAGTCAAGTGCACCTTCCGCGAAGCGCCTAGCCTACATCTGTCAGCAGTAGTCAAGCGCACCTGCTCCGGTGCACCCAGCCTTCTGCATTCATCACTAGTTAAGCGCACCTGCCGCGGAGCGTCTTGTCTACATCTTTCAGCACTAGTCAAGCGCACCTTCCGCGAAGCGCCTAGCCTATATCTGTCAGCACTAGTCAAGCGCACCTGCCGCGGAGCGCCTAGTCTACACCTTTCAGCACTAGTCAAGGGCACCTGCCGCGGTGCGCCTAGTCTACACCTTTTCAGCACTAGTCAGCGCACCTGCCGCGGAGCGCCTAGTCTACACCTTTCAGCACTAGTCAAGCGCACCTGCCGCGGTGCGCCTAGTCTACACCTTTCAGCACTAGTCAGCGCACCTGCCGCGCTGCGCCTAGTCTACACCTCTCAGCACCAGTCGAGCGCACCTGCCGCGGAGCGCCCAGTCTTCTGCGTTCATCACTAGTCAAGCGCACCTGCCGAGATGCGCTTAGTCTACACCTTTCAGCACTAGTCAAGAGCACCTGCCGAGATGCGCCTAGTCTACACCTTTCAGTACTAGGCAAGCGCACCTCCCGAGATGCGCCTAGTCTACACCTTTCAGCACTAGTCAAGCGCACGTGCTGAGATGCGCCTAGTCTACACCTTTCAGCACTAGTCAAGCGCACCTGCCGAGATGCGCCTAGCCTACGCCTTTCAGCACTAGTCAAGCGCACCTGCCGAGATGCGCTGACTCTACACCTTTCAGCACTAGTCAAGCGCACCTGCCGCGGAGCGCCTACTCTACATCTTTCAGCACTAGTCAAGCGCACCTGCCGCGGTGCGCCCAGTCTTCTGCGTTCATCACTAATCAAGCGCACCTGCCGAGATGCGCCTAGTCTACACCTTTCAGCACTAGTCAACCGCACCTGCCGAGATGCGCCTAGTCTACGCCTTTCAGCACTAGTCAAGCGCACCTGCCGAGATGCACCTAGTCTACACCTTTCAGCACTTAGTCAAGCGCACCTGCCGAGATGCGCCTAGTCTACACCTTGCAGCACTAGTCAAGCCCACTTGCCGAGATGCACCTAGTCTACACCTTTCAGCACTAGTCATGCGCACCTGCCGAGATGCGAGTAGTCTACACCTTTCAGCACTAGTCAAGCGCACTTGCCGGGGAGCGCCTAGTCTACATCTTTCAGCACTAGTCAAGCGCACCTGCCGCCGTGCGCCCAGTCTTCTGCGTTCATCACTAGTCAAGCGCACCTGCCGAGATGCGCCTAGTCTACACCTTTCAGCACTAGTCAAGCGCACCTGCCGAGATGCGCCTAGTCTGCACCTTTCAGCACTTGTCAAGCGCAAATGCCGAGATGCGCCTAGTCTACACCTTTCAGCACTAATCAAGCGCACCTGCCGCGGAGCGCCTAGTCTACATCTTTCAGCACTAGTCAAGCGCACCTGCCACGGTGCGCCCAGTCCTCTGCGTTCATCACTAGTCAAGCGCACCTGCCGAGATGCGCCTAGTCTACAGCTTTCAGCACTAGTCAAGCGCACCTGCCGAGATGCGCGTAGTCTACAAATTTCAGCTCTAGTCAAGCGCACCTGCCGAGATGCGCCTAGTCTACACCTTTCAGCACTAGTCAAGCGCACCTGCCGAGATGCGCTGAGTCTACACCTTTCAGCACTAGTCAAGAGCACCTGCCGCGGAGCGCCTAGTCTACATCTTTCAGCACTACTCAAGCGCACCTGCCGCGGAGCGCCTACTCTACATCTTTCAGCACTAGCCAAGCGCACCTGCCGCGGTGCGCCCAGTCTTCTGCGTTCATCACTAATCAAGCGCACCTGCCGAGATGCGCCTAGTCTACACCTTTCAGCACTAGTCAACCGCACCTGCCGAGATGCGCCTAGTCTACACCTTTCAGCACTAGTCAAGCGCACCTGCCGAGATGCACCTAGTCTACACCTTTCAGCACTTAGTCAAGCGCACCTGCCGAGATGCGCCTAGTCTACACCTTGCAGCACTAGTCAAGCCCACTTGCCGAGATGCACCTAGTCTACACCTTTCAGCACTAGTCATGCGCACCTGCCGAGATGCGAGTAGTCTACACCTTTCAGCACTAGTCAAGCGCACCTGCCGCGGAGCGCCTAGTCTACATCTTTCAGCACTAGTCAAGCGCACCTGTCGCGGAGCGCGTAGTCTACACGTTTCAGCACTAGTCAAGCGCACCTGCCGCGGTGCGCCTAGTCTACACCTTTCAGCACTACTCAAGCGCAACTGCCGAGAAGCGCCTAGTCTACACCCTTCAGCACTGGTCAAGTGCACCTGCCGTGGAGCGCCTAGTCTACACCTTTCAGCACTAGTCAAGCACACCTGCTCCGGTGCACCCAGCCTTCTGCATTCATCACTAGTCAAGCGCACCTGCCGTGGAGCGTCTTGTCTACATCTTTCAGCACTAGTCAAGCGCACTTTCGCGGAGCGCCTAGCCTATATCTGTCAGCACTAGTCAAGCGCACCTGCCGCGGTGCGCCCAGACTTCTACGTTCATCACTTGTCGAGGGCACCTGCCGCGGTGCACCCAGTCTCACTTTTCATCACGAGTCAAGCTCACCTGCCGCGGTGCGCCTAGTCTACACCTTTCAGCACTAGTCAAGCGCACCTGCCGTGGTTCGCTTAGTCTTCACCTTTCAGCACTGGTCAAGCGCACCTGTCGCGTTGCATATAGTCTTCATGTTTCTGAACAAGGCAATCGCATCTGCTGCGGCGCCTAATCTACACCTCTCGGCCGGCACTAGTCAAGCGCACCTGCCGAGATGCGCGTAGTCTTCACCTTTCAGCTCTGGTCAAGAGCACCTGCCGCGGAGCGCCTAGTCTACATCTTTCAGCACTAGTCAAGCGCACCTGTCGCGGAGCGCGTAGTCTACACGTTTCAGCACTAGTCAAGCGCACCTGCCGCGGTGCGCCTAGTTTACACCTTTCAGCACTAGTCAGCGCACCTGCCGCGCTGCGCATAGTCTACACTTCTCAGCACTAGTCAAGCGCACCTGCCGCGGAGCGCCTAGTCTACACCTTTCAGCACTAGTCAAGCGCACCTGCCGCGGTGCGCCTAGTCTACACCTTTCAGCACTAGTCAGCGCACCTGCCGCGCTGCGCCTAGTCTACACCTCTCAACACCAGTCGAGCGCACCTGCCGCGGAGCGCCCAGTCTTCTGCGTTCATCACTAGTCAAGCGCACCTGCCGAGATGCGCTTAGTCTACACCTTTCAGCACTAGTCAAGAGCACCTGCCGAGATGCGCCTAGTCTACACCTTTCAGTACTAGTCAAGCGCACGTGCTGAGATGCGCCTAGTCTACACCTTTCAGCACTAGTCAAGAGCACCTGCCGAGATGCACCTAGCCTACGCCTTTCAGCACTAGTGAAGCGCACCTGCCGAGATGCGCCTAGTCTACACCTTTCAGTACTAGTCAAGCGCACGTGCTGAGATGCGCCTAGTCTACACCTTTCAGCACTAGTCAAGCGCACCTGCCGAGATGCACCTAGCCTACGCCTTTCAGCACTAGTGAAGCGCACCTGCCGAGATGCGCTGACTCTACACCTTTCAGCACTAGTCAAGCGCACCTGCCGCGGAGCGCCTACTCTACATCTTTCAGCACTAGTCAAGCGCACCTGCCGCGGTGCGCCCAGTCTTCTGCGTTCATCACTAATCAAGCGCACCTGCCGAGATGCGCCTAGTCTACACCTTTCAGCACTAGTCAACCGCACCTGCCGAGATGCGCCTAGTCTACACCTTTCAGCACTAGTCAAGCGCACCTGCCGAGATGCACCTAGTCTACACCTTTCAGCACTTAGTCAAGCGCACCTGCCGAGATGCGCCTAGTCTACACCTTGCAGCACTAGTCAAGCCCACTTGCCGAGATGCACCTAGTCTACACCTTTCAGCACTAGTCATGCGCACCTGCCGAGATGCGAGTAGTCTACACCTTTCAGCACTAGTCAAGCGCACCTGCCGCGGAGCGCCTAGTCTACATCTTTCAGCACTAGTCAAGCGCACCTGCCGCCGTGCGCCCAGTCTTCTGCGTTCATCACTAGTCAAGCGCACCTGCCGAGATGCGCCTAGTCTACACCTTTCAGCACTAGTCAAGCGCACCTGCCGAGATGCGCCTAGTCTGCACCTTTCAGCACTTGTCAAGCGCAAATGCCAAGATGCGCCTAGTCTACACCTTTCAGCACTAATCAAGCGCACCTGCCGCGGAGCGCCTAGTCTACATCTTTCAGCACTAGTCAAGCGCACCTGCCACGGTACGCCTAGTCTTCTGCGTTCATCACTAGTCAAGCGCACCTGCCGAGATGCGCCTAGTCTACAGCTTTCAGCACTAGTCAAGCGCACCTGCCGAGATGCGCCTAGTCTACAAATTTCAGCTCTAGTCAAGCGCACCTGCCGAGATGCGCCTAGTCTACACCTTTCAGCACTAGTCAAGCGCACCTGCCGAGATGCGCTGAGTCTACACCTTTCAGCACTAGTCAAGCGCCCGTGCCGAGATGCGCTGAGTCTACACCTTTCAGCACTAGTCAAGAGCACCTGCCGCGGAGCGCCTAGTCTACATCTTTCAGCACTACTCTAGCGCACCTGCCGCGGAGCGCCTAGTCTACACCTTTCAGCACTAGTCAAGGGCACCTGCCGCGGTGCGCCTAGTCTACACCTTTCAGCACTAGTCAGCGCACCTGCCGCGCTGCGCCTAGTCTACACCTCTCAGCACTAGTCAAGCGCACCTGCCGCGGAGCGCCTATTCTACACCTTTCAGCACTAGTCAAGCGCACCTGCCGCGGTGCGCCTAGTCTACACCTTTCAGCACTAGTCAGCGCACCTGCCGCGCTGCGCCTAGTCTACACCTCTCAGCACCAGTCGAGCGCACCTGCCGCGGAGCGCCCAGTCTTCTGCGTTCATCACTAGTCAAGCGCACCTGCCGAGATGCGCTTAGTCTACACCTTTCAGCACTACTCAAGAGCACCTGCCGAGATGCGCCTAGTCTACACCTTTCAGTACTAGGCAAGCGCATGTGCTGAGATGCGCCTAGTCTACACCTTTCAGCACTAGTCAAGCGCACCTGCCGAGATGCACCTAGTCTACGCCTTTCAGCACTAGTGAGGCGCACCTGCCGAGATGCGCCTACTCTACATCTTTCAGCACTAGTCAAGCGCACCTGCCGCGGTGCGCCCAGTCTTCTGCGTTCATCACTAATCAAGCGCACCTGCCGAGACGCGCCTAGTCTACACCTTTCAGCACTAGTCAAGCGCACCTGCCGAGATGCGCCTAGTCTACACCTTTCAGCACTAGTCAAGCGCACCTGCCGAGATGCACCTAGTCTACACCTTTCAGCACTTAGTCAAGCGCACCTGCCGAGATGCGCCTAGTCTACACCTTGCAGCACTAGTCAAGCCCACTTGCCGAGATGCACCTAGTCTACACCTTTCAGCACTAGTCATGCGCACCTGCCGCGGAGCGCCTACTCTACATCTTTCAGCACTAGTCAAGCGCACCTGCCGCGGAGCGCCTAGTCTACACCTTTCAGCACTAGTCAAGCGCACCTGCCGCGATGCGCCTAGTCTACACATTTCAGCACTAGTCAAGTGCACCTGCCGAGATGCGCCTAGTCTACACCTTTCAGCACTACTCAAGCTCACCTGCCACGGAGCGCCTAGCCTGCACCTTTCAGCACTAGTCAAGCGCACCTGCCGCGGAGCGCCCTGTCTTCAGCATGCAGCGCTAGTCAAGCGCACCTGTCGCGGTGCATATAATCTTCATGTTTCTGAACAAGGCAAACGCACCAGCTGCGGTGCGCCTAGTCTACGCCTTTCGACACTATTCAAGCGCACCTGCCGACATGCGCCTAGTCTTCACCATTCAGTTCTGGTCAAGAGTACCTGCCGCCGAGCGCCTAGTCTACATCTATCTGCACTAGTCAAGCGCACCTTCCACGGAGCGCCAAGTCTACACCTTTCATCACTAGTCAAGCGCACCTGCCGCGGTGCGCCTAGTCTACACCTTTCAGCACTAGTCAAGTGCACCTTCCGCGAAGCGCCTAGCCTACATCTGTCAGCACTAGTCAAGCGCACCTGCTCCGGTGCACCCAGCCTTCTGCATTCATCACTAGTCAAGCGCACCTGCCGCGGAGCGTCTTGTCTACATCTTTCAGCACTAGTCAAGCGCACCTTCCGCGAAGCGCCTAGCCTATATCTGCCAGCACTAGTCAAGCGCACCTGCCGCGGAGCGCCTAGTCTACACCTTTCAGCACTAGTCAAGGGCACCTGCCGCGGTGCGCCTAGTCTACACCTTTCAGCACTAGTCAGCGCACCTGCCGCGGAGCGCCTAGTCTACACCTTTCAGCACTAGTCAAGCGCACCTGCCGCGGTGCGCCTAGTCTACACCTTTCAGCACTAGTCAGCGCACCTGCCGCGCTGCGCCTAGTCTACACCTCTCAGCACCAGTCGAGCGCACCTGCCGCGGAGCGCCCAGTCTTCTGCGTTCATCACTAGTCAAGCGCACCTGCCGAGATGCGCTTAGTCTACACCTTTCAGCACTAGTCAAGAGCACCTGCCGAGATGCGCCTAGTCTACACCTTTCAGTACTAGGCAAGCGCACCTCCCGAGATGCGCCTAGTCTACACCTTTCAGCACTAGTCAAGCGCACGTGCTGAGATGCGCCTAGTCTACACCTTTCAGCACTAGTCAAGCGCACCTGCCGAGATGCACGTAGCCTACGCCTTTCAGCACTAGTCAAGCGCACCTGCCGAGATGCGCTGACTCTACACCTTTCAGCACTAGTCAAGCGCACCTGCCGCGGAGCGCCTACTCTACATCTTTCAGCACTAGTCAAGCGCACCTGCCGCGGTGCGCCCAGTCTTCTGCGTTCATCACTAATCAAGTGCACCTGCCGAGATGCGCCTAGTCTACACCTTTCAGCACTAGTCAACCGCACCTGCCGAGATGCGCCTAGTCTACGCCTTTCAGCACTAGTCAAGCGCACCTGCCGAGATGCACCTAGTCTACACCTTTCAGCACTTAGTCAAGCGCACCTGCCGAGATGCGCCTAGTCTACACCTTGCAGCACTAGTCAAGCCCACTTGCCGAGATGCACCTAGTCTACACCTTTCAGCACCAGTCATGCGCACCTGCCGAGATGCGAGTAGTCTACACCTTTCAGCACTAGTCAAGCGCACCTGCCGCGGAGCGCCTAGTCTACATCTTTCAGCACTAGTCAAGCGCACCTGCCGCCGTGCGCCCAGTCTTCTGCGTTCATCACTAGTCAAGCGCACCTGCCGAGATGCGCCTAGTCTACACCTTTCAGCACTAGTCAAGCGCACCTGCCGAGATGCGCCTAGTCTGCACCTTTCAGCACTTGTCAAGCGCAAATGCCGAGATGCGCCTAGTCTACACCTTTCAGCACTAATCAAGCGCACCTGCCGCGGAGCGCCTAGTCTACATCTTTCAGCACTAGTCAAGCGCACCTGCCACGGTGCGCCCAGTCTTCTGCGTTCATCACTAGTCAAGCGCACCTGCCGAGATGCGCCTAGTCTACAGCTTTCAGCACTAGTCAAGCGCACCTGCCGAGATGCGCGTAGTCTACAAATTTCAGCTCTAGTCAAGCGCACCTGCCGAGATGCGCCTAGTCTACACCTTTCAGCACTAGTCAAGCGCACCTGCCGAGATGCGCTGAGTCTACACCTTTCAGCACTAGTCAAGCGCACCTGCCGAGATGCGCTGAGTCTACACCTTTCAGCACTAGTCAAGAGCACCTGCCGCGGAGCGCCTAGTCTACATCTTTCAGCACTACTCAAGCGCACCTGCCGCGGAGCGCCTACTCTACATCTTTCAGCACTAGCCAAGCGCACCTGCCGCGGTGCGCCCAGTCTTCTGCGTTCATCACTAATCAAGCGCACCTGCCGAGATGCGCCTAGTCTACACCTTTCAGCACTAGTCAACCGCACCTGCCGAGATGCGCCTAGTCTACACCTTTCAGCACTAGTCAAGCGTACCTGCCGAGATGCACCTAGTCTACACCTTTCAGCACTTAGTCAAGCGCACCTGCCGAGATGCGCCTAGTCTACACCTTGCAGCACTAGTCAAGCCCACTTGCCGAGATGCACCTAGTCTACACCTTTCAGCACTAGTCATGCGCACCTGCCGAGATCCGAGTAGTCTACATCTTTCAGCACTAGCCAAGCGCACCTGCCGCGGTGCGCCCAGTCTTCTGCGTTCATCACTAATCAAGCGCACCTGCCGAGATGCGCCTAGTCTACACCTTTCAGCACTAGTCAAGCGCACCTGCTCCGGTGCACCCAGCCTTCTGCATTCATCACTAGTCAAGCGCACCTGCCGTGGAGCGTCTTGTCTACATCTTTCAGCACTAGTCAAGCGCACTTTCGCGCAGCGCCTAGCCTATATCTGTCAGCACTAGTCAAGCGCACCTGCCGCGGTGCGCCCAGACTTCTACGTTCATCACCTGTCGAGGGCACCTGCCGCGGTGCACCCAGTCTTCACTTTTCATCACGAGTCAAGCTCACCTGCCGCGGTGCGCCTAGTCTACACCTTTCAGCACTAGTCAAGCGCACCTGCCGTGGTTCGCTTAGTCTTCACCTTTCAGCACTGGTCAAGCGCACCTGTCGCGTTGCATATAGTCTTCATGTTTCTGAACAAGGCAATCGCATCTGCTGCGGCGCCTAATCTACACCTCTCGGCCGGCACTAGTCAAGCGCACCTGCCGAGATGCGCGTAGTCTTCACCTTTCAGCTCTGGTCAAGAGCACCTGCCGCGGAGCGCCTAGTCTACATCTTTCAGCACTAGTCAAGCGCACCTGTCGCGGAGCGCGTAGTCTACACGTTTCAGCACTAGTCAAGCGCACCTGCCGCGGTGCGCCTAGTCTACACCTTTCAGCACTAGTCAGCGCACTTGCCGCGCTGCGCATAGTCTACACCTCTCAGCACTAGTCAAGCGCACCTGCCGCGGAGCGCCTAGTCTACACCTTTCAGCACTAGTCAAGCGCACCTGCCGCGGTGCGCCTAGTCTACACCTTTCAGCACTAGTCAGCGCACCTGCCGCGCTGCGCCTAGTCTACACCTCTCAACACCAGTCGAGCGCACCTGCCGCGGAGCGCCCAGTCTTCTGCGTTCATCACTAGTCAAGCGCACCTGCCGAGATGCGCTTAGTCTACACCTTTCAGCACTAGTCAAGAGCACCTGCCGAGATGCGCCTAGTCTACACCTTTCAGTACTAGTCAAGCGCACGTGCTGAGATGCGCCTAGTCTACACCTTTCAGCACTAGTCAAGAGCACCTGCCGAGATGCGCCTAGTCTACACCTTTCAGCACTAGTCAAGGGCACGTGCTGAGATGCGCCTAGTCTACACCTTTCAGCACTAGTCAAGCGCACCTGCCGAGATGCACCTAGCCTACGCCTTTCAGCACTAGTGAAGCGCACCTGCCGAGATGCGCTGACTCTACACCTTTCAGCACTAGTCAAGCGCACCTGCCGCGGAGCGCCTACTCTACATCTTTCAGCACTAGTCAAGCGCACCTGCCGCGGTGCGCCCAGTCTTCTGCGTTCATCACTAATCAAGCGCACCTGCCGAGATGCGCCTAGTCTACACCTTTCAGCACTAGTCAACCGCACCTGCCGAGATGCGCCTAGTCTACACCTTTCAGCACTAGTCAAGCGCACCTGCCGAGATGCACCTAGTCTACACCTTTCAGCACTTAGTCAAGCGCACCTGCCGAGATGCGCCTAGTCTACACCTTGCAGCACTAGTCAAGCCCACTTGCCGAGATGCACCTAGTCTACACCTTTCAGCACTAGTCATGCGCACCTGCCGAGATGCGAGTAGTCTACACCTTTCAGCACTAGTCAAGCGCACCTGCCGCGGAGCGCCTAGTCTACATCTTTCAGCACTAGTCAAGCGCACCTGCCGCCGTGCGCCCAGTCTTCTGCGTTCATCACTAGTCAAGCGCACCTGCCGAGATGCGCCTAGTCTACACCTTTCAGCACTAGTCAAGCGCACCTGCCGAGATGCGCCTAGTCTGCACCTTTCAGCACTTGTCAAGCGCAAATGCCAAGATGCGCCTAGTCTACACCTTTCAGCACTAATCAAGCGCACCTGCCGCGGAGCGCCTAGTCTACATCTTTCAGCACTAGTCAAGCGCACCTGCCACGGTACGCCTAGTCTTCTGCGTTCATCACTAGTCAAGCGCACCTGCCGAGATGCGCCTAGTCTACAGCTTTCAGCACTAGTCAAGCGCACCTGCCGAGATGCGCCTAGTCTACAAATTTCAGCTCTAGTCAAGCGCACCTGCCGAGATGCGCCTAGTCTACACCTTTCAGCACTAGTCAAGCGCACCTGCCGAGATGCGCTGAGTCTACACCTTTCAGCACTAGTCAAGCGCACCTGCCGAGATGCGCTGAGTCTACACCTTTCAGCACTAGTCAAGAGCACCTGCCGCGGAGCGCCTAGTCTACATCTTTCAGCACTACTCTAGCGCACCTGCCGCGGAGCGCCTAGTCTACACCTTTCAGCACTAGTCAAGGGCACCTGCCGCGGTGCGCCTAGTCTACACCTTTCAGCACTAGTCAGCGCACCTGCCGCGCTGCGCCTAGTCTACACCTCTCAGCACTAGTCAAGCGCACCTGCCGCGGAGCGCCTATTCTACACCTTTCAGCACTAGTCAAGCGCACCTGCCGCGGTGCGCCTAGTCTACACCTTTCAGCACTAGTCAGCGCACCTGCCGCGCTGCGCCTAGTCTACACCTCTGAGCACCAGTCGAGCGCACCTGCCGCGGAGCGCCCAGTCTTCTGCGTTCATCACTAGTCAAGCGCACCTGCCGAGATGCGCTTAGTCTACACCTTTCAGCACTAGTCAAGAGCACCTGCCGAGATGCGCCTAGTCTACACCATTCAGTACTAGGCAAGCGCACCTCCCGAGATGCGCCTAGTCTACACCTTTCAGCACTAGTCAAGCGCACGTGCTGAGATGCGCCTAGTCGACACCTTTCAGCACTAGTCAAGCGCACCTGCCGAGATGCACCTAGTCTACGCCTTTCAGCACTAGTGAGGCGCACCTGCCGAGATGCGCCTACTCTACATCTTTCAGCACTAGTCAAGCGCACCTGCCGCGGTGCGCCCAGTCTTCTGCGTTCATCACTAATCAAGCGCACCTGCCGAGATGCGCCTAGTCTACACCTTTCAGCACTAGTCAACCGCACCTGCCGAGATGCGACTAGTCTACACCTTTCAGCACTAGTCAAGCGCACCTGCCGAGATGCACCTAGTCTACACCTTTCAGCACTTAGTCAAGCGCACCTGCCGAGATGCGCCTAGTCTACACCTTGCAGCACTAGTCAAGCCCACTTGCCGAGATGCACCTAGTCTACACCTTTCAGCACTAGTCATGCGCACCTGCCGCGGAGCGCCTACTCTACATCTTTCAGCACTAGTCAAGCGCACCTGCCGCGGTGCGCCCAGTCTTCTGCGTTCATCACTAATCAAGCGCACCTGCCGAGATGCGCCTAGTCTACACCTTTCAGCACTAGTCAACCGCACCTGCCGAGATGCGAGTAGTCTACACCTTTCAGCACTAGTCAAGCGCACCTGCCGAGATGCACCTAGTCTACACCTTTCAGCACTTAGTCAAGCGCACCTGCCGAGATGCGCCTAGTCTACACCTTGCAGCACTAGTCAAGCCCACTTGCCGAGATGCACCTAGTCTACACCTTTCAGCACTGGTCATGCGCACCTGCCGAGATGCGAGTAGTCTACACCTTTCAGCACTAGTAAAGCGCACCTGCCGCGGAGCGCCTAGTCTACATCTTTCAGCACTAGTCAAGCGCACCTGCCGCCGTGCGCCCAGTCTTCTGCGTTCATCACTAGTCAAGCGCACCTGCCGAGATGCGCCTAGTCTACACCTTTCAGCACTAGTCAAGGACACCTGCCGAGATGCGCCTAGTCTGCACCTTTCAACACTTGTCAAGCGCAAATGCCGAGATGCGCCTAGTCTACACCTTTCAGCACTAATCAAGCGCACCTGCCGCGGAGCGCCTAGTCTACATCTTTCAGCACTAGTCAAGCGCACCTGCCACGGTGCGCGCAGTCTTCTGCGTTCATCACTAGTCAAGCGCACCTGCCGAGATGCGCCTAGTCTACAGCTTTCAGCACTAGTCAAGCGCACCTGCCGAGATGCGCCTAGTCTACAAATTTCAGCTCTAGTCAAGCGCACCTGCCGAGATGCGCCTAGTCTACACCTTTCAGCACTAGTCAAGCGCACCTGCCGAGATGCGCTGAGTCTACACCTTTCAGCACTAGTCGAGCGCACCTGCCGCGGAGCGCCTAGTCTACACCTTTCAGAACTAGTCAAGCGCACCTGCCGCGGTGCGCCCAGTCATCTGCGTTCATCACCAGTCAAGTGCACCTGCTGAGAAGCGCCTAGTCTACACCTTTCAGCACTAGTCAAGCGCACCTGCCGAGATGCGCCTAGTCTACACCTTTCAGCACTAGGCAAGCGCACCTGCCGAGATGCGCCTAGTCTACACCTTGCAGCACTAGTCAAGCGCACCTGCCGAGATGCGCCTAGTCTACACCTTTCAACACTAGTCAAGCGCACGTGCCGCGGAGCGCCTAGTCTACATCTTTCAGCACTAGTCAAGCGCACCTGCCGCGGTGCGCCCAGTCTTCTGCGTTCATCACTAGTCAAGCGCACCTGCCGAGATGCGCCTAGTCTACACCTTTCAGCACTAGTCAAGCGCACCTGCCGAGATGCGCCTAGTCTACACCTTTCAGCACTAGTCAAGCGCACCTGCCGAGATGCGCCTAGTCTACACCTTTCAGCACTAGTCAAGCGCACCTGCCGAGATGCACCTAGTCTACGCCTTTCAGCACTAGTCAAGCGCACCTGCCGAGATGCGCCTAGTCTACACCTTTCAGCACTAGTCAAGCGCACCTGCCGAGATGCGCCTAGTCTACACCTTGCAGCACTAGTCAAGCGCACCTGCCGAGATGCACCTAGTCTACACCTTTCAGCACTAGTCAAGCGCACCTGCCGCGGAGCGCCTAGTCTACATCTTTCAGCACTAGTCTAGCGCACCTGCCGCGGTGCGCCCAGTCTTCTTCGTTCATCACTAGTCAAGCGCACCTGCCGAGATGCGCCTAGTCTACACCTTTCAGCACTAGTCAAGCGCACCTGCCGAGATGCACCTAGTCTACACCTTTCAGCACTAGTCAAGCGCACCTGCCGCGGAGCCCCTAGTCTACATCTTTCAGCACTAGTCAAGCGCACCTGCCGCGGTGCGCCCAGTCTTCTGCGTTCATCACTAGTCAAGCGCACCTGCCGAGATGCGCCTAGTCTACACCTTTCAGCACTAGTCAAGCGCACCTGCCGAGATGCGCCTAGTCTACACCTTTCAGCACTAGTCAAGCGCACCTGCCGCGGAGCGCCTAGTCTACATCTTTCAGCACTAGTCAAGCGCACCTGCCGAGATGCGCCTAGTCTACACCTTTCAGCACTAGTCAAGCGCACCTGCCGCGGAGCGCCTAGTCTACATCTTTCAGCACTAGTCAAGCGCACCTGCCGCGGTGCGCCCAGTCTTCTGCGTTCATCACCAGTCAAGAGCACCTGCCGCGGTGCACCTAGTCTTCACTTTTCATCACTAGTCAAGCGCACCTGCCGCGGAGAGCCCTGTCTTCACCATGCAGCACTAGTCAAGCGCACCTGTCGCAGTGCATATAGTCTTCAGGTTTCCGAACAACGCAAGCGCACCTGCCGCAGTGCGCCCAGTCTACACCTTTCAGCACTAGTCAAGCGCACCTTGCCGCGATGCGCCTAGTCTACACGTTTCAGAACTAGCCAAGCGCACCTGTCGCGGTGCATATAGTCTTCATGTTTCTGAACAAGTCAAGCGCACCTGAAACAGGAGCGCCTAGCCTGCACCATTCAGCACTAGTCAAGCGCACCTGCCGAGATGCGCCTAGTCTACACCTTTCAGCACTAGTCAAGCGCACCTGCCAAGATGCGCCTAGTCTACACCTTTCAGCACTAGTCAAGCGCACCTGCCGAGATGCACCTAGTCTACGCCTTTCAGCACTAGTCAAGCGCTCCTGCCGAGATGCGCCTAGTCTACACCTTTCAGCACTAGTCAAGCGCACCTGCCGAGATGCGCCTAGTCTACACCTTGCAGCACTAGTCAAGCGCACCTGCCGAGATGCACCTAGTCTACACCTTTCAGCACTAGTCAAGCGCACCTGCTGAGATGCGCCTAGTCTACACCTTTCAGCACTAGTCAAGCGCACCTGCCGCGGAGCGCCTAGTCTACATCTTTCAGCACTAGTCAAGCGCACCTGCCGCGGTGCGCCTAGTCTACACCTTTCAGCACTAGTCAAGCGCACCTGCCGAGATGCGCCTAATCTATACCTTACAGCACAAGTCAAGCGCACCTGTCGATATGCGCCTAGTCTACACCTTTCAGCACTTGTCAAGCGCACCTGCCGAGATGCACCTAGTCTACACCTTTCAGCACTAGTCAAGCGCACCTGCCGCGGAGCCCCTAGTCTACATCTTTCAGCACTAGTCAAGCGCACCTGCCGCGGTGCGCCCAGTCTTCTGCGTTCATCACTAGTCAAGCGCACCTGCCGAGATGCGCCTAGTCTACACCTTTCAGCACTAGTCAAGCGCACCTGCCGCGGAGCGCCTAGTCTACATCTTTCAGCACTAGTCAAGCGCACCTGCCGAGATGCGCCTAGTCTACATCTTTCAGCACTAGTCAAGAGCACCTGCCGCGGTGCGCCCAGTCTTCTGCGTTCATCACTAGTCAAGCGCACCTGCCGCGATGCGCTGACTCTACACCTTTCAGCACTAGTCAAGCGCACCTGCCGCGGAACGCGTAGTCAACATCTTTCAGCACTAGTCAAGAGCACCTGTCGCGGTGCATTTAGTCTTCATGTTTCTGAACAAGTCAAGCGCACCTGCCACGAAGCGCCTAGCCTGCACCTTTCAGCACTAGTCAAGGCTAACCTGCCGAGTTGCGCCTAGTCTACATCTTTCAGCACTAGTCAAGAGCACCTGCCGCGGTGCGCCCAGTCTTCTGCGTTCATCACTAGTCAAGCGCACCTGCCGCGATGCGCTGACTCTACACCTTTCAGCACTAGTCAAGCGCACCTGCCACGGAGCGCCTAGTCTACATCTTTCAGCACTAGTCAAGCGCAGCTGCCGCGGTGCGCCTAGTCTACACACTTCAGCACTAGTCAAGCGCACCTGTCGCGGTGCATATAGTCTTCATGTTTCTGAACAAGGCAAGCGCACCTGCTGCGGCGCGCCTAGTCTACACCTTTCAGCACTAGTCAAGCGCACCTGCCGTGATGCGCCTAGTCTTCGCCTTTCAGCTCTGGTCAAGCGCAACTGCCGCGGAACGCCTATTCTACATCTTTCAGCACTAGTCAAGCGCACCTGCCGCGGAGCGCCTAGTCTACACCTTACAGCACTAGTCAAGAGCACCTGCCGCGGTGCACCTAGTCTTCACCTCTCATCACCAGTCAAGCGCACCTGCCGCGGAGCGCCCTGTCTTCACCATGCAGCACTAGTCAAGCGCACCTGTCGCGGTGCATATAGTCTTCAGGTTTCCGAACAAGGCAAGCGCACCTGCCGCGGTGCGCCCAGTCTACACCTTTCAGCACTAGTCAAGCGAACCTGCCGAGACGCGCCTAGTCTACACCTTGCAGCACTTGTCAAGCGCACCTGTCGCGGTGCATATAGTCTTCATGTTTCTGAACAAGTCAAGCGCACCTACCACGGAGCGCCAAGCCTGCACCTTTCAGCACTAGTCAAGCGCACCTGCCGCGGAGCGCCTAGTCTACATCTTTCAGCACTAGTCAAGCGCACCTGCCGAGATGCGCCTAGTCTACACCTTTCAGCACTAGTCAAGCGCACCTGCCGAGATGCGCCTAGTCTACACCTTTCAGCACTAGGCAAGCGCACCTGCCGAGATGCGCCTAGTCTACACCTTGCAGCACTAGTCAAGCGCACCTGCCGAGATGCGCCTAGTCTACACCTTTCAGCACTAGTCAAGCGCACCTGCCGCGGAGCGCCTAGTCTACATCTTTCAGCACTAGTCAAGCGCACCTGCCGCGGTGCGCCCAGTCTTCTGCGTTCATCACTAGTCAAGCGCACCTGCCGAGATGCGCCTAGTCTACACCTTTCAGCACTAGTCAAGCGCACCTGCCGAGATGCGCCTAGTCTACACCTTTCAGCACTAGTCAAGCGCACCTGCCAAGATGCGCCTAGTCTACACCTTTCAGCACTAGTCAAGCGCACCTGCCGAGATGCACCTAGTCTACGCCTTTCAGCACTAGTCAAGCGCACCTGCCGAGATGCGCCTAGTCTACACCTTTCAGCACTAGTCAAGCGCACCTGCCGAGATGCGCCTAGTCTACACCTTGCAGCACTAGTCAAGCGCACATGCCGAGATGCACCTAGTCTACACCTTTCAGCACTAGTCAAGCGCACCTGCCGAGATGGGCCTAGTCTACACCTTTCAGCACTAGTCAAGCGCACCTGCCGCGGAGCGCCTAGTCTACATCTTTCAGCACTAGTCAAGCGCACCTGCCGCGGTGCGCCTAGTCTACACCTTTCAGCACTAGTCAAGCGCACCTGCCGAGATGCGCCTAGTCTATACCTTTCAGCACAAGTCAAGCGCACCTGCCGAGAAACGCCTAGTCTACACCTTTCAGCACTAGTCAAGCGCACCTGCCGAGATGCACCTAGTCTACACCTTTCAGCACTAGTCAAGCGCACCTGCCGCGGAGCCCCTAGTCTACATCTTTCAGCACTAGTCAAGCGCACCTGCCGCGGTGCGCCCAGTCTTCTGCGTTCATCACTAGTCAAGCGCACCTGCCGAGATGCGCCTAGTCTACACCTTTCAGCACTAGTCAAGCGAACCTGCCGCGATGCGCCTAGTCTACTCGTTTCAGCTCTAGCCAAGCGCACCTGTCGTGGTGCATATAGTCTTCATGTTTCTGAACAAGTCAAGCGCACCTGCCACGGAGCGTCTAGCCTGCACCTATCAGCACTAGTCAAGCGCACCTGACGAGATGCGCCTAGTCTACACCTTTCAGCACTAGTCAAGCGCACCTGCCGAGATGCGCCTAGTCTACACCTTGGAGCACTAGTCAAGCGCACCTGCCGAGATGCACCTAGTCTACACCTTTCAGCACTAGTCAAACGCACCTGCCGAGATGCGCCTAGTCTACACCTTTCAGCACTAGTCAAGCGCACCTGCCGCGTAGCGTCTAGTCTACATCTTTCAGCACTAGTCAAGCGCACCTGCCGCGGTGCGCCCAGTCTTCTGCGTTCATCACTAGTCAAGCGCACCTGCCGAGATGCGCCTAGTCTACACCTTTCAGCACTAGTCAAGCGCACCTGCCGCGGAGCGCCTAGTCTACATCTTTCAGCACTAGTCAAGCGCACCTGCCGCGGTGCGCCCAGTCTTCTGCGTTCATCACTAGTCAAGCGCACCTGCCGAGATGCGCCTAGTCTACACCTTTCAGCACTAGTCAAGCGCACCTGCCGAGATGCGCCTAGTCTACACCTTTCAGCACTAGTCAAGCGCACCTGCCAAGATGCGCCTAGTCTACACCTTTCAGCACTAGTCAAGCGCACCTGCCGAGATGCACCTAGTCTACGCCTTTCAGCACTAGTCAAGCGCACCTGCCGCGGAGCTCCTAGTCTACATCTTTCAGCACTAGTCAAGCGCACCTGCCGCGGTGCGCCCAGTCTTCTGCGTTCATCACTAGTCAAGCGCACCTGCCGAGATGCGCCTAGTCTACACCTTTCAGCACTAGTCAAGCGCACCTGCCGCGGAGCGCCTAGTCTACATCTTTCAGCACTAGTCAAGCGCACCTGCCGAGATGCGCCTAGTCTACATCTTTCAGCACTAGTCAAGAGCACCTGCCGCGGTGCGCCCAGTCTTCTGCGTTCATCACTAGTCAAGCGCACCTGCCGCGATGCGCTGACTCTACACCTTTCAGCACTAGTCAAGCGCACCTGCCGCGGAACGCGTAGTCAACATCTTTCAGCACTAGTCAAGAGCACCTGTCGCGGTGCATTTAGTCTTCATGTTTCTGAACAAGTCAAGCGCACCTGCCACGAAGCGCCTAGCCTGCACCTTTCAGCACTAGTCAAGGCTAACCTGCCGAGTTGCGCCTAGTCTACATCTTTCAGCACTAGTCAAGAGCACCTGCCGCGGTGCGCCCATTCTTCTGCGTTCATCACTAGTCAAGCGCACCTGCCGCGATGCGCTGACTCTACACCTTTCAGCACTAGTCAAGCGCACCTGCCACGGAGCGCCTAGTCTACATCTTTCAGCACTAGTCAAGCGCAGCTGCCGCGGTGCGCCTAGTCTACACACTTCAGCACTAGTCAAGCGCACCTGTCGCGGTGCATATAGTCTTCATGTTTCTGAACAAGGCAAGCGCACCTGCTGCGGCGCGCCTAGTCTACACCTTTCAGCACTAGTCAAGCGCACCTGCCGTGATGCGCCTAGTCTTCGCCTTTCAGCTCTGGTCAAGCGCAACTGCCGCGGAACGCCTATTCTACATCTTTCAGCACTAGTCAAGCGCACCTGCCGCGGAGCGCCTAGTCTACACCTTACAGCACTAGTCAAGAGCACCTGCCGCGGTGCACCTAGTCTTCACCTCTCATCACCAGTCAAGCGCACCTGCCGCGGAGCGCCCTGTCTTCACCATGCAGCACTAGTCAAGCGCACCTGTCGCGGTGCATATAGTCTTCAGGTTTCCGAACAAGGCAAGCGCACCTGCCGCGGTGCGCCCAGTCTACACCTTTCAGCACTAGTCAAGCGAACCTGCCGAGACGCGCCTAGTCTACACCTTGCAGCACTTGTCAAGCGCACCTGTCGCGGTGCATATAGTCTTCATGTTTCTGAACAAGTCAAGCGCACCTACCACGGAGCGCCAAGCCTGCACCTTTCAGCACTAGTCAAGCGCACCTGCCGCGGAGCGCCTAGTCTACATCTTTCAGCACTAGTCAAGCGCACCTGCCGAGATGCGCCTAGTCTACACCTTTCAGCACTAGTCAAGCGCACCTGCCGAGATGCGCCTAGTCTACACCTTTCAGCACTAGGCAAGCGCACCTGCCGAGATGCGCCTAGTCTACACCTTGCAGCACTAGTCAAGCGCACCTGCCGAGATGCGCCTAGTCTACACCTTTCAGCACTAGTCAAGCGCACCTGCCGCGGAGCGCCTAGTCTACATCTTTCAGCACTAGTCAAGCGCACCTGCCGCGGTGCGCCCAGTCTTCTGCGTTCATCACTAGTCAAGCGCACCTGCCGAGATGCGCCTAGTCTACACCTTTCAGCACTAGTCAAGCGCACCTGCCGAGATGCGCCTAGTCTACACCTTTCAGCACTAGTCAAGCGCACCTGCCAAGATGCGCCTAGTCTACACCTTTCAGCACTAGTCAAGCGCACCTGCCGAGATGCACCTAGTCTACGCCTTTCAGCACTAGTCAAGCGCACCTGCCGAGATGCGCCTAGTCTACACCTTTCAGCACTAGTCAAGCGCACCTGCCGAGATGCGCCTAGTCTACACCTTGCAGCACTAGTCAAGCGCACATGCCGAGATGCACCTAGTCTACACCTTTCAGCACTAGTCAAGCGCACCTGCCGAGATGGGCCTAGTCTACACCTTTCAGCACTAGTCAAGCGCACCTGCCGCGGAGCGCCTAGTCTACATCTTTCAGCACTAGTCAAGCGCACCTGCCGCGGTGCGCCTAGTCTACACCTTTCAGCACTAGTCAAGCGCACCTGCCGAGATGCGCCTAGTCTATACCTTTCAGCACAAGTCAAGCGCACCTGCCGAGAAACGCCTAGTCTACACCTTTCAGCACTAGTCAAGCGCACCTGCCGAGATGCACCTAGTCTACACCTTTCAGCACTAGTCAAGCGCACCTGCCGCGGAGCCCCTAGTCTACATCTTTCAGCACTAGTCAAGCGCACCTGCCGCGGTGCGCCCAGTCTTCTGCGTTCATCACTAGTCAAGCGCACCTGCCGAGATGCGCCTAGTCTACACCTTTCAGCACTAGTCAAGCGAACCTGCCGCGATGCGCCTAGTCTACTCGTTTCAGCTCTAGCCAAGCGCACCTGTCGTGGTGCATATAGTCTTCATGTTTCTGAACAAGTCAAGCGCACCTGCCACGGAGCGTCTAGCCTGCACCTATCAGCACTAGTCAAGCGCACCTGACGAGATGCGCCTAGTCTACACCTTTCAGCACTAGTCAAGCGCACCTGCCGAGATGCGCCTAGTCTACACCTTGGAGCACTAGTCAAGCGCACCTGCCGAGATGCACCTAGTCTACACCTTTCAGCACTAGTCAAACGCACCTGCCGAGATGCGCCTAGTCTACACCTTTCAGCACTAGTCAAGCGCACCTGCCGCGTAGCGTCTAGTCTACATCTTTCAGCACTAGTCAAGCGCACCTGCCGCGGTGCGCCCAGTCTTCTGCGTTCATCACTAGTCAAGCGCACCTGCCGAGATGCGCCTAGTCTACACCTTTCAGCACTAGTCAAGCGCACCTGCCGCGGAGCGCCTAGTCTACATCTTTCAGCACTAGTCAAGCGCACCTGCCGCGGTGCGCCCAGTCTTCTGCGTTCATCACTAGTCAAGCGCACCTGCCGAGATGCGCCTAGTCTACACCTTTCAGCACTAGTCAAGCGCACCTGCCGAGATGCGCCTAGTCTACACCTTTCAGCACTAGTCAAGCGCACCTGCCAAGATGCGCCTAGTCTACACCTTTCAGCACTAGTCAAGCGCACCTGCCGAGATGCACCTAGTCTACGCCTTTCAGCACTAGTCAAGCGCACCTGCCGAGATGCGCCTAGTCTACACCTTTCAGCACTAGTCAAGCGCACCTGCCGAGATGCGCCTAGTCTACACCTTGCAGCACTAGTCAAGCGCACATGCCGAGATGCACCTAGTCTACACCTTTCAGCACTAGTCAAGCGCACCTGCCGAGATGGGCCTAGTCTACACCTTTCAGCACTAGTCAAGCGCACCTGCCGCGGAGCGCCTAGTCTACATCTTTCAGCACTAGTCAAGCGCACCTGCCGCGGTGCGCCTAGTCTACACCTTTCAGCACTAGTCAAGCGCACCTGCCGAGATGCGCCTAGTCTATACCTTTCAGCACAAGTCAAGCGCACCTGCCGAGAAACGCCTAGTCTACACCTTTCAGCACTAGTCAAGCGCACCTGCCGAGATGCACCTAGTCTACACCTTTCAGCACTAGTCAAGCGCACCTGCCGCGGAGCCCCTAGTCTACATCTTTCAGCACTAGTCAAGCGCACCTGCCGCGGTGCGCCCAGTCTTCTGCGTTCATCACTAGTCAAGCGCACCTGCCGAGATGCGCCTAGTCTACACCTTTCAGCACTAGTCAAGCGAACCTGCCGCGATGCGCCTAGTCTACTCGTTTCAGCTCTAGCCAAGCGCACCTGTCGTGGTGCATATAGTCTTCATGTTTCTGAACAAGTCAAGCGCACCTGCCACGGAGCGTCTAGCCTGCACCTTTCAGCACTAGTCAAGCGCACCTGACGAGATGCGCCTAGTCTACACCTTTCAGCACTAGTCAAGCGCACCTGCCGAGATGCGCCTAGTCTACACCTTGGAGCACTAGTCAAGCGCACCTGCCGAGATGCACCTAGTCTACACCTTTCAGCACTAGTCAAACGCACCTGCCGAGATGCGCCTAGTCTACACCTTTCAGCACTAGTCAAGCGCACCTGCCGCGTAGCGTCTAGTCTACATCTTTCAGCACTAGTCAAGCGCACCTGCCGCGGTGCGCCCAGTCTTCTGCGTTCATCACTAGTCAAGCGCACCTGCCGCGATGCGCTGACTCTACACCTTTCAGCACTAGTCAAGCGCACCTGCCGCGGAACGCGTAGTCAACATCTTTCAGCACTAGTCAAGAGCACCTGTCGCGGTGCATTTAGTCTTCATGTTTCTGAACAAGTCAAGCGCACCTGCCACGAAGCGCCTAGCCTGCACCTTTCAGCACTAGTCAAGGCTAACCTGCCGAGTTGCGCCTAGTTTACATCTTTCAGCACTAGTCAAGAGCACCTGCCGCGGTGCGCCCAGTCTTCTGCGTTCATCACTAGTCAAGCGCACCTGCCGCGATGCGCTGACTCTACACCTTTCAGCACTAGTCAAGCGCACCTGCCACGGAGCGCCTAGTCTACATCTTTCAGCACTAGTCAAGCGCAGCTGCCGCGGTGCGCCTAGTCTACACACTTCAGCACTAGTCAAGCGCACCTGTCGCGGTGCATATAGTCTTCATGTTTCTGAACAAGGCAAGCGCACCTGCTGCGGCGCGCCTTGTCTACACCTTTCAGCACTAGTCAAGCGCACCTGCCGTGATGCGCCTAGTCTTCGCCTTTCAGCTCTGGTCAAGCGCAACTGCCGCGGAGCGCCTAGTCTACACCTTACAGCACTAGTCAAGAGCACCTGCCGCGGTGCACCTAGTCTTCACCTCTCATCACCAGTCAAGCGCACCTGCCGCGGAGCGCCCTGTCTTCACCATGCAGCACTAGTCAAGCGCACCTGTCGCGGTGCATATAGTCTTCAGGTTTCCGAACAAGGCAAGCGCACCTGCCGCGGTGCGCCCAGTCTACACCTTTCAGCACTAGTCAAGCGAACCTGCCGAGACGCGCCTAGTCTACACCTTGCAGCACTTGTCAAGCGCACCTGCCGCCGTGCATATAGTCTTCATGTTTCTGAACAAGTCAAGCGCACCTACCACGGAGCGCCAAGCCTGCACCTTTCAGCACTAGTCAAGCGCACCTGCCGCGGAGCGCCTAGTCTACATCTTTCAGCACTAGTCAAGCGCACCTGCCGAGATGCGCCTAGTCTACACCTTTCAGCACTAGTCAAGCGCACCTGCCGAGATGCGCCTAGTCTACACCTTTCAGCACTAGGCAAGCGCACCTGCCGAGATGCGCCTAGTCTACACCTTGCAGCACTAGTCAAGCGCACCTGCCGAGATGCGCCTAGTCTACACCTTTCAGCACTAGTCAAGCGCACCTGCCGCTGAGCGCCTAGTCTACATCTTTCAGCACTAGTCAAGCGCACCTGCCGCGGTGCGCCCAGTCTTCTGCGTTCATCACTAGTCAAGCGCACCTGCCGAGATGCGCCTAGTCTACACCTTTCAGCACTAGTCAAGCGCACCTGCCGAGATGCGCCTAGTCTACACCTTTCAGCACTAGTCAAGCGCACCTGCCAAGATGCGCCTAGTCTACACCTTTCAGCACTAGTCAAGCGCACCTGCCGAGATGCACCTAGTCTACGCCTTTCAGCACTAGTCAAGCGCACCTGCCGAGATGCGCCTAGTCTACACCTTTCAGCACTAGTCAAGCGCACCTGCCGAGATGCGCCTAGTCTACACCTTGCAGCACTAGTCAAGCGCACATGCCGAGATGCACCTAGTCTACACCTTTCAGCACTAGTCAAGCGCACCTGCCGAGATGGGCCTAGTCTACACCTTTCAGCACTAGTCAAGCGCACCTGCCGCGGAGCGCCTAGTCTACATCTTTCAGCACTAGTCAAGCGCACCTGCCGCGGTGCGCCTAGTCTACACCTTTCAGCACTAGTCAAGCGCACCTGCCGAGATGCGCCTAGTCTATACCTTTCAGCACAAGTCAAGCGCACCTGCCGAGAAACGCCTAGTCTACACCTTTCAGCACTAGTCAAGCGCACCTGCCGAGATGCACCTAGTCTACACCTTTCAGCACTAGTCAAGCGCACCTGCCGCGGAGCCCCTAGTCTACATCTTTCAGCACTAGTCAAGCGCACCTGCCGCGGTGCGCCCAGTCTTCTGCGTTCATCACTAGTCAAGCGCACCTACCGAGATGCGCCTAGTCTACACCTTTCAGCACTAGTCAAGCGAACCTGCCGCGATGCGCCTAGTCTACTCGTTTCAGCTCTAGCCAAGCGCACCTGTCGTGGTGCATATAGTCTTCATGTTTCTGAACAAGTCAAGCGCACCTGCCACGGAGCGTCTAGCCTGCACCTTTCAGCACTAGTCAAGCGCACCTGACGAGATGCGCCTAGTCTACACCTTTCAGCACTAGTCAAGCGCACCTGCCGAGATGCGCCTAGTCTACACCTTGGAGCACTAGTCAAGCGCACCTGCCGAGATGCACCTAGTCTACACCTTTCAGCAATAGTCAAACGCACCTGCCGAGATGCGCCTAGTCTACACCTTTCAGCACTAGTCAAGCGCACCTGCCGCGTAGCGTCTAGTCTACATCTTTCAGCACTAGTCAAGCGCACCTGCCGCGGTGCGCCCAGTCTTCTGCGTTCATCACTAGTCAAGCGCACCGGCCGAGATGCGCCTAGTCTACACCTTTCAGCACTAGTCAAGCGCACCTGCCGCGGAGCGCCTAGTCTACATCTTTCAGCACTAGTCAAGCGCACCTGCCGCGGTGCGCCCAGTCTTCTGCGTTCATCACTAGTCAAGCGCACCTGCCGAGATGCGCCTAGTCTACACCTTTCAGCACTAGTCAAGCGCACCTGCCGAGATGCGCCTAGTCTACACCTTTCAGCACTAGTCAAGCGCACCTGCCAAGATGCGCCTAGTCTACACCTTTCAGCACTAGTCAAGCGCACCTGCCGAGATGCACCTAGTCTACGCCTTTCAGCACTAGTCAAGCGCACCTGCCGAGATGCGCCTAGTCTACACCTTTCAGCACTAGTCAAGCGCACCTGCCGAGATGCGCCTAGTCTACACCTTGCAGCACTAGTCAAGCGCACATGCCGAGATGCACCTAGTCTACACCTTTCAGCACTAGTCAAGCGCACCTGCCGAGATGGGCCTAGTCTACACCTTTCAGCACTAGTCAAGCGCACCTGCCGCGGAGCGCCTAGTCTACATCTTTCAGCACTAGTCAAGCGCACCTGCCGCGGTGCGCCTAGTCTACACCTTTCAGCACTAGTCAAGCGCACCTGCCGAGATGCGCCTAGTCTATACCTTTCAGCACAAGTCAAGCGCACCTGCCGAGAAACGCCTAGTCTACACCTTTCAGCACTAGTCAAGCGCACCTGCCGAGATGCACCTAGTCTACACCTTTCAGCACTAGTCAAGCGCACCTGCCGCGGAGCCCCTAGTCTACATCTTTCAGCACTAGTCAAGCGCACCTGCCGCGGTGCGCCCAGTCTTCTGCGTTCATCACTAGTCAAGCGCACCTGCCGAGATGCGCCTAGTCTACACCTTTCAGCACTAGTCAAGCGAACCTGCCGCGATGCGCCTAGTCTACTCGTTTCAGCTCTAGCCAAGCGCACCTGTCGTGGTGCATATAGTCTTCATGTTTCTGAACAAGTCAAGCGCACCTGCCACGGAGCGTCTAGCCTGCACCTTTCAGCACTAGTCAAGCGCACCTGACGAGATGCGCCTAGTCTACACCTTTCAGCACTAGTCAAGCGCACCTGCCGAGATGCGCCTAGTCTACACCTTGGAGCACTAGTCAAGCGCACCTGCCGAGATGCACCTAGTCTACACCTTTCAGCACTAGTCAAACGCACCTGCCGAGATGCGCCTAGTCTACACCTTTCAGCACTAGTCAAGCGCACCTGCCGCGGTGCGCCCAGTCTTCTGCGTTCATCACTAGTCAAGCGCACCGGCCGAGATGCGCCTAGTCTACACCTTTCAGAACTAGTCAAGCGCACCTGTCGCGGTGCAAATAGTCTTCCTGTTTCTGAACAAGTCAAGCGCACCTGCCACGGAGGGTCTAGCCTGCACCTTTCAGCACTCGTCAAGCGCACCTGCCGCGATGCGCCTAGTTTACACGTTTCAGCACTAGCTAAGCGCACCTGTCGCGGTGCATATAGTCTTCGTGTTTCTGAACAAGTTAAGCGCACCTGCCACGGAGCGTCTAGCCTGCACCTTTCAGCACTAGTCAAGCGCACCTGCCGAGATGCGCCTAGTCTACATCTTTCAGCACTAGTCAAGCGCACCTGCCGCGGTGCGCCCAGTCTTCTGCGTTCATCACTAGTCAAGCGCACCTGCCGAGATGCGCCTAGTCTACACCTTTCAGCACTAGTCAAGCGCACCTGCCGAGATGCGCCTAGTCTACACCTTTCAGCACTAGTCAAGCGCACCTGCGGAGATGCGACTAGTCTACACCTTTCAGCACTAGTCAAGCGCACCAGCCGAGATGCACCTAGTCTACGCCTTTCAGCACTAGTCAAGCGCACCTGCCGAGATGCGCCTAGTCTACACCTTGCAGCACTAGTCAAGCGCACCTGCCGAGATGCACCTAGTCTACACCTTTCAGCACTAGTCAAGCGCACCTGCCGCGGAGCGCCAAGTCTACATCTTTCAGCACTAGTCTAGCGCACCTGCCGCGGTGCGCCCAGTCTTCTGCGTTCATCACCAGTCAAGCGCACCTGCCGAGATGCGCCTAGTCTACACCTTTCAGCACTAGTCAAGCGCACCTGCCGAGATGCACCTAGTCTACACCTTTCAGCACTAGTCAAGCGCACCTGCCGCGGATCCCCTAGTCTACATCTTTCAGCACTAGTCAAGCGCACCTGCCGCGGTGCGCCCAGTCTTTTGCGTTCATCACTAGTCAAGCGCACCTGCCGAGATGCGCCTAGTCTACACCTTTCAGCACTAGTCAAGCGCACCTGCCGCGGAGCGCCTAGTCTACATCTTTCAGCACTAGTCAAGCGCACCTGCCGAGATGCGCCTAGTCTACACCTTTCAGCACTAGTCAAGCGCACCTGCCGCGGAGCGCCTAGTCTACATCTTTCAGCACTAGTCAAGCGCACCTGCCGCGGTGCGCCCAGTGTTCTGCGTTCATCACTAGTCAAGAGCACCTGCCGCGGTGCACCTAGTCTTCACTTTTCATCACTAGTCAAGCGCACCTGCCGCGGAGCGCCTAGTCTACATCTTTCAGCACTAGTCAAGCGCACCTGCCGCGGTGCGGCTAGTCTACACCTTTCAGCACTAGTCAAGCGCACCTGCCGAGATGCGCCTAGTCTATACCTTTCAGCACAAGTCAAGCGCACCTGTCGATATGCGCCTAGTCTACACCTTTCAGCACTTGTCAAGCGCACCTGCCGAGATGCGCCTAGTCTACACCTTTCAGCACTAGTCAAGCGCACCTGCCGCGGAGCGCCTAGTCTACACCTTTCAGCACTAGGCAAGCGCACCTGCCGAGATGCGCCTAGTCTACACCTTGCAGCACTAGTCAAGCGCACCTGCCGAGATGCGCCTAGTCTACACCTTTCAGCACTAGTCAAGCGCACCTGCCGCGGAGCGCCTAGTCTACATCTTTCAGCACTAGTCAAGCGCACCTGCCGCGGTGCGCCCAGTCTTCTGCGTTCATCACTAGTCAAGCGCACCTGCCGAGATGTGCCTAGTCTACACCTTTCAGCACTAGTCAAGCGCACCTGCCGAGATGCGCCTAGTCTACACCTTTCAGCACTGGTCAAGCGCACCTGCCGAGATGCACCTAGTCTACGCCTTTCAGCACTAGTCAAGCGCACCTGCCGAGATGCGCCTAGTCTACACCTTTCAGCACTAGTCAAGCGCACCTGCCGAGATGCGCCTAGTCTACACCTTGCAGCACTAGTCAAGCGCATCTGCCGAGATGCACCTAGTCTACACCTTTCAGCACTAGTCAAGCGCACCTGCCGAGATGCGCCTAGTCTACACCTTTCAGCACTAGGCAAGCGCACCTGCCGAGATGCGCCTAGTCTACACCTTGCAGCACTAGTCAAGCGCACCTGCCGAGATGCGCCTAGTCTACACCTTTCAGCACTAGTCAAGCGCACCTGCCGCGGAGCGCCTAGTCTACATCTTTCAGCACTAGTCAAGCGCACCTGCCGCGGTGCGCCCAGTCTTCTGCGTTCATCACTAGTCAAGCGCACCTGCCGAGGTGCGCCTAGTCTACACCTTTCAGCACTAGTCAAGCGCACCTGCCGAGATGCGCCTAGTCTACACCTTTCAGCACTAGTCAAGCGCACCTGCCGAGATGCACCTAGTCTACGCCTTTCAGCACTAGTCAAGCGCACCTGCCGAGATGCGCCTAGTCTACACCTTTCAGCACTAGTCAAGCGCACCTGCCGAGATGCGCCTAGTCTACACCTTGCAGCACTAGTCAAGCGCACCTGCCGAGATGCACCTAGTCTACACCTTTCAGCACTAGTCAAGCGCACCTGCCGAGATGCGCCTAGTCTACACCTTTCAGCACTAGTCAAGCGCACCTGCCGCGGTGCGCCTAGTCTACACCTTTCAGCACTAGTCAAGCGCGCCTGCTCCGGTGCACGCAGCCTTCTGCATTCATCACTAGTCAAGCGCACCTGCCGCGGAGCGTCTAGTCTACACCTTTCAGCACTAGTCAAGCGCACCTGCCGCGGTGCGCCTAATCTACACCTTTCAGCACTTGTCAAGCGCACCTACTCCGGTGCACCCAGTCTTCTGCGTTCATCACTAGTCAAGCGCACCTGCCGCGGAGCGTCTAGTCTACATCTTACAGCACTGGTCAAGCGCACCTGCTCCGCTGCACATAGTCTTCTGCGTTCATCACAAGACAAGCGCACCTGCCGCGGTGCACCTAGTCTACACCTTTCAGCACTAGAGAAGCGCACCTGCCGCGGAGCGCCTAGTCTACACCTTTCAGCACTAGTCAAGTGCACCTGCCGAGATGCGCCTAGTCTACACCTTTCAGCACTACTCAAGTTCACCTGCCACGAAGCGCCTAGCCTGCACCTTTCAGCACTAGTCAAGCGCACCTGTCGCGGTGCATATAATCTTCATGTTTCTGAACAAGGCAAACGCACCAGCTGCGGTGCGCCTAGTCTACGCCTTTCGACACTATTCAAGCGCACCTGCCGACATGCGCCTAGTCTTCACCATTCAGTTCTGGTCAAGAGTACCTGCCGCGGGGCGCCTAGTCTACATCTATCTGCACTAGTCAAGCGCACCTTCCACGGAGCGCCAAGTCTACACCTTTCAGCACTAGTCAAGCGCACCTGCCGCGGTGAGCCTAGTCTACAGATTTCAGCACTAGTCAAGTGCACCTTCCGCGAAGCGCCTAGCCTACATCTGTCAGCACTAGTCAAGCGCACCTGCTCCGGTGCACCCAGCCTTCTGCATTCATCACTAGTCAAGCGCACCTGCCGCGGAGCGTCTTGTCTACATCTTTCAGCACTAGTCAAGCGCACCTTCCGCGAAGCGCCTAGCCTATATCTGTCAGCACTAGTCAAGCGCACCTGCCGCGGTGCGCCTAGTCTACACCTTTCAGCACTAGTCAGCGCACCTGCCGCGGAGCGCCTAGTCTACACCTTTCAGCACTAGTCAAGCGCACCTGCCGCGGTGCGCCTAGTCTACACCTTTCAGCACTAGTCAGCGCACCTGCCGCGCTGCGCCTAGTCTACACCTCTCAGCACCAGTCGAGCGCACCTGCCGCGGAGCGCCCAGTCTTCTGCGTTCATCACTAGTCAAGCGCACCTGCCGAGATGCGCTTAGTCTACACCTTTCAGCACTAGTCAAGAGCACCTGCCGAGATGCGCCTAGTCTACACCTTTCAGTACTAGTCAAGCGCACGTGCTGAGATGCGGCTAGTCTACACCTTTCAGCACTAGTCAAGCGCACCTGCCGAGATGCACCTAGCCTACGCCTTTCAGCAATAGTCAAGCGCACCTGCCGAGATGCGCTGACTCTACACCTTTCAGCACTAGTCAAGCGCACCTGCCGCGGAGCGCCTACTCTACATCTTTCAGCACTAGTCAAGCGCACCTGCCGCGGAGCCCCTAGTCTACATCTTTCAGCACTAGTCAAGCGCACCTGCCGCGGTGCGCCCAGTCTTCTGCGTTCATCACTAATCAAGCGCACCTGCCGAGATGCGCCTAGTCTACACCTTTCAGCACTAGTCAACCGCACCAGCCGAGATGCGCCTAGTCTACACCTTTCAGCACTAGTCAAGCGCACCTGCCGAGATGCATCTAGTCTACACCTTTCAGCACTTAGTCAAGCGCACCTGCCGAGATGCGCCTAGTCTACACCTTGCAGCACTAGTCAAGCCCACTTGCCGAGATGCACCTAGTCTACACCTTTCAGCACTAGTCATGCGCACCTGCCGAGATGCGAGTAGTCTACACCTTTCAGCACTAGTCAAGCGCACCTGCCGCGGAGCGCCTAGTCTACATCTTTCAGCACTAGTCAAGCGCACCTGCCGCCGTGCGCCCAGTCTTCTGCGTTCATCACTAGTCAAGCGCACCTGCCGAGATGCGCCTAGTCTACACCTTTCAGCACTAGTCAAGCGCACCTGCCGAGATGCGCCTAGTCTGCACCTTTCAGCACTTGTCAAGCGCAAATGCCGAGATGCGCCTAGTCTACACCTTTCAGCACTAATCAAGCGCACCTGCCGCGGAGCGCCTAGTCTACATCTTTCAGCACTAGTCAAGCGCACCTGCCACGGTGCGCCCAGTCTTCTGCGTTCATCACTAGTCAAGCGCACCTGCCGAGATGCTCCTAGGCTACAGCTTTCAGCACTAGTCAAGCGCACCTGCCGAGATGCGCGTAGTCTACAAATTTCAGCTCTAGTCAAGCGCACCTGCCGAGATGCGCCTAGTCTACACCTTTCAGCACTAGTCAAGCGCACCTGCCGAGATGCGCTGAGTCTACACCTTTCAGAACTAGTCAAGCGCACCTGCCGAGATGCGCTGAGTCTACACCTTTCAGCACTAGTCAAGCGCACCTGCCGAGATGCGCTGAGTCTACACCTTTCAGCACTAGTCAAGCGCACCTGCCGCGGTGCACCTAGTCTACACCTTTCCGCACTGGTCAAGTGCACCTGCCGTGGAGCGCCTAGTCTACACCTTTCAGCACTAGTCAAGCGCACCTGCTCCGGTGCACCCAGCCTTCTGCATTCATCACTAGTCAAGCGCACCTGCCGTGGAGCGTCTTGTCTACATCTTTCAGCACTAGTCAAGCGCACTTTCGCGGAGCGCCTAGGCTATATCTGTCAGCACTAGTCAAGCGCACGTGCTGAGATGCGCCTAGTCTACACCTTTCAGCACTAGTCAAGAGCACCTGCCGAGATGCGCCTAGTCTACACCTTTCAGCACTAGTCAAGCGCACGTGCTGAGATGCGCCTAGTCTACACCTTTCAGCACTAGTCAAGCGCACCTGCCGAGATGAAAAAAGCCTACGCCTTTCAGCACTAGTGAAGCGCACCTGCCGAGATGCGCTGACTCTAAACCTTTCAGCACTAGTCAAGCGCACCTGCCGCGGAACGCCTACTCTACATCTTTCAGCACTAGTCAAGCGCACCTGCCGCGGTGCGCCCAGTCTTCTGCGTTCATCACTAATCAAGCGCACCTGCCGAGATGCGCCTAGTCTACACCTTTCAGCACTAGTCAACCGCACCTGCCGAGATGCGCCTAGTCTACACCTTTCAGCACTAGTCAAGCGCACCTGCCGAGATGCACCTAGTCTACACCTTTCAGCACTTAGTCAAGCGCACCTGCCGAGATGCGCCTAGTCTACACCTTGCAGCACTAGTCAAGCCCACTTGCCGAGATGCACCTAGTCTACACCTTTCAGCACTAGTCATGCGCACCTGCCGAGATGCGAGTAGTCTACACCTTTCAGCACTAATCAAGCGCACCTGCCGCGGAGCGCCTAGTCTACATCTTTCAGCACTAGTCAAGCGCACCTGCCGCCGTGCGCCCAGTCTTCTGCGTTCATCACTAGTCAAGCGCACCTGCCGAGATGCGCCTAGTCTACACCTTTCAGCACTAGTCAAGCGCACCTGCCGAGATGCACGTAGTCTACACCTTTCAGCACTTAGTCAAGCGCACCTGCCGAGATGCGCCTAGTCTACACCTTGCAGCACTAGTCAAGCCCACTTGCCGAGATGCACCTAGTCTACACCTTTCAGCACTAGTCATGCGCACCTGCCGAGATGCGAGTAGTCTACACCTTTCAGCACTAGTCAAGCGCACCTGCCGCGGAGCGCCTAGTCTACATCTTTCAGCACTAGTCAAGCGCACCTGCCGCCGTGCGCCCAGTCTTCTGCGTTCATCACTAGTCAAGCGCACCTGCCGCGGAGCGCCTAGTCTACATCTTTCAGCACTAGTCAAGCGCACCTGCCACGGTGCGCCTAGTCTTCTGCGTTCATCACTAGTCAAGCGCACCTGCCGAGATGCGCCTAGTCTACAGCTTTCAGCACTAGTCAAGCGCACCTGCCGAGATGCGCCTAGTCTACAAATTTCAGCTGTAGTCAAGCGCACCTGCCGAGATGCGCCTAGTCTACACCTTTCAGCACTAGTCAAGCGCACCTGCCGAGATGCGCTGAGTCTACACCTTTCAGCACTAGTCAAGCGCACCTGCCGAGATGCGCTGAGTCTACACCTTTCAGCACTAGTCAAGAGCACCTGCCGCGGAGCGCCTAGTCTACATCTTTCAGCACTACTCTAGCGCACCTGCCGCGGAGCGCCTAGTCTACACCTTTCAGCACTAGTCAAGGGCACCTGCCGCGGTGCGCCTAGTCTACACCTTTCAGCACTAGTCAGCGCACCTGCCGCGCTGCGCCTAGTCTACACCTCTCAGCACTAGTCAAGCGCACCTACCGCGGAGCGCCTATTCTACACCTTTCAGCACTAGTCAAGCGCACCTGCCGCGGTGCGCCTAGTCTACACCTTTCAGCACTAGTCAGCGCAGCTGCCGCGCTGCGCCTAGTCTACACCTCTCAGCACCAGTCGAGCGCACCTGCCGCGGAGCGCCCAGTCTTCTGCGTTCATCACTAGTCAATCGCACCTGCCGAGATGCGCTTAGTCTACACCTTTCAGCACTAGTCAAGAGCACCTGCCGAGATGCGCCTAGTCTACACCTTTCAGTACTAGGCAAGCGCACCTCCCGAGATGCGCCTAGTCTACACCTTTCAGCACTAGTCAAGCGCACGTGCTGAGATGCGCCTAGTCTACACCTTTCAGCACTAGTCAAGCGCACCTGCCGAGATGCACCTAGTCTACGCCTTTCAGCACTAGTGAGGCGCACCTGCCGAGATGCGCTGACTCTACACCTTTCAGCACTAGTCAAGCGCACCTGCCGCGGAGCGCCTACTCTACATCTTTCAGCACTAGTCAAGCGCACCTGCCGCGGTGCGCCCAGTCTTCTGCGTTCATCACTAATCAAGCGCACCTGCCGAGATGCGCCTAGTCTACACCTTTCAGCACTAGTCAACCGCACCTGCCGAGATGCGCCTAGTCTACACCTTTCAGCACTAGTCAAGCGCACCTGCCGAGATGCACCTAGTCTACACCTTTCAGCACTTAGTCAAGCGCACCTGCCGAGATGCGCCTAGTCTACACCTTGCAGCACTAGTCAAGCCCACTTGCCGAGATGCACCTAGTCTACACCTTTCAGCACTAGTCATGCGCACCTGCCGCGGAGCGCCTACTCTACATCTTTCAGCACTAGTCAAGCGCACCTGCCGCGGTGCGCCCAGTCTTCTGCGTTCATCACTAATCAAGCGCACCTGCCGAGATGCGCCTAGTCTACACCTTTCAGCACTAGTCAACCGCACCTGCCGAGATGCGCCTAGTCTACACCTTTCAGCACTAGTCAAGCGCACCTGCCGAGATGCACCTAGTCTACACCTTTCAGCACTTAGTCAAGCGCACCTGCCGAGATGCGCCTAGTCTACACCTTGCAGCACTAGTCAAGCCCACTTGCCGAGATGCACTTAGTCTACACCTTTCAGCACTGGTCATGCGCACCTGCCGAGATGCGAGTAGTCTACACCTTTCAGCACTAGTCAAGCGCACCTGCCGCGGAGCGCCTAGTCTACATCTTTCAGCACTAGTCAAGCGCACCTGCCGCCGTGCGCACAGTCTTCTGCGTTCATCACTAGTCAAGCGCACCTGCCGAGATGCGCCTAGTCTACACCTTTCAGCACTAGTCAAGGGCACCTGCCGAGATGCGCCTAGTCTGCACCTTTCAACACTTGTCAAGCGCAAATGCCGAGATGCGCCTAGTCTACACCTTTCAGCACTAATCAAGCGCACCTGCCGCGGAGCGCCTAGTCTACATCTTTCAGCACTAGTCAAGCGCACCTGCCACGGTGCGCGCAGTCTTCTGCGTTCATCACTAGTCAAGCGCACCTGCCGAGATGCGCCTAGTCTACAGCTTTCAGCACTAGTCAAGCTCACCTGCCGAGATGCGCCTAGTCTACAAATTTCAGCTCTAGTCAAGCGCACCTGCCGAGATGCGCCTAGTCTACAAATTTCAGCTCTAGTCAAGCGCACCTGCCGAGATGCGCCTAGTCTACACCTTTCAGCACTAGTCAAGCGCACCTGCCGAGATGCACCTAGTCTACACCTTTCAGCACTTAGTCAAGCGCACCTGCCGAGATGCGCCTAGTCTACACCTTGCAGCACTAGACAAGCCCACTTGCCGAGATGCACCTTGTCTACACCTTTCAGCACTGGTCATGCGCACCTGCCGAGATGCGAGTAGTCTACACCTTTCAGCACTAGTCAAGCGCACCTGCCGCGGAGCGCCTACTCAACATCTTTCAGCACTAGTCAAGCGCACCTGCCGCGGTGCGCCCAGTCTTCTGCGTTCATCACTAATCAAGCGCACCTGCCGAGATGCGCCTAGTCTACACCTTTCAGCACTAGTCAACCGCACCTGCCGAGATGCGCCTAGTCTACACCTTTCAGCACTAGTCAAGCGCACCTGCCGAGATGCACCTAGTCTACACCTTTCAGCACTTAGTCAAGCGCACCTGCCGAGATGCGCCTAGTCTACACCTTGCAGCACTAGTCAAGCCCACTTGCCGAGATGCACCTAGTCTACATCTTTCAGCACTAGTCAAGCGCACCTGCCGCGGTGCGCCCAGTCTTCTGCGTTCATCACTAATCAAGCGCACCTGCCGAGATGCGCCTAGTCTACACCTTTCAGCACTAGTCAACCGCACCTGCCGAGATGCGCCTAGTCTACACCTTTCAGCACTAGTCAAGCGCACCTGCCGAGATGCACCTAGTCTACACCTTTCAGCACTTAGTCAAGCGCACCTGCCGAGATGCGCCTAGTCTACACCTTGCAGCACTAGTCAAGCCCACTTGCCGAGATGCACTTAGTCTACACCTTTCAGCACTGGTCATGCGCACCTGCCGAGATGCGAGTAGTCTACACCTTTCAGCACTAGTCAAGCGCACCTGCCGCGGAGCGCCTAGTCTACATCTTTCAGCACTAGTCAAGCGCACCTGCCGCCGTGCGCCCAGTCTTCTGCGTTCATCACTAGTCAAGCGCACCTGCCGAGATGCGCCTAGTCTACACCTTTCAGCACTAGTCAAGGGCACCTGCCGAGATGCGCCTAGTCTGCACCTTTCAACACTTGTCAAGCGCAAATGCCGAGATGCGCCTAGTCTACACCTTTCAGCACTAATCAAGCGCACCTGCCGCGGAGCGCCTAGTCTACATCTTTCAGCACTAGTCAAGCGCACCTGCCACGGTGCGCGCAGTCTTCTGCGTTCATCACTAGTCAAGCGCACCTGCCGAGATGCGCCTAGTCTACAGCTTTCAGCACTAGTCAAGCGCACCTGCCGAGATGCGCCTAGTCTACAAATTTCAGCTCTAGTCAAGCGCACCTGCCGAGATGCGCCTAGTCTACAAATTTCAGCTCTAGTCAAGCGCACCTGCCGAGATGCGCCTAGTCTACACCTTTCAGCACTAGTCAAGCGCACCTGCCGAGATGCGCCTAGTCTACACCTTGCAGCACTAGACAAGCCCACTTGCCGAGATGCACCTTGTCTACACCTTTCAGCACTGGTCATGCGCACCTGCCGAGATGCGAGTAGTCTACACCTTTCAGCACTAGTCAAGCGCACCTGCCGCGGAGCGCCTAGTCTACATCTTTCAGCACTAGTCAAGCGCACCTGCCGCCGTGCGCCCAGTCTTCTGCGTTCATCACTAGTCAAGCGCACCTGCCGAGATGCGCCTAGTCTACACCTTTCAGCACTAGTCAAGGGCACCTGCCGAGATGCGCCTAGTCTGCACCTTTCAACACTTGTCAAGCGCAAATGCCGAGATGCGCCTAGTCTACACCTTTCAGCACTAATCAAGCGCACCTGCCGCGGAGCGCCTAGTCTACATCTTTCAGCACTAGTCAAGCGCACCTGCCACGGTGCGCGCAGTCTTCTGCGTTCATCACTAGTCAAGCGCACCTGCCGAGATGCGCCTAGTCTACAGCTTTCAGCACTAGTCAAGCGCACCTGCCGAGATGCGCCTAGTCTACAAATTTCAGCTCTAGTCAAGCGCACCTGCCGAGATGCGCCTAGTCTACACCTTTCAACACTAGTCAAGCGCACCTGCCGAGATGCGCTGAGTCTACACCTTTCAGCACTAGTCAAGCGCACCTGCCGCGGAGCGCCTAGTCTACACCTTTTAGCACTAGTCAAGCGCACCTGCCGCGGTGCGCCCAGTCATCTGCGTCCATCACTAGTCAAGTGCACCTGCTGAGATGCGCCTAGTCTACACCTTTCAGCACTAGTCAAGCGCACCTGCCGCCGTGCGCCCAGTCTTCTGCGTTCATCACTAGTCAAGCGCACCTGCCGTGATGCGCCTAGTCTACACCTTTCAGCACTAGTCAAGCGCACCTGCCGAGATGCGCCTAGTCTGCACCTTTCAGCACTTGTCAAGCGCAAATGCCAAGATGCGCCTAGTCTACACCTTTCAGCACTAATCAAGCGCACCTGCCGCGGAGCGCCTAGTCTACATCTTTCAGCACTAGTCATGCGCACCTGCCGAGATGCGAGTAGTCTACACCTTTCAGCACTAGTCAAGCGCACCTGCCGCGGAGCGCCTAGTCTACATCTTTCAGCACTAGTCAAGCGCACCTGCCGCCGTGCGCCCAGTCTTCTGCGTTCATCACTAGTCAAGCGCACCTGCCGAGATGCGCCTAGTCTACACCTTTCAGCACTAGTCAAGCGCACCTGCCGAGATGCGCCTAGTCTACAGCTTTCAGCACTAGTCAAGCGCACCTGCCGAGATGCGCCTAGTCTACAAATTTCAGCTCTAGTCAAGCGCACCTGCCGAGATGCGCCTAGTCTACACCTTTCAGCACTAGTCAAGCGCACCTGCCGAGATGCGCTGAGTCTACACCTTTCAGCACTAGTCAAGCGCACCTGCCGCGGAGCGCCTAGTCTACACCTTTCAGCACTAGTCAAGCGCACCTGCCGCGGTGCGCCCAGTCATCTGCGTCCATCACTAGTCAAGTGCACCTGCTGAGATGCACCTAGTCTACACCTTTCAGCACTAGTCAAGCGCACCTGCCGCCGTGCGCCCAGTCTTCTGCGTTCATCACTAGTCAAGCGCACCTGCCGAGATGCGCCTTGTCTACACCTTTCAGCACTAGTCAAGCGCACCTGCCGAGATGCGCCTAGTCTGCACCTTTCAGCACTTGTCAAGCGCAAATGCCAAGATGCGCCTAGTCTACACCTTTCAGCACTAATCAAGCGCACCTGCCGCGGAGCGCCTAGTCTACATCTTTCAGCACTAGTCATGCGCACCTGCCGAGATGCGAGTAGTCTACACCTTTCAGCACTAGTCAAGCGCACCTGCCGCGGAGCGCCTAGTCTACATCTTTCAGCACTAGTCAAGCGCACCTGCCGCCGTGCGCCCAGTCTTCTGCGTTCATCACTAGTCAAGCGCACCTGCCGAGATGCGAGTAGTCTACACCTTTCAGCACTAGTCAAGCGCACCTGCCGAGATGCGCCTAGTCTGCACCTTTCAGCACTTGTCAAGCGCAAATGCCAAGATGCGCCTAGTCTACACCTTTCAGCACTAATCAAGCGCACCTGCCGCGGAGCGCCTAGTCTACATCTTTCAGCACTAGTCAAGCGCACCTGCCACGGTGCGCCTAGTCTTCTGCGTTCATCACTAGTCAAGCGCACCTGCCGAGATGCGCCTAGTCTACAGCTTTCAGCACTAGTCAAGCGCACCTGCCGAGATGCGCCTAGTCTACAAATTTCAGCTCTAGTCAAGCGCACCTGCCGAGATGCGCCTAGTTTACACCTTTCAGCACTAGTCAAGCGCACCTGCCGAGATGCGCTGAGTCTGCACCTTTCAGCACTAGTCAAGCGCACCTACCGAGATGCGCTGAGTCTACACCTTTCAGCACTAGTCAAGAGCTCCTGCCGCGGAGCGCCTAGTCTACATCTTTCAGCACTACTCTAGCGCACCTGCCGCGGAGCGCCTAGTCTACACCTTTCAGCACTAGTCAAGGGCACCTGCCGCGGTGCGCCTAGTCTACACCTTTCAGCACTAGTCAGCGCACCTGCCGCGCTGCGCCTAGTCTACACCTCTCAGCACTAGTCAAGCGCACCTGCCGCGGAGCGCCTATTCTACACCTTTCAGCACTAGTCAAGCGCACCTGCCGCGGTGCGCCTAGTCTACACCTTTCAGCACTAGTCAGCGCACCTGCCGCGCTGCGCCTAGTCTACACCTCTCAGCACCAGTCGAGCGCACCTGCAGCGGAGCGCCCAGTCTTCTGCGTTCATCACTAGTCAAGCGCACCTGCCGAGATGCGCTTAGTCTACACCTTTCAGCACTAGTCAAGAGCACCTGCCGAGATGCGCCTAGTCTACACCTTTCAGTACTAGGCAAGCGCACGTGTTGAGATGCGCCTAGT
This sequence comes from Allolobophora icterica, assembly GCA_963556255.1. Lineage (NCBI taxonomy): Eukaryota > Metazoa > Annelida > Clitellata > Crassiclitellata > Lumbricidae > Allolobophora > Allolobophora icterica. Next base: position 7,712,610 of record OY744617.1, on the reverse strand, counting down.
CTACACCTTTCAGCACTAATCAAGCGCACCTGCCGCGGAGCGCCTAGTCTACACCTTTCAGCACTAGTCAAGCGCACCTGCCGTGGTTCGCCTAGTCTTCACCTTTCAGCACTGGTCAAGCGCACCTGTCGCGTTGCATATAGTCTTCATGTTTCTGAACAAGGCAATCGCATCTGCTGCGGCGCCTAATCTACACCAGTCGGCCGGCACTAGTCAAGCGCACCTGCCGAGATACGCGTAGTCTTCACATATCAGCTCTGGTCAAGAGCATTTGCCGCGGAGCGCCTAGTCTACATCTTTCAGCACTAGTCAAGCGCACCTGTCGCGGAGCGCGTAGTCTACACGTTTCAGCACTACTCTAGCGCACCTGCCGCGGTGCGCCTAGTCTACACCTTTCAGCACTAGTCAGCGCACCAGCCGCGCTGCGCATAGTCTACACCTCTCAGCACTAGTCAAGCGCACCTGCCGCGGAGCGCCTAGTCTACACCTTTCAGCACTAGTCAAGCGCACCTGCCGCGGAGCGCCCAGTCTTCTGCGTTCATCACTAGTCAAGCGCACCTGCCGAGATGCGCTTAGTCTACACCTTTCAGCACTAGTCAAGAGCACCTGCCGAGATGCGCCTAGTCTACACCTTTCAGTACTAGTCAAGCGCACGTGCTGAAATGCGCCTAGTCTACACCTTTCAGCACTAGTCAAGAGCACCTGCCGAGATGCGCCTAGTCTACACCTTTCAGCACTAGTCAAGCGCACGTGCTGAGATGCGCCTAGTCTACACCTTTCAGCACTAGTCAAGCGCACCTGCCGAGATGAACCTAGCCTACCCCTTTCAGCACTAGTGAAGCGCACCTGCCGAGATGCGCTGACTCTACATCTTTCAGCACTAGTCAAGCGCACCTGCCGCGGAGCGCCTACTCTACATCTTTCAGCACTAGTCAAGCGCACCTGCCGCGGTGCGCCCAGTCTTCTGCGTTCATCACTAATCAAGCGCACCTGCCGAGATGCGCCTAGTCTACACCTTTCAGCACTAGTCAACCGCACCTGCCGAGATGCGCCTAGTCTACACCTTTCAGCACTAGTCAAGCGCACCTGCCGAGATGCACCTAGTCTACACCTTTCAGCACTTAGTCAAGCGCACCTGCCGAGATGCGCCTAGTCTACACCTTGCAGCACTAGTCAAGCCCACTTGCCGAGATGCACCTAGTCTACACCTTTCAGCACTAGTCATGCGCACCTGCCGAGATGCGAGTAGTCTACACCTTTCAGCACTAGTCAAGCGCACCTGCCGCGGAGCGCCTACTCTACATCTTTCAGCACTAGTGAAGCGCACCTGCCGCGGTGCGCCCAGTCTTCTGCGTTCATCACTAATCAAGCGCACCTGCCGAGATGCGCCTAGTCTACACCTTTCAGCACTAGTCAACCGCACCTGCCGAGATGCGCCTAGTCTACACCTTTCAGCACTAGTCAAGCGCACCTGCCGAGATGCACCTAGTCTACACCTTTCAGCACTTAGTCAAGCGCACCTGCCGAGATGCGCCTAGTCTACACCTTGCAGCACTAGTCAAGCCCACTTGCCGAGATGCACTTAGTCTACACCTTTCAGCACTGGTCATGCGCACCTGCCGAGATGCGAGTAGTCTACACCTTTCAGCACTAGTCAAGCGCACCTGCCGAGATGCGCCTAGTCTGCACCTTTCAACACTTGTCAAGCGCAAATGCCGAGATGCGCCTAGTCTACACCTTTCAGCACTAATCAAGCGCACCTGCCGCGGAGCGCCTAGTCTACATCTTTCAGCACTAGTCAAGCGCACCTGCCACGGTGCGCGCAGTCTTCTGCGTTCATCACTAGTCAAGCGCACCTGCCGAGATGCGCCTAGTCTACAGCTTTCAGCACTAGTCAAGCGCACCTGCCGAGATGCGCCTAGTCTACAAATTTCAGCTCTAGTCAAGCGCACCTGCCGAGATGCGCCTAGTCTACACCTTTCAGCACTAGTCAAGGGCACCTGCCGAGATGCACCTAGTCTACACCTTTCAGCACTTAGTCAAGCGCACCTGCCGAGAGGCGCCTAGTCTACACCTTGCAGCACTAGACAAGCCCACTTGCCGAGATGCACCTTGTCTACACCTTTCAGCACTGGTCATGCGCACCTGCCGAGATGCGAGTAGTCTACACCTTTCAGCACTAGTCAAGCGCACCTGCCGCGGAGCGCCTAGTCTACATCTTTCAGCACTAGTCAAGCGCACCTGCCGCCGTTCGCACAGTCTTCTGCGTTCATCACTAGTCAAGCGCACCTGCCGAGATGCGCCTAGTCTACACCTTTCAGCACTAGTCAAGGGCACCTGCCGAGATGCGCCTAGTCTGCACCTTTCAACACTTGTCAAGCGCAAATGCCGAGATGCGCCTAGTCTACACCTTTCAGCACTAATCAAGCGCACCTGCCGCGGAGCGCCTAGTCTACATCTTTCAGCACTAGTCAAGCGCACCTGCCACGGTGCGCGCAGTCTTCTGCGTTCATCACTAGTCAAGCGCACCTGCCGAGATGCGCCTAGTCTACAGCTTTCAGCACTAGTCAAGCGCACCTGCCGAGATGCGCCTAGTCTACAAATTTCAGCTCTAGTCAAGCGCACCTGCCGAGATGCGCCTAGTCTACACCTTTCAGCACTAGTCAAGCGCACCTGCCGAGATGCGCTGAGTCTACACCTTTCAGCACTAGTCAAGCGCACCTGCCGCGGAGCGCCTAGTCTACACCTTTCAGCACTAGTCAAGCGCACCTGCCGCGGTGCGCCCAGTCATCTGCGTCCATCACTAGTCAAGTGCACCTGCTGAGATGCGCCTAGTCTACACCTTTCAGCACTAGTCAAGCGCACCTGCCGCCGTGCGCCCAGTCTTCTGCGTTCATCACTAGTCAAGCGCACCTGCCGAGATCCGCCTAGTCTACACCTTTCAGCACTAGTCAAGCGCACCTGCCGAGATGCGCCTAGTCTGCACCTTTCAGCACTTGTCAAGCGCAAATGCCAAGATGCGCCTAGTCTACACCTTTCAGCACTAATCAAGCGCACCTGCCGCGGAGCGCCTAGTCTACATCTTTCAGCACTAGTCAAGCGCACCTGCCGCCGTGCGCCCAGTCTTCTGCGTTCATCACTAGTCAAGCGCACCTGCCGAGATGCGCCTAGTCTACACCTTTCAGCACTAATCAAGCGCACCTGCCGAGATGCGCCTAGTCTACAGCTTTCAGCACTAGTCAAGCGCACCTGCCGAGATGCGCCTAGTCTACAAATTTCAGCTCTAGTCAAGCGCACCTGCCGAGATGCGCCTAGTCTACACCTTTCAGCACTAGTCAAGCGCACCTGCCGAGATGCGCTGAGTCTACACCTTTCAGCACTAGTCAAGCGCACCTGCCGCGGAGCGCCTAGTCTACACCTTTCAGCACTAGTCAAGCGCACCTGCCGCGGAGCGCCTAGTCTACACCTTTCAGCACTAGTCAAGCGCACCTGCCGCGGTGCGCCCAGTCATCTGCGTCCATCACTAGTCAAGTGCACCTGCTGAGATGCGCCTAGTCTACACCTTTCAGCACTAGTCAAGCGCACCTGCCGAGATGCGCCTAGTCTGCACCTTTCAGCACTTGTCAAGCGCAAATGCCAAGATGCGCCTAGTCTACACCTTTCAGCACTAGTCAGCGCACCAGCCGCGCTGCGCATAGTCTACACCTCTCAGCACTAGTCAAGCGCACCTGCCGCGGAGCGCCTAGTCTACACCTTTCAGCACTAGTCAAGCGCACCTGCCGCGGAGCGCCCAGTCTTCTGCGTTCATCACTAGTCAAGCGCACCTGCAGAGATGCGCTTAGTCTACACCTTTCAGCACTAGTCAAGAGCACCTGCCGAGATGCGCCTAGTCTACACCTTTCAGTACTAGTCAAGCGCACGTGCTGAAATGCGCCTAGTCTACACCTTTCAGCACTAGTCAAGAGCACCTGCCGAGATGCGCCTAGTCTACACCTTTCAGCACTAGTCAAGCGCACGTGCTGAGATGCGCCTAGTCTACACCTTTCAGCACTAGTCAAGCGCACCTGCCGAGATGAACCTAGCCTACGCCTTTCAGCACTAGTGAAGCGCACCTGCCGAGATGCGCTGACTCTACATCTTTCAGCACTAGTCAAGCGCACCTGCCGCGGAGCGCCTACTCTACATCTTTCAGCACTAGTCAAGCGCACCTGCCGCGGTGCGCCCAGTCTTCTGCGTTCATCACTAATCAAGCGCACCTGCCGAGATGCGCCTAGTCTACACCTTTCAGCACTAGTCAACCGCACCTGCCGAGATGCGCCTAGTCTACACCTTTCAGCACTAGTCAAGCGCACCTGCCGAGATGCACCTAGTCTACACCTTTCAGCACTTAGTCAAGCGCACCTGCCGAGATGCGCCTAGTCTACACCTTGCAGCACTAGTCAAGCCCACTTGCCGAGATGCACCTAGTCTACACCTTTCAGCACTAGTCATGCGCACCTGCCGAGATGCGAGTAGTCTACACCTTTCAGCACTAGTCAAGCGCACCTGCCGCGGAGCGCCTACTCTACATCTTTCAGCACTAGTCAAGCGCACCTGCCGCGGTGCGCCCAGTCTTCTGCGTTCATCACTAATCAAGCGCACCTGCCGAGATGCGCCTAGTCTACACCTTTCAGCACTAGTCAACCGCACCTGCCGAGATGCGCCTAGTCTACACCTTTCAGCACTAGTCAAGCGCACCTGCCGAGATGCACCTAGTCTACACCTTTCAGCACTTAGTCACGCGCACCTGCCGAGATGCGCCTAGTCTACAAATTTCAGCTCTAGTCAAGCGCACCTGCCGAGATGCGCCTAGTCTACACCTTTCAGCACTAGTCAAGCGCACCTGCCGAGATGCGCTGAGTCTACACCTTTCAGCACTAGTCAAGCGCACCTGCCGCGGAGCGCCTAGTCTACACCTTTCAGCACTAGTCAAGCGCACCAGCCGCGCTGCGCATAGTCTACACCTCTCAGCACTAGTCAAGCGCACCTGCCGCGGAGCGCCTAGTCTACACCTTTCAGCACTAGTCAAGCGCACCTGCCGCGGAGCGCCCAGTCTTCTGCGTTCATCACTAGTCAAGCGCACCTGCAGAGATGCGCTTAGTCTACACCTTTCAGCACTAGTCAAGAGCACCTGCCGAGATGCGCCTAGTCTACACCTTTCAGTACTAGTCAAGCGCACGTGCTGAAATGCGCCTAGTCTACACCTTTCAGCACTAGTCAAGAGCACCTGCCGAGATGCGCCTAGTCTACACCTTTCAGCACTAGTCAAGCGCACGTGCTGAGATGCGCCTAGTCTACACCTTTCAGCACTAGTCAAGCGCACCTGCCGAGATGAACCTAGCCTACGCCTTTCAGCACTAGTGAAGCGCACCTGCCGAGATGCGCTGACTCTACATCTTTCAGCACTAGTCAAGCGCACCTGCCGCGGAGCGCCTACTCTACATCTTTCAGCACTAGTCAAGCGCACCTGCCGCGGTGCGCCCAGTCTTCTGCGTTCATCACTAATCAAGCGCACCTGCCGAGATGCGCCTAGTCTACACCTTTCAGCACTAGTCAACCGCACCTGCCGAGATGCGCCTAGTCTACACCTTTCAGCACTAGTCAAGCGCACCTGCCGAGATGCACCTAGTCTACACCTTTCAGCACTTAGTCAAGCGCACCTGCCGAGATGCGCCTAGTCTACACCTTGCAGCACTAGTCAAGCCCACTTGCCGAGATGCACCTAGTCTACACCTTTCAGCACTAGTCATGCGCACCTGCCGAGATGCGAGTAGTCTACACCTTTCAGCACTAGTCAAGCGCACCTGCCGCGGAGCGCCTACTCTACATCTTTCAGCACTAGTCAAGCGCACCTGCCGCGGTGCGCCCAGTCTTCTGCGTTCATCACTAATCAAGCGCACCTGCCGAGATGCGCCTAGTCTACACCTTTCAGCACTAGTCAACCGCACCTGCCGAGATGCGCCTAGTCTACACCTTTCAGCACTAGTCAAGCGCACCTGCCGAGATGCACCTAGTCTACACCTTTCAGCACTTAGTCAAGCGCACCTGCCGAGATGCGCCTAGTCTACACCTTGCAGCACTAGTCAAGCCCACTTGCCGAGATGCACTTAGTCTACACCTTTCAGCACTGGTCATGCGCACCTGCCGAGATGCGAGTAGTCTACACCTTTCAGCACTAGTCAAGCGCACCTGCCGAGATGCGCCTAGTCTGCACCTTTCAACACTTGTCAAGCGCAAATGCCGAGATGCGCCTAGTCTACACCTTTCAGCACTAATCAAGCGCACCTGCCGCGGAGCGCCTAGTCTACATCTTTCAGCACTAGTCAAGCGCACCTGCCACGGTGCGCGCAGTCTTCTGCGTTCATCACTAGTCAAGCGCACCTGCCGAGATGCGCCTAGTCTACAGCTTTCAGCACTAGTCAAGCGCACCTGCCGAGATGCGCCTAGTCTACAAATTTCAGCTCTAGTCAAGCGCACCTGCCGAGATGCGCCTAGTCTACACCTTTCAGCACTAGTCAAGGGCACCTGCCGAGATGCACCTAGTCTACACCTTTCAGCACTTAGTCAAGCGCACCTGCCGAGAGGCGCCTAGTCTACACCTTGCAGCACTAGACAAGCCCACTTGCCGAGATGCACCTTGTCTACACCTTTCAGCACTGGTCATGCGCACCTGCCGAGATGCGAGTAGTCTACACCTTTCAGCACTAGTCAAGCGCACCTGCCGCGGAGCGCCTAGTCTACATCTTTCAGCACTAGTCAAGCGCACCTGCCGCCGTTCGCACAGTCTTCTGCGTTCATCACTAGTCAAGCGCACCTGCCGAGATGCGCCTAGTCTACACCTTTCAGCACTAGTCAAGGGCACCTGCCGAGATGCGCCTAGTCTGCACCTTTCAACACTTGTCAAGCGCAAATGCCGAGATGCGCCTAGTCTACACCTTTCAGCACTAATCAAGCGCACCTGCCGCGGAGCGCCTAGTCTACATCTTTCAGCACTAGTCAAGCGCACCTGCCACGGTGCGCGCAGTCTTCTGCGTTCATCACTAGTCAAGCGCACCTGCCGAGATGCGCCTAGTCTACAGCTTTCAGCACTAGTCAAGCGCACCTGCCGAGATGCGCCTAGTCTACAAATTTCAGCTCTAGTCAAGCGCACCTGCCGAGATGCGCCTAGTCTACACCTTTCAGCACTAGTCAAGCGAACCTGCCGAGATGCGCTGAGTCTACACCTTTCAGCACTAGTCAAGCGCACCTGCCGCGGAGCGCCTAGTCTACACCTTTCAGCACTAGTCAAGCGCACCTGCCGCGGTGCGCCCAGTCATCTGCGTCCATCACTAGTCAAGTGCACCTGCTGAGATGCGCCTAGTCTACGCCTTTCAGCACTAGTCAAGCGCACCTGCCGCCGTGCGCCCAGTCTTCTGCGTTCATCACTAGTCAAGCGCACCTGCCGAGATCCGCCTAGTCTACACCTTTCAGCACTAGTCAAGCGCACCTGCCGAGATGCGCCTAGTCTGCACCTTTCAGCACTTGTCAAGCGCAAATGCCAAGATGCGCCTAGTCTACACCTTTCAGCACTAATCAAGCGCACCTGCCGCGGAGCGCCTAGTCTACATCTTTCAGCACTAGTCAAGCGCACCTGCCGCCGTGCGCCCAGTCTTCTGCGTTCATCACTAGTCAAGCGCACCTGCCGAGATGCGCCTAGTCTACACCTTTCAGCACTAATCAAGCGCACCTGCCGAGATGCGCCTAGTCTACAGCTTTCAGCACTAGTCAAGCGCACCTGCCGAGATGCGCCTAGTCTACAAATTTCAGCTCTAGTCAAGCGCACCTGCCGAGATGCGCCTAGTCTACACCTTTCAGCACTAGTCAAGCGCACCTGCCGCGGAGCGCCTAGTCTACACCTTTCAGCACTAGTCAAGCGCACCTGCCGCGGAGCGCCTAGTCTACACCTTTCAGCACTAGTCAAGCGCACCTGCCGCGGTGCGCCCAGTCATCTGCGTCCATCACTAGTCAAGTGCACCTGCTGAGATGCGCCTAGTCTACACCTTTCAGCACTAGTCAAGCGCACCTGCCGCCGTGCGCCCAGTCTTCTGCGTTCATCACTAGTCAAGCGCACCTGCCGAGATGCGCCTAGTCTACACCTTTCAGCACTAGTCAAGCGCACCTGCCGAGATGCGCCTAGTCTGCACCTTTCAGCACTTGTCAAGCGCAAATGCCAAGATGCGCCTAGTCTACACCTTTCAGCACTAATCAAGCGCACCTGCCGCGGAGCGCCTAGTCTACATCTTTCAGCACTAGTCAAGCGCACCTGCCGCCGTGCGCCCAGTCTTCTGCGTTCATCACTAGTCAAGCGCACCTGCCGAGATGCGCCTAGTCTACACCTTTCAGCACTAGTCAAGCGCACCTGCCGAGATGCGCCTAGTCTACAGCTTTCAGCACTAGTCAAGCGCACCTGCCGAGATGCACCTAGTCTACAAATTTCAGCTCTAGTCAAGCGCACCTGCCGAGATGCGCCTAGTCTACACCTTTCAGCACTAGTCAAGCGCACCTGCCGAGATGCGCTGAGTCTACACCTTTCAGCACTAGTCAAGCGCACCTGCCGCGGAGCGCCTAGTCTACACCTTTCAGCACTAGTCAAGCGCACCTGCCGCGGTGCGCCCAGTCATATGCGTCCATCACTAGTCAAGTGCACCTGCTGAGATGCGCCTAGTCTACACCTTTCAGCACTAGTCAAGCGCACCTGCCGCCGTGCGCCCAGTCTTCTGCGTTCATCACTAGTCAAGCGCACCTGCCGAGATGCGCCTAGTCTACACCTTTCAGCACTAGTCAAGCGCACCTGCCGAGATGCGCCTAGTCTGCACCTTTCTGCACTTGTCAAGCGCAAATGCCAAGATGCGCCTAGTCTACACCTTTCAGCACTAATGAAGCGCACCTGCCGCGGAGCGCCTAGTCTACATCTTTCAGCACTAGTTATGCGCACCTGCCGAGATGCGAGTAGTCTACACCTTTCAGCACTAGTCAAGCGCACCTGCCGCGGAGCGCCTAGTCTACATCTTTCAGCACTAGTCAAGCGCACCTGCCGCCGTGCGCCCAGTCTTCTGCGTTCATCACTAGTCAAGCGCACCTGCCGAGATGCGCCTAGTCTACACCTTTCAGCACTAGTCAAGCGCACCTGCCGAGATGCGCCTAGTCTGCACCTTTCAGCACTTGTCAAGCGCAAATGCCAAGATGCGCCTAGTCTACACCTTTCAGCACTAATCAAGCGCACCTGCCGCGGAGCGCCTAGTCTACATCTTTCAGCACTAGTCAAGCGCACCTGCCACGGTGCGCCTAGTCTTCTGCGTTCATCACTAGTCAAGCGCACCTGCCGAGATGCGCCTAGTCTACAGCTTTCAGCACTAGTCAAGCGCACCTGCCGAGATGCGCCTAGTCTACAAATTTCAGCTCTAGTCAAGCGCACCTGCCGAGATGCGCCTAGTCTACACCTTTCAGCACTAGTCAAGCGCACCTGCCGAGATGCGCTGAGTCTACACCTTTCAGCACTAGTCAAGCGCACCTGCCGAGATGCGCTGAGTCTACACCTTTCAGCACTAGTCAAGAGCACCTGCCGCGGAGCGCCTAGTCTACATCTTTCAGCACTACTCTAGCGCACCTGCCGCGGAGCGCCTAGTCTACACCTTTCAGCACTAGTCAAGGGCACCTGCCGCGGTGCGCCTAGTCTACACCTTTCAGCACTAGTCAGCGCACCTGCCGCGCTGCGCCTAGTCAACACCTCTCAGCACTAGTCAAGCGCACCTGCCGCGGAGCGCCTATTCTACACCTTTCAGCACTAGTCAAGCGCACCTGCCGCGGTGCGCCTAGTCTACACCTTTCAACACTAGTCAGCGCACCTGCCGCGCTGCGCCTAGTCTACACCTCTCAGCACCAGTCGAGCGCACCTGCCGCGGAGCGCCCAGTCTTCTGCGTTCATCACTAGTCAAGCGCACCTGCCGAGATGCGCCTAGTCTACATCTTTCAGCACTAGTCTAGCGCACCTGCCGCGGTGCGCCCAGTCTTCTGCGTTCATCACTAGTCAAGCGCACCTGCCGAGATGCGCCTAGTCTACACCTTTCAGCACTAGTCAAGCGCACCTGCCGAGATGCACCTAGTCTACACCTTTCAGCACTTAGTCAAGCGCACCTGCCGAGATGCGCCTAGTCTACACCTTGCAGCACTAGTCAAGCCCACTTGCCGAGATGCACCTAGTCTACACCTTTCAGCACTAGTCATGCGCACCTGCCGAGATGCGAGTAGTCTACACCTTTCAGCACTAGTCAAGCGCACCTGCCGCGGAGCGCCTAGTCTACATCTTTCAGCACTAGTCAAGCGCACCTGCCGCCGTGCGCCCAGTCTTCCGCGTTCATCACTAGTCAAGCGCACCTGCCGCGGAGCGCCTACTCTACATCTTTCAGCACTAGTTAAGCGCACCTGCCGCGGTGCGCCCAGTCTTCTGCGTTCATCACTAATCAAGCGCACCTGCCGAGATGCGCCTAGTCTACACCTTTCAGCACTAGTCAACCGCACCTGCCGAGATGCGCCTAGTCTACACCTTTCAGCACTAGTCAAGCGCACCTGCCGAGATGCACCTAGTCTACACCTTTCAGCACTTAGTCAAGCGCACCTGCCGAGATGCGCCTAGTCTACACCTTGCAGCACTAGTCAAGCCCACTTGCCGAGATGCACCTAGTCTACACCTTTCAGCACTAGTCATGCGCACCTGCCGCGGAGCGCCTACTCTACATCTTTCAGCACTAGTCAAGCGCACCTGCCGCGGTGCGCCCAGTCTTCTGCGTTCATCACTAATCAAGCGCACCTGCCGAGATGCGCCTAGTCTACACCTTTCAGCACAAGTCAACCGCACCTGCCGAGATGCGCCTAGTCTACACCTTTCAGCACTAGTCAAGCGCACCTGCCGAGATGCACCTAGTCTACACCTTTCAGCACTTAGTCAAGCGCACCTGCCGAGATGCGCCTAGTCTACACCTTGCAGCACTAGTCAAGCCCACTTGCCGAGATGCACCTAGTCTACACCTTTCAGCACTGGTCATGCGCACCTGCCGAGATGCGAGTAGTCTACACCTTTCAGCACTAGTCAAACGCACCTGCCGCGGAGCGCCTAGTCTACATCTTTCAGCACTAGTCAAGCGCACCTGCCGCCGTGCGCCCAGTCTTCTGCGTTCATCACTAGTCAAGCGCACCTGCCGAGATGCGCCTAGTCTACACCTTTCAGCACTAGTCAAGGGCACCTGCCGAGATGCGCCTAGTCTGCACCTTTCAACACTTGTCAAGCGCAAATGCCGAGATGCGCCTAGTCTACACCTTTCAGCACTAATCAAGCGCACCTGCCGCGGAGCGCCTAGTCTACATCTTTCAGCACTAGTCAAGCGCACCTGCCACGGTGCGCGCAGTCTTCTGCGTTCATCACTAGTCAAGCGCACCTGCCGAGATGCGCCTAGTCTACACCTTTCAGCACTAGTCAAGCGCACCTGCCGAGATGCACCTAGTCTACACCTTTCAGCACTTAGTCAAGCGCACCTGCCGAGATGCGCCTAGTCTACACCTTGCAGCACTAGTCAAGCCCACTTGCCGAGATGCACCTAGTCTACACCTTTCAGCACTAGTCATGCGCACCTGCCGAGATGCGAGTAGTCTACACCTTTCAGCACTAGTCAAGCGCACCTGCCGCGGAGCGCCTAGTCTACATCTTTCAGCACTAGTCAAGCGCACCTGCCGCCGTGCGCCCAGTCTTCTGCGTTCATCACTAGTCAAGCGCACCTGCCGCGGAGCGCCTAGTCTACATCTTTCAGCACTAGTCAAGCGCACCTGCCACGGTGCGCCTAGTCTTCTGCGTTCATCACTAGTCAAGCGCACCTGCCGAGATGCGCCTAGTCTACAGCTTTCAGCACTAGTCAAGCGCACCTGCCGAGATGCGCCTAGTCTACAAATTTCAGCTCTAGTCAAGCGCACCTGCCGAGATGCGCCTAGTCTACACCTTTCAGCACTAGTCAAGCGCACCTGCCGAGATGCGCTGAGTCTACACCTTTCAGCACTAGTCAAGCGCACCTGCCGAGATGCGCTGAGTCTACACCTTTCAGCACTAGTCAAGAGCACCTGCCGCGGAGCGCCTAGTCTACATCTTTCAGCACTACTCTAGCGCACCTGCCGCGGAGCGCCTAGTCTACACCTTTCAGCACTAGTCAAGGGCACCTGCCGCGGTGCGCCTAGTCTACACCTTTCAGCACTAGTCAGCGCACCTGCCGCGCTGCGCCTAGTCTACACCTCTCAGCACTAGTCAAGCGCACCTGCCGCGCAGCGCCTATTCTACACCTTTCAGCACTAGTCAAGCGCACCTGCCGCGGTGCGCCTAGTCTACACCTTTCAGCACTAGTCAGCGCAGCTGCCGCGCTGCGCCTAGTCTACACCTCTCAGCACCAGTCGAGCGCACCTGCCGCGGAGCGCCCATTCTTCTGCGTTCATCACTAGTCAAGCGCACCTGCCGAGATGCGCTTAGTCTACACCTTTCAGCACTAGTCAAGAGCACCTGCCGAGATGCGCCTAGTCTACACCTTTCAGAACTAGTCAAGCGCACCTGTCGCGGTGCAAATAGTCTTCCTGTTTCTGAACAAGTCAAGCGCACCTGCCACGGAGGGTCTAGCCCGCACCTTTCAGCACTCGTCAAGCGCACCTGCCGCGATGCGCCTAGTTTACACGTTTCAGCACTAGCCAAGCGCACCTGTCGTGGTGCATATAGTCTTCGTGTTTCTGAACAAGTTAAGCGCACCTGCCACGGAGCGTCTAGCCTGCACCTTTCAGCACTAGTCAAGCGCACCTGCCGAGATGCGCCTAGTCTACATCTTTCAGCACTAGTCAAGCGCACCTGCCGCGGTGCGCCCAGTCTTCTGCGTTCATCACTAGTCAAGCGCACCTGCCGAGATGCGCCTAGTCTACACCTTTCAGCACTAGTCAAGCGCACCTGCCGAGATGCGCCTAGTCTACACCTTTCAGCACTAGTCAAGCGCACCTGCGGAGATGCGACTAGTCTACACCTTTCAGCACTAGTCAAGCGCACCTGCCGAGATGCACCTAGTCTACGCCTTTCAGCACTAGTCAAGCGCACCTGCCGAGATGCGCCTAGTCTACACCTTTCAGCACTAGTCAAGCGCACCTGCCGAGATGCGCCTAGTCTACACCTTGCAGCACTAGTCAAGCGCACCTGCCGAGATGCACCTAGTCTACACCTTTCAGCACTAGTCAAGCGCACCTGCCGCGGAGCGCCAAGTCTACATCTTTCAGCACTAGTCTAGCGCACCTGCCGCGGTGCCCCCAGTCTTCTGCGTTCATCACTAGTCAAGCGCACCTGCCGAGATGCGCCTAGTCTACACCTTTCAGCACTAGTCAAGCGCACCTGCCGAGATGCACCTAGTCTACATCTTTCAGCACTAGTCAAGCGCACCTGCCGCGGTGCGCCCAGTCTTTTGCGTTCATCACTAGTCAAGCGCACCTGCCGAGATGCGCCTAGTCTACACCTTTCAGCACTAGTCAAGCGCACCTGCCGCGGAGCGCCTAGTCTACATCTTTCAGCACTAGTCAAGCGCACCTGCCGAGATGCGCCTAGTCTACACCTTTCAGCACTAGTCAAGCGCACCTGCCGCGGAGCTCCTAGTCTACATCTTTCAGCACTAGTCAAGCGCACCTGCCGCGGTGCGCCCAGTCTTCTGCGTTCATCACTAGTCAAGAGCACCTGCCGCGGTGCACCTAGTCTTCACTTTTCATCACTAGTCAAGCGCACCTGCCGCGGAGCGCCTAGTCTACATCTTTCAGCACTAGTCAAGCGCACCTGCCGCGGTGCGCCTAGTCTACACCTTTCAGCACTAGTCAAGCGCACCTGCCGAGATGCGCCTAGTCTATACTTTTCAGCACAAGTCAAGCGCACCTGTCGATATGCGCCTAGTCTACACCTTTCAGCACTTGTCAAGCGCACCTGCCGAGATGCGCCTAGTCTACACCTTTCAGCACTAGTCAAGCGCACCTGCCGAGATGCGCCTAGTCTACACCTTTCAGCACTAGGCAAGCGCACCTGCCGAGATGCGCCTAGTCTACACCTTGCAGCACTAGTCAAGCGCACCTGCCGAGATGCGCCTAGTCTACACCTTTCAGCACTAGTCAAGCGCACCTGCCGAGATGCACCTAGTCTACGCCTTTCAGCACTAGTCAAGCGCACCTGCCGCGGAGCGCCTAGTCTACATCTTTCAGCACTAGTCAAGCGCACCTGCCGCGGTGCGCCCAGTCTTCTGCGTTCATCACTAGTCAAGCGCACCTGCCGAGATGTGCCTAGTCTACACCTTTCAGCACTAGTCAAGCGCACCTGCCGAGATGCGCCTAGTCTACACCTTTCAGCACTAGTCAAGTGCACCTGCCGAGATGCGCCTAGTCTACACCTTGCAGCACTAGTCAAGCGCACCTGCCGAGATGCACCTAGTCTACACCTTTCAGCACTAGTCAAGCGCACCTGCCGAGATGCGCCTAGTCTACACCTTTCGGCACTAGGCAAGCGCACCTGCCGAGATGCGCCTAGTCTACACCTTGCAGCACTAGTCAAGCGCACCTGCCGAGATGCACCTAGTCTACACCTTTCAGCACTAGTCAAGCGCACCTGCCGAGATGCGCCTAGTCTACACCTTTCGGCACTAGGCAAGCGCACCTGCCGAGATGCGCCTAGTCTACACCTTGCAGCACTAGTCAAGCGCACCTGCCGAGATGCGCCTAGTCTACACCTTTCAGCACTGGTCAAGCGCACCTGCCGCGGAGCGCCTAGTCTACATCTTTCAGCACTAGTCAAGCGCACCTGCCGCGGTGCGCCCAGTCTTCTGCGATCATCACTAGTCAAGCGCACCTGCCGAGATGCGCCTAGTCTACACCTTTCAGCACTAGTCAAGCGCACCTGCCGAGATGCGCCTAGTCTACACCTTTCAGCACTAGTCAAGCGCACCTGCCGAGATGCGCCTAGTCTACACCTTTCAGCACTAGTCAAGGGCACCTGCCGAGATGCACCTAGTCTACGCCTTTCAGCACTAGTCAAGCGCACCTGCCGAGATGCGCCTAGTCTACACCTTTCAGCACTAGTCAAGCGCACCTGCCGAGATGCGCCTAGTCTACACCCTGCAGCACTAGTCAAGCGCACCTGCCGAGATGCACCTAGTCTACACCTTTCAGCACTAGTCAAGCGCACCTGCCGAGATGCGCCTAGTCTACACCTTTCAGCACTAGTCAAGCGCACCTGCCGCGGAGCGCCTAGTCTACATCTTTCAGCACTAGTCAAGCGCACCTGCCGCGGTGCGCCTAGTCTACACCTTTCAGCACTAGTCTAGCGCACCTGCCGAGATGCGCCTAGTCTATACCTTTCAGCACCTGCTGCGGCGCGCCTAGTCTACACCTTTCAGCACTAGTCAAGCGCGCCTGCTCCGGTGCACGCAGCCTTCTGCATTCATCACTAGTCAAGCGCACCTGCCGCGGAGCGTCTAGTCTACACCTTTCAGCACTAGTCAAGCGCACCTGCCGCGGTGCGCCTAATCTACACCTTTCAGCACTTGTCAAGCGCACCTACTCCGGTGCTCCCAGTCTTCTGCGTTCATCACTAGTCAAGCGCACCTGCCGCGGAGCGTCTAGTCTACATCTTACAGCACTGGTCAAGCGCACCTGCTCCGCTGCACATAGTCTTCTGCGTTCATCACAAGACAAGCGCACCTGCCGCGGTGCACCTAGTCTACACCTTTCAGCACTAGTGAAGCGCACCTGCCGCGGTGCACCTAGTCTTCACTTTTCATCACCAGTCAAGCGCACCCGCCCAAGTGCCCTTAGTCTTCACCATTCAGCACTAGTCAAGCGCACCTGCCGAGGAGCGCCTACTCTACACCTTTGAGCACTAGTCAAGCGCACCTGCCGCGGAGCGCCTAGTCTACACCTTTCAGCACTAGTCAAGCGCACCTGCCGATATGCGCCTAGTCTACACCTTTCAGCACTAGTGAAGTGCACCTGCCGAGATGCGCCTAGTCTACACCTTTCAGCACTACTCAAGCACACCTGCCACGAAGCGCCTAGCCTGCACCTTTGAGCACTAGTCAAGCGCACCTGTCGCGGTGCATATAATCTTCATGTTTCTGAACAAGGCAAACGCACCAGCTGCGGTGCGCCTAGTCTACGCCTTTCGACACCATTCAAGCGCACCTGCCGACATGCGCCTAGTCTTCACCATTCAGTTCTGGTCAAGAGTACCTGCCGCGGGGCGCCTAGTCTACATCTATCTGCACTAGTCAAGCGCACCTTCCACGGAGCGCCAAGTCTACACCTTTCAGCACTAGTCAAGCGCACCTGCCGCGGTGAGCCTAGTCTACACCTTTCAGCACTAGTCAAGTGCACCTTCCGCGAAGCGCCTAGCCTACATCTGTCAGCACTAGTCAAGCGCACCTGCTCCGGTGCACCCAGCCTTCTGCATTCATCACTAGTCAAGCGCACCTGCCGCGGAGCGTCTTGTCTACATCTTTCAGCACTAGTCAAGCGCACCTTCCGCGAAGCGCCTAGCCTATATCTGTCAGCACTAGTCAAGCGCACCTGCCGCGGAGCGCCTAGTCTACACCTTTCAGCACTAGTCAAGGGCACCTGCCGCGGTGCGCCTAGTCTACACCTTTCAGCACTAGTCAGCGCACCTGCCGCGGAGCGCCTAGTCTACACCTTTCAGCACTAGTCAAGCGCACCTGCCGCGGTGCGCCTAGTCTACACCTTTCAGCACTAGTCAGCGCACCTGCCGCGCTGCGCCTAGTCTACACCTCTCAGCACCAGTCGAGCGCACCTGCCGCGGAGCGCCCAGTCTTCTGCGTTCATCACTAGTCAAGCGCACCTGCCGAGATGCGCTTAGTCTACACCTTTCAGCACTAGTCAAGAGCACCTGCCGAGATGCGCCTAGTCTACACCTTTCAGTACTAGTCAAGCGCACGTGCTGAGATGCGCCTAGTCTACACCTTTCAGCACTAGTCAAGCGCACCTGCCGAGATGCACCTAGTCTACGCCTTTCAGCACTAGTCAAGCGCACCTGCCGCCGTGCGCCCAGTCTTCCGCGTTCATCACTAGTCAAGCGCACCTGCCGCGGAGCGCCTACTCTACATCTTTCAGCACTAGTTAAGCGCACCTGCCGCGGTGCGCCCAGTCTTCTGCGTTCATCACTAATCAAGCGCACCTGCCGAGATGCGCCTAGTCTACACCTTTCAGCACTAGTCAACCGCACCTGCCGAGATGCGCCTAGTCTACACCTTTCAGCACTAGTCAAGCGCACCTGCCGAGATGCACCTAGTCTACACCTTTCAGCACTTAGTCAAGCGCACCTGCCGAGATGCGCCTAGTCTACACCTTGCAGCACTAGTCAAGCCCACTTGCCGAGATGCACCTAGTCTACACCTTTCAGCACTAGTCATGCGCACCTGCCGCGGAGCGCCTACTCTACATCTTTCAGCACTAGTCAAGCGCACCTGCCGCGGTGCGCCCAGTCTTCTGCGTTCATCACTAATCAAGCGCACCTGCCGAGATGCGCCTAGTCTACACCTTTCAGCACAAGTCAACCGCACCTGCCGAGATGCGCCTAGTCTACACCTTTCAGCACTAGTCAAGCGCACCTGCCGAGATGCACCTAGTCTACACCTTTCAGCACTTAGTCAAGCGCACCTGCCGAGATGCGCCTAGTCTACACCTTGCAGCACTAGTCAAGCCCACTTGCCGAGATGCACCTAGTCTACACCTTTCAGCACTGGTCATGCGCACCTGCCGAGATGCGAGTAGTCTACACCTTTCAGCACTAGTCAAGCGCACCTGCCGCGGAGCGCCTAGTCTACATCTTTCAGCACTAGTCAAGCGCACCTGCCGCCGTGCGCCCAGTCTTCTGCGTTCATCACTAGTCAAGCGCACCTGCCGAGATGCGCCTAGTCTACACCTTTCAGCACTAGTCAAGGGCACCTGCCGAGATGCGCCTAGTCTGCACCTTTCAACACTTGTCAAGCGCAAATGCCGAGATGCGCCTAGTCTACACCTTTCAGCACTAATCAAGCGCACCTGCCGCGGAGCGCCTAGTCTACATCTTTCAGCACTAGTCAAGCGCACCTGCCACGGTGCGCGCAGTCTTCTGCGTTCATCACTAGTCAAGCGCACCTGCCGAGATGCGCCTAGTCTACACCTTTCAGCACTAGTCAAGCGCACCTGCCGAGATGCACCTAGTCTACACCTTTCAGCACTTAGTCAAGCGCACCTGCCGAGATGCGCCTAGTCTACACCTTGCAGCACTAGTCAAGCCCACTTGCCGAGATGCACCTAGTCTACACCTTTCAGCACTAGTCATGCGCACCTGCCGAGATGCGAGTAGTCTACACCTTTCAGCACTAGTCAAGCGCACCTGCCGCGGAGCGCCTAGTCTACATCTTTCAGCACTAGTCAAGCGCACCTGCCGCCGTGCGCCCAGTCTTCTGCGTTCATCACTAGTCAAGCGCACCTGCCGCGGAGCGCCTAGTCTACATCTTTCAGCACTAGTCAAGCGCACCTGCCACGGTGCGCCTAGTCTTCTGCGTTCATCACTAGTCAAGCGCACCTGCCGAGATGCGCCTAGTCTACAGCTTTCAGCACTAGTCAAGCGCACCTGCCGAGATGCGCCTAGTCTACAAATTTCAGCTCTAGTCAAGCGCACCTGCCGAGATGCGCCTAGTCTACACCTTTCAGCACTAGTCAAGCGCACCTGCCGAGATGCGCTGAGTCTACACCTTTCAGCACTAGTCAAGCGCACCTGCCGAGATGCGCTGAGTCTACACCTTTCAGCACTAGTCAAGAGCACCTGCCGCGGAGCGCCTAGTCTACATCTTTCAGCACTACTCTAGCGCACCTGCCGCGGAGCGCCTAGTCTACACCTTTCAGCACTAGTCAAGGGCACCTGCCGCGGTGCGCCTAGTCTACACCTTTCAGCACTAGTCAGCGCACCTGCCGCGCTGCGCCTAGTCTACACCTCTCAGCACTAGTCAAGCGCACCTGCCGCGCAGCGCCTATTCTACACCTTTCAGCACTAGTCAAGCGCACCTGCCGCGGTGCGCCTAGTCTACACCTTTCAGCACTAGTCAGCGCAGCTGCCGCGCTGCGCCTAGTCTACACCTCTCAGCACCAGTCGAGCGCACCTGCCGCGGAGCGCCCATTCTTCTGCGTTCATCACTAGTCAAGCGCACCTGCCGAGATGCGCTTAGTCTACACCTTTCAGCACTAGTCAAGAGCACCTGCCGAGATGCGCCTAGTCTACACCTTTCAGAACTAGTCAAGCGCACCTGTCGCGGTGCAAATAGTCTTCCTGTTTCTGAACAAGTCAAGCGCACCTGCCACGGAGGGTCTAGCCCGCACCTTTCAGCACTCGTCAAGCGCACCTGCCGCGATGCGCCTAGTTTACACGTTTCAGCACTAGCCAAGCGCACCTGTCGCGGTGCATATAGTCTTCGTGTTTCTGAACAAGTTAAGCGCACCTGCCACGGAGCGTCTAGCCTGCACCTTTCAGCACTAGTCAAGCGCACCTGCCGAGATGCGCCTAGTCTACATCTTTCAGCACTAGTCAAGCGCACCTGCCGCGGTGCGCCCAGTCTTCTGCGTTCATCACTAGTCAAGCGCACCTGCCGAGATGCGCCTAGTCTACACCTTTCAGCACTAGTCAAGCGCACCTGCCGAGATGCGCCTAGTCTACACCTTTCAGCACTAGTCAAGCGCACCTGCGGAGATGCGACTAGTCTACACCTTTCAGCACTAGTCAAGCGCACCTGCCGAGATGCACCTAGTCTACGCCTTTCAGCACTAGTCAAGCGCACCTGCCGAGATGCGCCTAGTCTACACCTTTCAGCACTAGTCAAGCGCACCTGCCGAGATGCGCCTAGTCTACACCTTGCAGCACTAGTCAAGCGCACCTGCCGAGATGCACCTAGTCTACACCTTTCAGCACTAGTCAAGCGCACCTGCCGCGGAGCGCCAAGTCTACATCTTTCAGCACTAGTCTAGCGCACCTGCCGCGGTGCGCCCAGTCTTCTGCGTTCATCACTAGTCAAGCGCACCTGCCGAGATGCGCCTAGTCTACACCTTTCAGCACTAGTCAAGCGCACCTGCCGAGATGCACCTAGTCTACATCTTTCAGCACTAGTCAAGCGCACCTGCCGCGGTGCGCCCAGTCTTTTGCGTTCATCACTAGTCAAGCGCACCTGCCGAGATGCGCCTAGTCTACACCTTTCAGCACTAGTCAAGCGCACCTGCCGCGGAGCGCCTAGTCTACATCTTTCAGCACTAGTCAAGCGCACCTGCCGAGATGCGCCTAGTCTACACCTTTCAGCACTAGTCAAGCGCACCTGCCGCGGAGCTCCTAGTCTACATCTTTCAGCACTAGTCAAGCGCACCTGCCGCGGTGCGCCCAGTCTTCTGCGTTCATCACTAGTCAAGAGCACCTGCCGCGGTGCACCTAGTCTTCACTTTTCATCACTAGTCAAGCGCACCTGCCGCGGAGCGCCTAGTCTACATCTTTCAGCACTAGTCAAGCGCACCTGCCGCGGTGCGCCTAGTCTACACCTTTCAGCACTAGTCAAGCGCACCTGCCGAGATGCGCCTAGTCTATACTTTTCAGCACAAGTCAAGCGCACCTGTCGATATGCGCCTAGTCTACACCTTTCAGCACTTGTCAAGCGCACCTGCCGAGATGCGCCTAGTCTACACCTTTCAGCACTAGTCAAGCGCACCTGCCGAGATGCGCCTAGTCTACACCTTTCAGCACTAGGCAAGCGCACCTGCCGAGATGCGCCTAGTCTACACCTTGCAGCACTAGTCAAGCGCAACTGCCGAGATGCGCCTAGTCTACACCTTTCAGCACTAGTCAAGCGCACCTGCCGAGATGCACCTAGTCTACGCCTTTCAGCACTAGTCAAGCGCACCTGCCGCGGAGCGCCTAGTCTACATCTTTCAGCACTAGTCAAGCGCACCTGCCGCGGTGCGCCCAGTCTTCTGCGTTCATCACTAGTCAAGCGCACCTGCCGAGATGTGCCTAGTCTACACCTTTCAGCACTAGTCAAGCGCACCTGCCGAGATGCGCCTAGTCTACACCTTTCAGCACTAGTCAAGTGCACCTGCCGAGATGCGCCTAGTCTACACCTTGCAGCACTAGTCAAGCGCACCTGCCGAGATGCACCTAGTCTACACCTTTCAGCACTAGTCAAGCGCACCTGCCGAGATGCGCCTAGTCTACACCTTTCGGCACTAGGCAAGCGCACCTGCCGAGATGCGCCTAGGTCTACACCTTGCAGCACTAGTCAAGCGCACCTGCCGAGATGCACCTAGTCTACACCTTTCAGCACTAGTCAAGCGCACCTGCCGAGATGCGCCTAGTCTACACCTTTCGGCACTAGGCAAGCGCACCTGCCGGATGCGCCTAGTCTACACCTTGCAGCACTAGTCAAGCGCACCTGCCGAGATGCGCCTAGTCTACACCTTTCAGCACTAGTCAAGCGCACCTGCCGCGGAGCGCCTAGTCTACATCTTTCAGCACTAGTCAAGCGCACCTGCCGCGGTGCGCCCAGTCTTCCTGCGATCATCACAGTCAAGCGCACCTGCCGAGATGCGCCTAGTCTACACCTTTCAGCACTAGTCAAGCGCACCTGCCGAGATGCGCCTAGTCTACACCTTTCAGCACTAGTCAAGCGCACCTGCCGAGATGCGCCTAGTCTACACCTTTCAGCACTAGTCAAGCGCACCTGCCGAGATGCACCTAGTCTACGCCTTTCAGCACTAGTCAAGCGCACCTGCCGAGATGCGCCTAGTCTACACCTTTCAGCACTAGTCAAGCGCACCTGCCGAGATGCGCCTAGTCTACACCCTGCAGCACTAGTCAAGCGCACCTGCCGAGATGCACCTAGTCTACACCTTTCAGCACTAGTCAAGCGCACCTGCCGAGATGCGCCTAGTCTACACCTTTCAGCACTAGTCAAGCGCACCTGCCGCGGAGCGCCTAGTCTACATCTTTCAGCACTAGTCAAGCGCACCTGCCGCGGTGCGCCTAGTCTACACCTTTCAGCACTAGTCTAGCGCACCTGCCGAGATGCGCCTAGTCTATACCTTTCAGCACCTGCTGCGGCGCGCCTAGTCTACACCTTTCAGCACTAGTCAAGCGCGCCTGCTCCGGTGCACGCAGCCTTCTGCATTCATCACTAGTCAAGCGCACCTGCCGCGGAGCGTCTAGTCTACACCTTTCAGCACTAGTCAAGCGCACCTGCCGCGGTGCGCCTAATCTACACCTTTCAGCACTTGTCAAGCGCACCTACTCCGGTGCTCCCAGTCTTCTGCGTTCATCACTAGTCAAGCGCACCTGCCGCGGAGCGTCTAGTCTACATCTTACAGCACTGGTCAAGCGCACCTGCTCCGCTGCACATAGTCTTCTGCGTTCATCACAAGACAAGCGCACCTGCCGCGGTGCACCTAGTCTACACCTTTCAGCACTAGTGAAGCGCACCTGCCGCGGTGCACCTAGTCTTCACTTTTCATCACCAGTCAAGCGCACCCGCCCAAGTGCCCTTAGTCTTCACCATTCAGCACTAGTCAAGCGCACCTGCCGAGGAGCGCCTACTCTACACCTTTGAGCACTAGTCAAGCGCACCTGCCGCGGAGCGCCTAGTCTACACCTTTCAGCACTAGTCAAGCGCACCTGCCGATATGCGCCTAGTCTACACCTTTCAGCACTAGTGAAGTGCACCTGCCGAGATGCGCCTAGTCTACACCTTTCAGCACTACTCAAGCTCACCTGCCACGAAGCGCCTAGCCTGCACCTTTGAGCACTAGTCAAGCGCACCTGTCGCGGTGCATATAATCTTCATGTTTCTGAACAAGGCAAACGCACCAGCTGCGGTGCGCCTAGTCTACGCCTTTCGACACTATTCAAGCGCACCTGCCGACATGCGCCTAGTCTTCACCATTCAGTTCTGGTCAAGAGTACCTGCCGCGGGGCGCCTAGTCTACATCTATCTGCACTAGTCAAGCGCACCTTCCACGGAGCGCCAAGTCTACACCTTTCAGCACTAGTCAAGCGCACCTGCCGCGGTGAGCCTAGTCTACACCTTTCAGCACTAGTCAAGTGCACCTTCCGCGAAGCGCCTAGCCTACATCTGTCAGCACTAGTCAAGCGCACCTGCTCCGGTGCACCCAGCCTTCTGCATTCATCACTAGTCAAGCGCACCTGCCGCGGAGCGTCTTGTCTACATCTTTCAGCACTAGTCAAGCGCACCTTCCGCGAAGCGCCTAGCCTATATCTGTCAGCACTAGTCAAGCGCACCTGCCGCGGAGCGCCTAGTCTACACCTTTCAGCACTAGTCAAGGGCACCTGCCGCGGTGCGCCTAGTCTACACCTTTCAGCACTAGTCAGCGCACCTGCCGCGGAGCGCCTAGTCTACACCTTTCAGCACTAGTCAAGCGCACCTGCCGCGGTGCGCCTAGTCTACACCTTTCAGCACTAGTCAGCGCACCTGCCGCGCTGCGCCTAGTCTACACCTCTCAGCACCAGTCGAGCGCACCTGCCGCGGAGCGCCCAGTCTTCTGCGTTCATCACTAGTCAAGCGCACCTGCCGAGATGCGCTTAGTCTACACCTTTCAGCACTAGTCAAGAGCACCTGCCGAGATGCGCCTAGTCTACACCTTTCAGTACTAGTCAAGCGCACGTGCTGAGATGCGCCTAGTCTACACCTTTCAGCACTAGTCAAGCGCACCTGCCGAGATGCACCTAGTCTACGCCTTTCAGCACTAGTCAAGCGCACCTGCCGAGATGCGCTGACTCTACACCTTTCAGCACTAGTCAAGCGCACCTGCCGCGGAGCGCCTACTCTACATCTTTCAGCACTAGTCAAGCGCACCTGCCGCGGAGCCCCTAGTCTACATCTTTCAGCACTAGTCAAGCGCACCTGCCGCGGTGCGCCCAGTCTTCTGCGTTCATCACTAATCAAGCGCACCTGCCGAGATGCGCCTAGTCTACACCTTTCAGCACTAGTCAACCGCACCAGTCGAGATGCGCCTAGTCTACACCTTTCAGCACTAGTCAAGCGCACCTGCCGAGATGCACCTAGTCTACACCTTTCAGCACTTAGTCAAGCGCACCTGCCGAGATGCGCCTAGTCTACACCTTGCAGCACTAGTCAAGCCCACTTGCCGAGATGCACCTAGTCTACACCTTTCAGCACTAGTCATGCGCATCTGCCGAGATGCGAGTAGTCTACACCTTTCAGCACTAGTCAAGCGCACCTGCCGCGGAGTGCCTAGTCTACATCTTTCAGCACTAGTCAAGCGCACCTGCCGCCGTGCGCCCAGTCTTCTGCGTTCATCACTAGTCAAGCGCACCTGCCGAGATGCGCCTAGTCTACACCTTTCAGCACTAGTCAAGCGCACCTGCCGAGATGCGCCTAGTCTGCACCTTTCAGCACTTGTCAAGCGCAAATGCCGAGATGCGCCTAGTCTACACCTTTCAGCACTAATCAAGCGCACCTGCCGCGGAGCGCCTAGTCTACATCTTTCAGCACTAGTCAAGCGCACCTGCCACGGTGCGCCCAGTCTTCTGCGTTCATCACTAGTCAAGCGCACCTGCCGAGATGCGCCTAGTCTACAGCTTTCAGCACTAGTCAAGCGCACCTGCCGAGATGCGCGTAGTCTACAAATTTCAGCTCTAGTCAAGCGCACCTGCCGAGATGCGCCTAGTCTACACCTTTCAGCACTAGTCAAGCGCACCTGCCGAGATGCGCTGAGTCTACACCTTTCAGCACTAGTCAAGCGCACCTGCCGAGATGCGCTGAGTCTACACCTTTCAGCACTAGTCAAGCGCACCTGCCGAGATGCGCTGAGTCTACACCTTTCAGCACTAGTCAAGCGCACCTGCCGCGGTGCGCCTAGTCTACACTTTTCAGCACTGGTCAAGTGCACCTGCCGTGGAGCGCCTAGTCTTCACCTTTCAGCACTAGTCAAGCGCACCTGCTCCGGTGCACCCAGCCTTCTGCATTCATCACTAGTCAAGCGCACCTGCCGTGGAGCGTCTTGTCTACATCTTTCAGCACTAGTCAAGCGCACTTTCGCGGAGCGCCTAGGCTATATCTGTCAGCACTAGTCAAGCGCACCTGCCGCGGTGCGCCCAGACTTCTACGTTCATCACTTGTCGAGGGCACCTGCCGCGGTGCACCCAGTCTTCACTTTTCATCACGAGTCAAGCTCACCTGCCGCGGTGCGCCTAGTCTACACCTTTCAGCACTAGTCAAGCGCACCTGCCGTGGTTCGCTTAGTCTTCACCTTTCAGCACTGGTCAAGCGCGCCTGTCGCGTTGCATATAGTCTTCATGTTTCTGAACAAGGCAATCGCATCTGCTGCGGCGCCTAATCTACACCTCTCGGCCGGCACTAGTCAAGCGCACCTGCCGAGATGCGCGTAGTCTTCACATTTCAGCTCTGGTCAAGAGCATTTGCCGCGGAGCGCCTAGTCTACATCTTTCAGCACTAGTCAAGCGCACCTGTCGCGGAGCGCGTAGTCTACACGTTTCAGCACTAGTCAAGCGCACCTGCCGCGGTGCGCCTAGTCTACACCTTTCAGCACTAGTCAGCGCACCTGCCGCGCTGCGCATAGTCTACACCTCTCAGCACTAGTCAAGCGCACCTGCCGCGGAGCGCCTAGTCTACACCTTTCAGCACTAGTCAAGCGCACCTGCCGCGGTGCGCCTAGTCTACACCTTTCAGCACTAGTCAGCGCACCTGCCGCGCTGCGCCTAGTCTACACCTCTCAACACCAGTCGAGCGCACCTGCCGCGGAGCGCCCAGTCTTCTGCGTTCATCACTAGTCAAGCGCACCTGCCGAGATGCGCTTAGTCTACACCTTTCAGCACTAGTCAAGAGCACCTGCCGAGATGCGCCTAGTCTACACCTTTCAGTACTAGTCAAGCGCACGTGCTGAGATGCGCCTAGTCTACACCTTTCAGCACTAGTCAAGAGCACCTGCCGAGATGCGCCTAGTCTACACCTTTCAGCACTAGTCAAGCGCACGTGCTGAGATGCGCCTAGTCTACACCTTTCAGCACTAGTCAAGCGCACCTGCCGAGATGAACCTAGCCTACGCCTTTCAGCACTAGTGAAGCGCACCTGCCGAGATGCGCTGACTCTACACCTTTCAGCACTAGTCAAGCGCACCTGCCGCGGAGCGCCTACTCTACATCTTTCAGCACTAGTCAAGCGCACCTGCCGCGGTGCGCCCAGTCTTCTGCGTTCATCACTAATCAAGCGCACCTGCCGAGATGCGCCTAGTCTACACCTTTCAGCACTAGTCAACCGCACCTGCCGAGATGCGCCTAGTCTACACCTTTCAGCACTAGTCAAGCGCACCTGCCGAGATGCACCTAGTCTACACCTTTCAGCACTTAGTCAAGCGCACCTGCCGAGATGCGCCTAGTCTACACCTTGCAGCACTAGTCAAGCCCACTTGCCGAGATGCACCTAGTCTACACCTTTCAGCACTAGTCATGCGCACCTGCCGAGATGCGAGTAGTCTACACCTTTCAGCACTAGTCAAGCGCACCTGCCGCGGAGCGCCTAGTCTACATCTTTCAGCACTAGTCAAGCGCACCTGCCGCCGTGCGCCCAGTCTTCTGCGTTCATCACTAGTCAAGCGCACCTGCCGAGATGCGCCTAGTCTACACCTTTCAGCACTAGTCAAGCGCACCTGCCGAGATGCACCTAGTCTACACCTTTCAGCACTTAGTCAAGCGCACCTGCCGAGATGCGCCTAGTCTACACCTTGCAGCACTAGTCAAGCCCACTTGCCGAGATGCACCTAGTCTACACCTTTCAGCACTAGTCATGCGCACCTGCCGAGATGCGAGTAGTCTACACCTTTCAGCACTAGTCAAGCGCACCTGCCGCGGAGCGCCTAGTCTACATCTTTCAGCACTAGTCAAGCGCACCTGCCGCCGTGCGCCCAGTCTTCTGCGTTCATCACTAGTCAAGCGCACCTGCCGCGGAGCGCCTAGTCTACATCTTTCAGCACTAGTCAAGCGCACCTGCCACGGTGCGCCTAGTCTTCTGCGTTCATCACTAGTCAAGCGCACCTGCCGAGATGCGCCTAGTCTACAGCTTTCAGCACTAGTCAAGCGCACCTGCCGAGATGCGCCTAGTCTACAAATTTCAGCTCTAGTCAAGCGCACCTGCCGAGATGCGCCTAGTCTACACCTTTCAGCACTAGTCAAGCGCACCTGCCGAGATGCGCTGAGTCTACACCTTTCAGCACTAGTCAAGAGCACCTGCCGCGGAGCGCCTAGTCTACATCTTTCAGCACTAGTCAAGCGCACCTGCCACGGTGCGCCTAGTCTTCTGCGTTCATCACTAGTCAAGCGCACCTGCCGAGATGCGCCTAGTCTACAGCTTTCAGCACTAGTCAAGCGCACCTGCCGAGATGCGCCTAGTCTACAAATTTCAGCTCTAGTCAAGCGCACCTGCCGAGATGCGCCTAGTCTACACCTTTCAGCACTAGTCAAGCGCACCTGCCGAGATGCGCTGAGTCTACACCTTTCAGCACTAGTCAAGAGCACCTGCCGCGGAGCGCCTAGTCTACATCTTTCAGCACTACTCTAGCGCACCTGCCGCGGAGCGCCTAGTCTACACCTTTCAGCACTAGTCAAGGGCACCTGCCGCGGTGCGCCTAGTCTACACCTTTCAGCACTAGTCAGCGCACCTGCCGCGCTGCGCCTAGTCTACACCTCTCAGCACTAGTCAAGCGCACCTGCCGAGATGCGCCTAGTCTACACCTTGCAGCACTAGTCAAGCCCACTTGCCGAGATGCACTTAGTCTACACCTTTCAGCACTGGTCATGCGCACCTGCCGAGATGCGAGTAGTCTACACCTTTCAGCACTAGTCAAGCGCACCTGCCGCGGAGCGCCTAGTCTACATCTTTCAGCACTAGTCAAGCGCACCTGCCGCCGTGCGCCCAGTCTTCTGCGTTCATCACTAGTCAAGCGCACCTGCCGAGATGCGCCTAGTCTACACCTTTCAGCACTAGTCAAGGGCACCTGCCGAGATGCGCCTAGTCTGCACCTTTCAACACTTGTCAAGCGCAAATGCCGAGATGCGCCTAGTCTACACCTTTCAGCACTAATCAAGCGCACCTGCCGCGGAGCGCCTAGTCTACATCTTTCAGCACTAGTCAAGCGCACCTGCCACGGTGCGCGCAGTCTTCTGCGTTCATCACTAGTCAAGCGCACCTGCCGAGATGCGCCTAGTCTACAGCTTTCAGCACTAGTCAAGCGCACCTGCCGAGATGCGCCTAGTCTACAAATTTCAGCTCTAGTCAAGCGCACCTGCCGAGATGCGCCTAGTCTACACCTTTCAGCACTAGTCAAGCGCACCTGCCGAGATGCACCTAGTCTACACCTTTCAGCACTTAGTCAAGCGCACCTGCCGAGATGCGCCTAGTCTACACCTTGCAGCACTAGACAAGCCCACTTGCCGAGATGCACCTTGTCTACACCTTTCAGCACTGGTCATGCGCACCTGCCGAGATGCGAGTAGTCTACATCTTTCAGCACTAGTCAAGCGCACCTGCCGCCGTGCGCCCAGTCTTCTGCGTTCATCACTAGTCAAGCGCACCTGCCGAGATGCGCCTAGTCTACACCTTTCAGCACTAGTCAAGGGCACCTGCCGAGATGCGCCTAGTCTGCACCTTTCAACACTTGTCAAGCGCAAATGCCGAGATGCGCCTAGTCTACACCTTTCAGCACTAATCAAGCGCACCTGCCGCGGAGCGCCTAGTCTACATCTTTCAGCACTAGTCAAGCGCACCTGCCACGGTGCGCGCAGTCTTCAGCGTTCATCACTAGTCAAGCGCACCTGCCGAGATGCGCCTAGTCTACAGCTTTCAGCACTAGTCAAGCGCACCTGCCGAGATGCGCCTAGTCTACAAATTTCAGCTCTAGTCAAGCGCACCTGCCGAGATGCGCCTAGTCTACACCTTTCAGCACTAGTCAAGCGCACCTGCCGAGATGCGCTGAGTCTACACCTTTCAGCACTAGTCAAGCGCACCTGCCGCGGAGCGCCTAGTCTACACCTTTCAGCACTAGTCAAGCGCACCTGCCGCGGTGCGCCCAGTCATCTGCGTCCATCACTAGTCAAGTGCACCTGCTGAGATGCGCCTAGTCTACACCTTTCAGCACTAGTCAAGCGCACCTGCCGCCGTGCGCCCAGTCTTCTGCGTTCATCACTAGTCAAGCGCACCTGCCGAGATGCGCCTAGTCTACACCTTTCAGCACTAGTCAAGCGCACCTGCCGAGATGCGCCTAGTCTGCACCTTTCAGCACTTGTCAAGCGCAAATGCCAAGATGCGCCTAGTCTACACCTTTCAGCACTAATCAAGCGCACCTGCCGCGGAGCGCCTAGTCTACATCTTTCAGCACTAGTCATGCGCACCTGCCGAGATGCGAGTAGTCTACACCTTTCAGCACTAGTCAAGCGCACCTGCCGCGGAGCGCCTAGTCTACATCTTTCAGCACTAGTCAAGCGCACCTGCCGCCGTGCGCCCAGTCTTCTGCGTTCATCACTAGTCAAGCGCACCTGCCGAGATGCGCCTAGTCTACACCTTTCAGCACTAGTCAAGCGCTCCTGCCGAGATGCGCCTAGTCTACAGCTTTCAGCACTAGTCAAGCGCACCTGCCGAGATGCGCCTAGTCTACAAATTTCAGCTCTAGTCAAGCGCACCTGCCGAGATGCGCCTAGTCTACACCTTTCAGCACTAGTCAAGCGCACCTGCCGAGATGCGCTGAGTCTACACCTTTCAGCACTAGTCAAGCGCACCTGCCGCGGAGCGCCTAGTCTACACCTTTCAGCACTAGTCAAGCGCACCTGCCGCGGTGCGCCCAGTCATCTGCGTCCATCACTAGTCAAGTGCACCTGCTGAGATGCGCCTAGTCTACACCTTTCAGCACTAGTCAAGCGCACCTGCCGCCGTGCGCCCAGTCTTCTGCGTTCATCACTAGTCAAGCGCACCTGCCGAGATGCGCCTAGTCTACACCTTTCAGCACTAGTCAAGCGCACCTGCCGAGATGCGCCTAGTCTGCACCTTTCAGCACTTGTCAAGCGCAAATGCCAAGATGCGCCTAGTCTACACCTGTGAACTGAGTTTTGTGTACAGTCTTGCAGTGCGAGATATTAGCGTATATATATAGTGCGCTTACTTTAGTTTCACGTGTATATGTATATATGATAGATGTATAACGTTTAGTCTTAGTGACACGCGCGGCCGGCCGATATCGGCAGCGGCGCGCTATATGTATATTATTAGAGTTCGCTTATGCGCACAGAAGACAGGTGTGTCAAGAGGCGCGAAGAATTATGCTGACTAGAGAAGTTTGAATTCGAGTGTGTTCGCTGTAGTAGTGTGGCTGACTAGTTGAGTTGTAATCGAATTGAGTTCTGTCTATTTGTTTCTTATTAAACTGAAAAGATATTAAACTGTGTTGCTGATTAATTCAGGTTATACTTATACGTAGAATTAGTGTTCAAAAGGTGAACGTTAAATAGGCGTTAAGTACGAAGAGAACAAGGATTTAATCAGAAGGATTGTCAACGGAAGGATTGGGTTGACATTATTGGTGGCAGTGACGGTGTGGATAAGAACTCACGGTGGATAAGAACTCACGGTGGATAAGAACTCACGGTGGATAAGAACTCACGGTGGATAAGAACTCACGGTGGATAAATACTCACGGTGGAATAAATACTCACGGTGGATATAAACTCACAGTGGATTAAAATTCACGTTATCACCTCTTTCGGCGGATAGAAGAATCTACGACGGTGATAAAAGAATTTACAACGGTGTTAAAAGAATTTACGCGTTGTGTGCTGTGTGACGTGTCTTCGATATCAACGACGGTGGAACACGAGAAACGGTATAAAAATTTCGTTGTTTTTCACGAACAAATACAAAAGAAATCCCGTTTGTTTATCGATTCACACAACAAGAAAAACTGTGACTTCTTTGAAAAGAGAAATCACCAAAGTAAACAAGTAAGATGGAGAAACTAAGTGCTGAAAGACAAGCAGATATTAAGAAGATGTCTACGGAAAGGCTAAAACAGCGTTTGTTGAAAGCCGGTTTTAAAGAAGAACAATTAGAAGGTATGTCACGTGGTGACATGATGCAGGAACTCGCCGATGTGTGGGTTAAAGAAGAAGTCGAAGAAGAAGGTGCAGTTGGCGGTGCCGTAGAAAAGGCTATTGAAAAACCGCCTGCGCCTATGTCTATGGAAATGTTAATACAGTGGATGATGATGAAAGAAGAAAGAGAGGAGAAACGGAGACAAGAAGAGAAAGAGCTGAGACAAGAAGCAGAACGTGTAAGACAAGACGAATTGCGCTTGCAGAGAGAGAAAGAAGAGAAAGCAGAACGTCTGCAGAGAGAGAAAGAAGAGAAAGCAGAACGTCTGCAGAGAGAGAAAGAAGAGAAAGCGGAACTGGCAAGGCAAGAAGAATTGCGCTTGCAGAGAGAGAAAGAAGAGAAAGCGGAACTTGCAAGGCAAGAAGAATTGCGCTTGCAGAGAGAGAAAGAAGAGAAAGCGGAACTTGCAAGGCAAGAGGAATTGCGTCTGCAAAGAGAGAGAGAAGATAAAGCAGAACAAGTGCGTAAGGCAGAACTTGAATTGCAAAAGAATCAGTTTGAGATTCAGTTAGAACAGTTGAAAAGAGATAGGGAAGATGCTGAAAGAAGAAGACTGGAGCAGATGATTGAATTTGAAAGAGCTAGAAAAAGTGATGAAGAGGTTCGTCAGCAACAGATTGAAGCAAAGAGAATGCGTGAAGAAGAAAAAGAAAAAGCGCGAACGTTAGAGTTGGAACGTGCAGAACAGATCAGACAAGAAGAACTCAAATTTCAGAAAGAAAGTTTGGAAAAGGCAGAGATAGAAAGACAAGAACGTCTGAAACTGGAGAAATCAAAATTGACATTGAAAGAAACGCAAATGAGAGAAGAACGGGAAGCAGAAAGAAGGAAGCAGCAAGAAAGTGAAACTTTGGTGTCAAAAATTAAGAAAATAGGTGATGCAATGAAGCATGTATTGCCTCAAATGCCAACTGATATGATGGAGGTGCCATTATATTTTGAAACAGTCGAGAACGCGTTTCGCAGTTTTGCTGTGGAAAAGCCGTTTTGGGTTAAATTATTACTACCATTGATGACGCCGAAAGCTCGAACCGTTCTGAATAGATTGTCATACGATGATCTAGACAATTATGATAGAGTCAAGCAGCACTTATTAAAAGAATTTAAGTTGACTTCGAGAGAATACAGAGCCAGATTTGTGGATGCTAAGAAGACAACAGAAGAGACTTATACGATGTTTACGGCAAGACTTAAGAACTTGCTAAACTATTACGTGAGAAGTCGAAACGTGAACAGAGAGTATGATACTGTCAACCCAATCCTTCCGTTGACAATCCTTGTTATTAAATCCTTGTTCTCTTCGTACTTAACGCCTATTTAACGTTCACCTTTTGAACACTAATTCTACGTATAAGTATAACCTGAATTAATCAGCAACACAGTTTAATATCTTTTCGTTTAATAAAAAACAAACAGACAGAACTCAATTCGATTACAACTCAACTAGTCAGCCACACTACTACAGCGAACACACTCGAATTCAAACTTCTTCTCTAGTCAGCATAATTCTTCGCGCCTTCCCTGTCTTCTGCGCCTCTAGAAATCTAATTATAGACATAGCGCGGCCGCCTGCTGATATCAGCCGGTCACGCGCTTCACTAAGTACAACTGAACGTGATACATCTATCATATATACATATACACGTGAAACTAAAGTAAGCGCACTATATATATACGCTAATATCTCGCACTGCAAGACTGTACACAAAACACAGTTCACATTACCTCCTTCCTTTTTCTGGAATTGAGCAAATTAAATTTCAAAATTTGCGAAATTACCAAAATACATGAAACATACATATATATCTAACTAATTAATGAACAGTCTTACGATTACTTATAACCTTGACAAACAATCAGCAATAATATTCAATCTGCCCTTCTTGTACTTCACCTCAACATCAAAAGTTTGTAAGGCTAACGCCCAACGCACAAGTTTAGCAGACTTAGACATTGACTCAGTCAAATATGTAAGAGGATTGTGATCAGTAAAAATGAAAATTTTTGATCCAATTATAATTTCTTTTAACTTGTTTAAAGCCCAAACAATAGCATAGGCTTCCTTTTCCACAGTAGCCCATCTCTTCTGGGTATCAGTTAACTTCTGACTGATAAATGACACAGGGCGTTCTATTCCCTTGTCGTCCATCTGTGTTAAAACAGCACCGACTGCAAAGTCACTACTATCGCAGTACAAATTGAATGGTTTTCCCACTTCAAAAACATATAACACTACTTTGGATCGCACAGCCTCTTTAAGTAAATCAAATGCTTGCTGATGTTCAACAGTCCAATCAATCTTATCAGAAACACGTTTACTAGTTAAATCAGATAAAGGTCTCGCAATCTGTGCAAAGTCCTTAATAAACTGTCTGTAATAATTAAAAAATCCAAGCAGTTGCTTAACTTGCTTCTTAGTTTCTGGGATCTTCAAATTAGTCAAACTTTCAATTCTGTCTGGATTCATCTTTATCTTACCAGACCCAACTACATGACCGATAAACCTTACCTCACTCTTACCAAATATGCATTTTTTCAAATTCAAAGTAACGTTATGCAATCTCATTTGCATCAAAAATGCATCTAGATGCTGCAAGTGAACTTTCCAACTGTCAGAATGCACAGCAATGTCATCAACATACGGTTCTGCAAAGTCACTTATAGGCTGTAAAACTAAATTTATCGCCTTAACAAAAGTTCGGCCTGAATTTATCATTCCAAAAGGAACACGAGTAAATTCATACAGTCCATTATGTGTTACAAAAGCTGTCTTCCATTGATCAGATTGTTTTACAGGACAAGTCCAATAAGCACTTCGACAGTCCAAAATGGAAATCACA
Organism: Allolobophora icterica; assembly: GCA_963556255.1. Taxonomy (NCBI): domain Eukaryota; kingdom Metazoa; phylum Annelida; class Clitellata; order Crassiclitellata; family Lumbricidae; genus Allolobophora; species Allolobophora icterica. Next base: position 7,678,442 of record OY744617.1, on the reverse strand, counting down.
TTAGACTTTCCAACTTTGTTCAAAACGTCTCTGACAATCGGCATCGGATATTTACAATCCACTGTGAATGAGTTAATGTATCTGTAGTCACAGGCAAGTCTTAAAGATCCGTCTTTCTTTTTAACAATAACCAAAGGGCTTGCCATTCTGCTCGATGATGGTTTAATAATGTTTGTTTTTAACATTTCTTTGATCTGACGTTCCACTTCTGCTCGATAAATCAAAGGAATTCGGTATGCTGCAAATTCCTTTTCACGAAATCCTGGCTTTAGTTCAATTTCATGTTCAACCAATGTACATAATCCGGGTTTTTCTGAAAATCTGTCACAGTATTTGTTCAAAACTTTCAACAACTGTTCTTGCTGAGTTACTGTCAAATGGCTAATTTGTTCAGGATCGAGGTTAAGTGAATTCTTGTCATCTTGAACCTCATTCCTCATTGGTAATTCAACCACTGAACCAAAATCTTCATCTTCTTCAACGATTAGACCACAACTTAATGCTCGAGTAATATATTTTCTGATCTTGTTGGCGTGAATTATTTTTCGACCATTTTCACCCATATCGACTAAATAAGAGTACTTTGATCTTCGATGTATGATCGTACATGGACCATGCCATCGAGAAATAAGTTTGTTTGTTGACGTTGGATACAAAACAATGACTTTCTCACCAGCTTCAAATTCTTTGTGCTTTGCTCTCTTGTTATACTGATTCGTGTATTGTAATTGCTTTTCTCGAGAGTAGGATTCTGCAAACAATAATGCTTTCTCCATATTTTCTTTGAGTTCTTTCAAATACTTTTCTGGTTTAACTCCAACATGAGGTGGTAAGTTTATTTCTCTAGTCCAACTCTCTTTTAATATTGCCAATGGTCCTCTCGGAATTTTCCCATAGACAAGCATATATGGTGATACTCCAGTAGTTGCATTCGGCACTTCTCGTAATGCCCACACTGTGAAAGGAATTATCTTGTGCCATTTCCTCGGGTTGTCTATTATCACATGATGGATCATCTTTTTAAATGTCTGATTCCATCTTTCTACTAATCCAGCAGCCTCTGGGTGTCCTGGTGTGTCGAATCGTGGACTACAGCCCATTAAATTGAGAAATTCTCTTGTCAAACTGGCTGTGAAGTTCGTTCCTTGGTCACTTGTAATCACGGACGGCACACCAACGTTCATAAACAGTTCCGTCAACGCTTCACACACAGCCTTCGCTGTCAGCGATTTCAATAAGAAGATTGTAGGCCATCTGGTGCACGAGTCCACAATGCATAAACAATACTTGTGACCTGCAGCAGATACTGGATCGATCGGGCCAACGAGGTCCATCGTCATTCTCTTGAAGGCGACCTCTTCTCTTGAGACCGGAGTGATAGGCACTCTATCCATCACCAGACTCCTTGCCTTTAGTTGACATTTCTCACAAGACTTACAAAATTTCACGATGTCTCTTCTCATCTTTGGCCATACAAAGGACAACTTTATTCGTTCTCTTGTTTTCTCTTCTCCTAGATGTCCTCCAAATACCGACTCATGTGCCAACTCCATCACTTTAATTCGTCTCTCTTTTGGTAACACTAGTTGATATATCGTCTGGTCTAATATCTGATATTTCTTATGCAATAAACCGTTGATCACACAGAATTCAGATTCTTTCTCTTGTGCTAACTTCCACCACGGCTTCAACGATTCATCCTTACTCTGTTGCTCTTCGAACTTCTTCGAATCGGCAATCTGCACCTTTTGTTCTTCATCCATCTCTTCATCTCTATACAAGTCTCCTATCCCCACATCACATTCATTGTCTTCTTCAGTTTCATTTAATGTGCCATTCTCGCATGCAGCCATCTTTTGCTCGTTTATCTCTGATGTTACACCATCTCGCGATAAGCTTCGTTGCTCATTACTTTCGTTTTCCTCATCACTTGAACTTTCAGTTTCACTCTTCTCATCAACATCTACCATTTCCTGTTTCCGACTCTGCGCTCTCGTCATTACATTTGCTCGTACACTCACATCTCCTTGTATCGTTTTGACCTTCATCTGTGGTACGGCTTTTAATTCGGCAATTATCTCTGGATGCAACAAGAATCTTTCTGTACTGCCCATCTTTGCAATACTAGCACACATCAAGGTGACATAAGGTGTAAGTGAACACTGGATTTTACGCGGAAATCCCTCTTCTTCCACGTCACTACCACACAGTCTAACATCCACTTTCACTAACTTCGCAGGAATGGCATCTCCTGCCACACATTGCAAATTCACTTTACCAATTTGTTCCACCTTCATGCCTTCCAGTAATTCTTCACTAATCACCGGAATTTCTGCACCCGAGTCGCTCAGTGCTTTGACTTTCACTGGCTCTTTACCGTCTACTCCACGAATTTCAACCTCGACATATTGCAAGAACGATTTCTTCAATATTCGATTGTCATCTTTTCCTATGACTTCTCTCTGAATTCCAGCATCCAATAGAATTTCTTTTTGAATACCACATTTCATTACTGACTTTACTTCAGTCTCTTGGTTTTCTTGACTCGCGGTTTGATTATCTGTATCACTAACCACTTGAATCAAATTCACCCTTGTGTGTTCTTGATTTCTGCTAGAACTAGCTGCTGCCACTGGAACTGGACAAAATTTAACCAAATGTTTGTCTGAACCACAGTTGTGACAACGCTTCACCACTGTATGGTATGGTTGTGAAATACCTCGTTGTTCATTTCCTTCATATCTCTTATACTGCGTAAACGATGTGTTGCCTTCCCTCTTGGCAAACGGCGCTGACGATTTGTTAAATCCCTGACGACCAAACGTCACTTCTCTGGTTTCATTGGGTACAGGGACACTAGCCTTGACTTCTTTACCTTTGAACTGATTCCCTGTTTCTGGATTACTTTTCCACTTTCCACTCTGGCTTTGGTTTACGGAACGTTGAGAAGGATAACTGTTTATATTTGGAAATGCAAACCCAATTCGATTGTTTACATGAATGTCTGCTAGGTCTGCCACTGCACTAGCTTGGAGACAGTCAGTTCCTTCCTTCGACAATACAAATTGTAGTGGACCTGGCGGTAAACATTCTTTCAGCTTATCCGCTACCAGCAAATCAAAGAGCGTATCATACTCTCTGTTCACGTTTCGACTTCTCACGTAATAGTTTAGCAAGTTCTTCAGTCTTGCCGTAAACATCGTATAAGTCTCTTCTGTCGTCTTCTTAGCATCCACAAATCTGGCTCTGTATTCTCTCGAGGTCAATTTAAATTCTTTTAATAAGTGCTGCTTGACTTTATCGTAATTGTCTAGATCATCGAATGACAATCTATTCAGAACAGTTCGAGCTTTCGGCGTCATCAATGGTAGTAATAATTTAACCCAAAACGGCTTCTCCACAGCAAAGCTACGAAATGCGTTCTCGACTGTTTCAAAATATAATGGCACCTCCATCATATCAGTTGGCATTTGAGGCAATACATGCTTCATTGCATCACCTATTTTCTTAATTTTTGACACCAAAGTTTCACTTTCTTGCTGTTTCCTTCTTTCTGCTTCCCGTTCTTCTCTCATTTGCGTTTCTTTCAATGTCAATTTTGATTTCTCCAGTTTCAGACGTTCTTGTCTTTCGGCCTCTGCCTTTTCCAAACTTTCTTTCTGAAATTTGAGTTCTTCCTGTCTGATCTGTTCTGCGCGTTCTAATTCTAACGTTCGCGCTTTTTCTTTTTCTTCCTCACGTATTCTCTTTGCCTCAATCTGTTGCTGACGTACCTCTTCATCACTTTTTCTAGCTTTTTCAACTTCAATCATCTGCTCCAATCTTCTTCTTTCAGCATCTTCCCTATCTCTTTTCAACTGTTCTAACTGAATCTCAAACTGATTCTTTTGCAATTCAAGTTCTGCCTTACGCACTTGTTCTGCTTTATCTTCTCTCTCTCTCTGAAGACGCAATTCTTCTTGCCTTGCTAGTTCCGCTTTCTCTTCTTTCTCTCTCTGCAAGCGCAATTCTTCTTGCCTTGCAAGTTCCGCTTTCTCTTCTTTCTCTCTCTGCAAGCGCAATTCTTCTTGCCTTGCAAGTTCCGCTTTCTCTTCTTTCTCTCTCTGCAGACGTTCTGCTTTCTCTTCTTTCTCTCTCTGCAGACGCTCTGCTTTCTCTTCTTTCTCTCTCTGCAGACGCTCTGCTTTCTCTTCTTTCTCTCTCTGCAAGCGCAATTCGTCTTGTCTTACACGTTCTGCTTCTTGTCTCAGCTCTTTCTCTTCCTGTCTTCGTCTCTCCTCTCTTTCTTTCTCTTCTTGCCTCGTCATCATCATCCACTGCATCAACATCTCCATAGACATAGGCGCAGGTGGTTTTTCAATAGCCTTTTCTACGGCACCGCCAACGGCACCTTCTTCTTCGACTTCTTCTTTCACCCACACTTCGACGAGTTCTTGCATCATGTCACCACGTGACATACCTTCCAATTGCTCTTCTTTAAAACCGGCTTTCAACAAACGCTGTTTTAGCCTTTCCGTAGACATCTTCTTAATATCTGCTTGTCTTTCAGCACTTAATTTCTCCATCTTACTTGTTTACTTTGGTGATTTCTCTTTTAAAAGAAGTCACGGTTTTTCTTTTTATATTTGTTCGTGAAAAACAACGAAATTTTTTATACCGTTTTCTCGTGTTCCACCGTCGTTGATATCGTAAACTCGTCACACAGCACACAACGCGTAGATTCTTCTAACACCGTCGTAGATTCTTCTAACACCGTTGTAAATTCTTTTATCACCGTCGTAGATTCTTTTATCCGCCGAAAGAGGTGATAACGTGAATTTTAATCCACTGTGAGTTTATATCCACCGTGAGTATTATCCACCGTGAGTTCTTATCCACCGTGAGTTCTTTTCCACCGTGAGTTCTTTATCCACACCGTCACTGCCACCAATAATGTCAACCCAATCCTTCCGTTGACAATCCTTGTTATTAAATCCTTGTTCTCTTCGTACTTAACGCCTATTTAACGTTCACCTTTTGAACACTAATTCTACGTATAAGTATAACCTGAATTAATCAGCAACACAGTTTAATATCTTTTCGTTTAATAAAAAACAAACAGACAGAACTCAATTCGATTACAACTCAACTAGTCAGCCACACTACTACAGCGAACACACTCGAATTCAAACTTCTTCTCTAGTCAGCATAATTCTTCGCGCCTTCCCTGTCTTCTGCGCCTCTAGAAATCTAATTATAGACATAGCGCGGCCGCCTGCTGATATCAGCCGGTCACGCGCTTCACTAAGTACAACTGAACGTGATACATCTATCATATATACATATACACGTGAAACTAAAGTAAGCGCACTATATATATACGCTAATATCTCGCACTGCAAGACTGTACACAAAACACAGTTCACATTCATTGTCTTCTTCAGTTTCATTTAATGTGCCATTCTCGCATGCAGCTCTTTGATTTGCTGGTAGCGGATAAGCTGAAAGAATGTTTACCGCCAGGTCCACTACAGTTTGTATTGTCAAAAGAAGGAACTGACTGTCTCCAAGCTAGTGCAGTGGCAGACTTAGCAGACATTCATGTAAACAATCGAATTGGGTTTGCGATCCCAAATATAAACAGTTATCCTTCTCAACGTTCCGTAAACCAAAGCCAGAGTGGAAAGTGGAAAAGTAATTCAGGAACAGGGAATCAGTTCATAGGTAAAGAAGTCAAGGCTAGTATCCCTGTACCCAATGAGACCAGAGAAGTGACGTTTGGTCGTCAGGGATTTAACAAATCGTCAGCGCCGTTTGCCAAGAGGGAAGGCAACACATCGTTTACGCAGTATAAGAGAAATGAAGGAAATGAACAACGAGGTATGGTGGTGAAGCGTTGTCACAACTGTGGTTCAGACAAACATTTGGTTAAATTTTGTCCAGTTCCAGTGGCAGCAGCTAGTTCTAGCAGAAATCAAGAACACACAAGGGTGAATTTGATTCAAGTGGTTAGTGATACAGATAATCAAACCGCGAGTCAAGAAAACCAAGAAACTGAAGTAAAGTCAGTAATGAAATGTGGTATTCAAAAAGAAATTCTATTGGATGCTGAAATTCAGAGAGAAGTCATAGGAAAAGATGACAGTCGAATGTTGAAGAAATCGTTCTTGCAATATGTCGAGGTTGAAATTCGTGGAGTAGACGGTAAAGAGCCAGTGAAAGTCAAAGCACTGAGCGACTCGGGTGCAGAGATTCCGGTGATTAGTGAAGAATTACTGGAAGGCATGAAGGTGGAACAAATTGGAAAAGTGAATTTGCAATGTGTGGCAGGAGATGCCATTCCTGCGAAGTTAGTGAAAGTGGATGTTAGACTGTGTGGTAGTGACGTGGAAGAAGAGGGATTTCCGCGTAAAATCCAGTGTTCACTTACACCTTATGTCACCTTGATGTGTGCTAGTATTGCAAAGATGGGCAGTACAGAAAGATTCTTGTTGCATCCAGAGATAATTGCCGAATTAAAAGCCGTACCACAGATGAAGGTCAAAACGATACAAGGAGATGTGAGTGTACGAGCAAATGTAATGACGAAAGCGCAGAGTCGGAAACAGGAAATGGTAGATGTTGATGAGAAGAGTGAAACTGAAAGTTCAAGTGATGAGGAAAACGAAAGTAATGAGCAACGAAGCTTATCGCGAGATGGTATAACATCAGAGATGAATGAGCAAGAGATGGCTGCATGCGAGAATGGCACATTAAATGAAACTGAAGAAGACAATGAATGTGATGTGGGGATAGGAGACTTGTATAGAGATGAAGAGATGGACGAAGAACAAAAGGTGCAGATTGCCGATTCGAAGAAGTTCGAAGAGCAACAGAGAAATGATGAATCATTGAAGCCGTGGTGGAAGTTAGCACAAGAGAAAGAATCTGAATTCTGTGTGATCAACGGTTTATTGCATAAGAAATATCAGATATTAGACCAGACGATATATCAACTAGTGTTACCAAAAGAGAGACGAATTAAAGTGATGGAATTGGCGCATGAATCGGTATTTGGAGGACATCTAGGAGAAGAGAAAACAAGAGAACGAATAAAATTATCTTTTGTATGGCCAAAGATGAGAAGAGACATTGTGAAATTTTGTAAGTCTTGCGAGAAGTGTCAACTAAAGGCAAGGAGTCTTGTGATGGATAGAGTGCCTATCACTCCGGTCTCAAGAGAAGAGGTCGCCTTCAGGAGAATGACAATGGACCTAATAGACAACCCGAGGAAATGGCACAAGAAAATTCCTTTTCACGAAAAGCATTTGAAAGAACTCAAAGAAACTACGGAGAAAGCATTATTGTTTGCAGAATCTTACTCTCAAGAAAAGCAGTTACAATACCCAAATCAGTATAACAAGAGAGCAAGGCACAAAGGAATTTGCAGCATATCGAATTCCTTTGATTTATCGAGCAGAAGTGGAACGTCAGATCAAAGAAATGTTAAAAACAAACATTATCAAACCATCATCGAGCAGAATGGCAAGCCCTTTGGTTATTGTTAAAAAGAAAGACGGATCTTTGAGACTTGCCTGTGACTACAGATACATTAACTCATTCACAGTGGATTGTAAATATCCGATGCCGATTGTCAGAGACGTTTTAAACAAAGTTGGAAAGTCTAATGTGATTTCTATTTTGGACTGTCGAAGTGCTTATTGGACTTGTCCTGTAAAACAATCTGATCAATGGAAGACAGCTTTTGTAACACATAATGGACTGTATGAATTTACTCGTGTTCCTTTTGGAATGATAAATTCAGGCCGAACTTTTGTTAAGGCGATAAATTTAGTGTTACAGCCTATAAGTGACTTTGCAGAACCGTATGTTGATGACATTGCTGTGCATTCTGACAATTGGAAAGTTCACTTGCAGCATCTAGATGCATTTTTGATGCAAATGAGACTGCATAACGTTACCTTAAATTTGAAAAAATGCATATTTGGTAAGTCTGAAGTAAGGTTTATCGGTCATGTGGTTGGGTCTGGTAAGATAAAGATGAATCCAGACAGAATTGAAAGTTTGACTAATTTGAAGATCCCAGAAACTAAGAAGCAAGTTAAGCAACTGCTTGGATTTTTTAATTATTACAGACAGTTTATTAAGGACTTTGCACAGATTGCGAAACCGCTATCTGATTTAACTAGTAAACGTGTTTCTAATAAGATTGATTGGACTGTTGAACATCAGCAAGCATTTGATTTACTTAAAGAGGCTGTGCGATCCAAAGTAGTGTTATATGTTTTTGAAGTGGGAAAACCATTCAATTTGTACTGCGATAGTAGTGACTTTGCAGTCGGTGCTGTTTTAACACAGATGGACGACAAGGGAATAGAACGCCCTGTGTCATTTATCAGTCAGAAATTAACTGATACCCAGAAGAGATGGGCTACTGTGGAAAAGGAAGCCTATGCTATTGTTTGGGCTCTAAACAAGTTAAAAGAAATTATAATTGGATCAAAAATTTTCATTTTTACTGATCACAATCCTCTTACATATTTGACTGAGTCAATGTCTAAGTCTGCTAAACTTGTGCGTTGGGCGTTAGCCTTACAAACTTTTGATGTTGAGGTGAAGTACAAGAAGGGCAGATTGAATGTTATTGCTGATTGTTTGTCAAGGTTATAAGTAATCGTAAGACTGTTTATTAATTAGTTAGATATATATGTATGTTTCATGTATTTTGGTAATTTCGCAAATTTTGAAATTTAATTTGCTCAATTCCAGAAAAAGGAAGGAGGTAATGTGAACTGAGTTTTGTGTACAGTCTTGCAGTGCGAGATATTAGCGTATATATATAGTGCGCTTACTTTAGTTTCACGTGTATATGTATATATGATAGATGTATAACGTTTAGTCTTAGTGACACGCGCGGCCGGCCGATATCGGCAGCGGCGCGCTATATGTATATTATTAGAGTTCGCTTATGCGCACAGAAGACAGGTGTGTCAAGAGGCGCGAAGAATTATGCTGACTAGAGAAGTTTGAATTCGAGTGTGTTCGCTGTAGTAGTGTGGCTGACTAGTTGAGTTGTAATCGAATTGAGTTCTGTCTATTTGTTTCTTATTAAACTGAAAAGATATTAAACTGTGTTGCTGATTAATTCAGGTTATACTTATACGTAGAATTAGTGTTCAAAAGGTGAACGTTAAATAGGCGTTAAGTACGAAGAGAACAAGGATTTAATCAGAAGGATTGTCAACGGAAGGATTGGGTTGACAACACCTTTCAGAACTAATCAAGCGCACCTGCCGCGGAGCGCCTAGTCTACATCTTTCAGCACTAGTCATGCGCACCTGCCGAGATGCGAGTAGTCTACACCTTTCAGCACTAGTCAAGCGCACCTGCCGCGGAGCGCCTAGTCTACATCTTTCAGCACTAGTCAAGCGCACCTGCCGCCGTGCGCCCAGTCTTCTGCGTTCATCACTAGTCAAGCGCACCTGCCGAGATGCGCCTAGTCTACACCTTTCAGCACTAGTCAAGCGCACCTGCCGAGATGCGCCTAGTCTGCACCTTTCAGCACTTGTCAAGCGCAAATGCCAAGATGCGCCTAGTCTACACCTTTCAGCACTAATCAAGCGCACCTGCCGCGGAGCGCCTAGTCTACATCTTTCAGCACTAGTCAAGCGCACCTGCCACGGTGCGCCTAGTCTTCTGCGTTCATCACTAGTCAAGCGCACCTGCCGAGATGCGCCTAGTCTACAGCTTTCAGCACTAGTCAAGCGCACCTGCCGAGATGCGCCTAGTCTACAAATTTCAGCTCTAGTCAAGCGCACCTGCCGAGATGCGCCTAGTCTACACCTTTCAGCACTAGTCAAGCGCACCTGCCGAGATGCGCTGAGTCTACACCTTTCAGCACTAGTCAAGCGCTCCTGCCGAGATGCGCTGAGTCTACACCTTTCAGCACTAGTCAAGAGCACCTGCCGCGGAGCGCCTAGTCTACATCTTTCAGCACTACTCTAGCGCACCTGCCGCGGAGCGCCTAGTCTACACCTTTCAGCACTAGTCAAGGGCACCTGCCGCGGTGCGCCTAGTCTACACCTTTCAGCACTAGTCAGCGCACCTGCCGCGCTGCGCCTAGTCTACACCTCTCAGCACTAGTCAAGCGCACCTGCCGCGGAGCGCCTATTCTACACCTTTCAGCACTAGTCAAGCGCACCTGCCGCGGTGCGCCTAGTCTACACCTTTCAGCACTAGTCAGCGCACCTGCCGCGCTGCGCCTAGTCTACACCTCTCAGCACCAGTCGAGCGCACCTGCCGCGGAGCGCCCAGTCTTCTGCGTTCATCACTAGTCAAGCGCACCTGCCGAGATGCGCTTAGTCTACACCTTTCAGCACTAGTCAAGAGCACCTGCCGAGATGCGCCTAGTCTACACCTTTCAGTACTAGGCAAGCGCACCTCCCGAGATGCGCCTAGTCTACACCTTTCAGCACTAGTCAAGCGCACGTGCTGAGATGCGCCTAGTCTACACCTTTCAGCACTAGTCAAGCGCACCTGCCGAGATGCACCTAGTCTACGCCTTTCAGCACTAGTGAGGCGCACCTGCCGAGATGCGCTGACTCTACACCTTTCAGCACTAGTCAAGCGCACCTGCCGCGGAGCGCCTACTCTACATCTTTCAGCACTAGTTAAGCGCACCTGCCGCGGTGCGCCCAGTCTTCTGCGTTCATCACTAATCAAGCGCACCTGCCGAGATGCGCCTAGTCTACACCTTTCAGCACTAGTCAACCGCACCTGCCGAGATGCGCCTAGTCTACACCTTTCAGCACTAGTCAAGCGCACCTGCCGAGATGCACCTAGTCTACACCTTTCAGCACTTAGTCAAGCGCACCTGCCGAGATGCGCCTAGTCTACACCTTGCAGCACTAGTCAAGCCCACTTGCCGAGATGCACCTAGTCTACACCTTTCAGCACTAGTCATGCGCACCTGCCGCGGAGCGCCTACTCTACATCTTTCAGCACTAGTCAAGCGCACCTGCCGCGGTGCGCCCAGTCTTCTGCGTTCATCACTAATCAAGCGCACCTGCCGAGATGCGCCTAGTCTACACCTTTCAGCACAAGTCAACCGCACCTGCCGAGATGCGCCTAGTCTACACCTTTCAGCACTAGTCAAGCGCACCTGCCGAGATGCACCTAGTCTACACCATTCAGCACTTAGTCAAGCGCACCTGCCGAGATGCGCCTAGTCTACACCTTGCAGCACTAGTCAAGCCCACTTGCCGAGATGCACCTAGTCTACACCTTTCAGCACTGGTCATGCGCACCTGCCGAGATGCGAGTAGTCTACACCTTTCAGCACTAGTTAAGCGCACCTGCCGCGGAGCGCCTAGTCTACATCTTTCAGCACTAGTCAAGCGCACCTGCCGCCGTGCGCCCAGTCTTCTGCGTTCATCACTAGTCAAGCGCACCTGCCGAGATGCGCCTAGTCTACACCTTTCAGCACTAGTCAAGGGCACCTGCCGAGATGCGCCTAGTCTGCACCTTTCAACACTTGTCAAGCGCAAATGCCGAGATGCGCCTAGTCTACACCTTTCAGCACTAATCAAGCGCACCTGCCGCGGAGCGCCTAGTCTACATCTTTCAGCACTAGTCAAGCGCACCTGCCACGGTGCGCGCAGTCTTCTGCGTTCATCACTAGTCAAGCGCACCTGCCGAGATGCGCCTAGTCTACACCTTTCAGCACTAGTCAAGCGCACCTGCCGAGATGCGCCTAGTCTACAAATTTCAGCTCTAGTCAAGCGCACCTGCCGAGATGCGCCTAGTCTACACCTTTCAGCACTAGTCAAGCGCACCTGCCGAGATGCGCTGAGTCTACACCTTTCAGCACTAGTCAAGCGCACCTGCCGAGATGCGCTGAGTCTACACCTTTCAGCACTAGTCAAGAGCACCTGCCGAGATGCGCTGAGTCTACACCTTTCAGCACTAGTCAAGCGCACCTGCCGAGATGCGCTGAGTCTACACCTTTCAGCACTAGTCAAGAGCACCTGCCGCGGAGCGCCTAGTCTACATCTTTCAGCACTACTCTAGCGCACCTGCCGCGGAGCGCCTAGTCTACACCTTTCAGCACTAGTCAAGGGCACCTGCCGCGGTGCGCCTAGTCTACACCTTTCAGCACTAGTCAGCGCACCTGCCGCGCTGCGCCTAGTCTACACCTCTCAGCACTAGTCAAGCGCACCTGCCGCGGAGCGCCTATTCTACACCTTTCAGCACTAGTCAAGCGCACCTGCCACGGTGCGCGCAGTCTTCTGCGTTCATCACTAGTCAAGCGCACCTGCCGAGATGCGCCTAGTCTACAGCTTTCAGCACTAGTCAAGCGCACCTGCCGAGATGCGCCTAGTCTACAAATTTCAGCTCTAGTCAAGCGCACCTGCCGAGATGCGCCTAGTCTACACCTTTCAGCACTAGTCAAGCGCACCTGCCGAGATGCACCTAGTCTACACCTTTCAGCACTTAGTCAAGCGCACCTGCCGAGATGCGCCTAGTCTACACCTTGCAGCACTAGACAAGCCCACTTGCCGAGATGCACCTTGTCTACACCTTTCAGCACTGGTCATGCGCACCTGCCGAGATGCGAGTAGTCTACATCTTTCAGCACTAGTCAAGCGCACCTGCCGCCGTGCGCCCAGTCTTCTGCGTTCATCACTAGTCAAGCGCACCTGCCGAGATGCGCCTAGTCTGCACCTTTCAACACTTGTCAAGCGCAAATGCCGAGATGCGCCTAGTCTACACCTTTCAGCACTAATCAAGCGCACCTGCCGCGGAGCGCCTAGTCTACATCTTTCAGCACTAGTCAAGCGCACCTGCCACGGTGCGCGCAGTCTTCAGCGTTCATCACTAGTCAAGCGCACCTGCCGAGATGCGCCTAGTCTACAGCTTTCAGCACTAGTCAAGCGCACCTGCCGAGATGCGCCTAGTCTACAAATTTCAGCTCTAGTCAAGCGCACCTGCCGAGATGCGCCTAGTCTACACCTTTCAGCACTAGTCAAGCGCACCTGCCGAGATGCGCTGAGTCTACACCTTTCAGCACTAGTCAAGCGCACCTGCCGCGGAGCGCCTAGTCTACACCTTTCAGCACTAGTCAAGCGCACCTGCCGCGGTGCGCCCAGTCATCTGCGTCCATCACTAGTCAAGTGCACCTGCTGAGATGCGCCTAGTCTACACCTTTCAGCACTAGTCAAGCGCACCTGCCGCCGTGCGCCCAGTCTTCTGCGTTCATCACTAGTCAAGCGCACCTGCCGAGATGCGCCTAGTCTACACCTTTCAGCACTAGTCAAGCGCACCTGCCGAGATGCGCCTAGTCTGCACCTTTCAGCACTTGTCAAGCGCAAATGCCAAGATGCGCCTAGTCTACACCTTTCAGCACTAATCAAGCGCACCTGCCGCGGAGCGCCTAGTCTACATCTTTCAGCACTAGTCATGCGCACCTGCCGAGATGCGAGTAGTCTACACCTTTCAGCACTAGTCAAGCGCACCTGCCGCGGAGCGCCTAGTCTACATCTTTCAGCACTAGTCAAGCGCACCTGCCGCCGTGCGCCCAGTCTTCTGCGTTCATCACTAGTCAAGCGCACCTGCCGAGATGCGCCTAGTCTACACCTTTCAGCACTAGTCAAGCGCTCCTGCCGAGATGCGCCTAGTCTACAGCTTTCAGCACTAGTCAAGCGCACCTGCCGAGATGCGCCTAGTCTACAAATTTCAGCTCTAGTCAAGCGCACCTGCCGAGATGCGCCTAGTCTACACCTTTCAGCACTAGTCAAGCGCACCTGCCGAGATGCGCTGAGTCTACACCTTTCAGCACTAGTCAAGCGCACCTGCCGCGGAGCGCCTAGTCTACACCTTTCAGCACTAGTCAAGCGCACCTGCCGCGGTGCGCCCAGTCATCTGCGTCCATCACTAGTCAAGTGCACCTGCTGAGATGCGCCTAGTCTACACCTTTCAGCACTAGTCAAGCGCACCTGCCGCCGTGCGCCCAGTCTTCTGCGTTCATCTCTAGTCAAGCGCACCTGCCGAGATGCGCCTAGTCTACACCTTTCAGCACTAGTCAAGCGCACCTGCCGAGATGCGCCTAGTCTGCACCTTTCAGCACTTGTCAAGCGCAAATGCCAAGATGCGCCTAGTCTACACCTTTCAGAACTAATCAAGCGCACCTGCCGCGGAGCGCCTAGTCTACATCTTTCAGCACTAGTCATGCGCACCTGCCGAGATGCGAGTAGTCTACACCTTTCAGCACTAGTCAAGCGCACCTGCCGCGGAGCGCCTAGTCTACATCTTTCAGCACTAGTCAAGCGCACCTGCCGCCGTGCGCCCAGTCTTCTGCGTTCATCACTAGTCAAGCGCACCTGCCGAGATGCGCCTAGTCTACACCTTTCAGCACTAGTCAAGCGCACCTGCCGAGATGCGCCTAGTCTGCACCTTTCAGCACTTGTCAAGCGCAAATGCCAAGATGCGCCTAGTCTACACCTTTCAGCACTAATCAAGCGCACCTGCCGCGGAGCGCCTAGTCTACATCTTTCAGCACTAGTCAAGCGCACCTGCCACGGTGCGCCTAGTCTTCTGCGTTCATCACTAGTCAAGCGCACCTGCCGAGATGCGCCTAGTCTACAGCTTTCAGCACTAGTCAAGCGCACCTGCCGAGATGCGCCTAGTCTACAAATTTCAGCTCTAGTCAAGCGCACCTGCCGAGATGCGCCTAGTCTACACCTTTCAGCACTAGTCAAGCGCACCTGCCGAGATGCGCTGAGTCTACACCTTTCAGCACTAGTCAAGCGCACCTGCCGAGATGCGCTGAGTCTACACCTTTCAGCACTAGTCAAGAGCACCTGCCGCGGAGCGCCTAGTCTACATCTTTCAGCACTACTCTAGCGCACCTGCCGCGGAGCGCCTAGTCTACACCTTTCAGCACTAGTCAAGGGCACCTGCCGCGGTGCGCCTACTCTACACCTTTCAGCACTAGTCAGCGCACCTGCCGCGCTGCGCCTAGTCTACACCTCTCAGCACTAGTCATGCGCACCTGCCGCGGAGCGCCTATTCTACACCTTTCAGCACTAGTCAAGCGCACCTGCCGCGGTGCGCCTAGTCTACACCTTTCAGCACTAGTCAGCGCACCTGCCGCGCTGCGCCTAGTCTACACCTCTCAGCACCAGTCGAGCGCACCTGCCGCGGAGCGCCCAGTCTTCTGCGTTCATCACTAGTCAAGCGCACCTGCCGAGATGCGCTTAGTCTACACCTTTCAGCACTAGTCAAGAGCACCTGCCGAGATGCGCCTAGTCTACACCTTTCAGTACTAGGCAAGCGCACCTCCCGAGATGCGCCTAGTCTACACCTTTCAGCACTAGTCAAGCGCACGTGCTGAGATGCGCCTAGTCTACACCTTTCAGCACTAGTCAAGCGCACCTGCCGAGATGCACCTAGTCTACGCCTTTCAGCACTAGTGAGGCGCACCTGCCGAGATGCGCTGACTCTACACCTTTCAGCACTAGTCAAGCGCACCTGCCGCGGAGCGCCTACTCTACATCTTTCAGCACTAGTTAAGCGCACCTGCCGCGGTGCGCCCAGTCTTCTGCGTTCATCACTAATCAAGCGCACCTGCCGAGATGCGCCTAGTCTACACCTTTCAGCACTAGTCAACCGCACCTGCCGAGATGCGCCTAGTCTACACCTTTCAGCACTAGTCAAGCGCACCTGCCGAGATGCACCTAGTCTACACCTTTCAGCACTTAGTCAAGCGCACCTGCCGAGATGCGCCTAGTCTACACCTTGCAGCACTAGTCAAGCCCACTTGCCGAGATGCACCTAGTCTACACCTTTCAGCACTAGTCATGCGCACCTGCCGCGGAGCGCCTACTCTACATCTTTCAGCACTAGTCAAGCGCACCTGCCGCGGTGCGCCCAGTCTTCTGCGTTCATCACTAATCAAGCGCACCTGCCGAGATGCGCCTAGTCTACACCTTTCAGCACAAGTCAACCGCACCTGCCGAGATGCGCCTAGTCTACACCTTTCAGCACTAGTCAAGCGCACCTGCCGAGATGCACCTAGTCTACACCTTTCAGCACTTAGTCAAGCGCACCTGCCGAGATGCGCCTAGTCTACACCTTGCAGCACTAGTCAAGCCCACTTGCCGAGATGCACCTAGTCTACACCTTTCAGCACTGGTCATGCGCACCTGCCGAGATGCGAGTAGTCTACACCTTTCAGCACTAGTTAAGCGCACCTGCCGCGGAGCGCCTAGTCTACATCTTTCAGCACTAGTCAAGCGCACCTGCCGCCGTGCGCCCAGTCTTCTGCGTTCATCACTAGTCAAGCGCACCTGCCGAGATGCGCCTAGTCTACACCTTTCAGCACTAGTCAAGGGCACCTGCCGAGATGCGCCTAGTCTGCACCTTTCAACACTTGTCAAGCGCAAATGCCGAGATGCGCCTAGTCTACACCTTTCAGCACTAATCAAGCGCACCTGCCGCGGAGCGCCTAGTCTACATCTTTCAGCACTAGTCAAGCGCACCTGCCACGGTGCGCGCAGTCTTCTGCGTTCATCACTAGTCAAGCGCACCTGCCGAGATGCGCCTAGTCTACACCTTTCAGCACTAGTCAAGCGCACCTGCCGAGATGCGCCTAGTCTACAAATTTCAGCTCTAGTCAAGCGCACCTGCCGAGATGCGCCTAGTCTACACCTTTCAGCACTAGTCAAGCGCACCTGCCGAGATGCGCTGAGTCTACACCTTTCAGCACTAGTCAAGCGCACCTGCCGAGATGCGCTGAGTCTACACCTTTCAGCACTAGTCAAGAGCACCTGCCGAGATGCGCTGAGTCTACACCTTTCAGCACTAGTCAAGCGCACCTGCCGAGATGCGCTGAGTCTACACCTTTCAGCACTAGTCAAGAGCACCTGCCGCGGAGCGCCTAGTCTACATCTTTCAGCACTACTCTAGCGCACCTGCCGCGGAGCGCCTAGTCTACACCTTTCAGCACTAGTCAAGGGCACCTGCCGCGGTGCGCCTAGTCTACACCTTTCAGCACTAGTCAGCGCACCTGCCGCGCTGCGCCTAGTCTACACCTCTCAGCACTAGTCAAGCGCACCTGCCGCGGAGCGCCTATTCTACACCTTTCAGCACTAGTCAAGCGCACCTGCCGCGGTGCGCCTAGTCTACACCTTTCAGCACTAGTCAGCGCACCTGCCGCGCTGCGCCCAGTCTACACCTCTCAGCACCAGTCGAGCGCACCTGCCGCGGAGCGCCCAGTCTTCTGCGTTCATCACTAGTCAAGCGCACCTGCCGAGATGCGCTTAGTCTACACCTTTCAGCACTAGTCAAGAGCACCTGCCGAGATGCGCCTAGTCTACACCTTTCAGTACTAGGCAAGCGCACCTCCCGAGATGCGCCTAGTCTACACCTTTCAGCACTAGTCAAGCGCACGTGCTGAGATGCGCCTAGTCTACACCTTTCAGCACTAGTCAAGCGCACCTGCCGAGATGCACCTAGTCTACGCCTTTCAGCACTAGTGAGGCGCACCTGCCGAGATGCGCTGACTCTACACCTTTCAGCACTAGTCAAGCGCACCTGCCGCGGAGCGCCTACTCTACATCTTTCAGCACTAGTTAAGCGCACCTGCCGCGGTGCGCCCAGTCTTCTGCGTTCATCACTAATCAAGCGCACCTGCCGAGATGCGCCTAGTCTACACCTTTCAGCACTAGTCAACCGCACCTGCCGAGATGCGCCTAGTCTACACCTTTCAGCACTAGTCAAGCGCACCTGCCGAGATGCACCTAGTCTACACCTTTCAGCACTTAGTCAAGCGCACCTGCCGAGATGCGCCTAGTCTACACCTTGCAGCACTAGTCAAGCCCACTTGCCGAGATGCACCTAGTCTACACCTTTCAGCACTAGTCATGCGCACCTGCCGCGGAGCGCCTACTCTACATCTTTCAGCACTAGTCAAGCGCACCTGCCGCGGTGCGCCCAGTCTTCTGCGTTCATCACTAATCAAGCGCACCTGCCGAGATGCGCCTAGTCTACACCTTTCAGCACAAGTCAACCGCACCTGCCGAGATGCGCCTAGTCTACACCTTTCAGCACTAGTCAAGCGCACCTGCCGAGATGCACCTAGTCTACACCTTTCAGCACTTAGTCAAGCGCACCTGCCGAGATGCGCCTAGTCTACACCTTGCAGCACTAGTCAAGCCCACTTGCCGAGATGCACCTAGTCTACACCTTTCAGCACTGGTCATGCGCACCTGCCGAGATGCGAGTAGTCTACACCTTTCAGCACTAGTTAAGCGCACCTGCCGCGGAGCGCCTAGTCTACATCTTTCAGCACTAGTCAAGCGCACCTGCCGCCGTGCGCCCAGTCTTCTGCGTTCATCACTAGTCAAGCGCACCTGCCGAGATGCGCCTAGTCTACACCTTTCAGCACTAGTCAAGGGCACCTGCCGAGATGCGCCTAGTCTGCACCTTTCAACACTTGTCAAGCGCAAATGCCGAGATGCGCCTAGTCTACACCTTTCAGCACTAATCAAGCGCACCTGCCGCGGAGCGCCTAGTCTACATCTTTCAGCACTAGTCAAGCGCACCTGCCACGGTGCGCGCAGTCTTCTGCGTTCATCACTAGTCAAGCGCACCTGCCGAGATGCGCCTAGTCTACACCTTTCAGCACTAGTCAAGCGCACCTGCCGAGATGCGCCTAGTCTACACCTTTCAGCACTTAGTCAAGCGCACCTGCCGAGATGCGCCTAGTCTACACCTTGCAGCACTAGTCAAGCCCACTTGCCGAGATGCACCTAGTCTACACCTTTCAGCACTAGTCATGCGCACCTGCCGAGATGCGAGTAGTCTACACCTTTCAGCACTAGTCAAGCGCACCTGCCGCGGAGCGCCTAGTCTACATCTTTCAGCACTAGTCAAGCGCACCTGCCGCCGTGCGCCCAGTCTTCTGCGTTCATCACTAGTCAAGCGCACCTGCCGCGGAGCGCCTAGTCTACATCTTTCAGCACTAGTCAAGCGCACCTGCCACGGTGCGCCTAGTCTTCTGCGTTCATCACTAGTCAAGCGCACCTGCCGAGATGCGCCTAGTCTACAGCTTTCAGCACTAGTCAAGCGCACCTGCCGAGATGCGCCTAGTCTACAAATTTCAGCTCTAGTCAAGCGCACCTGCCGAGATGCGCCTAGTCTACACCTTTCAGCACTAGTCAAGCGCACCTGCCGAGATGCGCTGAGTCTACACCTTTCAGCACTAGTCAAGCGCACCTGCCGAGATGCGCTGAGTCTACACCTTTCAGCACTAGTCAAGAGCACCTGCCGCGGAGCGCCTAGTCTACATCTTTCAGCACTACTCTAGCGCACCTGCCGCGGAGCGCCTAGTCTACACCTTTCAGCACTAGTCAAGGGCACCTGCCGCGGTGCGCCTAGTCTACACCTTTCAGCACTAGTCAGCGCACCTGCCGCGCTGCGCCTAGTCTACACCTCTCAGCACTAGTCAAGCGCACCTGCCGCGGAGCGCCTATTCTACACCTTTCAGCACTAGTCAAGCGCACCTGCCGCGGTGCGCCTAGTCTACACCTTTCAGCACTAGTCAGCGCACCTGCCGCGCTGCGCCTAGTCTACACCTCTCAGCACCAGTCGAGCGCACCTGCCGCGGAGCGCCCAGTCTTCTGCGTTCATCACTAGTCAAGCGCACCTGCCGAGATGCGCTTAGTCTACACCTTTCAGCACTAGTCAAGAGCACCTGCCGAGATGCGCCTAGTCTACACCTTTCAGTACTAGGCAAGCGCACCTCCCGAGATGCGCCTAGTCTACACCTTTCAGCACTAGTCAAGCGCACGTGCTGAGATGCGCCTAGTCTACACCTTTCAGCACTAGTCAAGCGCACCTGCCGAGATGCACCTAGTCTACACCTTTCAGCACTAGTCAAGCGCACCTGCCGAGATGCGCTGACTCTACACCTTTCAGCACTAGTCAAGCGCACCTGCCGCGGAGCGCCTACTCTACATCTTTCAGCACTAGTCAAGCGCACCTGCCGCGGTGCGCCCAGTCTTCTGCGTTCATCACTAATCAAGCGCACCTGCCGAGATGCGCCTAGTCTACACCTTTCAGCACTAGTCAACCGCACCTGCCGAGATGCGCCTAGTCTACACCTTTCAGCACTAGTCAAGCGCACCTGCCGAGATGCACCTAGTCTACACCTTTCAGCACTTAGTCAAGCGCACCTGCCGAGATGCGCCTAGTCTACACCTTGCAGCACTAGTCAAGCCCACTTGCCGAGATGCACCTAGTCTACACCTTTCAGCACTAGTCATGCGCACCTGCCGCGGAGCGCCTACTCTACATCTTTCAGCACTAGTCAAGCGCACCTGCCGCGGTGCGCCCAGTCTTCTGCGTTCATCACTAATCAAGCGCACCTGCCGAGATGCGCCTAGTCTACACCTTTCAGCACTAGTCAACCGCACCTGCCGAGATGCGCCTAGTCTACACCTTTCAGCACTAGTCAAGCGCACCTGCCGAGATGCGCCTAGTCTACACCTTTCAGCACTAGTCAAGCGCACCTGCCGAGATGCACCTAGTCTACACCTTTCAGCACTTAGTCAAGCGCACCTGCCGAGATGCGCCTAGTCTACACCTTGCAGCACTAGTCAAGCCCACTTGCCGAGATGCACCTAGTCTACACCTTTCAGCACTAGTCATGCGCACCTGCCGCGGAGCGCCTACTCTACATCTTTCAGCACTAGTCAAGCGCACCTGCCGCCGTGCGCCCAGTCTTCTGCGTTCATCACTAGTCAAGCGCACCTGCCGAGATGCGCCTAGTCTACACCTGTCAACCCAATCCTTCCGTTGACAATCCTTCTGATTAAATCCTTGTTCTCTTCGTACTTAACGCCTATTTAACGTTCACCTTTTGAACACTAATTCTACGTATAAGTATAACCTGAATTAATCAGCAACACAGTTTAATATCTTTTAGTTTAATAAGAAACAAACAGACAGAACTCAATTCGATTACAACTCAACTAGTCAGCCACACTACTACAGCGAACACACTCGAATTCAAACTTCTCTAGTCAGCATAATTCTTCGCGCCTCTTGACACACCTGTCTTCTGTGCGCTTAAACGAACTCTAATAATATACATATAGCGCGCCGCTGCCGATATCGGCCGGCCGCGCGTGTCACTAAGACTAAACGTTATACATCTATCATATATACATATACACGTGAAACTAAAGTAAACGCACTAAATATATACGCTAACATCTCGCACTGCAAGACTGTACACAAAACTCAGTTCACATTACCTCCTTCCTTTTTCTGGAATTGAGCAAATTAAATTTCAAAATTTGCGAAATTACCAAAATACATGAAACATATATATATATCTAAATAATTAATAAACAGTCTTACGATTACTTATAACCTTGACAAACAATCAGCAATAATATTCAATCTGCCCTTCTTGTACTTCACCTCAACATCAAAAGTTTGTAAGGCTAACGCCCAACGCACAAGTTTAGCAGACTTAGACATTGACTCAGTCAAATATGTAAGAGGATTGTGATCAGTAAAAATGAAAATTTTTGATCCAATTATAATTTCTTTTAACTTGTTTAGAGCCCAAACAATAGCATAGGCTTCCTTTTCCACAGTAGCCCATCTCTTCTGGGTATCAGTTAATTTCTGACTGATAAATGACACAGGGCGTTCTATTCCCTTGTCGTCCATCTGTGTTAAAACAGCACCGACTGCAAAGTCACTACTATCGCAGTACAAATTGAATGGTTTTCCCACTTCAAAAACATATAACACTACTTTGGATCGCACAGCCTCTTTAAGTAAATCAAATGCTTGCTGATGTTCAACAGTCCAATCAATCTTATCAGAAACACGTTTACTAGTTAAATCAGATAAAGGTTTCGCAATCTGTGCAAAGTCCTTAATAAACTGTCTGTAATAATTAAAAAATCCAAGCAGTTGCTTAACTTGCTTCTTAGTTTCTGGGATCTTCAAATTACTCAAACTTTCAATTCTGTCTGGATTCATCTTTATCTTACCAGACCCAACCACATGACCGATAAACCTTACCTCACTCTTACCAAATATGCATTTTTTCAAATTCAAAGTAACGTTATGCAATCTCATTTGCATCAAAAATGCATCTAGATGCTGCAAGTGAATATTCCAACTGTCAGAATGCACAGCAATGTCATCAACATACGGTTCTGCAAAGTCACTTATAGGCTGTAAAACTAAATTTATCGCCTTAACAAAAGTTCGGCCTGAATTTATCATTCCAAAAGGAACACGAGTAAATTCATACAGTCCATTATGTGTTACAAAAGCTGTCTTCCATTGATCAGATTGTTTTACAGGACAAGTCCAATAAGCACTTCGACAGTCCAAAATAGAAATCACATTAGACTTTCCAACTTTGTTCAAAACGTCTCTGACAATCGGCATCGGATATTTACAATCCACTGTGAATGAGTTAATGTATCTGTAGTCACAGGCAAGTCTTAAAGATCCGTCTTTCTTTTTAACAATAACCAAAGGGCTTGCCATTCTGCTCGATGATGGTTTAATAATGTTTGTTTTTAACATTTCTTTGATCTGACGTTCCACTTCTGCTCGATAAATCAAAGGAATTCGGTATGCTGCAAATTCCTTTGTGTCTTGCTCTCTTGTTATACTGATTTGTGTATTGCAACTGCTTTTCTTGAGAGTAAGATTCTGCAAACAATAATGCTTTCTCCGTATTTTCTTTGAGTTCTTTCAAATGATTTTCGTGAAAAGGAATTATCTTGTGCCATTTCCTCGGGTGTCTATTAGGTCCATTGTCATTCTCCTGAAGGCGACCTCTTCTCTTGAGACCGGAGTGATAGGCACTCTATCCATCACCAGACTCCTTGCCTTTAGTTGACACTTCTCGCAAGACTTACAAAATTTCACAATGTCTCTTCTCATCTTTGGCCATACAAAAGATAATTTTATTCGTTCTCTTGTTTTCTCTTCTCCTAGATGTCCTCCAAATACCGATTCATGCGCCAATTCCATCACTTTAATTCGTCTCTCTTTTGGTAACACTAGTTGATATATCGTCTGGTCTAATATCTGATATTTCTTATGCAATAAACCGTTGATCACACAGAATTCAGATTCTTTCTCTTGTGCTAACTTCCACCACGGCTTCAACGATTCATCCTTTCTCTGTTGCTCTTCGAACTTCCTCGAATCGGCAATCTGCACCTTTTGTTCTTCGTCCATCTCTTCATCTCTATACAAGTCTCCTATCCCCACATCACATTCATTGTCTTCTTCAGTTTCATTTAATGTGCCATTCTCGCATGCAGCCATCTCTTGCTCGTTTATCTCTGATGTTACACCATCTCGCGATAAGCTTCGTTGCTCATTACTTTCGTTTTCCTCATCACTGGAACTTTCAGTTTCACTCTTCTCATCAACATCTACCATTTCCTGTTTCCGACTCTGCGCTCTCGTCATTACATTTGCTCGTACACTCACATCTCCTTGTATCGTTTTGATTTTCATCTGTGGTACGGCTTTTAATTCGGCAATTATCTCTGGATGCAACAAGAATCTTTCTGTACTGCCCATCTTTGCAATACTAGCACACATCAAAGTGACATAAGGTGTAAGTGAACACTGGATTTTACGCGGAAATCCCTCTTCTTCCACGTCACTACCACACAATCTAACATCCACTTTCACTAACTTCGCAGGAATGGCATCTCCTGCCACACATTGCAAATTCACTTTTCCAATTTGTTCCACCTTCATGCCTTCCAGTAATTCTTCACTAATCACCGGAATCTCTGAACCCGAGTCGCTCAGTGCTTTGACTTTCACTGGCTCTTTACCGTCTACTGCACGAATTTCAACCTCGACATATTGCAAGAACGATTTCTTCAATATTCGACTGTCATCTTTTCCTATGACTTCTCTCTGAATTTCAGCATCCAATAGAATTTCTTTTTGAATACCACATTTCATCACTGACTTTACTTCAGTCTCTTGGTTTTCTTGACCCGTGGTTTGATTATCTGTATCACTAACCACTTGAATCAAATTCACCCTTGTGTGTTCTTGATTTCTGCTAGAACTAGCTGCTGCCACTGGAACTGGACAAAATTTAACCAAATGTTTGTCTGAACCACAGTTGTGACAACGTTTCACAACTGTATGGTATGGTTGTGAAATACCTCGTTGTTCATTTCCTTCATATCTCTTATACTGCGTAAACGATGTGTTGCCTTCCCTCTTGGCAAACGGCGCTGACGATTTGTTAAATCCCTGACGACCAAACGTCACTTCTCTGGTCTCATTGGGTACAGGGACACTTGCCTTGACTTCTTTACCTATGAACTGATTCCCTGTTTCTGGATTACTTTTCCACTTTCCACTCTGGCTTTGGTTTACGGAACGTTGAGAAGGATAACTGTTTATATTTGGGATCGCAAACCCAATTCGATTGTTTACATGAATGTCTGCTAGGTCTGCCACTGCACTAGCTTGAAGACAGTCAGTTCCTTCCTTCGACAATACAAACTGTAGTGGACCTGGCGGTAAACATTCTTTTAGCTTATCCGCTACCAGCAAATCAAAGAGCGTATCATACTCTCTGTTCACGTTTCGACTTCTCACGTAATAGTTTAGCAAGTTCTTCAGTCTTGCCGTAAACATCGTATAAGTCTCTTCTGTTGTCTTCTTAGCATCCACAAATCTCGCTCTGTATTCTCTCGAAGTCAACTTAAATTCTTTTAATAAGTGCTGCTTGACTCTATCATAATTGTCTAGATCATCGTATGACAATCTATTCAGAACGGTTCGAGCTTTCGGCGTCATCAATGGTAGTAATAATTTAACCCAAAACGGCTTTTCCACAGCAAAACTACGAAATGCGTTCTCGACTGTTTCAAAATATAATGGCACCTCCATCATATCAGTTGGCATTTGAGGCAATACATGCTTCATTGCATCACCTATTTTCTTAATTTTTGACACCAAAGTTTCACTTTCTTGCTGCTTCCTTCTTTCTGCTTCCCGTTCTTCTCTCATTTGCGTTTCTTTCAATGTCAATTTTGATTTCTCCAGTTTCAGACGTTCTTGTCTTTCTGTCTCTGCCTTTTCCAAACTTTCTTTCTGAAATTTGAGTTCTTCTTGTCTGATCTGTTCCGCACGTTCTAACTCTAACGTTCGCGCTTTTTCTTTTTCTTCTTCACGCATTCTCTTTGCTTCAATCTGTTGCTGACGAACCTCTTCATCACTTTTTCTAGCTTTTTCAAATTCAATCATCTGCTCCAATCTTCTTCTTTCAGCATCTTCCCTATCTCTTTTCAACTGTTCTAACTGAATCTCAAACTGATTCTTTTGCAATTCAAGTTCTGCCTTACGCACTTGTTCTGCTTTATCTTCTCTCTCTCTTTGCAGACGCAATTCCTCTTGCCTTGCAAGTTCCGCTTTCTCTTCTTTCTCTCGCTGCAAGCGCAATTCTTTCTCTTCTTTCTCTCTCTGCAAACGTTCTGCTTTCTCTTCTTTCTCTCTCTGCAGACGTTCTGCTTTCTCTTCTTTCTCTCTCTGCAGACGTTCTGCTTTCTCTTCTTTCTCTCTCTGCAAGCGCAATTCGTCTTGTCTTACACGTTCTGCTTCTTGTCTCCGTTTATCTTCTCTATCTTCTTTCATCATCATCCACTGCATCAACATCTCCATAGACATAGGCGCAGGAGGTTTTTCAATAACCTTTTCTACGGCACCGCCAACTGCACCTTCTTCTTCGACTTCTTCCTTAACCCACACATCGGCGAGTTCCTGCATCATGTCACCACGTGACATACCTTCTAATTGTTCTTCTTTAAAACCGGCTTTCAACAAACGCTGTTTTATCCTTTCCGTAGACATCTTCTTAATATCTGCTTGTCTTTCAGCACTTAGTTTCTCCATCTTACTTGTTTACTTTGGTGATTTCTCTTTTCAAAGAAGTCACGGTTTTTCTTGTTGTGTGAATCGATAAACAAACGGGATTTCTTTTATATTTGTTCGTGGAAAACAACGAAATTTTTATACCGTTTTCTCGTGTTCCACCGTCGATGATATCGTAAATTCGTCACACAGTAACAACGCGTAGATTCTTCTAACACCGTTGTAAATTCTTCAATCACCGTCGTAGATTCTTTTATCCGCCGAAGGAGGTGATAACGTGAATTTTAATCCACCGTGAGTAATTATTCCACCGTGAGTATTTATTCCACACCGACGCTGTTCCACCGTGAGTTTTTATCCACCGTGAGTATTTATTCCACACCGACGCTGTTCCACCGTGAGTTATTATCCACCGTGAGTATTTATCCACACCGACGCTGTTCCACCGTGAGTTTTTATCCACACCGACGCTGTTCCACCGTGAGTTTTTATCCACACCGACGCTGTTCCACCGTGAGTTATTATCCACCGTGAGTATTTATCCACACCGACGCTGTTCCACCGTGAGTTTTTATCCACACCGACGCTGCCACCAATAATGTCAACCCAATCCTTCCGTTGACAATCCTTCTGATTAAATCCTTGTTCTCTTCGTACTTAACGCCTATTTAACGTTCACCTTTTGAACACTAATTCTACGTATAAGTATAACCTGAATTAATCAGCAACACAGTTTAATATCTTTTAGTTTAATAAGAAACAAACAGACAGAACTCAATTCGATTACAACTCAACTAGTCAGCCACACTACTACAGCGAACACACTCGAATTCAAACTTCTCTAGTCAGCATAATTCTTCGCGCCTCTTGACACACCTGTCTTCTGTGCGCTTAAACGAACTCTAATAATATACATATAGCGCGCCGCTGCCGATATCGGCCGGCCGCGCGTGTCACTAAGACTAAACGTTATACATCTATCATATATACATATACACGTGAAACTAAAGTAAACGCACTAAATATATACGCTAACATCTCGCACTGCAAGACTGTACACAAAACTCAGTTCACACTACACCTTTCAGCACTTAGTCAAGCGCACCTGCCGAGATGCGCCTAGTCTACACCTTGCAGCACTAGTCAAGCCCACTTGCCGAGATGCACTTAGTCTACACCTTTCAGCACTGGTCATGCGCACCTGCCGAGATGCGAGTAGTCTACACCTTTCAGCACTAGTCAAGCGCACCTGCCGCGGAGCGCCTAGTCTACATCTTTCAGCACTAGTCAAGCGCACCTGCCGCCGTGCGCCCAGTCTTCTGCGTTCATCACTAGTCAAGCGCACCTGCCGAGATGCGCCTAGTCTACACCTTTCAGCACTAGTCAAGGGCACCTGCCGAGATGCGCCTAGTCTGCACCTTTCAACACTTGTCAAGCGCAAATGCCGAGATGCGCCTAGTCTACACCTTTCAGCACTAATCAAGCGCACCTGCCGCGGAGCGCCTAGTCTACATCTTTCAGCACTAGTCAAGCGCACCTGCCACGGTGCGCGCAGTCTTCTGCGTTCATCACTAGTCAAGCGCACCTGCCGAGATGCGCCTAGTCTACAGCTTTCAGCACTAGTCAAGCGCACCTGCCGAGATGCGCCTAGTCTACAAATTTCAGCTCTGGTCAAGCGCACCTGCCGAGATGCGCCTAGTCTACACCTTTCAGCACTAGTCAAGCGCACCTGCCGAGATGCACCTAGTCTACACCTTTCAGCACTTAGTCAAGCGCACCTGCCGAGATGCGCCTAGTCTACACCTTGCAGCACTAGACAAGCCCACTTGCCGAGATGCACCTTGTCTACACCTTTCAGCACTGGTCATGCGCACCTGCCGAGATGCGAGTAGTCTACACCTTTCAGCACTAGTCAAGCGCACCTGCCGCGGAGCGCCTAGTCTACATCTTTCAGCACTAGTCAAGCGCACCTGCCGCCGTGCGCCCAGTCTTCTGCGTTCATCACTAGTCAAGCGCACCTGCCGAGATGCGCCTAGTCTACACCTTTCAGCACTAGTCAAGGGCACCTGCCGAGATGCGCCTAGTCTGCACCTTTCAACACTTGTCAAGCGCAAATGCCGAGATGCGCCTAGTCTACACCTTTCAGCACTAATCAAGCGCACCTGCCGCGGAGCGCCTAGTCTACATCTTTCAGCACTAGTCAAGCGCACCTGCCACGGTGCGCGCAGTCTTCTGCGTTCATCACTAGTCAAGCGCACCTGCCGAGATGCGCCTAGTCTACAGCTTTCAGCACTAGTCAAGCGCACCTGCCGAGATGCGCCTAGTCTACAAATTTCAGCTCTAGTCAAGCGCACCTGCCGAGATGCGCCTAGTCTACACCTTTCAGCACTAGTCAAGCGCACCTGCCGAGATGCGCTGAGTCTACACCTTTCAGCACTAGTCAAGCGCACCTGCCGCGGAGCGCCTAGTCTACACCTTTCAGCACTAGTCAAGCGCACCTGCCGCGGTTCGCCCAGTCATCTGCGTCCATCACTAGTCAAGTGCACCTGCTGAGATGCGCCTAGTCTACACCTTTCAGCACTAGTCAAGCGCACCTGCCGCCGTGCGCCCAGTCTTCTGCGTTCATCACTAGTCAAGCGCACCTGCCGAGATGCGCCTAGTCTACACCTTGCAGCACTAGACAAGCCCACTTGCCGAGATGCACCTTGTCTACACCTTTCAGCACTGGTCATGCGCACCTGCCGAGATGCGAGTAGTCTACACCTTTCAGCACTAGTCAAGCGCACCTGCCGCGGAGCGCCTAGTCTACATCTTTCAGCACTAGTCAAGCGCACCTGCCGCCGTGCGCCCAGTCTTCTGCGTTCATCACTAGTCAAGCGCACCTGCCGAGATGCGCCTAGTCTACACCTTTCAGCACTAGTCAAGGGCACCTGCCGAGATGCGCCTAGTCTGCACCTTTCAACACTTGTCAAGCGCAAATGCCGAGATGCGCCTAGTCTACACCTTTCAGCACTAATCAAGCGCACCTGCCGCGGAGCGCCTAGTCTACATCTTTCAGCACTAGTCAAGCGCACCTGCCACGGTGCGCGCAGTCTTCTGCGTTCATCACTAGTCAAGCGCACCTGCCGAGATGCGCCTAGTCTACAGCTTTCAGCACTAGTCAAGCGCACCTGCCGAGATGCGCCTAGTCTACAAATTTCAGCTCTAGTCAAGCGCACCTGCCGAGATGCGCCTAGTCTACACCTTTCAGCACTAGTCAAGCGCACCTGCCGAGATGCGCTGAGTCTACACCTTTCAGCACTAGTCAAGCGCACCTGCCGCGGAGCGCCTAGTCTACACCTTTCAGCACTAGTCAAGCGCACCTGCCGCGGTTCGCCCAGTCATCTGCGTCCATCACTAGTCAAGTGCACCTGCTGAGATGCGCCTAGTCTACACCTTTCAGCACTAGTCAAGCGCACCTGCCGCCGTGCGCCCAGTCTTCTGCGTTCATCACTAGTCAAGCGCACCTGCCGAGATGCGCCTAGTCTACACCTTTCAGCACTAGTCAAGCGCACCTGCCGAGATGCGCCTAGTCTGCACCTTTCAGCACTTGTCAAGCGCAAATGCCAAGATGCGCCTAGTCTACACCTTTCAGCACTAATCAAGCGCACCTGCCGCGGAGCGCCTAGTCTATATCTTTCAGCACTAGTCATGCGCACCTGCCGAGATGCGAGTAGTCTACACCTTTCAGCACTAGTCAAGCGCACCTGCCGCGGAGCGCCTAGTCTACATCTTTCAGCACTAGTCAAGCGCACCTGCCGCCGTGCGCCCAGTCTTCTGCGTTCATCACTAGTCAAGCGCACCTGCCGAGATGCGCCTAGTCTACACCTTTCAGCACTAGTCAAGCGCACCTGCCGAGATGCGCCTAGTCTGCACCTTTCAGCACTTGTCAAGCGCAAATGCCAAGATGCGCCTATTCTACACCTTTCAGCACTAATCAAGCGCACCTGCCACGGTGCGCCTAGTCTTCTGCGTTCATCACTAGTCAAGCGCACCTGCCGAGATGCGCCTAGTCTACAGCTTTCAGCACTAGTCAAGCGCACCTGCCACGGTGCGCCTAGTCTTCTGCGTTCATCACTAGTCAAGCGCACCTGCCGAGATGCGCCTAGTCTACAGCTTTCAGCACTAGTCAAGCGCACCTGCCGAGATGCGCCTAGTCTACAAATTTCAGCTCTAGTCAAGCGCACCTGCCGAGATGCGCCTAGTCTACACCTTTCAGCACTAGTCAAGCGCACCTGCCGAGATGCGCTGAGTCTACACCTTTCAGCACTAGTCAAGCGCACCTGCCGAGATGCGCTGAGTCTACACCTTTCAGCACTAGTCAAGAGCACCTGCCGCGGAGCGCCTAGTCTACATCTTTCAGCACTACTCTAGCGCACCTGCCGCGTAGCGCCTAGTCTACACCTTTCAGCACTAGTCAAGGGCACCTGCCGCGGTGCGCCTAGTCTACACCTTTCAGCACTAGTCAGCGCACCTGCCGCGCTGCGCCTAGTCTACACCTCTCAGCACTAGTCAAGCGCACCTGCCGCGGAGCGCCTATTCTACACCTTTCAGCACTAGTCAAGCGCACCTGCCGCGGTGCGCCTAGTCTACACCTTTCAGCACTAGTCAGCGCACCTGCCGCGCTGCGCCTAGTCTACACCTCTCAGCACCAGTCGAGCGCACCTGCCGCGGAGCGCCCAGTCTTCTGCGTTCATCACTAGTCAAGCGCACCTGCCGAGATGCGCTTAGTCTACACCTTTCAGCACTAGTCAAGAGCACCTGCCGAGATGCGCCTAGTCTACACCTTTCAGTACTAGGCAAGCGCACCTCCCGAGATGCGCCTAGTCTACACCTTTCAGCACTAGTCAAGCGCACGTGCTGAGATGCGCCTAGTCTACACCTTTCAGCACTAGTCAAGCGCACCTGCCGAGATGCACCTAGTCTACGCCTTTCAGCACTAGTGAGGCGCACCTGCCGAGATGCGCTGACTCTACACCTTTCAGCACTAGTCAAGCGCACCTGCCGCGGAGCGCCTACTCTACATCTTTCAGCACTAGTCAAGCGCACCTGCCGCGGTGCGCCCAGTCTTCTGCGTTCATCACTAATCAAGCGCACCTGCCGAGATGCGCCTAGTCTACACCTTTCAGCACTAGTCAACCGCACCTGCCGAGATGCGCCTAGTCTACACCTTTCAGCACTAGTCAAGCGCACCTGCCGAGATGCACCTAGTCTACACCTTTCAGCACTTAGTCAAGCGCACCTGCCGAGATGCGCCTAGTCTACACCTTGCAGCACTAGTCAAGCCCACTTGCCGAGATGCACCTAGTCTACACCTTTCAGCACTAGTCATGCGCACCTGCCGCGGTGCGCCTACTCTACATCTTTCAGCACTAGTCAAGCGCACCTGCCGCGGTGCGCCCAGTCTTCTGCGTTCATCACTAATCAAGCGCACCTGCCGAGATGCGCCTAGTCTACACCTTTCAGCACAAGTCAACCGCACCTGCCGAGATGCGCCTAGTCTACACCTTTCAGCACTAGTCAAGCGCACCTGCCGAGATGCACCTAGTCTACACCTTTCAGCACTTAGTCAAGCGCACCTGCCGAGATGCGCCTAGTCTACACCTTGCAGCACTAGTCAAGCCCACTTGCCGAGATGCACCTAGTCTACACCTTTCAGCACTGGTCATGCGCACCTGCCGAGATGCGAGTAGTCTACACCTTTCAGCACTAGTCAAGCGCACCTGCCGCGGAGCGCCTAGTCTACATCTTTCAGCACTAGTCAAGCGCACCTGCCGAGATGCGCCTAGTCTACACCTTTCAGCACTAGTCAAGGGCACCTGCCGAGATGCGCCTAGTCTGCACCTTTCAACACTTGTCAAGCGCAAATGCCGAGATGCGCCTAGTCTACACCTTTCAGCACTAATCAAGCGCACCTGCCGCGGAGCGCCTAGTCTACATCTTTCAGCACTAGTCAAGCGCACCTGCCACGGTGCGCGCAGTCTTCTGCGTTCATCACTAGTCAAGCGCACCTGCCGAGATGCGCCTAGTCTACAGCTTTCAGCACTAGTCAAGCGCACCTGCCGAGATGCGCCTAGTCTACAAATTTCAGCTCTAGTCAAGCGCACCTGCCGAGATGCGCCTAGTCTACACCTTTCAGCACTAGTCAAGCGCACCTGCCGAGATGCGCTGAGTCTACATCTTTCAGCACTAGTCAAGCGCACATGCCGCGGTGCGCCTAGTCTTCACCTATCATCACTAATCCAGCGCACTTTCGCAGTGCGCTTAGTCTTCACCTTTCAGCACCAGTCAAGCGCATCTGCCGCGGTGCACATAGTCTTCATGTCTCAGAACAAGCCAAGCACACCTGCCGCGGAGCGTCTGGACGCACCGGGAGGTGCGTTTGACTAGTGTTGAAAGATGTAGATCTTTCTACACTAGTCAAACGCACCTGCCCGGTGCGCCCAGTCGTCTGCGATCATCACCAGTCAAGCGCACCTGCGCGGTGCACCTAGTCTTTACTTTTCATCACTAGTCAAGCGCACCTGCCGCGATGCGCCTAGTCTAGACCTTTCAGCACTAGTCAAGCGCACCTGTCGCGGTGCATATAGTCTTCATGTTTCTGAACAAGGCAAGCGCACCTGCGGCGGATCGGCTAGCCTGCACCTTTCAGCACTAGTCAAGCGCACCTTCCGAGATGCGCCTAGTCTACACCTTTCAGCACTATTCAAGCGCACCTGCCGCGGTGCGCCTAGTCTACACCTTTCAGCACTAGTCAAGCGCACCTGCCGCTTAGCGCCCTATCTTCACCATGCAGCACCAGCCAAGCGCACCTGTCGCGGTGAATATAGTCTTCATGTTTCTGAACAAGGCAAGCGCACCTGCCGCGGTGCGCCCGGTCTACACCTTTCAGCACTAGACAAGCGCACCTGCCGCGGAGCGCCTAGTCTAGGCCTACACCTTTCAGCACTAGTCAAACGCACCTGCCGCGGTGTGCCTAATCTACACCTTTCAGCACTATTCAAGCGCACCTGCCGCGGTGCATATAGTCTTCATGTCTCAGAACAAGGCAAGCACACCTGCCGCGGAGCGTCTAGTCTTCACTTTTCATCACTAGTCAAGCGCACCTGGTTTCCCCTCCCAGAAGAGGGGGACTAGATTAAACACTGCTCGTCGCCCTTCGGGCGATGGGGGATAGAGGGAGGGAAGAAGAGAGCGTTTATCGTATTATACACAGAGGTAGGAAATTATAATTATGTATAATTGCTCAGGTCTTATTTCTAATAAAGTAGCTCAGATTTTTTACAAATGGCAGCCAGCAATAATTATAACCGCATAGTTAATGCGCTACAAAATTATATCTCTTTTCATTTAGACCCGATGGCATCGCCAAGTGAAACTTGCGTTGTATTGAATAGCAACGCGGACACTGCTGTGCCTCAAGATGAAGAAAAACAGTTATATTGCATTTGTTTTTCTTATCAGCTTTCCAATTTCTTACCTAGTAGGTCTTTCACAGTCAGCATATTTCATACAAAATCAGACCCCAGAGGATTGTCTTCAACTTACATCAAATGGCCAACCTGACCATTTTTTCGATGTCACTCAACTCCGCTGCGTACCGTGTAAGGAGTTTCAAAGAGCGAGTGACGACGGTGAGCTTTTCGATGTTTGCTACTCTAAATTTAAATTCAGTACATATATTACAGTATCAGGTAATTAACCTTTTATCGTCCCAGATTATATATGCGATTATCCATATCGTTTGCAGTTCCACTTTAACTACATGAAGATTATTCCATGAGAATTTCTGGTATGATGCAGCTTCTAAAATCGCAAACCTCATTCTTGTCAATTCTCAGATTCACTAACAACATCTTTGATCGGTTGCTTTAGGGCTGCGTTGTGTCTGTCAGGATGGATATCACTTGACAAAAGATGACGGAGGAGACATTGAATGTCAGCTTTGTCCCAATGGCATGGTAAGCATGGCTACTAGCATTGGTATTGCAGATGCTGTATTACTTTATTAAATCACTATGATCAGTAGTTTGCTGATTAGAAACAGATGTTGTAAGTCATGCCAGCAGTAAGGAATTTCATCCACAGCAGTATTTACAGATGCTAAATATCGTATGGCTTTTGCCATATGATATTTACACACCTAAATATTTGTTGTTAAGAATTTATTTGTGCTTTAATTTTAGGAATATTTAACATTTAGCTGCAGTTTATGTTAAGACTTTATGCAATTAGTTTTAATGGTAATTCATGTGAATCAGATATGCCTCTGACTTAAGAAAAACTTTCATCACTTATACAAATGATTCAAGAATTTCATGTAATAACTGGCCTATCCCAAGCAAAGCATGTGCATTCTAGCTCAGCAAAATGTTCTTCTGGTGACAGTATGCTGCTGCTCTCCATTACATATATGCTTTGTGTTATATTTGTGAAGTGGAGCTGGCATTATATGTCATGTATTTTAATGTACTAAATGATTCTTAGATCATGTAGCTAAGGCCACATGATCTAAGCCTTATAATATAACACCCCTTCAAGGGAACTTCTCAGAGGTGCTCTCAACAACAGCACACTCAAAAAATGCAGTTTTAAGGTTATCAAGAAACAGGCCAGGAGAGACCCCATACCAGGGCACATGCGGAGCTCTAAGGGAAGTCTATTCCAGACCACCACTGAAAAAGCTCAACTTTGCATAGTCGGGGATATATATATATATATATATATATATATATATATATATATATATATATATATATATATATATATATATATATATATATATGTATATATATATATATATATATATATATAAAATAAATATAGTATATATACTATATGTAGTGTATATATGTTTATTGTTTAATTGTTTATGCATGTAGCCTTACTAGCATAGATCTAGTTATTTAATTGCTGATGAACTTCTGTAGGTTGCTTCCTTCAGTGGCTGGGAGTGTGTTTCTTGTGATGTCAGTGCAAATGCAACTGGTGGTAAATGTTCAGCTTGTAATGCACAGAGAAAGGAAATTACAGGTTAACTTTCTGTTTCATTCTCATCTTCTCAGCTTTCTTTTGGGCTCTGATATCATTCTTTTCATTGATCACTACCGACTTTCTTACTCTTGATCTTCTTGATTTCTTGCATTTCACTTCATTCATCACTACCAGTACTTCTTTCTTACTTTTTGTCTGTATCATTTTTCCCTTCAGATCACTACTGTTGTAATTGTAATGCTATCAGAGTTTCTAGTTTAACAGTCGCAACAAAAATTATTAACAAAATTAGAGACATCTAGAAATGCTTATGCAGCCAACAATCACACATATACAAGACTTGCATCTCTTGTATAAATGATTACATCCACTGACTGCAAGTTTTCCAGCTTACAGATCTGTTACTAATTGCATTCTTTATTTTTTCATGATTTCATTCATTATCACATTCTTTTTCTTTAACTTTAGAACTTTCATGTTCTTGTATGCACCTTTAACACTTTAACGACAAGAGTGTACTAAAAGCAACTGGGAAACAAGTGCAGCTTGTCGTTAAAGTGGTAATTAATTCTTGTAATTATTGGTTTGTTCATATTACCTACTTCGCCTTTCTTCCTCTTTCTGTTCTGTCTGCTGTGATACTGTTCTTCTTTGTTCATTGTGTGTTGTCAGATCAGCAACAATCATGTGAAGGATTTTTAAACACATGATATTAAATGAACAATTACAAGTATATTATCTCTATGTGTTTGCACAATAAATTTCCAATCGTTACATCAAAATAAACTGGTAAACAGTGAGTTTCTAAATTAGCAAATCAGTCAATCAGTAACCATGGGCTCGGTGCCCGTAGGTGTCTGATGCCTTCCTTACAATGTCTTTACACTCCAATGCCAAGTGGCTCAGATCCTGAAGACTTGCTTCGCATCATTCTTCAATGTCATCTATCCATTGCCTGTGAGGTCTTCCTCTTTTGTTTGTGTACAGTGTCTTCCATTATTCCGAAAGTCAGAGTTTTAATTTTTCTGCCCTCCTTCATTCCGCAGATATGTTCGAACAGTCTTAGCTTTAATAACAGTGTGTATTATAATATATAAAATTATAACATATAAATTATATTTTGTCATATTTGGTTTTGATTCTGTTCTATTGCCATATTCATTTTTCATTTAATTAGTGGAGAGACAACTCGATGGATCTTGGACCGTTCCTGCCAGGCGCACTTGCCAGATATGTGCACCAAACACAGCGCCTGATTCAGCGGGAAAACAGTATGTCACTTTATCGTCATCTTTCAGTCATGCATTTTCTCTGTATAAATCTTTCACCTCAAGCTTCTTGCTTCTGCTGTGAAATTTAGCCATTAGCAGTTTACAACATTTGTGACAATGTAATGTTGTATGGCTGAAAATCTTATACTCTTATCAGGCCTCTTAGAAATGATATTGGATGAAAAGCATGATTCTTGTAGTCAGCTAGGGCCAACCACTGCGAAACTTCCATGTTGCATTGTGGTAGCACATGATAGGGAACTCTAGAATGCCGCATACGTTACTGAAGTAATGAAGTAACATAACAGCTGAAGACTTCACTTGCCAGTTTCAAATTCCCTACAGGTAGAGTGCAGTATTGGTCCTGGATTATGCTGAAGGGTATTGTGTCGGGTTGGGGTTTAGCTATTGCCTGTATACTTTGAACTCTGGTTTACCTCTTGCTGCTGCTGCTGCTGCTGCTGCTGCTGCTGCTGCTGCTGCTGCTGCTGCTGCTGCTGCTGCTGCTGCTGCTGCTGCTGCTGCTGCTGCTGCTGCTGCTGCTGCTGCTGCTGCTGCTGCTGCTGCTGCTGCTGCTGCTGCTGCTGCTGCTGCTGCTGCTGCTGCTGCTGCTGCTGCTGCTGCTGCTGCTGCTGCTGCTGCTGCTGCTGCTGCTGCTGCTGCTGCTGCTGCTGCTGCTGCTGCTGCTGCTGCTGCTGCTGCTGCTGCTGCTGCTGAAAGATTACTTTCTCTACGGGTAGGGTGTTTTGCTCCCTACACACATCTCTAAGCAGCATGCTATTTTAAATCTTTGTGTTCTTCTGTCAGCCGATATGGTAGGGTATTCTATGGTAACTGTAAGGTAAATTCTTGCATATACCAATTATTTCTGTGTGGGCTCATAGTGAATACACATGATATATATTGACGATTTTCACTTCTTTACAAAGCTGGTGGTCAGTATAGTGTTCTGCTGCTAGACTTTATGATTACCTCTTCATAGTTGGTCATTGCATTTGGGTATGCCAGGGCTCTTTTTCTTGGTGGTTCCAGTTACCTTTCTTACCTTCTTATTTAGCACTCTCAAGTTTCAATCCACTTAGGTGTTGGTACACCAGGGGCGCCGCCAGGCTTAAAAAAATTGGACGCACACCCTCCCGTCTCCTCTCATCCACACCCGTCCTCTGTCTGCCACTCGCAATCACCTACACTGATAATGACTCAGAGTGACTCATAAAAGTGCAGTATAACACATGCATGTGATACCATATGATAGTATTTATACATACTATATGGTAAACCAAAATTACACAGTGAAATTGTCAAAAATATCGATGCGATGCCTAATACTTGTGTGGATTTGATTTGGTGGGTGGACGCACGTGCGTCCAGTGCGTCACGCTGGCGGCGCCCCTGTGGTACACAGTCGCTTGTGCATTTGTGTTTGCTGTTAAAAAGTAACACTGGCAAACTGAGTGCTTTAGTGACCTGCATACGAACACTCACCAAAAACATCCCAAAACATTATACACTATACAGTGCCACAAAGTACAACGTTCGTCACTGATAAACCATCATATGATGTTGCCTTGAACCAATGAGGAAGCAAGGACGTAATTGTAATTGTAATTAGTAACTTCTATTGCACCGGTGTCTACTGCACAAAGCATCAACTGATGGCACACCAAAACCAAGCTGTAATCAGGTCAATATCTAGAAGATCAGTCCATAAGGCAGCCTATGATGGATAAGCCATCTGAAAGAGGTAAATTTTAAGTTAAGTATGAAATTACACAAGCAACTTTGCAGAGCGCACAAACACAGGTAGTGAGTTCCGAAAAGTAGGTCCAGCAACTGAAATAGCTCATTCACCAGGAACAGTTCTTGATAGACATATGACCAGACAAAGATATTCAGATGACCTTGTTGAATCATTAATGATAAGTCTGGGGAATAAGAATCAATTTTAAGTATTGTGGCTGGCCAGAGTACAAAGTTTTGTAGACTACGTAATCCAGTGCAATGCTATCGTTATTGTTATTACTATGGTGTGCTATATACAATTCATTTGACGATATATTATATATTGTGTGCTGTGTGTGCAATGCATTCTGTCAAACTTGCATTGATCTGT
Organism: Allolobophora icterica; assembly: GCA_963556255.1. Lineage (NCBI taxonomy): Eukaryota > Metazoa > Annelida > Clitellata > Crassiclitellata > Lumbricidae > Allolobophora > Allolobophora icterica. Next base: position 7,640,093 of record OY744617.1, on the reverse strand, counting down.
ATGTCCTGAATCTTAACGGTGGTAAAAGTGACGGTTGTCTCAGGTTTCCAAGCATTTGTAAACTTGGGTTTTCAGGCTTCAAAATGATCAGGTTACCTGGGACCTGTAAACCTGGGTTTGCATTTCCTACTGCAAAGTCCTAATGTAAATAGTTTTCTTTGGTAAATATTATGCCTGCAGCTGATGTAATCATTTGCTTTGTTTTCTGAAGATGTACAAGATGCAGTCAGGTGTTGTCTATGGTCAACAGTTCTCAATGTGACTGTCCACTTGGTCAACAGGTCAGTATGAGCATCGGTCACTCTTTCAAAGATTTCATCTTCTCCACTGCTTTGAGTAGGGTTCCTGTCTCCTTTCAATATCATACAAATACTCATTCATATGCTTGCATACATTATACAAGCATAGATATGTACAGATGTGTATATATGCATACATACATTCTTACAGGCTAAATGTGTTCATAGTTGCATGAATACGTACCAATACACCCCAACCTTTGAACATTGTGGCCTTCCTTGAGCACTTTTCATAGCTTTGTCTTTTTTCTTTGTTTGGCTTCAAAGGAATGCATACGTTATAATAGGAACTTCATTTACTATTTCATACCAGATTGTCTATCATTTGTCAATCATTTGCAACACCCATTTAGACAATGGACAGTGAAGGAGACATTAGCAGGAAACCTTACGTAGTTTAAATTCAAGGCCACCAGCCAATGCAGGCACTTAGTAGACTATCCCTTGTTATGCAGAGTTTGTGTGTGTTTACATTTTTACTGTAGTGACCTTTATTTACTCTGACAGTCTGGGTTCAAGTGACATGGCTGTCTTGGCAGCAACCGTGATGCCCAATTCCTTAGCATCTTGAGTTGATGCTGCTTGTGCTTTTAAGTAGTAGCTTACATCTAAAGAATGAAACAGTTGAAAATTTGCATCACTCTCTGGCTGACTCAGATACTTGCTTATGGCACCAGCGGGACATTCGCATCCTTATTTGTTTCTCAGTTTCGAATTGAGTAGCTATTGTATTTCAGTTTCCTATAACAATATAATTATGTGACTTGATTATTGTGTTCATTTCAATTCTTTCAGGTCGGTGGCCTGTGCTTAAAAAAACCAGAGGATATTGTGACGACAATCCAACAACTCTTCAAGGTCCAATTCGGGGTAAGGTTTCGCTCAGGTTTCAGTGCATAAGTGCAGAATTCAGTTTCTGCCTATTCCAGTTTTGCTGGATATCGTATTTGTTATTGGACATTCATTTAGAACCGCTCAAAGAGCAAAACAAATCTGTGTACAAAGTCTTTTGATGTTAAATGTAATTTAGAACTGGACTATTTCATAAGTTAGCAAAACAATGCACAGTTAACTACAAGAAAACTATTGTTGATTGTTATGCTAAGAGCAAGAGACTCTGGAACATAATTTCCTGTGGCTGGTACAAAATTGGATTTCTGTAATTTACAGATATATTTTTACCTGAAACCACATGATAATTTGATAGAAAAGATGAACTAAAAACAAATATATCGTCTGCAAATGATATAAACTGCAAAATTATAGAGCAATTCATAACATCATTAACACTTTGAACCCAAAGAGGCGTATATACCTGAAAGGTCTATATACCAGCCTGACTACCTATCATCTACATCCAGGGGCTGGCATAACGGTCATTGTTGTATTGATGTTGCAGAAATTCCACAATTTAAAAAATAGTGTTGTCCAACTTTGGTGTAGGCCTACAATACCTATATGGGAAGTGCAGACAAGAATGATCAAATAACTAAATTGAAATGTTGCATCTACCCTTTTTGCCTGGGTCACATTGTAAAACTGATTAGCAGCCTCCTGAATGAACCCAACATCCCACTGAACATGCTTGAAGACACTGAATGCAATTTCTGCTCAGAAAATTACAAGCAGGCAAAGATTGAATCCTGAAGTTAGAGACAAGGGGCTGCCGAAGCGAGTAAAATCTGTCTACTGGTGTAAATCTTGCAAAGTTTTCTTGTGCATTGGTTCTCATGAAGAAAACTGCTTCAATGCATATCATTCTAATAACACCAGATAGGTAAGTTAAGTGTAAAAAGATTTTTCAGAGACTGAACGCAAATAGTGCCAAAAGTGTTTGAACCATTGAGGTACTGTAAAACAAAAATTGTTATATGTTGCATAGAACTTTTACAAAAATGAGTAAATATATAATTTATATGTTTTTGTAATGATATACAGAGTCAGTCTGTAAATAATCATCTGTATTATAATAATAATAATAATTTCAAACAGAAAATAAAAAGGTTTTAACATTTTCAAAAATTGCCAGGGAGCTTTGGGTATATGTGCCTAATTGCTAGGAAGCTCAGAGTTCAAAGGGTTAATATAAATTAAAAGTAGTAATGGTAATAAATTACACCACATAATATGGTTTCCTTCCTGGAAAGAACACCAACATAAAAAAACTTGTTGAAATTGGTCAGTTAGATAAGATTTTAACCAGGTAAGGCATAATGCCTCGAATGCCATTATAATTAAGTAGTTTAGCATCTTGGCCACATGCACTGACTAATATCATTTACCTGTGTACATGGTCAAGATGGACACTTGTTTCTCTAGTAAATATTAGAAAAAGATGGGTGTTATTATTAGTTTTAGTACTGGTATTATAAATACAACAGCAATACAAAGGCACTTGATGCAGGTATGCTATTATTTGTAAAATGATCCCAGGTGTACTGCATACTTACCATGGAAAATAACATTGCATCTTGTGGTTATATAAATTAAATTAGCAGTAGTAAATAGGAAGTACACTGACTCATTCTGTCTCTTTGTTGTCTGTTAAAGTCTTTGACGTTTGACTCCAGATACTTCAAGGAACATGTACAGGCAGCTGAAGCCATGTGCAATGTAAGTCATTTCTGCTGTTCTTTACATCAGGTTCTCGTGACTCTATGGTTACTCATGTGAACTGGTGTTGAATGAAAGTGTATCTAGGTTTGGCCAGTTTCATGTGGGAGGAACTGCACTGCAAAAAGCATTGAGTTTAAAATTTTAATGCTAATACAAAAACAGCCTGCAGACTATGAGTCATCATATCTCCGGATGTTATATATCTTGATCTCATTGTTCCACTCTACTCGGTGACCTTTTATGGACAACCCTGAATTTTTCTTGTGGTGGGTCCAACATTTTAGGAATGAGTTCATTAATGACCTATGACATGATCTGCATGGTCATTTTTTTACCTCTATTCTGTAATTGCTTGGAAACTGTTTTGTTTGATCAAGGTTTTGAGTCATCACGTCGGAAACTCCTCTGATGAATCTCTGTTGAAGAGGCGATTTCTAAATGCTTAGTTACAATTACAAATTGTGTAGTACTGTAAGAGTATCATGAGTAAGAATTTGATACATAACATTATCCTTGTGTTCGTTTCCTTTCTACACTCAATACACTTGTTCTCTTTAGATACGTCTAGCTATAGTGTTTGTGTGTTCATAGAAATTCTGACAGTAGTTTTCAGTCAGTGAGCTTAATAATGCTGATTAATGCATGTGTCTTTATATACAGTATGGCAACCGGACAGCTTGTCAGCTTCTGGCCAACCTCTGTACGCTGATCCTGTACAATGGTGGCGTGGATGGGACACCAAATGCTTGCTTTCTGTACAATCAGTTGGCTTCCAAGTCTACACTCAGTTCTGTTATTAGCAACTGGTAAGATTTCATCAGTCAACCTCTCAGTGTTCTTGTTCTGAATTCCTCCACCAGTCTCATTGTTCACCCTCAATTATCTGCCTCAAGCCTTTCCATTCTAAACTGAGATAGCTCCATCCACGTATTTATGTTCCTATCTCTGTCTCTAAATCTGCCTTTGCCTCTGCTGTGCTTCCTTCTTTCCCTGGTCTTCTGGCAACTGGAGTTTTGTCCCTCACTTGGCATCTCTGAACAATAAGATTAGATTAGATTAGGTGTTTGCTACTCAGGTTGAAGGTGTTTTGGTTAAAGAGCACACACAGCCATATATCAATCTAGCCACAGCCCACCTCTATCACCTTCCAGCTGATGCACAATCTCCCCAAGAACATGATGGAACAGTCTTCAACAGGTGATTGCTCATCCAAGTACTAACTGAGCTGAGCTCGTGTAAGTAAGGGAAATTGATATAGCGCCAATTTTTGAAGCTATTCAGTATGAGTTCTGGAGTTTCATGCTCACAGTTCAGGTAAATGCGATCATAACTTGTAACAACGGTTGTCTACTTGCTGTCTTCGTTTTGTTATGTTTGTGCTTTAGCAGAGCAGAAGTTGCAGCCCAAGAAGTGGGTCATTGGGATCTGCATCAGATACAGGGCCGACCCTAGGCACAGGCAAAGCAGGCGGTTGCCTGTGGCGCCAAAATATAGGGGGCACCATTTAAACAAAAAATGTGTTTTAACAGTTTTATGTTTTTTCACTTTTTTAGCAGTTGTTTCAAATACAATGATTATTTTCATTTAAATTCAAATAATAAATAACTCAGTTCAGCTTAATGTTCTGGCTGGCGCTTCATTGGGTTGTGACATGGGGTGGTCCGTGGAATGGGGGTCAGAGGGTGCCGAATGTATGCTATGCTTGGCAGCTTGGGACGCTAGTTTGGCTAGGGTTTGCCCTGATCAGGGAGAAGCATATCATGATGGCAACAGTAGTCACTATCGACTTATTACTGCAGTATCATTCAGATGTTTACCTGTAACTGGATTTCTTTTCCTAGGCCAGTCAACCTTCCTTGGCTCTACTACAAGGATCGGACAAGTCAGATTTTTGCTGATGCTGGTATTACAACAAGGTTTACATTTCCAAACAGCATTCTCAGTCTGAAGGCTTCAACTTACAGCCTTGATGGTCAGTTCCTTGGGTACCAGAGCGTGCTCGGAGGACTTCTGCAGCTGTGCAAGAACTCAGACAGTTACATGGATGCTGCATACATTTTTGGCACAAGATATTCACAGAGTGTAAGTAATGCACGTGATTCATGGACGTTCCATGCTGGACTTGATGCTGTGCGAAATATTTTAGTTGCTTATATCATATGCACTTCTGTCATTAATTCTTAATTGCAAATCTCTTAAGTGTCTTTTGCTTCATATCCAGTGAAGCAATAGTAAAATATATGTCACCAAATTATCTGCATCATACTTATTTTGTTTTAGTTATAAGCATGATCTCCCTAATAACAGTTAACCATTTAACTCCAAATACTATCCACCATAACTGTCTGCCAGTCTTCCGGTCTGACCTTTTGACCTGGGCTTGGAACCAAACCTGACGATTCCTGATCAGAACTGATTTTGTTCTTGACTACCGGTAATTGGATGTTAATTAGTTGGTTCCCACAACTTGGTTTTTGGTGCTAAAGTAATTCAGAGATTATGATATGATAAATTAACAACCTATGTATGCGGTTCTTGTAACAAAGCGCATAACTATTGGCATTGTTTCACTTAATTGTGGACTATGACCAGTTGACTGTGTAGCACAACATTGCAGCCTCCAATGGTGCACAGCAGAAACAGCCTCCTTGCAAATGCACAGTTGATGTTACAACAATTCAAGAAGATGGATGCTGCTGCTGCTTCTGCTGTTGCTCTTGCTGCTGGTAGTGATGATAACTTAGGGTTGAATGAACTGCACTTCGTTTGACACTTTAAATTTAACACTAACTCTTCATTTCCTCAGATGTTTCCAGGTATCTGAGTTTCTCTTTGCATTTTCATTACAGTGTGAGATTCCAATCAGAAGCTTCTGGAACACCGTCAGGTTTCCAATAGCATTTCATGAATTATGTATCCTTTATGTAGACTATGGTCTTCATATAGACTATCGTCTTTATGGAGTAGTCTCTGTGGAGTGTGGTCTTTATGGAATGTGGTCTTTAAGTAGACCATGGTCTTCATGCAGACTATGGTCTTCATATAGACTATGGTCTTCATGTAGACTATAGTCTTTATATAGGTCATGCTCTTCATATAGACTGTGGTCTTTATGTAGACTGTGGTCTTTATGTAGACTATGGTCTTTATCTTTATGTAGACTGTGGTCTTTATGTAGACTATGGTCTTCCCATATATGTAGACTATGGTCTTCATATAGACTATTCTTTATATAGACTGTGGTCTTTATGTAGAGATGTCCTTCACTGGCTCCCCGTCCAGCAGTGCATCCTTTACAGGGTCTCCTCAATGGCCTGGAAATATGTCTTAGGCCGGGCACCGGTTTACCTTTGTGAGTTCTTTGCTTTAACCTCTACCTGTGCGGGGGTGCAGATCCCTGTGCTCAGCCTCCCAGGAAGACTTTGTTGTTCCTTACGCTCGTACTGCCATAGCACAGCGCAGGGCATTCTCGGTGGTTGGTCCTGCCATTTGCCCTCTTGAAGTGTGCTCACTTCCTAGGGATCTCTCTGGTTCCTTTTATGGTCTTCTTAAGACATTTCTATTTGATTGGGCTTATGTCAGGAGCACCTCTGAGTAGATTCCTTGAAGGGGTGCTATATAAATCTAATAGATAGAGAGATAGATGGATAGATAGATAGATGGATAGATAGATAGATAGACTATGGTCTTCATACAGACTATGGTCGTTATGTTGACTGTGGTCTTCATATAGACTATGGTCTTTATGTAGACTGTGGTCTTTATGTAGAGTATGGTCTTCATACTCTACATAGTCTTATGGTCTTTATGTAACTATGGTCTCGTGTAAACTCTCATTTTTATGTGGACTTCATGTAGAGTCGTGTAGATGAGGTTGCTAGAGTTTATAGACTGATGGATCAACAGACTAACAAAAACGGAAGTTAATCGTTTGTTAATGTCTTCTTTCCCTAGTGTGTGCATGATTATGTCTCTAATTTCTTCTTATACCGTCTACGGTTAAACCCGGCAAAAACCCAATATATCTGGTTTGGTACGCGTCAACAGCTTGCAAAAATTAACCTTGAGGCTCTGTCACTTGAATTCCCCTGGGTTTCCTTTGCCTCCTCAGTACGGGATCTTGGTGTAATTCTGGATCAAGAGCTCACATTCATGCGACATATTAATTTGCTTTGCCGGGACTGTTATTATCAACTTCGTCAGTTAAGGGTAGTCTCCCGCACTCTAACGCAGGCGGCTGCTTCCACCCTTGTTCATGCATTTGTGGTTTCCCGTCTGGACTATTGTAGCACCATTTACGCTGGTCTCCCAGCTGCCCGTCTTGGGTGCTTGGACTGGGTTTTGCGTGCAGCCGCACGTCTTATTGGTCGCATCCCCAGATTTGGCCAGGTTTCTCTTTATATGCGGGATGTTCTGCACTGGCTCCCTTTCCCGCTGCGCATTGCCTACAGGGTCACTGCACTAGTCAGGCATTGTCTGCAGAGACTTGCCCCCTCATACCTGCGGGAATTGTGTCGCCCTACCTCGGGGGTTTTCCGGCGATCTGCTCTTCGCTCGACTGACCAGGCCGAGCTATTGGTCCCCCGCACGCGGACAGCCATTATGCAGCGCCGTTCTTTTTCGGTCGCTGGTCCCGCAACCTGGAATGGCCTTCCTGTTGCACTCCGCCTGGTCCCTACGACTCACACTACCTTGTTTCTTACAAACTTGAAAACTACTCTCTTTAGCCGTGGTTGGACTAGGAGTGCTCCTGAGTAGATCACCTTGAAGGGGCGTTATATAAAAGCTCCTTAATAATAATAATAATAATAATACCTATTAATTAACTTAGTAAAGTCATGTGATGACAAAATTTGCATAATGTCCGTATAATATTTCATCTCTAAGAGACTGTGATAGATCGATATAACTTAGTCAGAGAGGATACATTAAGAGATGAGCAAGCGAGCACTGAGTCTTGCAGAGGAAACTCGTAAGATTTCTACTTATTGCCGATGTGACTACTTTCCTTAGCAGAGTTGCTCTAGGGCTTGAATTCAATAACAACAATGCCAAACAACTTTATGCGATTCCTGTTCTTATTAACAACTATGTTGACGCAAACGGAAAGTTGGTCAACGCTGGTGAGTGCTTTGTGTTATTCTTGTACAGCATCTTTTGCTTAAGCTGCAAGGTTTCACTTTTCTGCCATGGAATTGGAATTTGTTAGCTGGGTTCTACATGTGTGTGAGGGCTTTTCTTGTTTCTTGTTATTGAGCATTATATGCTTACAGGTGAACTTATTGTTTAAATGGATTTTAACTTCATTTTGCCTAACATAGGCAGCACTTTTGTCAGGTGCTTAAAAGTTGGTATATGAAAGTGGTTAAATACATATGTGCGTGGACATATGTATTTGTGCACAGAAACAAGAGTCTAACTTTTACTATAAATATCTGGTGCACATGCGATTAGCTGATGTGTAAGACCATAACAGAAGAAAGATGGAGTTGATTGCTTTGTCTATTTCTTGTTCACAGATAAAAAAAATGAGGACTTGTGGCAGTTTGTGCGGCGTTTCTTTCTTGTTGACAATGTTTCTGGAAGACAGGCGTCTGGAAATGATCCTTCTTCTTCAGGTTTCTGGTGCATTCTCTAAATTTAGATCTAGATTACTGAATATAGCACCGCTATGAAACTCTAGTAGCTAGAGATTTTTTAGATTGGAGATTGACAGAGCACAATACAAACCTTCATAACAAACATATTTACGGTCTGACCACAGCTTCCATAGAGTATGTAAAATGTTTCTGTTGCAACTCTTTACCTTAAAATTCATCTCTTTGCTCGGGGCTGTCATACCAAGGTCGCCTCCAAATACTTTGACAAAAACAATACTATTTGCAGTTTCCTTTCTTTACCTTGTGCACAGTATGTTTTATTACTTTCTTTACTTAACTTTCTTTATCTTATCTTCTGATACCTTACCATTCCTCTGCAGCTCGGCTTATTGCTGGGTTTATGACGTATGGTCATATATCTAACTACAAGCAGGATAAGCTGCATTGGCTGCCCATGCAAAGATGCACTGAGTTTAAGATCCTTATGCTGATACATAGCTGCCTGGCCAGTTGTGCTCCGTCCTACATTAGAGAGCTGTGTATTCCAGTGTCATCATTACCTCTGCTCTGCAACACAGGTGGGTGATAGGGTGATCTGGTTGTTCCCCATCACAATACTGCCAGAATGCAACATGGAAACCTTGTGGTGGTGGTCAGCCCTATTTCTGGAACAGTGTTCCATGCAATCTGCGACATGAGTTTATCCTTTGTATGCGTCTGTTTTGCAAGCGATTTAATACCATTCTGTGTGATCATGGTCATATGTAGTCAGACCAGAAGCACCTCTGATGCGTTTTATTGAGGAGGAGGAGGAGGAGGAGGAGGAGGAGGAGGAGGAGGAGGAGGAGGAGGAGGAGGAGGAGGAGGAGGAGGAGGCACTATGTTAATAAGCACTTACAGTTCCAATTATAATTACAATTTCTTGCCTTTGCCTTGTATTATCTGACCTTGCAGTCTGCTCTTAAATTCTTTCCTTGTTATATTACAAAATTGTCCATTGGATTAAACTGTCAAGTTAACTGCTCCAATTACTGGACCAAGAGCAATTTTTCTAGTGAACAATGGGTTGAATTGGATGCATCCTTCTGCCTCCTCTGTTGCTGCTGCTTGATGTTGCTTGATGCTGTTGCTTGATGTTGTTGAGCACTTTCATTTGTGCTGTTGCTTGATGCCGTTGCTTTATGATGTTGCTTTCTGCTACTGTACTCTGCTAGTGCTTTCTGATATTGCTTTTGGCCGCTTCATTCTCCTCTTACTTTCTGCTATTACCAAAGCATTTCCTTGTTGCTTTCACCAGTTGCTGTCCTCGGTGCTTTTGGCCATTGCGTTTTGTCACTGCATTCTCCAGCTGCCTTCTGATGTTGTTATCTGGTGTGTTCTTCTTTATGTCACTCACCATTGCCATCTTTATACTGACACAGTGCTCTTTGGGTAACTTAATGGTCTGTTTCTGAAGCACACTGGGCCTGAAATACAATGATTGCAGCTTTTGATCCTCCTCTGTGGACTTTGTGTAGCGACCATAGACAGGTTGTCCTGTGCTTCAGATTCAGATTTACTTACCTTCTGAGATTTATAATGAGTGCAGAAAAAATAAATTAATGAGAGTTTCTCTAGATTTCATTGGGATTGATTTAATTGATTTAATTTCAGAGAATCTCCAAGGGATTCAATATGCCAGAGAAATAACAATTCACGTCAAACTGCAGCCAAAGCAGACAGATGGGCTGATCAGTCCTCCGTATGTAGAGATTGACTATAACATAGCCACCTATGATGACTACCTGAGAGGAAAGAATGTCACGGTAATTGCTCTTCTTTTTAGTCAATCACTCAACGTTCATTTCTTATCACTTTTGCTGAATAAATTTCAGTTCTTCCATTCACTTTCTAAGACCTTTTACACCTTTCTTTCCTATATGTAAAAATTCTAACAGTTCAGCATCTCATAATGGACATGGCCATATCCAAAGTTTACAGTTCAGTTTATGCTTTTGTCACTGTGTAAACTACTTGGAAAATCGAGTCCTTCACGAGGTGAAACATCTGTAGCAAGGCATTCCTAGAGCCATCAAGTGTAACGACTGTGGGGAGGCCAATAACATCAAAGTTGCCTCTAGTGCCACCGGTTAAGACTAAACATTGACTTATGTTGACTTCCAGGTTGCAGCAGGATGGCCTCTTCTCTCAAGTGACATGTCATTTCCAGCCTAGTTTTGTAATAAGTGACTCATAATCATGCATTTCATTTACTCATCTTTATTAAATTGATTCCTAAAAAATTTGTAAAGATATAATTACTACAAATAATAATTATGAGTAATAAATTGATTAAGATTTCATAGTAAAACAAACCATGTGACTACTCTCACTGTGCTTGTCTCTTATCTCATCTTCAGCTCTCTTTCCTGCTGCATGTTTTCTGCTCAGTTTCTAAGTTTATTGCTAACTTCCAAATCTCATCCAATTTCAAGTTTTGTTCTTTCCTCATTCGCTTTTCACCACTCTGTGTGCGAAATCTCTCCTAATATACACTGTCAGTATAGTTTAGTTACAAATCATAAATTGTATGCAGAAAAATAATCATGACATTCTCTATTGTTTTGTTCATATAGTATGTTTGAGAAAAAAAATTCAAAGCATTCTTTCAGTGGAGGACTATCATAATCCATGATCACCAGCTGTGCATTAATCACTTTACTAAAGGAATAAATCTACAATGTTCCAAGCAGTCTAAGTAAGTAAGTAAGTAAGTATATCCTTTATTAATCCAACTGCTAACCGCATTTTGGTTTACACATGTATATCACGTCCAGATTAAAGTACTAAGGCCTATATTCCGGTGAAAATCATCCTAATTATGAAAGATTTACGAGCTAGACTGTCAGCAGTCGGGAGAACCCGATTATGAACACGGGGTCGCAAAGTATAACCCGTATGCTTAACAGGAGGTAATAGCACATGAAGCACATGTGTAGGACATGTAAGGACGGTCGTGAAAAGTTTAGAATCAGCAGTACGGATCAATTGTTCGAATCTAGGGTAGTCCACAGGAAGATAACCAGCTTTAATCAGTCTCCTAAATATTGCCTGTAGTCTCTCACGTCCCCTCTGCCCCACATAACCCCACCAAGCGGACGCAGCGTACGTCATCCTCGCCACTGTGGTAGCTGTCACCACATCTATCCACAATGTTCCACATGTTTGCATGATCCCATTACCAGCAACATCTTAGGGGTCAGGAAAATAGAATGTAATAAGATAGTAATTATCGTAATAACAAGAGTAATGACATACAGTATAAAAAGGCATTTTAAAGAATAATAGGCTATTGTCATGATAGTGGTCTATTTGAGTAGTGCATTGGGCTTTAATCTAACAATTGTGGGTTCACAGCTGCTGAGCAGACTCCATGTAAAGCATACTTGTCTCGTACTTTAGATTCAGATATACTGACTTTGTGTACATAAGAAGTACATTAAGCAAAGAAATACAATGTCACTTTATGGAAACTTCACAGCTACATTCCGATCCAGCAACTCTAAACCATCACTGAGCAACATGTTTAGTGAAGGCAAGGAAAAGTGCACGAGTTTGTCATCAGTTTGCAAGTAATGCTACCGTTCGTTATTTTGCTTTACCTCACCTGTCTTTTGTTTTGCTAGGTATCATTTCAAGTCATGTATTCAATGGACTTGACGAAGCACGAGCGAGACATGGCGATTGCAGTCGGTGTGCTCAGTGCTCTTGCTGTTATCTTCTCCTTTACTCAGACATGGGGATGGTCTCGCAGGGCGGGAAAGATTGCCATCGACTTCGCGACGCTGATCAAATTTCTGTTGTTCACATGTGGCAATGTGGCGAATGCTTTCTTTGTTGTGACTTTGGGTGCCTCCATCTGGTGGCTCATCTTCTACAAGGTATGTCCATCCATGTCCAAACTTATCCTTTCGTACACTCCTTGTATTCCAAGGTGTTCACTAGTGAAAACTAATCTAAAACAAACCATGGACTTCTTCTGTGCGTGTTACACATTGGACTTCAGTAGACTAACTTGGTCTGTATCCAACAAAATCCAACAACTGTGGATATAGCTGAGCGGACTTCTTGTAACATGCGCTCGTCTTCTCTGTTACCAACCAGTAGAATTTGTTACTGGCATGAGCTAGGATGGAAATGTTCGAGTGCTAAGTAAGGGCCTAAGGAGACGAGTTGAGTGTATCCCCATGTTCCACTATGGAACACGGACCTTTCCTTTTCTTATACAATACAATACAACTGTATTTTGATATTGCCTTCTTAGTGTTACAGTGGAAATCGTTGATGATGGTGGTTTGTTGTGTCACAGGAGTAGAACCAGGATAGGATTGCTTTAAGAATTCTTTTTCAGTGATGAGTGGAAAGCTGCACAAGAGAAGGCAAGTGGAGGAGAGGTGAGACTGACAGAGAGAGGAGAAATCTTTTTTGGGAATTTGTTCCAGAGAGCTTGTGTAACATAGATTAAGGAGCAGTTGCAGAAAAGGGAGTTACAGTTACTAAGTTTGGAATGAACAGTTGAGGTGGCTATTGTGCAGGCAGTCTTGTGTAGTCAAGTATTCGACGCAGTTGACGAAGATCACCAATGTGCATATAGCAGTTGCGAGATAGCTCGATGATGTGGTTGCCAAAGGTAGATTTTTTCCAAAGATGATCCCAAAATTGTGGATAAGAGAAGAGTAAGGCATGTAGTGAGTGGTGAGTGAACTGTGTTGATTGTACTGTTATGGAGTTCAGTCGTATGGTTAAGACTGGTACGGAGCAGTTGCAGTGCCCAAATGTGATTGACCAAGAATGGACTAAGGTTTTCTTACCCAACCCCATGCTGGGTAATCTAATCTAATCTGGTGGGTAAGCAAGAAATACAAAGTCAGGCCAAGGTGGGTAAGTAAGGAAACCAGGAGTCAGGCCTTGGTGAGGAAGCAGTTCTGATTTCCTTGCTTTATGGCCTAACTTTTTATTTCCTTGGCCCATCAGATTTTGACCGGGCTTCTCCAACAATAACATATTGTCCACATGTGGTTTCACTTGAAGTGACTTCGATTGATGTCTTGGGATACTGTAGTCGTAGTTTAGTAGTTGTTGACGTAGATTAAATTGTAAAGTGCCAGTTACTAACTAATTACTATTTCCATCTGGTGCATGTGTGTATGTGGTTGTTTTGTTATCAGCGCCAGAACAATGTCTACTTAGTTGTTCCTGAAGACAAGTCAGCGCAGTATATCGGATTTCTGCTGACAGCTTTTCTTCTGAAACTCGTACAACTGATACACATCATCGCTTGCCAGACAATGATTAGCATCTTTCTCATCGACTGGGAACGACCATCGGCCACTCGTCCTCATCAGCAGAAATTCTCCAAGGACGAAACGTTGGCCTCTATCTGGCGAACGTATTTCGTTGCGAATGAGTGGAATGAAATCCAGACAAAACGAAAGATCAACCCCATCTTCCAGTACGTGGTTGCAGTGTTTTTCCTTCTGGCAGTTGGCATTGGCAACATTGCGACAATGGATCCAAGAAACGATCTTCAGTTCAATGAGGATGTGTACCATGCACCAACGAACAGCACACTTCGATTTGGAATCATTTGCATCATTTACCTGATCTTAGGTATGTTTTCTTTGTTTATGCTCACTAATTTTTCATTTATTTCTGTTTCCATGAGCCCAGCGCATAGTACGGACCTCACAAAGGCTATGAAACATGGCTATGAAAGCGATGGGTAGACTTTGTTATTTGCTTAGTGTGTGGCTTTGTCAACAGAAAAATCTTTGTCTTCACAACTACACAGTACAAATTGCTCAAGTGAACAGCATTTTATTAAGAGCTGAACTTGTATACATAGACTGATTTGCAAATATCTAATCTAATTGGATGATATCTTTTAGAAGAAGAACAAGAGTCTGTGTATGCATGTATGGATGAGGCATTTAATATAGCACATTTTAAGTACCTCACAAAAGTGTTGAAATGACTATCTTAAATATTCTTAAATGAATATCTAATTTTATTAGAAATCTCTATAAGAAGCTTAAGCTTAAGCTACCCAAAAAAGCAGCCGTGCATTTGAAGTGTTAGTGATTTCATTTTCTTTTGTACCTGCACTACTTATATGAGGACTTTTCCCAATGACAGGGATTTTCTTTACATTCAGCTATGAACAATTCTTGTGTTCTTTATCTGTTGCTTTTAGTCCAATGGGTTTTGTTTATGTTAGGTCTTTGAGCAGTTCTTATGTTCTGTTTCTTTTGGAATTACCGATATTGCCCTTCTTTGGCTTCAGTCCTTGCCGCTATGGATAAAAAACAATATAAATTGGGGATAATTGAGACAAATATTGGTAGCTAATATTAACATATTATTAGTATATTATCTGTATAAACATGTTTACGTTGCTGTACACCAAAATGCGGTTTGCAATTGGTTCCAATAAAGAATATTCTATTCTATTCTATATTTTGGACTGCTCCCACTCTGTTGTCTTTGAGCCCACATGCTTTGCCTGGTCCTCTGTTCCTTTTGGCCTTCCTCAAAGTTCTGTCCTGGTTCCTATGCATCCTGTACACTGCCGACCTGGAAGGATTCTCCTTCCTATGGGTGTTGCAGTCCATCAGTATGCAGACAGCACCCAGGCCTTTGCTCTTGGTCTGGACAAACTGGTGGATGCTGCTTTCTCTTCGGTAGAGAGGATTCTTGATGCAACATCTGCCCTTAATCTCTGGATGTCCTCCAGCCACCTCTGATTAAACTGTAATGAGACCCAATTCGTTTGGCTTGGTGGTTGTGTTCAGCTTGCTAAGATCGATAAGTTATCTTTACGTCAGAGGTTTTCGGACATTCTTTTAAAATCCACTTTCTGTGACGTTGGAGTTGTCCTGACCGGGATCTCTCCTTGACTGCTCATGTCAACAGTGTCTGCCACTCATGCTTGTACCACCTCCGTCAGCCCTGTACCATCCTCCACTTCTTCTTTTTTCATTTTCATTCCTTACTCCTATCTGCAACAGAGTGGTCTTTGTTGGACTTTCACTAGTTATATTTCGAAGCTGCATTCTGTTTTTAATGTCACTGCCCATCTTATTGGAAGTGTCCCCAAGTTTGGCCATGTAGCTTCCTTTATGTGGGATACTTTGCGCTGGCTCCCCATCCAGCAGCATATTCAGTTTAAGATGCTGACCCTTATGTGCAGTTGTCTTGTTGGCTCTGCTCCATCATACCTTAGGGACTTCTGCATTTTGATCTCCTGGGTCCCAGGTGGTTGTGGCACCCTTCAGTCGACCTCCCATGGACTCCTGATTGTCCCTTGTATGCGTACTGCTACAGAGGCTCTGCATATGTTGGACCTACCAGCTGGAATCACCTTTCTCAAGAGCTGCGGTTCGAGCTCCTCAGTTTTGACCCTTCCAGAGTTTTGCAAGCACCTGAAGTCTGTTTTATTTGACAGTGATTTAACTTGTTCGAGTCAGGAGCACCACTGATGAGTTATTTCTTAAAGTGGCGATATATAAATGTCAGATTACAATTACAGTTAAATTTGGTCAAATGAGTTTTTTACGTTAGGTTTTGAGCAGTTCTTGTGTTCTTTATCTGTAGCTTTGGTTCAGTGGATTTTCTACACTTTCATCTATGAACGATTTTTTGAGGATGCCATTCGTCAGTTTGTTGATCTCTGTTCAACCTGCAATGTGAGCGTCTTCATTCTCGACAACTATGCGTTTGGATACTACATTCACGGTCGGTCTGTTCATGGTCGAGCAGACGTCGGGTTACGAGAGATGCACATCAGCTTCCTCAAGGAAGAGGTATCTCATCTCACCACTTTTATAGCTCAAATATTACAAATCCCATTCATCTTCAGCTATCATCAGTTCCTTATGCCAGCCACTTGGCGGTGATGGGTGTGGATAAAAATGATCTTCATTTTTTCAGACATTTCTCAAGTCCTGTGCTTCTGTCAGGTTTAGAAGGTAATAATAGGGACTCTTAGGGAGACTACTACTTTCCGCAGTCAGCCCTTATCTATAGCCATCCAGCGCTTCACTGCAGTTCACCCAAGAAACCATCAGTGAAGACCAAGCATTCCAGAACGATGCTCTCTAATGTTTGTCATCGTTATGGGTGATATATACTTTGCATAGAATAATGACGATGATGATGATGATGATGATGATGATGATGATGATGATGATGATGATGATGAAGATGATGATGATGGCCTCACAGACTCATGACCTCACTCATGACCTCATTGACTCATGCCCTCACTGACTCATTCACGACCACCCTCACTCATGGTCTCACTGACTTATTACCTCGCTCATGACCTCACTCTGTCAAAGCCTACGCTCAAGAGTTTAAAGCCTACGCTCAAGAGTTAGAAAATATCTAATCCAGTGACCAGTGACTCAGTCCATCAATCAATCAATCAATCAATCAATCAATCATCGATGATCGATCAACATCAATAAAAAAATCAGACCTCTTAAAGATCATCGTCATAATTGTAAACATGGTTTTACAAAACTGTATCTAAATCAGGAAGATCGCCTTCGTAACATCTCGAGAATGCGTCGGCGGCGAAATGAATGGACAGCCGACACCGTTCGAACTGTCAATCGAGAGTTATGCCAGCCGCCCACAAGGGCACACGCACCGTCACACGCGTGTACGCGAGTCATGTACAATTGTACACGGGTCGGCTCTTTGATGTCACTCGGGTCTAAACTTTAGGCTCGTCCGTTTCATCTTGGACTAAATTCCTGGACTAAATTTACACTTAGAAGAATAATTTCTCCAAACGGTAAACACTGGTTCGGCCAAAACTCGCGATGTCTAGTAACGAATTGTTCACGGTGCCATACAGCGAGAGATTTAGTTGACTGTACAGAGGATTATTTCAACTTCTGGTCAGATCTGTCCCAATGGCTACTTTAATAGGCAATGGCGAACTATTAATAGGCAATTGTGTACTATTAGTAGGCAATGGTGTACTATTAATAGGCAATTGTGTACTATTAGTAGGCAATGGCGAACTATTAATAGGCAATTGTGTACTATTTGTAGGCAATGGTGTACTATTAATAGGCAATGGTGTACTCAAATACGCAATGGTGTACTATCAATAGGCAATGGTGTAACCGAATAGGCAGTGGTGTACTCTAATAGGCAATGGTGCACTATTAATAGGCAATGGTGTACTAGAAACAGGCAATAGGGTACGACTTCAGAGCATAGTTATTATACATGGGACACCGCAGCCGATTGGTTAAAGCGATCGCCTTGTCCTGTGCTTCTGTCAGGTTTAGTCTAAGTCTGGCAGTCTTGGTCTGCCTTTGTTTCTCTTTCCTTTGAATCTTACATGTACCCGGTAGTACATTTGTATGGGATTCAATCAACTGACGTTGATCAAATGCCAATTAATCACAATTCAAGAATCACCAATTCATTTTGCTTACCCAATGTAGATGGACTTCTGGTTTCCCTGACTGATTGGATTTCGAAAGTGCTTCACAGGTGGTTTTAAATGTGGCTTCAGTGGAAGTGATTGATGCCTTTTGCATTATGATAACAGCTCTAAAGAAGTCATTTTACATGAGCTTATTGTTACATAAATTACATTCAGTCATCTGTGCTGTACTAAATGCACAAATAAATGTGAAATAACATACATAGTTTGCTGTAAATTATCGTAGTTGTAATCGTAAACTCCAGATTTCATTTAACAAAATTTGGAACAGGTAAGGTTGTTCAGTTAGTTTCAGTGCCACGTGAACATCTTTAAGTGAAAATTGAAATTTCAAATCAAGAGATCAAACTTGACTTAAAGTGCATCAGCAGTGTACTGGAATTACAAATTTCATTTCAAGACACTTTCCTGAAGGGCCTGAACACAATTTTTGTCAGCAATCTCCAAATATGTTTGATGGAGATATACACATACATGTGGACAAGCAACTTTAAGAATTACCCTTGAAACTTGAGAAATCAGCTTCTGTGACAACTTGTATGTATGTATGAAGACACTTATGTAGCACATTTTTATTAACTCACAAATGCATTTTCAGACAGTTTGCTTATTTATGCTGCACTGAGTCACAGGTAACCTAGATGTAATACAGTTCCAGGAGGATGGTCCAACACATGAAAAGAGCTGGCGTTATGTTTGGTAGCATGGCATCGGCTTATCTACTTGTGTGATGATGGTGATGGAGATGAGTACGTTGATGACGAGGATGTTGAAAATTATGCTGAGCTAGGGATCATAATTGTAATTTTAATTCTAAATCTAGAAAGCGCCTCTTCAAGAAGACTACTCAGAGGTGTTCCCAATGTGATAACACAAGATCATGATAGGACAGTGGTCCTAATTGCGGACGAAATGGAGCAGAGAAAGGGCAACATGATAGGATAGTGCAAGTAGCAACAATAGCACAGTGTGAGAATTGTAGAAAAAAGACTGAGGGGTTAGACTTTGATGAGTTTGATCCATGTAGAGTCAAATATTTTATCCGTATTTTGCAAACTGAGAAAATTCAAAAATGCAATAGAAAGCTTAAATTCCTTAAAGTGATGACATCACCAAAATTTATTAGTATAAAATTCACTTGGTCACAAATCTCACAATAAACCACGGGATTACTTTGTTAGTAACCCACAAAGTGAATTGTGAAAGAAAATGCTAAAATATATGCACAATATAATCACACTAGCACAACTGAGAGGGTCGGAAACGACCCCCTGGTGTGTGCAATGAAGACTTAACTGGGGGTCCTAAGAAAGACTATGGGGGGTTGAAACCCCAAACCCCTGACAATTCTCACCCAGTATAGAATGGCGTTGTCTGTTTTTGTAGAGTGACCTGTGCAGCAAGCGAGGCCTTGTCTCCGATTCTGACCAGCAGACATTTGAGATTGCCATTCCACGCAAGTTGAGGTCTGCCTATGACAGGACCATCATGCCTCTGCTTATGCTGCAGGTGAGAAGATGCAGACGACCCTGCTGATCGCTTTCTTTGGTGTGAGATCGGAGGTCTGAGCGACTTGTAAGTTAAGACATCAGTCCTTCCACTTTGTCAGTGGACGCTGAATTCTGGTGTGAATTTGAGGCAAATCCAATCATTTCTTCTTGTGTGATATGACCTTCAACAATGGGTTACATGACACAGGCTGCTTGGTTTTTTGATTGTCGTCATGACTGTGTTTCTGGTAACTGTTGCTTAGAGAGACCTCATAACATCGGTTCCTCCAGCATATTCAGCTCTACCACTGACCTTGGAATTTCCACCCCCAATAGATGCTGATGACCTTTGTGACCATCATCAGTACTGCTGCAAGTGCTACTGTCCGCTTGACATTCTTCTCCTACTGCACAATTGGGATCACAATAACTGTGAACTCTTGTTAGAAAGTTTTTGGCTGTTCTCTACATTTCTGCGTGATAATACATGTGCAGACCTTCTCCAGCTGTCATCACTTGTACTCAGCTGCATGCATTTGCAACTCTGATGTCAGTTAGGATAATGAGAGGAACTTCTGTAAGTTACCTAATAGGTGCTATAAAAATGCACATGTATAAAGAGCTCAGAGGCCCATGAATAAGTTCTTTGCATGAATAATGCTATTTACACTTTCCGTTTAGAAGCAAAACTTGTGCTACTGTTCTACTTGAGCTCTCAGCTTCCAACTGAAAACCGACAAAACTCCATTCCCAGTCTTATTCCTTTCATTTCTCCATTGCACTTCTTTGTTGATTCCTGGAGCATCAACATGCAACAGAGTCCATACACCAGGTGTGAATATACTATTGTGGTGTGATGCTGAATAGACAACCTCCAGTTATGGTCTTGGACCTTAGTTTCAGTACTGGACAGTGGACATGGTCAGTTATAATAACCGCTTTCTTACATTTCTGTAACTCCAGCTTGTCTAATGACAAGCATCAGATCAAGCGACTAAGCAAGTGGTATTAAATAACTCATGAATACTTATAAACACACATTCACAGCATCCACGTGATATAAATATTTGTTACAGTTTCTGAAATATTTAATCCAGATCCAGAATTAATGACTGATGAAACGTGTTTCTTTTTCTGTTGTTGCAGAATGGTCCAACAAAGTCAAAGAATGCAGCCAGCATGGCTGGAAATACTGTTGTCAACCTAGACACAAAGAAGGAACTCTCACTAGAAGCTTACACGGCTCTGAACCGACTTCTCCAAGCATTTATTGACCATGTAAGCATTTCTCACAGAACATCTTTCTCAAAGAGTTATACTCAGTCTTCTTACTTTCCTGTACCGTACCTTCTGGTAAACCAATTTGAAACATGTGAAGCCTGTTTGAATGAAAACCCTTACAGTGCATAGTCACAGACTGGAATGTTGCATTTACATGCAAAATGAAATTTCACACTTTTGCCTTGCAACATTCATTTTCAATGTTAGCATGAAATTTACATTGTAAATGTCCAGTCTGATAGATAATTTTTAAAATGTACTTTCAATGAAGACAATGCTCAACACTTAAATAATTTTGAAATCTCTTTCATGTTTTGATTCAGTCTTTCCGAGAGGCGGATTACATCTTCAAAACGAAGGTGTTGTTTGAGAGCATTTTGGATGTGGAATTTCAGGATCCTTCTGAAAAGGGATTCTTCTATCCTGGTAATCTCACTTTCAATTGCTTTGAATCATGTCATGTTGGGAAGTGGTTCACTGTTCGCTTTCTTCTAGCCTGTGGTCACTGTGAATTAATTGTTCACAAGTTCTTATGGATTGTAACTGCAAGTACTGAATGAAAGTATATTATATTATATACTTCTTTATTAGTTTTGCTAGTCATGTATTCTTATATTCTTGTATTCCTTGAAGAAAGGTTGAGAAAAGATAAGTAATTTCTTATCTTGCAGAGTGGGTTCAATTAGTCATCTCTGACACATTACATTTGTCTTAGAGAAGTGTTGTATCACTTGATCCAGTTATCTGTTGCTTTGTGTTTTGCTGCATTTGGATCTTGACATAAATAGAAGTAAAAGATTCTTGCTGATGTTATGGTGAATGTAGATAATGGACATTCCTTTGATGCTGTTCTGATGTATGGACACGAATTGACGTGGATCATCTTTGAAGTTCTTCTCTTTGCTGTTGTCGACCTGGCATTTTATAACTACTTTCTTGATGGTGCCATTACATACATTGTCATGGAAGTAAGTACACAAAGACTACTTGCCGTTCTGTCTATGGGTACAAATCAGTTTGAGCACCTTCTGCTCATTTCAGGAGCTCATCATCGTCATCACTGTCAGCTCCAAATACCTACCTTATGATGGCAATTGATGCGAAAAATGATCTATATTCAGTCATTCCTTCAAATTGAGTGCTTTCTCATGTTTTATCCTTGTCTTGTTATGTGTTCATTTTACTGTCCATCCAGCGTGGTCGCAGATTTTTTTTGCTTCTGTTTGTATATTGCAAATAAGCCATGGATTGATTATCTGACTTATTTCACATGACAAAGACAAGCTATTGGTGTCTTCATTTGAATGACTATACTGAAAACACTTTTCTTCACATCTAAAAACTTTGTTATGTCCTCTTTTTCTGTAGCAACTTCTTGCTGTTGTAGATTCTTCTGCCATCCTCTTTCTAGCTGGATAGCATGAATAGAGGAATGGAATGCTCTGGGTTGTAGTATCATTGTCTCATATGCTCTTGTCTTTGTTTTCTTATTTCTCTGCTTCTTCTGCATATCTCAGTCATTTTCCCATTTCACAGTCTAGCTTTATAATATTACAGTTGATAGATTGGCCTGTTAGATACAGACTGTGAAGTAATTGAGGATATCGTCTGTTTAGAGTGCAAAGGTGCTATCTCCATTTTGGTGATTTTTCAGGAGAGCAAATCTAAACTTTTGATAGTTGCTACAAATCCAAAAGTTTTTATATGATTGTGATTTATAGTCATTTGGATAATAAATTATTTTCCCAGTTGTAATGTTGTAATTTTTTTAAATTTTGTGACGCCTCGCCTGAAAAAATGCAAAATAACAGCAAGTGACCAACGACCTCTCATGCTTGTGACAGACGATAGCACCTTTGCACATTTCAAAATATTTTCTTATCTGGAGATAGCTATAGTTTTACAACAGCTTAAATCTGCGATTAAAATTACCTTTTACAGAAAAAATATTATAAAATAATAGATAATGATTTGTGTAAATTGCATTGATTTATTTGAACAATTTAATAGAAAATTTAGAAGCTGAAAAATGTATTATTGGTACGCACTCGAAGTTCGAAACTAACGGTTAGAAATGATGTTTGCCCTTCATAATATTTTCAGCTGCTTACAATAGGGTTAAGGAATCAATAATTTGCAAAATCTTTATTTATATATTCTGTGACCATAATTGATTCACTGATATCAGTTTCATGAAATTTGGATTTTACTTCAATATTTTCTCTTGACTCATGAGATTCACCGACATCACAGTTTACATCGGATTTCTATCGACACGTGAGATTCAGTGCGTCTGATTTGAAAATAGTAGGCGAGTTTAAAATCGATCGCGCTGGGACGAGTAGGCGAGCGATGCGATCGACTTTGGGAGCTTTTGTGTACAGCGCATTTTATGTATCGTATTCGTTCGTATAGCTGCATATAATAATCATGTAGTAGGCCAATCTCAATTCAGTTCTGTTATATGAGTAGGTCTCTTGAAGAGGCGCTATGTAAATTCTCAGAATGAGTGAATGAATGAACATTCACTAGAAACCTACCACTGACGTAAGATGACGTGTAACGGCTGATTTCACAACGTTGGTTGAGCCTTCGGCATACGTTGAAAACTAATTTTGGCTTGGCCTTTCAGCCGGCAATCCATTCGAATTTTATCGGCGTGGCTTCTGCAGGACTTGCAGTAAATTTTGTTCACATGCAGTTCGACGGTTTTCTATTTCGGCAACATCGACATCGAACGAGTCGCCTAATTTCCATGACAGATACGTGCTCAACTGTACATTATTATTCGACTTGCTGATCTTCGCCGCCATTGTTGTTTAAAATAATTTCCGAAATTGGTGGTTACGTTTGATGTCACGCGGCGTGAGTTGTCGGCCGTGTTGTTATGTCATATTGCACGAAATAATTTGAGTGATCAGTCAGCAGTAATTAGGACAGGTCACGGCACGCATTCACCGCTGCCGCAAGTAAGTAAATTAAAGTAATCTCAATTAGGTAAATAAAATAATGGTCTGGCTCCAGCTTCGTCTGTCGTCTTGGAGTCTAACTCAAACTCAGCGACCGACGACCGATTGTCATTGACGGTGAGAACCCTTCGGCTAGGCGAGCGGTAAATCGCTCGCCGGTACCTTTGCTAGGCGAGCGACCAAGGAGAGCGATCGATCGCTCGCCTTAAATCAGACGCTCTGGTGAGATTCGTCGACATCAAATTACCATGATTAGGCCTAAATGCAATAATATTTTCAGAATAAAAAGTCTAACTAATGCAAAATGTTACGAACATGATTGTTAGAAACTTGCAATTTTCCTTTAAAATACTTTTGGATTAGTCTTCAGCACGACGCCGTACGTATGCTAAAGTAAACCATGGAACCTATTTTTTGGTAAACTCATAGTGCAGTAGCTCTATTGGAGATAGAACCTTTGCACATTTCAAAACTAGGTTGTTGGAGATAGCCCCAATATTAAAACGGTTGTTGCGTTTTTATTTACACTGTGAATGATACCACCTTTTCACAGTTCAAACACTACATTGGTAGCAATAGAATAAAACAATAAAAAAAATTTGAAAATTTGGAGATAGCACCTTTGCACTCTAAGCAGACGATATGGGTGAACTAATAGTGGTTCTGGCAAGTAATAAGATAACAATTAGAACAGAGGTTCATCTGACAAGTGTGCATTACGTCTCCAGATTCTGCAATGACTTGCAATTTGATTGTATGCAGACATAACTATTGCTTCAGGTCAACTCAGGTCAGCATTGCCATATCCATTTCGAACAGCTAAGTTATGCTACTTTGGTGCCTATGAGTAGTTCCCTTGAAGGGTGCTATATAAATCAGTGAATGAATGAATGAATGTTTTAGGCATTGCTTAGTCTTGCTTTCTCATGCTGTGTAATTGTAATTGTAATCAGTGTCACTTGAAGGGAAACTATTACAGGTGCTGTGTAATTGTAATTGTAATCAGTGTCACTTGAAGGGAAACCAATTATAGGTGTATCTAGCTTAAGTGATGTTCATATATTTACAAAGCATATAGGCTATATCTGGATAAAGTGCTTCACTTGATGAAAATTTAGTTTTAATATTTAGTTCTACAGGAGTATTGCATAAGAACACTTTATTTCTTGCTTCTGGTCTAATCTAATCCAATGACTTATATAGCACTTTTGTCATGATACATCACTTGCTGGTCACGTCAAGTGCAGTCATAATTCAAAGAAAATGTGTAGAAATAGGCCCTGCTTGGCTGAGCAACAACCTGTGATAGAGATGATGCTATACTATGACTCAGATTGGTTGTTGTTGCCCATCATGTAAGTTTCAATTCAATTTCTTTTTTGTGCAGATACTTATCAAGGAAATCCGTGGTGGTTTTGGCCGTAAGAATCTCATCAAGAAGACCCTGATTGACAAACGTTTCTTGATCTGACACAACGTCCTTCACTTTAATGTGATGCTTTGTGTAAAAACTGAATCTCATTTGAAAATAGTTGAATTTCATGTGAATTGTAGTATGAAAATGAATCTCATCATAAAACTACTTCATTCATATTTCAGTAACTCATGTAACATTTTAAATACTCATCTGTGTGTTGTATATGTGAACTCTTATATAGCTCCTTTAGCTTACTTTGCAAAGGGTCAGTCCATATGATCTGCATATCCATTGTTTGTTACAATTTCTAGTTTTGCTTTACATTTCTCTTTTACTAGGTTTTCTTATTTTACTACTAACTTGGTAACTTACTGCCACAATGCAACAAGGAAGCTTCACTGTGGGTGGCCCTCATTTTGGAACAGTCTTCCATGCAATCTGTGACCTGAGGTTCTCTTTCGTTGCCTTTTGATTGTGGTCTTGTATAGTCAGGTGGGAGCACCTTTGAAGAGGCACTTTCTGTTACAATTACAACTTGTATTCATATTGTCACTCATATTTATCAGACATCTACGATTTGAGCCAATACTCGTTTACTTTGCAATTTCTGTGTATTTCTTGTTTTTCTATATATAAGCCCCCACTGCACATTGCTTGACTTCATAGCTGAGCAGCAACATTGTAATGGAGTCTGTGTGTTTGTCAGATTTTGATCAGGGTTCTCCAGCAATTTATATTTCTTAACTGGCGTTTCACTTGAAGCAACCATAAACTGATGCCTTGTGCATTATGGTAATAGCACTATAGAAACCATTCAATTGGATTGGATGAGATTACTGATGTGGGCTTTAGTCTTCCTCGAGATGGACGTAGTGTTGGGATAAAATTAGTCCTTTTAAGTCTTACGCAGCAGCTGGTTGATTCTTTGTCATTAAGTGATGCTGAGCACTACATATGCTTAAACATGAGAAAGCGAGTTAATACCTAAGCTGTGTTTAGACTGAAAACGATCCAAAACGACTTTCTCAATGCAGTGGCCAAGTGTTCTAGCGGCGTGCAGCTTCGAGCAGCCAGTAACTAAATCCTTTTTGCCTGATAATTGTTTTTTTTAGCACGAATGAAGAGTGTCAGTACATATGTAATGGACCTTAATGCAGTTAAGACCGTTTTTGGTGTTATGACATTTGTTTAAGAACTGCTTCTGTGTCAGTTATTTAACGTCACACTCGTGAAACTGATATCAAATAGTAACTTAGAAACTTAGTGACTGATCTGGATTTCTTTAAATATCTTTTCTTCCAGGACTGTTATTTTGTGTGTGTTCCTCATTTCGTTGTTAATGATTAGGTGATTGTTGCAACTGTAGTTTCTTTAGGCCCTCAAGAATGTAGAATTTGCAATCAAAGTTGGTGTGCTGTCAGTGCCTTCAAGAGGTTCTTGGCAAGCAAGACTAACATGCAGATACATGTACAAGTACCTTGGTTACAAGCACAAGTACTTGGGTCTCAAGTACAAGTAGGCCTACTTTGGTTACAAGTGCATGTACAGGTACTTGGGTCTTTCTCTTTGGTTACAAGTACATTGGTCTCAAGTACAATTAGGAATACAAGTACAATAGGTTATAAAACAGGTGCACATGGCTACCGCAAGAACAAGGAGATATTCATTTCTACAATAATTAATTAAGGCTAAATCAATTATGTATTCTGATCATGTCATATGGATATGATGCAACTTAGTTGCAAATTCTACGTTCTTGAGGGCCTAAAGAAACTACAGTTGCAATAATCACCTAATCCAGGTCATTCAAATCCACTCATTTAGAATTGCTCTTGGGAAATATTAGCAATGTGCATCCTGCCACTCATATTCGATTGATGTGTTTTTAATATTAAACTGCCATAACTAAACACATGTTCAACAGGTGCATTAGATGCGTGCATACTCATTGCTTTAAGCACTGGCTTAAAGCATTGAGTATGCATGACATTGACAGTAAAATTATCATAACCAAACTTTACAATGCTAGATATATTAGTATTTTTGAACATTGTTAATGTCTGTGTGCCCCATTTTAACAAGACAACCAGAAGAAAATTCTGATCAAGACATGGTCCATGTTGTTAGAAGGTCCCCCTTTAATGTATCTAGTATGACTAGGAAGGCTCAATACGGGAATGATTCAATTATTATAATATTTACAAGACAATGAATAATTATACCTGCACGTAGCGAAAACGAGCAGAACTAACACCGACAGTCTTCAACAGTAGAACGACTAGGTTGAAACGAACTTAACAACCATTGCTTTGAACCTTAAAGAACACGGTCTCAGGCAAGGAACAGAAATACGAAAAGAAGCAACCATCTACGGTTCCTCATACTTAACTAAGCAAGGGAGACTTGAATGTCCTAACACACTATAGAGTTGCCCTCCCAAATTTTGAAGAAACACCAAAAAAGATCAACAAGTGATCTTGTCCGATCCTGTTACGAAGCTCTCTGACCATCCTACTACAGTCTCTTTATGTCATTCACATGACTGCCAGATGGCGTTAGACTCCGTGAAAACTCATCAAGCAGAACTAAATTAGAATGCTCCATATCAACACTCCAACAGAGTACAATGTTCTACATCGTTCAGCAAATCTTAACTCGAGATATCCAACAATGTAAACACCGATCTCCACAAAACAACTGTCAAAATGTCTAAACCGTGGGACTTAAGGCTTACTGGAGTTCCTTGAAAAGCCTATATTTGTTCATATGCTTTATGTTTCCATTTTTAAGAACTATTGTCACACATGTACAGTCTCGAGTACAAGTAGGCCCTACTGAGGTCTCAAGTGCAGGTACATGTACTTTGGTCTCAAGTACAAGTACTTAAAACTACTCAAGTACAAGTACCAAGTACACAATCTCTGTTTACAAGTATATTACTATTAGTAATCTATTTTATATTCATTTCTACCACTGATAAACTGCTCATTCATCACTGGACCCACAGCAGCATGGGCGGCGATCCTGGAGGGTCGAGGGGTCAAGACCCTTGCCTTTAGCAGTGGGGGGGGGGGAACACTATAGAGTTGTCCCTCCAAATTTTGAAGAAACACCAAAAAAGGTAAAAAAATGTTTCCGCAGGTGCGAGAAATTTTTTCACCTCTTTTGACCAGATCAGTTCAAAAGTATTCTGCGTTCCTTCTCCCCAACCTGTCAAACAAGATCGCCGCCAGTGCACAGCAGCAGTGCGTCTGATTTGAAAATAGTAGGCGGGTTGAAAATTGATCGCGCTGGCTCGAGTAGGCGAGCGATGCGCGGTCAACCTTGGGAGCTCTTGTGTACAGCGTATTTTGTGTATCGTATTTGTAATTTTTCATATTGCTGCATATAGTACTCATCTAGGGCTTTTTACATTGTGGTCCGCGGACCAACAGGGGTCCTCGAGGGATATGGCGGGGTCTGCGGGAGCGTTCTGAAAATATTCATTAACACTGCCTAGTTTTAGCATTAACATATAGACGCTGCTTTCTTTGCCTTTCTCTTTGTCTTCTTATTTACTTTCTTCTTTGCCTTCTTATTTGCCTTCTTCTTTGTCGTTTTACTTACCTTCATTGCTTTCTTCTTTGCCTCCTTTTTTTTGTTCTTTGCCTTCCTCTTACCTTCTTCTTTGCCTTTCTCTTTGTCTTCTTATTTACTTTCTTCTTTGCCTTCTTATTTGCCTTCTTCTTTGCCGTTTTACTTACCTTCATTGCTTTCTTCTTTGCCTCCTTCTATGTTTTTGTTCTTTGCCTTCCTCTTTGCCTTTTACTTACCTAGCTTCTTCTTTGCCTTTCTCTTTGACTTCTTCTTTGCCTTCTTTTCTGCCTTCTTTGCCGTTTTACTTACCTTCATTGCTTTCTTCTTTGCCTCCTTCTTTGTTTTTGTTCTTTGCCTTCCTCTTTGCCTTTTACTTACCTTCTTCTTTGCCTTTCTCTTTGACTTCTTCTTTGCCTTCTTCTCTGCCTTCTCTGCCGTTTTACTTATATACCTTCACTGCTTTCTTCTTTGCCTCCTTCTTTGTTTTTGTTCTTTGCTTTCCTCTTTACCTTTTACTTACCTTCTTCTTTGACTTCTTCTTGACCTTCTTCTTTGCCTTCTATTGTTCCTTCTTTTCTGATCTTCTACTTTCTTTGACTTCCTCTTTGCTTTAATTTTTGCCTTCTTTTTTGCTGTTTTACTTACCTTCTTTGTTTTTCTTCTTTACATCTTCTTTGCCTTTTACTTATCTTTTTTTCCTTTCATGTTGACTTCTTCTTGACCTTCTTCTTTGCCTTCTTCTGTTCTACCTTTTTACTTACCTCTCTTTTTGCTTTTTTCTCTGCCTTTATCTTTGCATTATACGCTTTGACTTTTTCTTTTGCGTCGTTTTTGCCTTCTTTACGGTTTTACTTACCGTTTTACTTACCTTCTTTGCATTCTTCTTTGCCTTCTTCTTTGTCTTTCTTCTTTGCCTTTATCTTTCCCTTCAACTTTCTTCGACTTCTTCTTTGCCTTCTCTTTTGCCTTTTTCTTGTCGTTTTACTTACCCTCTTTGCTTTCTTCTTTGCCTTCTTTTATCTTTCATCTTTGCCTTCTTCATTGCCTTTTACTTAACTTCTTCTTTACCTTTCTCTTTTGCTTCTTGTTGATCTACTTCTTTGCCTTCTTCTGTTCCTACTTCTTTGCATTTATCTTTGTCTTCTACTTTGACTTCTCTTTGCCTTTTCGTTTGCCTACTTCTTTACTGTTTTACTTACTTTCTTTTTCTCTTCTTTATCTTCTTCCTTGTCTTTCTTCTTTGCCTGCTTCTCTGCCTTTTAATTACCTTCTTCTTTGCCTTTCGCTTTCATCTCTTCTTGGCCTTGTTCTTTGCCCACTTATGTTCTACCTATTAACTTACCTACTTCCGGTCTTTTTTGTCTTTATCTTTGCCTTATACTCTTCGACTTCTTCTTTGCCTTCTTCTTTGCCGTTTTACTTACCTTCTTTGCTTTCTTCTTTGACTTCTTCTTTGTCTTTCGCTCCAACTGTCTTCGACGTCCTCTTTGCCATCTTTTTGCATTCTTCTTTGCCGTTTTACTTACCTTATTTGATTTCTTCTTTAATTGCCTTCTTTGTTTTTCTTCTTTGCCTTCTTCATTGCCTTTTACCTACCTTCTTCTTCGCCTTTCTCTTTGACTTTTTTGACCTTCTTTGCCTTCTTCTGTTCCTACTACTTTGCATTTATCTTTGCCTTTGACTTCTCTTTTCCTTCTTTTTTGCCTTCTTCTTTGCCGTTTTACTTACCTTCTTTGCTTTCTTCTTTGCCCTCTTCCTTGTCTTTCTTCTTTGCGTGCTTCTTCGCCTTTTACTTACCTTTCTTTTTTGCCTTTTTCTATGTCTCTATCTTCGCCTTATACTTTCTTTAAGTTCTTCTTTTCCTTCTTTTTTTGCCTTCTTCTTTGCCGTTTTACTTACGTTCTCTGCTTTCTTCTTTGCCTTCTTCATTGTCTTTTACTTACCTTCTTTTTTGCCTTTCTCTTTGACTTCCTCTTAGCCTTCTTCTTTGTCCTCTTCTGTTCCTTCTTGTTTGCCTTTATCTTTACTTTATACTTTCTTTGACTTCTCTTTATGTTTGCCTTCTTGTTTGCCTTCTCCTTTACCGTTTTGCTTACCTTCTTTTTTCTTCATCACCTTCTTCCTCGTCTTTCTTCTTTGCCTTCTTCAATGGCTTTTACTTGCCTTCTCCTTTGCCTTTCTGCTTGACTTCTGCTTGGCTTTATTCTTTGCCTTCTTCTGTTATCCATTTTTACTTACATTTCTTCTTTGCCTTTTTCTTTGACTTCTACTTTCTTTGACTTCTTCTTTGCCTTCTGTCTTGCCTTCTTCTTTGCCATTTTACTTACCTTGTTTGCTTTCTTCTTTGCCTTCTTCTTTGCCTTAGTCTTTTCCTTCGTCTTTGCCTGTTTACTTACCTTCTTCCTTGCCTTTCTCTTTGACGTTTTTTGACATTCTCGTTGCTTTTTTACCAACCTTCTTCTCTACCTTATTCTTCGTTTTCTTTGTCTTGCTCTTTGCCTTCTCTCTTGACTTTCTCTTTGCCTTCTTCTTTGCCTTCTTCTTTGCTTTCCTCTTTGTCTTCTTCTTTGCCGTTTTACTTTTTATTCTTCTTTGCCTACCTCTTTGCCTTCGACTTTGCCTTCTTCATTGCCTTTCTCTTTGCCTTTTTCAAACTTTCACGACTTTTCAAGGAACTATTATGTACTGTTTTAGAATTCCGTTTATAGACGAAAATGCAGGCCTATAGATATGCGCAGGAGCTTCAGCAGGTAGCGAACAAGATGAGAATTTAATGGGGATGTGTCAGCCAGCCAATCAGTTACGGACTGAAATGCAGGTAGCTCAACTCACGGAAATCGTAAATGCATCCACGCGCATGCGAAAGGTACAACACAAACAAGGACAAGCACAAAACAGACAAAGACACACAGACACAGAAAGACACTAAGACAGACACAGAGACACAAACAGACATGAAGACAGACACACATACAGACACATTAACAGTTAATGAAGACAGGCAAGAAAGGGATTTAGGGACGATTACGTCGTGTCAGACTTTTCAAGCTGGCCTTTATTACATCCGCAGACCTCCGTCGAATTTTTCGTATCAGCTGACAGCCACGAACCTCTGCTTCCCTCCGCACAGGCCTTAACCGCCTTGCCCAAATATCAGGAGACAATAGAGAGACTACTTTTCTCTTTCAGGGCTTATCTGTGAAACCTAACGCTTCAATGCAGTCGCTTAATTTTTTATTCATCGTTACACACTGGGGGCAAAGCCAGGACTTACCACAGCACTTGATGTTCGGCTGCCGCGGCCTGTTCGTGCTTCTGCTAGGATCTTGACTTCGCCCGAAGGACAAAGATGATCAACGTTCTCGAGTTTCAGGAGGTTAATTTACGGTATTTACCTGATGTTTGGACTATAGAGATGAATATGCAGACTTCATGTCGAACCGCCGGAAATTTTCAACTTCGATTTACTTATAATTTACACTGTGGCGTTGGCCTTCAGTATCGCCAACAAAGTATACATTCCCACACAGCGCCCTTTAGATTCGCTATTGTTTTAACATTGATATAATTGCATTCTCCAAGTTAAAACAATTATATCCAGTTTTCGAATAGGCCTATGCGATGCGACAAAGAACAACATTCATCACTAGGCCTAGCATATAATTATTTTCTTACATTATGTCACTAGTGAAGCGTCATAGACCTAGCTATGACGTCACCAACAAACAAACACCACAAGCGGGTGATTAAAACATTAGGCCTACGTTACTGTTAGGCCTATTAGTATACGTCGTGCTCTAGGCCTATTCATTTTTCCTTGTATTTCTTCCAAATTGGGGCAGGTGTCCCGAGAGATTCTATCCCCCCTAAAGCGTATCCCCCGGATGGAATAAACCGGTTTAGAGTATCCGCGGTGGGATGAACCATTCTATCCCCCCTCGTCATACGCATCACGATAGCCTCGACGAAATTCCAGTCAAAATCACCAAAAACAAAATAAATTGATTTCAGGTCGACGTACAAACTAAAGATACGCAATTCAAAAATTTTATGTGTGCAATAAATCCAAACAGTACGACTGAATACACTTAGAAACCGCAAAAAATGCAAACTAAACCGAATACTCCATTTCGCTAAGGGGGATACGCATGTATGGGGGATACTCTATTTCGTGACACCGGCTGTACATGTATATTGTGTCCCCCCCCCCCCCACTGCTACAGCTGGGGTCTCCCCTTCGACCT
Organism: Allolobophora icterica; assembly: GCA_963556255.1. NCBI lineage: Eukaryota > Metazoa > Annelida > Clitellata > Crassiclitellata > Lumbricidae > Allolobophora > Allolobophora icterica. Next base: position 7,607,096 of record OY744617.1, on the reverse strand, counting down.
CCCGGGATCGCCATCCATGGTCTCATGCCTGTTGTGCGTACATACACAAAATCCTGGAGGCGCCTCTGGTCAAAACCTGAAAACACTGCTCTTTCACAAATCCTATGCCGCTCCGTTTCAATTCTAAACATCATCCACCTTTGTCGTCTGAATGTCTGCCAGCCTGAGCATTTTGGATCATGACCTTGAACCAAGTTTAACTCCCCATCTATCGATTTTGTTTTTGACTAAGCGACTGCGAATAAGCTGGTTCCCGCGACTTCGTCTTTTTGGCGCTGTAGAAATCTTGAGATTGCCATTACGATAGACACTAAAGAAAAGCGCTACAAAAATTGATCGAATTTCATACAAGTAATTAAAGTGGCCTCTATCAAATGTATAGTCGTTGGTGTGTTGCTTATCGAGTTGTTTGATTTAGTTTCAATTAGTTTTTTCCTACAATTTATGTTTAAAAAATTGGGATTCTGTTCAGATCTGCGTTGAAGTTATTCTTAAAGACACTTAAATATGGTAAAGCATTTCCTTGTATTTTCAAGTATGAAAATTGAGTGAGAACTTTTTCGCATCTGCTCCACGTGATGGGGTCAAACCCGAATCCCTGAAACCCGAATCCCCGAAAACGCCGAAAATACACAAAAGCCCGATTTCCCGAAAACAGTTTTATAGAAAGCGGCCGAACTCTCGAAAACTATTCAGTTAATTTGTAAACTCGTACATGACATAGACCTAGCGTGGCCTTGATGTATCAGCCTATTCACCTGTTTATTTATAATTTTAGTCTAAAATCGATTTCGGGGATTCGGCCGAAATTCGTTTCGGGGATTCGGGCCGGACCCACCCGAATCCCCGAAACCCGATGTGCGTCAAGTTGAAGAGCACATTCATATTCACATTCAAGCACCATATTCGTATTGCGAGTGACATCCCCAATTAAATACCCTACCTAGCCCAAATGACATACTGACATCTTAATTCTGATGCTTGAATGTGAATATGAATGTGCTCTTCAACTTGACGCACATCGAAACCCGAATCCCCGAAAACGCTGAAAGTACATAAAAGCCCGATCTCCCGAAAACAGTTTTATAGAAAGTGGCCGAACTCGCGAAAACTATTCAAAGTTAAATTGTAAACTCTTAATAAAAATACGTGACATAGATCTGGAGTGGTCTTGCATTCATCCGACTTCTATTTTCAGTTACATTTTCATCACTAATCGATTTCGGGGATCCGGCCGAAATTCGATTCGGGTTTCGGGGATTCGGGCCGAAACCCGATTTCCTGAAAACGCTGAAGGTACACAGCAGCCTGATTTCTTGAAAACAGTTTTATGGTGATCGAAATCCCGGAAACTATTCAAATATTCCAAAAATTAAATTGTAATGTTTAAAATATGACACCCTGGGCCTAATTGCAGTATCGGGGTGCCTATGTTTCGCCATCGGCTTAAGAATACTGGTGCGCTGTGATTGGTTAGTGTAAACTATACATGGACCATATATACCAAGAGATAACTTTCATATGACGTTGTTGGTTCCTTCGTATATATTTGGTGGCCCTGAAAAGGACCGTTTTCAGAGAATGGTGCATACTGAAGGGTCTTGTCTAGCAGACGTTACCCCTGTTCAGCAATATGACGCAGGATGTTGCGGTAGGCCATATGGAAGGTGGAGCAGAAACGTTCCTGCCACATAAATTCGTCAAGATAGCTTGGTATGGACCCTTCGACGTCTCATTCATCCTTTTAAATACCACTTTCTCTCTCGACCAATAACTGTCCACATTATTGGTGTAGGCTCCACTGACCAGATTCACGAAATTCTGGCTATGAATCACTGTTCGATGTTGATAGTGTCCGGGCAGACTGGGGATGCCCCAATATGCCGCCCACTCATCCGAAACTACTACCGAACCGGGTGCCACAACCCTTTCAATGATGGGCAATATCATTGAAACAAACATTATGTAGCCAATCTTCTCAACTACGTCATACATTCCAAAAACCTGGAGCTGTCCGGCTTTCTAATGTTCCACCCTCAACAGTACTTGGCCTTGACGAGTAAAGATTTGTCTATCTGTACCTCCTTACCAAGGCCACTGAGCTGAACTGGAGTCTGAAGCAATTTCCATGAGCAAATATCTCGTAGAAATTGATAATAATTGACCCAGGTGTTGGTCGCAATGTTAAGGTGCTGATCACTGCAATTCAAACATATGGTGTACCACTGGTAACCGATATGGTGTGTTACGTTTATCGCTTTGTAAGTAAGTAAGTAAGTAAGTAAGTATATTATTTAATGAACCATCTGCATACGCACTATGGTTTACAGACATGTTATGCAGTTAGAGGCATGATACACAAAAAAAGGAAACTAAAAGAGGACTATGCTAGGTATAGGAAATTGCCTAACAACTGAGTCAGATTTCACTGGTATAACATCCTTGTTAGGAAATTTTTTACGCTAACGCGTCAGCCTTAGGAATCTCCCTGTTATGTGAACGGGGACGCATGTCATAGGTTCTGATTTTGGGAGGGGGAGCAGGTGATGAAGAACGTGAGACATTTATGGGATACATTTTTGGGAGACATTTATTTATCAGCTCTTCGCATTAAGCAGAACAGCAGAAATCTGGGAGTGTATTAACAAGTCCGCACTGTAGTTCTCAAACACTGACTAAATTGGTCTATATCTGATGCAGAATCCCATTTGGGTGGTTGGCTTGAATGGGAAAAGTCTAGCTTCCAGAATCCAGAGTATGTGTTGCAGTGGGCTTAGGTTCTGTAGTTATGTACGAATCAGTGTACCGTAACTTTTTGTCTTTTCTGCAGCTACGAAGAAAGTTCAAAGTTGAAAAAGTCCCAGAAGAAGTTAAAGATGTTGAAGATTCAGAGTAAGTCGGTTCAGTGTTCAGTTCAGACTCCAGAACAAATCTTAACTTGGTCTTATTATTACTACTGTATTGTTACTGAATAAGAAATGTGACAATGTATTTAGTCTGCGCTAACCAAATCGTTGCTTTCAAATTCAGTGCTACATACATCATAGAAATATTCCTAAGTTGCCTTGTAATTACAATCCTTTCAGAATAACTTTGCAGTGCTGTGCATTTGACTGCTGTTGACGTTCACATGATCTGAACTGGGAAACAAATATTCATTGTGGCCTCGTTTTCATGTGACTGATATCAAGGCCACTTTATTATGCTGCTGCATTTAAGAAAGTAGTGTTTTGAAGGTGAATTAACTTAGGAATCCATATGAGGCAGTGTTTTAGATCAGAATTTGTGTGATAGTGCTAAGAGGTTTCATTATGGATTCAGTATATTAGCAGTTGGTCTTATGGCCTCTTAATACTTGCTAATGTTATCTTTTAGTGTTGAGCCTGAACAGAAAACTCCCACTAAGAAGAGGAAGGCTGTGGATGATGACAAAGGTTCAGTTTCCTTTAAGTTAACTTATTCTGTGTGTTTGTTGTTTACTTTTATATATATATATGTATATATATATGTATATATATTATGTTATATATATAACATTATTATTTCAATTTAATAACTAATGATGATGGAAGGTGAGAGATAGTCTGCCATTCTGTGTGCATAATCAGGCAGGGGATCATTCCAAGTCAATTCATTTAAGAGAATATCTTAAACATATTGAACCTAATCAAAAGCTGCATTTGGTAGCAACAGATATTCAAAGGCAATGGATTTTCTCTTCATTGCTAATCCAGAGATCGAGTCCCATAGGCGGACATGCTTTGTAGGCTGCAATTTGTGCCGTGTATTGCAGGCTGTCTGTTCTGTTAGTAGTTAAGGTTTATCGCATAACATGTACATGTACAGCGCAGTGCGTTTGCAGGCGCTTAATTAAAGAATAAATATTATTATTATTATTATTATTATCTTGGACAGATATGTTTGAAATTTGACATAAGAGATGACGTTGACATGGTCTCTCCTCAACCTCCCCAGTTTAAAACCAAGTTGGTCCCCGATACATGTAATTTCTTTGTTGACTGAGAAACTCATCTTCTGTAAGGGTGACTTGTAGATTGCTAAATTCCTAATATAATTCTTATTCTGTGTACATGTAAGAACATTATAAAGCAACATTTAACCTATCAAGTCATTATGCCTAAACCTAGTTTCATGTATTTTTATATCAAATTGAAGAGAATATTGGTCTCTGTGAAGTAATTTCAGTTTTCGTTTTTCTTCTAAATGTCATTTTATAAACATGCCAGTTGATGAAACTGATTTGCATGCCAGACTTCTGCCTTCTACAGATTGTGAATGATGTAACATAATATATGTGAAATTGTGAATGTCCTTTCAACATGGTATATGTGAAAGGTAAGATGACATAATTATTATTATTATTAATAATTAAATTTGTAACGTACGCATGGTCACACCGAAATGTGAATCTGAGGTGCTGTATAAGGGTAAGGTGATATAATGAACTGACATGATATGATATATGTAACATTATGATATGGTATATATGATAAGATGATATGGTATATGTGAACGACATAATAAGCACAATAATACAATACCATAAAATCAGATTTTCTTTGCATTTATCTGTTTCTTTTATTAATAGGACATGATCTTGAAACGCTTGTTTTTGGAGCTGAAAAAGAAGCCTGGGATGGTCTCAGTCATTTCGTTGATAAATTAAAGGTATTTGAAAGTTGCATAGTTTTGACTTGGAAAAGTTCAGCTTGCACAGCTGAGTGGAGAGAGCAACGATGCTGTGAGCATGAAATGGGACAGCAGAGCTCCCACAGGTATGAAGGGGCCAAGCCCTCAAAGCACCACCAGACCAGGGCAGAGATTCGATAAGTGATGCGCTGTGGGTAGGGAAGCCAGTGGAGGACATCCCTCATATACACAGACGCTTTGGAATGCGGCCTACAAGGCAGGCAACAGACTGCAGGATTCTATTCAGGGGCTCAATCCGGCAGGCTTGGAGTCCATTACTGGAGCTGGTAATAGCAGCTGTGTGAGAGAAGATTTATGTGCCAAGTGATTGTAAGTTCCTGGTCCAGGCTGACTCCCAAGTCCCAGACCCAGGTCGAGAAAGAAAGTTGTGTGAATTGCAAGTCAGTTACTGACCTTGGAAATTTACAATACTATACAACAGTTGTATCGTCCTCCTTCCAAAGTTCAGACCCGACCATACAGCATCAATGCATCAATGGCGCTGAGCAATTGTAAGTGAAGGACTTGCTCAAGGTCCCTACACAGTAACTGCCTTGGATGAGGCTCGAACGTGTACTCACTGTGTAAGAGGCGGCGCTACACCAGGACGCGCTAGGGCAAATGCCCTAGTAAAAAAGCCTTTGCCCTGGTCGATGCCCTGCCAGAATTTTTGCCCTGTTCAGAATTTGTTCGGGCATATTTGTTATATCCTGAGATATAAAGTCACTGAAATGTTAAAATTTGCTTTACAAATGTCAAAAAAGCGTTTAGCTTCCGGGGACTTTGCCCATTTGACCTTCTGACTATAGACAACTACATGCAGGGGGAGGCAATATATGGCGAGCGTGGTCTTATATGGTCACCATTTAAGCTTGTGTTACCGCGCTCTCCTTTTATTGCCTTCTGCAGTGGTTATTTGTATAACTGCTCTGGTTACAAAAAAAGCAATGTGTTACAGGCTGACTGATCTAGCCAATCGGCCACCTTGAACATTGGACTGTAAAACTGTTTATTTTCTTGATCCTTGCCACTTATCATACAAAAATCAACATTTCTGAATTTGTCCATTCTTGTGATGGGAGGTTGTCCAGCTACTGAACTCAAGTTATGACTTTTCTGTAACAAAGAAAACATGTAACAACCTCTTGACAACAAGATGATTGACTGACTCTTGTAATGGACAAACACTTAGGACATGTGCTATTATCTTAATTTGCATTATGTGCTGTTAAAAAGATTCACACACTTATTTTTACACTTAACACATTTTTATAATGACCTGCAATTGCAGCGGCCAAAGACGAGTTCATCATTAACAGAGAAAACAGCGAAATGGGAAGATGAAGATGGCATTGCGTAAGTTCTCTTTATCTCTCTTTCGCTACAATCTTTCGACTCTGCCTATCCTTAAGACTTCTTAGGCTTTTAAAGACAATTTGGTGAATTAGATATGAATTATATATGGATATCTAGTTACATTAGATGCTGTTTGACAGTAAAGACATTTCACTTTTGAATGTCAGTTTCTTCTCATTTATTTGACATTAAGATGTACAGCTGGTAACTGTAGGTTTACACTTGCATCAGAATATCAGCTGCTTAGTTGTGCTATTAGAAATGTCCTCATGAGAAAAGGTGAAATTCTCTGTTACTATTCAAAAATGTAAATCCATACCCTCATAATCCAGGACCCTCACCTTAACACACGTTGATAAAATGTGCATTTGGATATACTGCAGTCGTGATCATGGATTCAGAAGTTTAACTATGTGAACTATGGAACAAAATGTACCATGCATAATTATGGTCTCTGCATTGATCTCTTTTCTCGTAATTCACAGAGATGATAGCTAGTGAGACGGCCGTTTAGTATACCGAGTTAGCTGCTACAACATATAGACGCTGTATCTGTAAACGATTTTTGCTTCTACAGAGCTCTCCAAGAGACTTATTCCATCATCACCATTAGCATAGCTGCATCACAGAAATACTTTATTCAAATCTGTAGGACAATTGCTAGATGTAAACTGTTAGCTGGCACAGAGATTGCTCTAAAGTGGTTAGAAATGGTTATCCGCGCCTCAGATTTGCATTTCTATGTGACTTTGCGTGCGTTAAAAATGTTCGTAATAATAATAATAATCCAGCATATGAAAATCATGTGCGTCTATGTAGTCTGTTGCACTTTGCTAAGTGAGAAATGAGAGATAACAGTGAGAAACAAGCACAACTCATCGAAATCTTTACAATTCGAACAGTTTATCTGCTTCAATTAAATGTCCAAATTATGCAAAAAATTTTTAACCGTACACTGTTTCTTGCAAGGAAGATTTTAAGGTGTTGTATTTGTACTTTTATTGATCCAAAATAAGTAATGCCACAAAAATTCAGCAATTGCATACGTGAAGCTCAATGGCCTCAGAAAGCAGAAATTCAAAACAAATAATACAAAGCAATCAAATTCATTTATTTAAAAACCACTTACGTTCCAAAATATAGAATTAAGCAGACTTTTTGTGATTTCCGTTACAAGTCCAATGATGCCCGCATGAGAATGTTATGGACTCATTTTTCGTTGCTGTGCTGTCATAAGCCCACTATGACCTGCAAATTTTATGTCTTGTCTATTCGTGGGTATATTGCACCCAAGTCCACTTCTGTGATGCTTGTCAAGTCAACTGCATGGAATTTTCTCATTTGGATGTTTTTATAACACCTACAATCATCACCGCATGGCAGCCGTCATGTGGCTGGTAACAACTAAAAACGAACAGTCTGGAGTTTCCATGTACTTTTCCTGTAAGTCTGCAGAACTGGACTATAAAGATTCCAGATACACAACACCTGTTGCTAAGAATATCACGAATGCAGTCGTAGTGGGTACTATACGAATATTCAAATATGTGAACTTTGCAGCATTGGCTATAAATGAACTTGCCATTGTTTGAACAGTTTACCATTGTAAAGCGAGTGTCTGAAGAGCTCGTAGTGCTAATAGCCATTTTAGGCGTTTCCTGATCCAACGACAGTAAAATTTTACATAACCTGTCTTGTCGAATGTGAGCTACTTACGTAATACACGGCTACTTCGACATGGACATTGTTGCAAAATTGCAAATTACCATTACAGTTTTATGTGGCCCTCGCTGTAACGTGGTAGTTGATGTGGATCCCAAATCCCATGTTAAAGCGAAAGTGGGATGTACTTCGTGTCTATTACCTGAGGTAATACAATCGGTTGCTTTGTATGTACGTTGTACGTGTGATTCAGTTTGACTTTCTAAGCAACAGTTAACTATTGATATTAAGATGCTGATGTCATTGTAGTGCTACAAAATTGCTTATGCAGCCAAGCTGGGCTACTGCTGAGGAGCTGAATGTAAATGGTATGTCTTTCTGTCTTCAGTATAACTCATGTTTTTAGGTTACCAGTGAGTAACATAAGGTAGTTGGTGAATTCTAACAATTTTGTGTATTCAATGCCTTACATGTAGAAAACAGTGATTATCAGTCGAGACATCATTTGAAAGTTATAAGGAACTCTGCCCTTGAGACTATATCTTAAAACTGTTATACACTTATCACATATTAAGAAGGCTGTAATAATTAGGCATAACTGTTACTGTTCGATATCAGATGTACATGTAAGTATAAATGTATAACTCTAATAGTTCAGGTGGCAGATCTCAAATCAGATCTGGCAATATCCAGCTAAATTTAACCTAGAGCTGATGATTTCTTTGTCATTTGTTATTTCTCTAAGTTTCATTGTGCACTGTATGTTGGACAGCTGACAGTGATGACGATCTTATGAAAGGAACGGGAAATTATCTAGCACCATCTGTTGATCTGCCAAGCGATATCATTGACATCAAGAAGTGTACCAATGCAAATAAGGAAAACCCTAGCAAGGTGAGTTGAAAACGCAGTGGTGTACAATCCAAAGTCATTGGTGTTTCATAGGTTTCAACTGTTTCAAGGTCTGTCAGCACAAGGACCTTGCTACTGATAAAATCAAGATGTCGCCTCCAGGAGGATTTAATCAGCATTTAACGTTTGCTTGTAATAACACTCCCATTATCAGCTGTCAGCAGTTACTTCTTCTGTATCTACAATGGACATGTGCTTCTTGTGAAAACCTGTTTTACTAATTCACTGACAAAGTGGAATCTAATCTTATGATTTCCATTAATCATAGTGCCAAAGGGATCTTATGCAATGGCTGCTTCAAGTTAATGTTGGTCAAAAGTTGAAATACATTGGAGAAGTTCAGTTGTTTTGATGGATGGAAGGTTCAGATGGTGTTTGGATTTCTTGAACAGGTGACTCAGGTGTCTCAACTTGGACTTCCAGTGGTACAAGCTTTCATGTGTGCAAACTTTTTGTTGTGCTGAATCTGGACTGCATGTTGTTATTAAGATGTTGTTACTGCTGTTGTTACTATGTATTTCCCTTAGAATCTTGCCACAGACTCTGGAACAATGTAGAAGTTTCTCAAATCAGTCTACACTCTACAGGCATATATATGCTTGGACGGTGAAGGCAGACATATTGTGGACAGAGATACAGTGGATTATTAACTTGTTAGAATAGACTTGATTGTAACACTATGGAGTTTAATACACTCTTACTTTGAATTAGAAGAAACTGACTGTATATCGCTCTTGGATAGAGTAGGATAAAGGTGGAGAAACTGGCTGATCAAATGACTGAGTAAACATCTACTCTCTATGCTTAGGCTTCATTGTGGTATGTATGTATCATGTATGAAATCTATGGTCTCACACACCATTGCATTGTGACGTTAGCTATGGAAAAAGGTGGTTACCTTGTGTTTGGTTTTGTGACTTCTCTGAATTTCTTTAGGAAAGTTTGCTGAAGAATGAAGTGCTTTTTTAAAGACTACATGATGAATTTTTGATGCATGCATGTTTCGAGCTTTTTCATCCAATAATAAGCGTGTAGGCCTAAAATAACCTAATCTCATTAATCGAATGGAGACTTTTATCAAAGACCGACGATGTCAATCAACAGTGTGGCTGTTGTGTGTTGGTCAACATTTCATTTGTATATGTAGAACTTGCATTTAACCGAAATTCAGTTTTTAATAACTAATGTAATAACCAATAAATTCATTTTTGTAATAACCAATGTTTTCGTTTTATCAGTTTCATCTTAAGCGAATAATTGATTCAAGCTTCCATTTCATACTAAACGATGTTTCATCCTATCCGTTTTCGTCTTAAATGTTTTGCACTGCATAATTATGTTAAACTCCTACTCTGTTTTTTAATAAAGCTAATATATGTTTCAATAAACCCCAACTTGTTTGACATTACTGAGTAAATTCTGCATGTAGACAAAATAATTTGTCAAAATGACACAGAATTTGGTCAACAACCGACATAGCCTGTAGATTACGCTGAAGTGTGGCATCACATTGTGGCCGTGACCATGCTCAGAGAGTGGATCTATAGAAATCTATTATGTGGTATAATGTGACCTGTGGATTTTCGTAAAATTTAGATGGTTTGCATCTGTTATGGCTGAAATCCTTTATGAAACTGTGCATCAGTTAATCTCTAGTGTTTGTTTTCTGCGTTTAAAGGGGAAGATAAAATCTGTTGAGTTTCTTCATAACGCTGAGTTGATGTTAGTCGCTGGCATGGATAGCAAGCTCCGTCTTTTCCAGGTAAATATTTTGTTTTCATAAGAATAGACCACATGTTGATTTTCGCGCCCTTGCAATTATACTTCTGTTGTAATGTCCCCTTTGTTTGCTAACTTTTGAGATGTTTGGGAAACAAATGTTCACACTTTTATATGGAAGCATACGAGTGGAAACTTTTACCACCTAGCTGAGCATTTGATTCATAAGGAAATAAACTAAATTTGCCACAAACTCAATCATCTTTTGAGAGGTTATGTTTTTCACAGGTACTGTAAAGGTGATGCATTGCGTCTTCAAACACACACATGTATGTGCACAAATATACCTACTTTCTCAGAGGTTCCTAGAATGCACTTAATGGATGTGCTGATACAACTGTTGTTATCTGGTCATATATGCTGGTAACACATGTGATAGCTGTTGAATTGAGCACTCATCCTGGTCATGTGGAGTGTGTCTCTGACATACAGCTGCCATAGCTTTTTGAAATGATGCTTGCCATTATGTAACAGAGCTGCTTAAGAAATACATAATGCATGCACATATGCTTTTATATATATATTACAGTGGTTTTATATAGTGCCCCTTCAAGATTATCTACTCAGGAGATATATATATACTGATAAATATGACTATATATTTGTACAAATAAAAATCATACGTAGAAGCATTTCTGTTTCGTTTGTTTGTGAAATGTTTTGATGGTTCTTGATCTTATTAGGTTGATGGTAAATGTAATCCAAAAATTGAGAGCATTGGATTTGACAATTTTCCCATCTTCAAAGCTCATTTCACTAAGGATGGCGAACAAGTCATCCTTGGATCCTGGCACAAGTCGTTCTACGTCTTTGACATGATGAGCGGAAAAATGACTCGCACTTGCATCAAGGGTTAGTTAAAGTTTCTAAAATGTTGAACCAATAGTTTCCTATTTTTATTCAGATTTTCCAAAACTGTGATGACTAATTTCCATTTCTCAGTTCTGTACTATTTTAGCCAGATGTCTACATTGGTTGACCCTGTAGACTACCAAAGCATAGACACTGGCATAAAGATAGTTGCACATAGATAGTTGCACCAAGAATCCTTCTCACAGCGGACTAAGTTGTTTATCGAGTTGATTTTTGAGCCAGCTGGTATTATTATTATTATTAATGAGCTTTTATATAGCGCCCCTTCAAGGTTATCTACTCAGGAGCGCTCCTAGTCCAACCACGGCTAAAGAGAGTAGTTTTTAAGTTTGCAAGAAACAAGGTAGAGTGAGTCATAGGGACCAGGCGAAGTGCAACAGGAAGACCATTCCAGGTTGCAGGTATGTGACCTAATGATTTCTTTATAGGACCGTTATCATAATTCGCAAGACATCAATCAGCCCATGGTCTCTTCAAGTGAAATCATGATCAAATCTGCAATAGGTCAGAGAAACCACGGTTCGATCCCCTCCACTTAGGTGGTCACTGTATTAGTGTGTAAGGACCTTAAACAAGTCCTTCATGTGCAATTGCTCAGTGCCATTGATGGACTCTTATATTTGTCCGCACACTCGTGAATTTTGGAAGGAGGACAATAACAAATACAGTTGTATTGTATTGTTATAGATAGGCTGCTTGGTTAAGGTGTAGTACTTCGTGAACTGTAAGGCAGATTTTAAAATGGATTTTTTGCTCAATGGGCATCCAGTGAAAGGAATGGGTGTAATAAGCTGATATTTAGAGTCTCTTTGTTATGGCTTTGGCAAGGGAGTTTGGAAACATTTGTAGTTTGTGCAGGTCTCCTTTTGTGCTACCAGTGAGTAGTAAAATGTAGATTGCTTACTGTTGAAGAAATTTGTGGAAGTTGGTGCTGTGTCTTAGGTGAAATGCATATTGTGTATGCATGTAGGGATGTATGTATCAATATGCTTAATATGGCACTGGTTAAAAACCTCTTAGAAGCACAATACTAAGTATAATGGTCAAACCTCATTTCAGATGGTCTTTCAGCCCCAACGATTTGTCTATTCGGTAACGATTCTGTATCATTGCAAAACCAGATTATGGATGAAATAAACTGCATCAAGTCTATTTCTTATTTACTGGTATTTAATGATGAAGTAATAATCGTATCCGGTGCACAAATAGAAGGCAGCATATTTTGATGATGGTTTTCTGGTCTGTTTTAGAAATCGAATATGCACCAAACACAAAGAACTTTGTGATGTCTCCTGATGGAAAACACATGTGTCTCATTGGCCAATATGGACATTTGCACTTGTTGTCAGTCAAGGTATCAAATCAATTGTTGCTTCTCTAACTAATGTCTTGTTTATTATTTTTTAATGAATGCCACGTCAAACTGTCTTAGTCTCATTTGCAACTGCTCTAATTTCTTGCCGTCGTGATTACTCACTTCTCATTGATATTGTTAACAGAGGTTCAGGTATGGTCATAAGTATCAGCATGTAACACTATATTACACTTGTTTCTCTGGCTGCTCAAGGAGCAAAGAATTCAGTTTAAGATCTGTTTTATAGTTTCAACAAAGCGTGACATTCAAATCAGCGGACATATCGCCACTCCATGCTTACCATTCATGCCAGCAAATATTGCTTTTGACCAACTGATACCTTGACTCTTGCTCTGCCTCTCAGGAAAATAGTCTTGGGCTTTCGGATGTTCTCAGAGGCTGGTCCAAAGCTGTGTAATTCACTGCCCGGTTTTGTACGTGCTTTCGGTTTTCTAATGTCTTCCAAAACTAATCGTTAACTTAATTGTAAAACATTGTTATAGTTCACAAAGCTACAAAAACTTTAGCATGTGTATCCTCCATGGTTTCTGTGACTTATTGGATTTCGACCGGGCATCTATAATGGATTATGACTTGACTTTGGATTCACCTGAAGTGATCATCAATTGATGGCTTTATGCGTTATGCTAGTGGACAGTGGTGCTATAGAAGTAATTAGATTACCTAGGTCTCTTTCTAGATCTCTTGCAACGAACGATGTTTTGTTTGTCTAAGGAGAAAGAGTCGATCATTGGTTTCACTTTTTGGAGCTATAAACAATGCATAGCATATGAATTGCTGTTGAATATTTGCATAGCATCAGTTTGAGCAAACTCCTTTTGTCACATTTCATGAAACATAATATTGCACAATTTATTTAACATTAATGAAACTACTTAGCATTTCACCAAATGCAGCATTTGGTTGGCTGCATTCTTGGATGAGCAATAGTATTCAGCCAACAGTCTGCATGTCTCGATTTGTGGGAAAGGCTTACCGGAAGGAGTGTTATGTATGATGAAAATGTACGCTTAACGGCAGGTGGTCTGAACCAGTGGACGGGAAACATCTGGAACAGGAGCAAAATGTTTGGAGAAAACTTTTCTTTTATGGGAGCTAATATGAATCAACTGGGTGAAGTTCCTGTCCAGCTACACACTGCACCCTCAGGCTAACAGGGCACTGAATCTGGGGAGGCTGTTTTCCCAGCTATTGCATTGGTTTCAAGGCACCTAGATTAGTGTAACTGATTTCGTACTGGTATCAGTAAGTAAACATGCTGAAGCTAAAGGAGTTCAGAATTCTTTGGCTAGAGCCATCACTAATATATCAAATTATGAATACATCAAATTATGAGCATATACCCTCTGAACTTTGCATTGGCTTCCTGTTCAGCACAGAATTGGTGTCAAATTATGGCTCATAGTTTATAAAACTTTAAACTCTGGCCAGCCACAATACTTAAAATCAGTTCTTATTCCTCAGGCTTATCATTATTCAATGAGGTCATCTGATTATCTTTGTCTGGTTATACCTAAATCAAGAATTGTTCTTGGTGAACGAACTTTTCAGTTGCTGGACCTAGTTTTGGAACTCTGTCCCTGTGTCTATCTGTTCTGCTCTGCTCAGTCGCTTGTGTCATTTCGTTCTCAACTTAAGATTTACCTCTTTCAAATTGCTTATCCACCATAGGCTGACCTGTATGTTCACCTGATTAGTGATTATGGCTTGGTTTTGGTGTGCCATCGGTTGATGCATGGTGCATTAGATACCGGCGTGATAGAAGTTACTAATTAATAATAATAATATCTTTCCAGTTTCTTGAATGTTGTTTCTTTTCTTGTTTTTGTCTTGCTTTCAGACAAGGGAATTGGTTCATACGTTTCGTATGAACAGTTCAGCAGAAACTGTCTGCTTCAACAGCGACGGACAAACATTGTTGTCTCATGGAGGTGTGTTTCTTTTAGCTGCTATTTTCTCTGGATCTTCTTCTCCCAACCTATGAATATATATGTGTGTGTGTATTATCTATATAATATATATATATATATATATATATATATATATATATATATATATATATATATATATATATATATATATATATATATATATATATATATATATATATATATAGATGCATATAGATGCAACAGGTGCATATGACATCTGTGGGTATATAAGTGCCATACTTATATAGCTACTTTGGAATGATGAATAAGACATCATTCACTAGTTGCTTTGCTGCACAGCTGTAGCTTGTAATTGTAATTGATTAAAGAGAGATCAGTGACCAGGAGGCTGGAGTGGAAGAAACTGGTCCTACATCTTAACCACACCAGAGGATGTATTGAACAATGGAAGTCAAATGGGCTTGCATTGCACAAGTTGCCTGTTACAATGGTGGATATTTGAATCCCTGCCATACAGCTGGAGCCTCCATTTTACACTTTAGCGATGAGCTGCATTTTTTGGGCAGTAGCTTTAAGTGCCTTCTCATCGTTAAAGCTGCATTTCTGGTGACCATTTTACGTACTGCCATTTGAGTTGAATGAAAACAGATAACTTCTAATGCTAAATCTCATTATACCAGAATTTGCATTATAATGATGATGTTATAAAAAAGCTGCAGTGTATCTACATTTATGTAGCCACTTTTAAAAACCCACAGCTTCTCTCGACCTGTACTGTTTGTATATATGAACAGAAAGAAATTAGAATGAGTATCTTGTTACACTGAGTTGAATCGTTTGACTCATGTTTTCAGTCATTTCTATTGCATCGTTCTTCAATGTCTGCTTGTAGATGGTGGAGAAGTTTTCATTTGGGATGTAAAGTCAAGGACTTGTCGCCACAAATTCATTGACGAAGGTTGCACCAAGGGAACCAGTCTTAGTGTTTCCTATGGCGATCACTATGTTGCCACTGGGTAAGTGTTAAAACTTGTACAACAGGTGCATGTTGTCACATTTGTTGGGAGGTTCAGTGAGCCGGTGCTTCTGATTTTGGGAAATGACAACAGGTCAGGTAAAGATCTTGCAATGCATGCAGCTCAGCTGTTACTATATGTTCAGCTGTAATGCTATAAAATGTGATGATACGGATTAATGACAGATCTAATAGCAGTCAAGCAATTATTATTGTTATGTTAATATTTTAAGTACTATTTAATGACCAAGCATCAATCGATGTTTCTGAGCAATTTTGAGTAAAGGACTTGCTTAGTGTCCCTAAACAGTAACTTTTTCTGGGAGGCTCAAATCTGCACTGCACGTTACAAGGTGAGCACTCAACCACTCAGCTACCATGTTGTACCATGTGGGACATGATGGCTGAATATGTTGACAACATTTGCAAGGGCCTTAAATAGTGACCATCATAGAAGAGGATCAACTGCTCTGGTTCTGACATCCTTACATATTTAGTATGCACAAGGAGCAGCTCAAGGTGTTATGCCACAAAGACGAATAGCCGACCTCTACCTAGCACAAGAGATCAGCCTGTCCCTTACTGCCATGCAAATCTGCAACTTAAATTATGTGAATAGTGTTATTTAGCTGTCAACTTAGCAGCTATTTGAAGAGCCAGTGGTTGCGTTATTGCTTATGATTGATCTATGTCCGTTAATTGAAGTTTATTGTTGATTTAGGTCGTACAGTGGTGTTGTTAACATATACGATGACTCATGTTTTCAAAAGACATCTCCTAAGCCACTGAAAGCCGTCATGAATTTGACGACCTCGTGCTCTACCATGGCTTTCAACTCAACGGCTGAAATTCTCGCCATAGCTTCAGATTTCACAGAATCTGCGATGAAATTGGTAATAGGTTGCAGATCATGAAAATATGTTATAATGTTGATAATGTTAGCTTTATAACTTTCATATGACTGGTGAATAAATATAAATGCAAATTATTATTATCATGTTTCAACTTCTATATTGTGGCTGTCAAATGCACAAGACGTCAACGGATGGTGCACCAAATCAAGCAGTTATTAGGTCAATCATCTCAACAAGGCATTTAATAATGCAGAATATTAAAAATATACAAAGCAATCTGACCATATTTTATGAATTAATATTGTCATCAAAACAAAGAAATTTGAAATGTAAGAAGTATACTGTTGCCGATTGACACCAGTTCCAAATTATACTTGCATGTGACAGCTTCCAGCAAAGCATTGCTGTTATGTAGAGTGTGAATATCACCTTCCGTCGGATTTAGCCAACTTTGCAGGCGTTATTTTAAATTGCAATGTGTTTGCTTGTGTTTTGCTCTAACTTGGAAGGATATGAGTTTGCAGCTGCTACAGTTACAGCAGTTCTTTGTTTTGTACAGCACTCTTTGTGAATGTATATATATTTTATATATATATATATATATTTATATATATGTGTGAGAAAGTTTTTAACGGTTCTGCTAAAGTTAGGAAAGCTAAATGTTTCAGGTCTTCTGGTTTTCCCAGGGTAGTTTTGGTCTTTGGGGGGGATAGAGTAATGGTAACACTCATGGCCAGGAGAGCATTAGGTTTACGGATTGATTCCCATAACCCACTCTAGGGCGGCGCCTTGTATGGCTGCCAAACCGGTTGTTTAATTAAGATCTTGATTGTACTTTCATGTTTCAATGTAATTTTACTGTGTCTGTCAGTTTGAAATAATAAACAATATTATTATTATTATTTCTAAATACTCCATTCTTTCTTACTGCATCATAATGAGAGTTTTCGTGGCTGATTTCTTAGGTTCATCTGCCAACACAGACCGTTTTCTCAAATTTTCCTAAAAGAACCGATGGCCTTCATATACCGATGGCTCTGGATTTCTCTCCGAACAGTGGCTACCTATCAGTAGGAAATAACAAAGGAAAGGCACTTTTGTACAGGTTGGAGTATGATTTTTCCTGCTGCTTGGTCAAATTTCAATAGAACATTACCTCTCGCTTGTAGTACAGTTACATGCAGTCATTTTCATTCATTCATTTGGAAATTTAATATAGCGCACCTTCAAGAAACCTGCTCAGAAGCGCTCCCAGCCCAGCCACGGCAATAGAGAGTAGACTTGAGCAGATTGTAAAAAGCAGACATGTTGCCTCTGGGCAATAGGCAAATCTCTAATGGAAGGCCATTCCAAATGGAGGGCCCAGCAATAGAGAAAGCCCAGCATTGCCTAATTGTGGAGCGAGCATGGAGGACTAACAGTTCTCCCCCAGAAGAAGGTCGAAGGGCACGCTGGCCAAGTAAATCAGAGACCGGACGGCAGAGCTCATACAAATAAGTCGGTGCACAGCATAAGAGACAGCGCCAAATCAGTACAGCAGTCCTGTAGCAGATATGCTGTGGGGCAGGGAGCCAGTCCAGCACATCACGCGTGAATGCAGAAATAGGGGTATATTTCGGGATGCGTCCAATGAGCCGAGCAGCTGACCGTAGAACCCAGTCAAGGAGGCCAATTAATCCAAGCGGCAGACCAACCTAGATTGAACTGCAGTGATCCATCTTGCTTGTTACAAAGCATGGATAGGATGAGAGTAGCATAATGAGACAGGGAGCAAGAAATAACCAGTGATTGGCGTAGTTGATAATAACAGCTGCGGGTAACCTGGTTAACATGTTGGCAGAAGCTAAGCATTTATTTCCTTTAAAAGAAGGAACCATTTGCACAGGTGTCAGCTCACAAATTATATCGCAAATGAATAATTCATGTGTGTATTTATTTAATTAAAGAACTTATTACGTGCACAAGTCAGTAAATCTGAGTCTGAGGCATGGTGTATGTGTGTATGTACCAAAGTATTTATATAGAGCATTTTTAGAAGCTCTCAAAAGCACTGCCTTTACAGCTAGCTAACTGATCTAAACAGATGGACCTTAAAGGTTAACAGATGTTAAGCTGAATAGCATGAAAGAACAATGTCATGTATGTTTAACTTTTAACTGGAAGAATTGCAGCTGAAATGGCTCTTCTACTTTGGTCCATTTCTCGGTTTGACTGACCATGTTTTCCGTGGTCCTCTCCAGTATACAGCTTAACAGTCTGTTTCAGCTGTATGCAGTTCAGGGTCTTGTGTTTCTTTTGTGAGAGTCTATTACTAATAATTTACTAAAAAAATGTGAGTTCAATAGTTCTTCATCATACAGATATGGTACATGCATTTATTTCTTGTGTTTTTTCAGACTTCGTCATTATTCGGAGTACTAAGGCACTTTGTAGACAAAATTTACGGAATCCAAATGAACTGTGTCTGTACGGCGTTCATGACTACTACTGATTCATTAAAGGCTGCATGCTGAATCATTGGTTTCATACATTGTTACAGCTGTTGCTACCATGTTGACTGTGGGAATTATGGATTAAAGTAGCAACTGATAAACGCTGGAACAAACAGCTTGTGTGTTATCAAACAGCTTGTGTGTACCAGCATTGTTGAGGAACTCGTGACAATGTATTTTTTGTCATGCACCAGTTTCACACTTCCTTTACTTCCTCACCTAATAATCTTTATTATGATTACTTAGCAACATCTACTGTGTCTATGCCTAATTCAGAAGGCATCAACTAAGCACTAAAAGCAAGCCATATATGATCAGGTCAATTTCAAGAAGATCAGTATGCCAAGGTGGAGAGCCAGCCTACTATGGATTAGAAATTTTAAATAGTCTTAGTTGAGAATGAAAGGACACGCAAAGAATAAGGGTTGATTTTAAATACAGTGTACTGTGGTAGACTAAGACTATGTTTTATAAACCATAAGCCCTAATTTCAAAGATATCTTTGCTGAACAAGAAGCCAAGGCAAAGCAGAGGGTTATATGTTCATATTTTGACATATTTTTTCTGGCTCTAGTCAGAGAGTTCTGAAGTCTGGAGTTTTACAGTTTTTTACATCGGATGCACTCGCAGCAGAGGTAGGAGCAGGTGATTTGGGAGAGGGAAATGGGACGTGGATATCTGATGAAACCTTTGCATTAATTAATGGAAAAAGTGGAACTAAATTAAAGGACTTCGAAAAGTACAGCAAAACTTCAGTGATATTTCGAGCTTGCGGTTGTATCGAACAACAGTAAATTGCCCGACCACAATCAATGCAAACACATACAAACATAGCTCTGTTTTATCGAACCTCCTTATATCGAAGTCTCACTTTTATCGAATGCTGAAGTTGCAGGGCCACTCTGCAACTCGATACTATTGGACTAATTGAGACTGACTGATGAATAATGAACAGATGCTTTGTTTCCCGACTGGATAAGAGACAACACTGATTGACATGTATGCTTGGTCACCGGAAGAGGGTCACTTTATGTTTACATTGATTTCATTTTTGTACTGTAGCCTCATTATTCTGACTGCAATCTTATTGCCCATTGGCGGATTCAGCTATAAGAGCAAGAGGCGGCACCTCCACGTCTCCTACTTGGCGTCTCTCGGCCCTCCAAGGGCCAAGGCCAACCCGGTGCATGATGAGCCGTATAAAATGGCGACCCATCTGGAATTCCCTAGGAACTGTCGCCACTATTGCCTCTGCAAGGGTGTTCTATGGCCCCATATTAAGGACTGAACGTGTTAAACCTACACGTTGTTAAATTAAATACATCATTACGACATCTGGTACAAAAGTGTACAATTTTGTAATGGCATCGCAAAAGAGAAAGAATCTGTCTGTGGATGATAAAATAGATGCGTTGCATAGAAGGCACTACACGTTTATTTAGGCAGACCTGTGTTGGATTTTTTATAAAACATTAGGCGTAGGCCTACTTACAACATCCGATTGGTTCATCATTTGCATCTGCACAGTCTACTTTGCCATTGCAATATTCGGGAGCCAGAATACAGTGACCATTGGCACACTGAAACTGTTCCGGAAGACATACTTTGTGACAAAAGAAGACAAAAAGCAGCCTCAACATCCACTCCATCATCCTAACTAAAGAACACATCTAAAGAACTTAACAAAGAACATATCTTAACTAGGGGAACACACTCAACACAGTGGTGTAGTGGTGTAGGTCGGTGCCTTGTAACCGCAGGTTTGAATCCACCTCAAGCCACTGCGTAGCGAGTAGCGACCCAAGTGCTTCTGAATCGTTGCTTCGATCTTATTGACTGTCTACGAAATATGGCACTCTAATCTCCAGTATTTATTTATTTTATTTATCTGAACTAAAGAAAACATATTAACTATAGAACTATCTTCAATAAAAAACATCTAAACTAAAGAATCACCTTAACTGAACTAACACAACACATCTAAACTGAAGAACTATCTTAACTAAAGAACACATCTAAACTAAAGAACTATCGTAACAAAACACCATGTCTTAACTAAAGCATATCTTAACTAAAGAACATCTCTTAACTAAAGAACACATCTTAACTAAACAACAGATCTAAACTCAAGAAAAATCTTAACTAAAGAGCACTTCTAAACTAAAGAACTATCTTACCTAAACAACACGCCCTAACTAAAGAACGTATCCTAACTAAAGAACATAACTAAAGAACATATCTTAACTGAAGAATTATCTTAACTAAAGAACACGTCTTGAATAAACAACACGTCTTCACTGAAGAACATATCTTAGCTAAAGATCATATCTTAACTAAAGAATATATCCTAACTAAAAAACATAACTAAAGAACACATCTTAACTACAGACCTATATTAACTAAAAAACACATCTAAACTAAAGAATCACCTAAACTAAAGAACATATCTAAGCTGAAGAACTATTGTAACTAAAGAACACATCTTAACTAAAGAACACATCTTAACTAAAGAACACATCTTAATTATAGAACTATCTTAACTAAAACACATCTAAACTAATGAATCACCTTAACTAAAGAACACATCTAAACTGAAGAACTATCTTAACTAAACCACACGTCTTGACTAAACAACTTGTCTTAACTAAAGAACATATCTAAGGAACACATCTTAACTACAGAACTATATTAACTAAAAAAACGTCTAAACTAAAGAATCACCTTAACTAAGGACAACATCTAAACTGAAGAACTATAGTAACTAAAGAACATATCTAAACGAAAGAACTATCTTAACTAAAGAACACATCTTAACTAAAAAACACATCTTAACTAAAGAACATATCTTAACTAAAGAACACATCTAAGCTAAAGAACACATCTTAACTAAAGAACTATCTTAACTAAAGAACACACCTTCATTAAAAAACCAACTTACCTAAAGAACACATCTAAACTGAAGAACTATCTTAACTAAAGAACACATCTAAGTTAAAGAACTATCTTAAACTAACCAACATGTCTTAACTAAAGAACATATCTTAACTAAAGAACATATCTTAACTAAAGAACACATCTTAACTAAAGAACACATCTTAACTAGAGAACTATATTAACTGAAAACATCTTAACTACAGAATCACCTTAACTAAAGAACACATCTAAACTGAAGAACCATAGTAACTAAAGAACTTATCTTAACTGAAGAACTTATCTTAACTAGAGAACATATCTTAACTAAAGAACACATCTTAACTATAGAACTATCTTAACTCGAAAACACATCTAAACTAAAGAATCACCTCAACTAAAGAACACATCTTAACTGAAGAACTATCTTAAGTAAAGAACACGTCTTGACTAAACAACATGTCTTAACTAAAGAACATATCTTCAGTTCTTAACTAAAGAACACATCTTAACTACAGAACTATCTTAACTAAAGAACGCATCTAAACTGAAGAACTATAGTAACTAAAGAACATATCTTAGCTAAAGAACACATCTGAACTACAGAACTATATTAACTAAAAACATCTTAACTACAGAATCACCTTAACTAAAGAACACATCTAAACTGAGAAACTACAGTAACTAAAGAACTTATTTTAGCTAAAGAACATATCTTAACTAAAGAACACATCTTAACTATAGAACTGTCTTAACTTAAAACACATCTAAACTAAATGATCACCTTGACTAACTGAATAATCACCACATCTTAACTGAAGAACTATCTTAACTAAAGAACACGACTTGACTAAACAACATGTCTTAACTAAAGAACATCTTAAGTTCTTAACTAAGGAACACATCTTAACTACAGAACTATCTTAACTAAAGAACACATCTAAACTGAAGAACTATAGTAACTATAAGGAACATGTCTTAACTAAAGAACATATCTTAACTAAAGAACATATCTTAGCTAAAGAACACATCTTAGCTATAGAACTATCTTAACTAAAATACACATTTAAACTAAAAAATCACCTTGACTAAAGAACACATCTAAACTGAAGAACTATCATAACTAAAGAACATATCTTAACTTAAGAACACATCTAAACTGAAGAACTATAGTAACTATAAGGAACATGTCTTAACTAAAGAACATATCTTAACTAAGGAACATATTTTAGCTAAAGAACACATCTTAGCTATAGAACTATCTTAACTAAAATACACATTTAAACTAAAAAACACCTTGACTAAAGAACACATCTAAACTGAAGAACTATCATAACTAAAGAACATATCTTAACAAAAGTTCACAATTAAACTAAAAAATTATCTTAACTAAAGAACACATCTAAACTAAAGAACTATCTCAACCAAAGAACACATCTAAGCTAAATAACATATTTTACCTAACAGGACACATCTTAACTATATATAAAGAATACTAAAGAACTATCTGAACTAAAGAACACATCTTAACTAGAGAACATATCTTTACTAAAGAACAGACCTTAACTAAATAACTATCTTAACTAAAGAACACATTAACTAAAGAACTATCTTAATTAAGGAACACAACTTGACTAAGGAACTATCTTAATTGAAGAACACAACTAAACAAAGGAACTACCTTAACTAAAGAACACATCTTAACTAAAGAACACCTCTTAACTAATGAACTATAATAACTAAAGCACTATAGGACCTAATAACTAAAGAACACATCTAGTAAGCAATTGTTTAACTACCTAGCTGCCTTTTAAAACGGTTTTAGGCAATCACCTTACTGACCTTTTCGTCTCTCATGGAAGCTTAGGGTGTTATCCATAAAGGACGTCCGCAATGAGCGTGGGAGGAGGGTTCATCGAAATGCGGACAAGGGAGGGAGGGGGTTATGACTACTGCGGACGCCCGCATCTAAACTTTTAAATTTGATAGGTTTTTAAACACCACCTTGTTTCAACCTTTCCCGAAAGACGAAATTGTCAGTGACGTGATTGCCTAAAACCTCATGCATGGAATAACCTTTACTGCGACTTTAAAGAGGCTTGTATTACGTACTGCACATCCTGCGATGTGAAATCCGAACTGTCACTTAAACGTGCACAGGAACTGTGGAATAATTGTAAAAACAATTAGGCCTATGATAACATTAACAACTAGATTTGGCGTGCAGACGTCCGCAAAGGTCGACGGAGGGGTAAGGTCAAATGTGGACAATGGGGGGTCCAAAGTAGGTCATATTTTACGGACGTCCTTTATGGACGACCCCAAGGTTGACAGAAGGAAGTGTTTAAAAAACTATCAAATTTAGAAATTGAGATGCGGACGTCTGCACTGGTCATAACCCCGTCCCTCTGTTCGCATTTAAGATAAAGTTAAGAGAAGAATATTCAATATATTGTGGCGGTTTCGCCCGGGTCTTTATTGGTGTTCGAGTTTCGCAGCCTCTACGTTGCCGTGGCCAGTTTCTACGTTCCCCGCGGCAAGGAAAGGTCGTGTGCCTCGACCAGCCTCTACGTTTGCCTCGGCCAGCCTCTACGTTGCCGTGGCTAGCCTATACGTTTGCCTCAACCAGCCTCTACGTTTCCCGCGGCCAGCCTCTAAGTTTGCCTCGGCCAGCCTCTACGTTTCCCGCGGCCAGCCTCTACGTTGCCGCGTCCAGCCTCTACGTTGCCGCGGCCAGCCTCTACGTTGTCAACTTGTCAACTCTACGTTTGCTCTCGGCCAAAACATCACAGACGAACAAGAAGGGAAACGCACTGCGGTTATCGAGAGGACTATCAATAGAGTAAGAGGATTATTAAGTTTATCAGTAGTATTGCGTTGTTGTAGCGGACAGATCGGACTAATTGCGATTCGACACTCGGTGGAAGCGAGTTTAGTTTGGAACGTTTGACACTCAGCGAACTTTGAATAGTTGAACTCTACGTTTGGATAGGCGGACTTTTCTTTTACACAAAAGGACTTTGTGTAAACGTCAGAGTGTTCGGTAGTCGTGTAAACAAACGACAGTCTCCCGATAACAGGAGCCATATATCTACGTGGGATTCCGGAAGAAGATACTTGCCCCCTAGAGCAGTGCTGTCCAACCTTTTCGACACCGCGGGCCACCGAAACTTATTCTTGACGCCGAGGGCCGCACCAGTAAACTCAAAAGCAATAACTAAAATTTATTGAAAATTACTAACTTATTATGGCAATAATCATGTAATAATCAGTTAATAATAGCATATATGTAGGCCTATGGTATGCGTTATGGTAGTTCAGCGCAAAAAAGTATATCAATAAACGTTCAAGCACGTTTTTAGTGAGATATTTGGCTTCGAACTGTGCTTGAAATTTCTTATTTTCGGTTGGTATTCAGCTTTGGCGGGCCATTTAAAATCAGTCCGCGGGCCGCATCGCGGGCCGCAGGTTGGACAGCACTGCCCTAGAGTTAGTCTTTAATGTGCATGTTGACAATCTATGCTCTGGTGCAAGACAGTCAATGTGTGCATTATGGATCCTGACTACTCATGGACTACTTGGCCCCTCAATGTACGATGTGGTGACAGCTACCACAGTGGCGAGGATGACGTACGCTTCGTCCGCTTGGTGGGGTTATGTGGGGCAGAGGGGACGTGAGAGACTACAGGCAATATTTAGGAGAGTGATTAAAGCTGGTTATCTTCCTGTGGACTACCCTAGATTCGAAGAATTAATTCGTACTGTTGATTCAAAACTTTTCACGGCCGTCCTTACAATGTCCTACACATGTAGGGGAAAGTAGCCTAAAATGACACACTTGGGTAAAATGACATAGGTGGCTTGTGGGCTGGACCGTAGTATATACAGTCAACTTAATCACTTACTTTCCTTCAGCGTGGAACCTGATGTTGCTATTTTTAGTAAATGAATATGGCGGCGTGCGCAAAAGTGTGTGGTTGATGTTTAGATTATTTGAGACATTTCGATACAATTTGACAGTTTACGACAGTCAAGGCTGCTAAAAAAAGTACCTGCAGATATTGAGGAGTTTAGTCATTTGTAAAGTTTGTACATATTATGTCGATCAAGTCCCGTACAAGTTTTAGCTTGGAGCATTTCGCCGCGGCTAGGACTCAACCCAGCACCCATACACAGGGTAAAATGACATACAAATCACCGGGTAATATGACACACCCTATGTCGTTTTGCCCCAAAATACTGGCTAAAACGACATAGGGTACGACAGTCAAGGCTGCTAAAAAGGTACCTGCAGATATTGAGGAATTTAGTCGTTTGTAAAGTGTATGCATATTATGTCGATCAAGTCCCGTACAACTTTTAGCTTGGAGCATTTCGCCGCGGCTACAGCGGAGGTCTCAACCCAGCACCCATACACAGGGTAAAATGACATACAAATCACCGGGTAATATGACACACTCATGACAGTCTGCATCCCGCACTAAGAGAACAAGCGAAGGTGCTTCTGTTTTGACGAGCAGCCCGTGCCTGATGCTAGCCAAAAACAGAACAAACCAGAGACAAAAAAAGTAAAACCGAGAAAGCTCAGTCTTGAGGAGGTACAAAAAAGAGTTCCCGTGAAAAAGAGCAAAGAACACAACAAACGTACCAAAAAGAGGTGTGATCTACAGGATGATTTAAAAGGGCCAATGAGCCACGGCCTTCAAGCCAGAAATTAAATGATGATGCAGACACAAGATGCCTGTTTTGTAGTGAATTGTTCTCCAACTCGCGTGAACGTGAGCCGTGGATCAAGTGCACAGTTTGCCACAACTGGGCATATTGCGAATGTGCTGGCATCTCAAAGAACACAAACTTTTGTGTGTGATTTCTGCAGTGAATAGATATCGCTCTGTTTATATGTTGGGCACTGGTCATGTTGGCCTACGACAAAGTTTGGTAGACTTGTAGCAATTGATGTTTGAGTTTTTATACATTAAGTGCTAGTCACATATTGGAAGCTTTTTTATGTAGTGTTGTTGACCTGGTATTTCGGTTTATTTGCTGATGATTCTTAGTTTATCAGTATCAGATTGTGTTACTTACTTGCAACAGTTTAAGTGGAATTGCAGTTCTGCTTGTCCCTCAGTTGTCAGTGTTATATTTTGTCATGGTAAAATGTTTCTCTTTTAAAAATTTCCTAATTTGCATTGTGGTTGCAGCAGCTGTTTCATCTCAAAACATCTCAGGACTGTTAAGCCAATATCCTGAACATAAAATATGTTCATTTTCAGTTTACTATAAATAATAACTGGTAAAAATTTGTATATAAGCCTGGTAAATTGGGTGATAAGTGTGTATGTCATTTTTAACTACCCTATGTCATTTTACCCCGCATATAGCCCAAAATGACACAGAACAAGGATTTTACAAATTGTTGGTTTCTTCTATTGTCATTTATTTTTTTAGTATTTGGACCACTGCATTCTGTAAGTGCACTAGGTGTCTGATAAATAGGATAACAAAGTCACACTTGTGCCATTAATATTATGCTAAACTTGTAAAAAATCGTTAGATATGTCATTTTGGGCCACTTTCCCCTACGTGCTTCATGTGCTATTACCCCCTGTTAAGCATACTGGTTACACTTTGCGACCCCGTGTTCATAATCGGGTTCTCCCGACTGCTGACAGTCTGGCTCGTAAATCTTTCATAATTAGGATGATTTTCACCGGAATATAGGCTTTTGTACTTTAACCTGGACGTGATATGTATACATGTGTAAACCAAAATGCGGTTAGCAATTGGATTAATAAAGGATATACTTACTTGCTTACCTACTTACTTACCCCGGGGTCTAACGCCACAATATCAATTGCTCTCCGCATTTTGGTTTGCATACATGGTTATGATTTAACATCGTCAAAGCAGTCCACATATTATCCTTAAGTTCGATATGTAGCATCCTTATATATGATGGAAGTTTTTCTCTTCATGCCATCAGCCGAAGGGATTGTGTCATTTTGTGTGATTATGAACCCGCGGACGCAGTTCGTAAGGGGTAGTTATCTAATTATCTATTAATTATCTAATTTAGTTATTTGTCTGCAATTTGGTGACTCCTCCCTTCCCCTCATTGTGGACGTCCTTTATGGATGACCCCTAATGGCTTTCTCGGGCGATCGCCTAGAAATGCCGTAATCACATCCCGTGTCGAGTACAAACTGCAATATGATTGGCTACGGCTCGCACTCGCGTTCGATAAAGGATAACGGAAGTTCAAGTGTAAGAATAGGTGGTGCAAGGCTTGTAGTCACATAAACAAAGCCTTTTACTCCCATAATACCTAGTAGCTATAATAATAGTAGCCAATATCCCAAACCCCAAGAAATGAAGGCTGCTTGTGCGAACGTAGCTTTCTGGAGCCAGTCTGCAGACCTCAATAAAAATAAGTAAGTAAGTATATTCTTTAATAAACGCTAGCAAACGCACAGCGCTTTACATATAATATTGCACAAAGATGAAAATAATAGAACAGTAATAATAACGTTAGATCATAAATGAAATAATAGCAACAGAGCCTAACTGTACAGCATCCTACCCAGGAAACCTCGTCTGGTAAGGGAGTCAAATCTAGGGAGAAGCAGATTATAAGAACGGGAGGTAGAAGGTCATGGAGGAGGTGTCTAGCATTTTAAGAATGTTATTAAAGAGACCACGATCCAGAGTTCCTCAAAAGTTGGAAAAGAAGGAGCTAGAGAGGTAGCCAAGACGAACCAACTTACGAATAATTGCGCCCAAATGTTCAAGTTGCTGCTTGTTAGCAAAGGAACAGTAGGCCTATAGCATACGGTTGACAGTGGTGGCCGCTATCACGTCATGAAGCCTGGGCCCGAGAGCCCATGTGAAATCAAGATACGATGAGCATAAAGGGATTGCTTAGCCTTTATGCTCAGTTTTTGGATATAAGGAGAGAATCCAAACTTATCGGTTATCTCAATGCCTAATAGTTTTAATGAAGAGACCCTTGAGATTCCGCAAATAGGTGGTGGACAGTATTTAAGGTTCGCTTTGGGCTTGGTGAAGATAATGTCGCTGGATTTAGAATGGTTAAGATGAAGATTGCATCTCTGGGCCCAGGTATTTATGTGATCAAGTTCTGCAACAGTGGTGGAGATATTAGAAGCCAGCATGAGAAGATAGCAGTCATCTGCATATTTGAAGATGCGATCAAAGTGGTAGAGAGGTTTTAATCCAGAAATGGCTACAACAAAATTGGTAGGACCCATGCCAGAGTGGTTCTATGACTTTTCGCCCCCGGAAGATTCGCCCCAGGAAGATTCGCCCCCGGAAGATTCGCCCCCGACATTTCGCCCCCGGAAGTTTCGCCCCCGTCGATCCAGCTTCTAGTCTTAGTTACATTTTCATCATAGATCCCGCTTCTAGTCTTCTAGTTACATTTTCATCGCTAATCCAGCTTCTAGTCTTAGTTACATTTTCATCATAGATCCCGGAGGCGAAACTTCCGGGGGGCGAATCGTCCCGGGGGCGAAATTTCCGTACCCCGCCAGAGCCCTGTATGATACATGCATTAATTTTGGCCGGGGACGATGCGATACCATGGAACTTCGTGCAATGGCTGCGATTACTAAGGAGAGAACGGATCCAATTATGAATATTGATGGAGATGGGTAGGAGGGCCAGTTGGTTGGCCAGGTAAGAGTGTCTGACAGTGTCAAAGGCATTAGCAAAGTCTAAGGCAACAAGGCGGACATATGGTTCAGAATTGAGCGAGGTAGGCCCGTAAGTACGAAGTCAGTAATAGCAATTAAAGCAGCAGAAGTGAATCCGGATGGTCTCAAAGCAAATTGGTCTGCAAAGAAAACGGTTCTCAGCAGGGTTAGTGAGAATGGGGTAAAGATAATGGCGCACAATCAATTTCTCAAGTAATCTACCGGAGTGATTGAAATAAGCCCTATCGATATGTCGAGTGCGCATGCGCAGTCACCCGACCCACTTAATTGTCCTAGAGGTCATTGCTACCAACTTTGTCAACAAACGACACGCACGTCGTCATAGGTCCATTGCATTTAATGTTTATGACTTGTAGCATTGCTTCAAAAGTATGAAAATCCATTCGCCTTGATCAACGAATCTGTGATCTGTGTTTAGCATAATTTCAACTCGAGTAGCCTACTCTTACTTAGTGAATGCATGCGGGCAATGTTAAGATGTCATTTTTCGGACCGCGGTTCGCTTCCCGAAGGTGGCTTATTTCAGAGATTTAAATCTCGGGCTAGCAGGTCCCAACACGGGGACCTTAAATGGCGTGGCACCCATTCAAACGGGCAGCGGTGGTGAAGGATCTCACCCGTACCGATCAATTCATTGAAAAATGAGCAGGGTCGAGGCCATATACGGTCGCTATAGAAAATCGCGTACATTTACATTTAATGAAACATTCACTACCAGTCATTGCAACAGAGTATGAAATGGTTACAGGCTCTCATTCTATGTAAAAGATTAAATCTACTGAAGTTTAATTTAATTAATTAATACTTTTAATATTTCCTGGTTAAGTTTGTGCATTGACTCTCAGATGCTGCAACAGATGCCACCATGCTAGGAAAATTAAAGTATTAAAACAAGTCTCTAGCATCGATTAGCAAACATCCCAGAATGATTTGTTAAACAATTTTCTTTCAAAAAAGGAGCCACACTTACTGAAAAATCACACCACTGCCTATTACCGAACTGCTATCTGCATTTGAATATGTGTTACTTTTAATGCTGATGAGTGCGACTTAACATGACATGACCATCAGCAGTCACAAGATATGGCACAGGTGGTTTCAGCAGATCTATGTCTGCAAAACTAATTGGACACTTAACCTCAAGCAATCCCTCGCCACAGCATCTATTAAGTGACAATTCTATCTGGTGAAGCAGACAAAACTGAACGTTTCTTGTGAATGTATAAGCCACATTCCTGTTGGAACTGCTAAGTTTTCATGATCCAAGTTTTGAACCACATATATGTTTCAACTTCTTCCACTTTCCTTTAATGGCCACATCTCAGAGATCAGCAGTAACATTTTGCCCTCCATTATCAACTTGATAACAGAAGTGGCATCACACACTTTATCAGAAATAATTTTTTTTCTCGTGTAAAAACTTCATCTGCAAAACAAACCTAAGTGAACTTTTACTCTGACCACGTGTTTTTCTTCAATCTGCTTAAGTTCAAACTCAGAGTATACAGGCAGAACAAAATCAGTAGCACAATAAAAACGTTTAGCATACTGTAATAAATGTGTGATGTCAATCAATCAAATATTTGTTTATTGAAAGATTCCCGTCGACACGTGATGGGATTTCACTGTGTTACAAAGACAATAATTGCAAGTGAAAATAAATCATACAGTGCATATTTTAACTATAACTAGGGGGACAAATGTCCCAGTAGTTTTAGGATTTGTCCCAGTAGTTTGGGTGATTTGTCTCTGTAACACTCTACTTTTAATGTAATATTACAATATTAAAACGAGTGATCTCTCTCTCACTATGACAATCTGAGAACGAGCCATTGACTGTCAGTGTCTTTGGATACTGTTAATGATCAGTTATTGATATCATTCAATGTCAATAGAGTGGGCACTGCATATTTTCACCCGAAGCCGCCATGCATAGCCAAATTGCTTACTAGCAAAGAGAGACGCGAAGACATTCGGATCCGGACATTTATGCCATGCAATTCTATGCGCACAAGTTTTTCTGCAGTAACTGATCTTACCATATGGGAAGTTGTTGTGACCGAACTCTGTCTTGACGAAAACAGCAGCATAATAGCTGATGAATACTATAACTACATCCTATAAATGTTTGTTTGGTGGATGGACCCATATGAGTCACTCACCAAGCAAACATTAATAGAATTTTACTTATTTTCTTTGCTGAACCAAATTGGAAAATAAAGTTGATCGTGGTTGCCGAAGTCAAAGCTATCATTGTTTGTTGTACCTGCAGCTCATCCACTGGGTCACAGTCACTTTAGCCTGTCACTGACTTACTTTTAACAATTATTTTGGTAGTATGGTTGAACTAATTATGTCATATTTTCAAACTTCTATGCATGACTTTAATCGGGATATGTATAATATACAAAGGAAATTTGGTAAAATAAAGTGGCTAAAATGGGCTCCATTTGGCAGCAAATGCTGTAAAATGCGTTGTCCGCTGGGGCTTCAGCCCAGACGCCCTAGTCGTGGCTGACTGTCCCACTAGTCAAAATTCATTAAAATATGCATTGAAATCAGAAAAAAGTTAATGAAAGAGACTGAAGAGATTAATGGATTTTAAAATAAAGTAGCCTATACATATAAAAGAAAAACAGTATAGTGCTAAAATAGTTAATTGTTAATAAGTGTTTTTATAGAGCTTAAGGGAGATAAAGTTTTTGTCGTTTTTATCAGGTAGGCCTAATGTGAAATTATGAGCTCTTGGCCGGAAATTATGAGGGATATTGCGATCAGGTGGAAAATATGGTCGTTGAATATGGCCGTGGTCTGTAATAGCTGACTTAAGGAGGCGTTTATCTGCCTGTTTTGTCAATTCAGAAGCGATTTGAATGGATGGGAAAGTAGGCCAGAACGTCGCATTTTCTTCAGCAGTGTTTCAACCCTCTCTCTGTCTCCTACTTGGGTATAACCCAAACAGGCCGGGGTGTCGACTCGTATTCCTCTGTTCAAGATTGACATCAGCTGATCGGACATCAGCTGATCGGTCATACCGGTACTGTTGCGCTGCCGAATGTAGTTTTGGCTAAATGCGGCATACGACAAAGCCACCAGCAGCAGGGGCGCCCGCAGGCTTAAAAAATTGGACGCACACCCCAAAAAATTGGACGTACACTCCTCCCGTCCTCTGTCCGCCGCGCGTAGTCATACACTGAAAATGACTCAGATTGACTCATTAGAAAAAATTCAATTTAGATAGCATCTAATGCTTTGACATGACGTATTGTCGTTTACCAAAAATATCGATACGATGCCTATTCCTTGTGTGGATTTGATTTGGTGGGTGGACGCACGTGCGTCCAGTGCGTCCGCCTGCGGGCGCCCCTGACCAACAGTACTGTTGTTTCTTACTACATTGAATCATTGTTAATCCCAGATTCCGGAAAATTTTCTTAATACATAAATATTCCAAATTCCAACGTTTGAAACCATCTAAATCATTAATACCATCCATTTTTACCGCAGCAAGAACAGTACTTCCGGTAGTAATGACCTATGTAGGTCGAGGTGACCTAAATAGGTCACTGAGATGTCGAACCCGCTTATTGGCCGATAATCGGCTTCAGTGATTGGACATGGAACCTTGGGGATTGGGGTGATAGAGCTGGACCTCCATTGATCAGGGACTGTGGAATTGGTTATCGAGAGATTAAATAAATGCATTATCTGTTCAGCAAGGAGATGGGCCATGTTAGACAGAAGCCATTCAGGAATGAATAACTGAATGCTAATGTTCAATCGATCACTCATTCGATCATAAATCGATCATTGTTTACAAGTGAGAAAAATTCTTATCCTAGTCAGGCCCATGCCATTAGTTTTTGTAAAATCTGAACAGTTTCACGCCTGACGAAATGATTTGGGTCCAAATCTTTCGCTCATTTAATTCAATTAAGCTATAGAAACTAAAAGCAATCAATGTATACGTTTTCGCTAATAATCGCATTTCTGGCCAATCTCAACAGTTTCGACTAGAGTTAGAGCAGCGTCAAACAATAATTACGAAACTTTTGTCAACTTACTATTTTCGCAACCAGCGCCCAGCCTTCCGGTAAACCTGACAGTCGAAGGCACGAAGGCATGATGTCAAGATTGAACTAATTTGCTCATTCCGGTGAAGAGTGAAAGTCGTTCTGTAAGGCAAGCTATTTCTTGATGACGGTCCTTACAGCTTAGTAACAGCGTGCGCAACGAAGTAAGTCCAATTACTAATCACAGTCGTACTCTTGCGAGGCAAGCTATAAACGATGGCAGCTTATATTAGCAAAAATGCGCATAGTGTCTAATGAGTGTCTATCGATGGTTGCCACTCCCGTGACTAAAGAAAATGGCAATGACGTCATTTCAGAATAATTAGCTATTGATGCTAATAATGGGTAGAACAGTTAAATGACGTCATTTCAGTCGCATGAGGAATGTGAAAAATTTCTGCCACGGGTACACATTCATCATTGACCAAAAATAATCAGATGACCTCGTTGAATAATGATTATGTCTGTAGAATTAAAACTGGTCTAAGTAATCTGGCAGGCGTGAGTTCAAAATTTTTATAAACTCAGCCCAATTTGAAACTAATTCTTTCCTGAACAGGAAGTCAGTGCAAAGATTTAAGCACAAAGGTTCAAATTTTGAACGTATTATAATAGTTATTGCAGATCTAGCAAAAGAGTTCTGAACTCTCGATCTGCAGCTTTACTGCCTCGGCATATTTGACTTAATGATACCAGTAAGAAGCGAGTTACAGTCAGGCCCGGTTCGTCAGTTTGGGAAACTGGGCAGCAGCCCAGGGCCGCCGATTTTTAGGAGCCGCCAATTTTCCATTTTTCAAAAATTATTTATTCGCTAGATGGAGGTATTATAGTGTTGGTTGATAGTGTTGGTGTCATAAATTGCCCAGGTGTAACCGCGAATTCCTAAAAAAAAAGGTCATCAAGTTTTTTGTGCTTAGGGCCGCCGGTTTGCCTAGGGCCGCCGATTTGCCCAGGGCCGCCAAATGTCTTGAGCCGGGCCTGGTTACAGTAATCTAGGCGACTGGAAACCAATGCATTTGTGTGTTAGTTTAACATGTAGCGTACGATTTACGTGCGCCGTGGGCCCGTGGCGTTTAGCATAATATGCTGCGTCATTGTGTGAGGAGAAATGCAAATTATTAGGCCTACATCAAGAGGAGTAATTTTCAACTAAGCAAAGACCTCGTGATACCTAATTGACACCATATTAGATATTACACACACACACGCACACACACATACACACCTACACACACCTACACACACACACACACACACACACACACACACACACACACACACACACACACACACACACACATACACACTTATGGGAAAAGTTTATGACGGCTTCAGTTTCCGATGAATAAGCTGGTCTCTGAGGCGTCTTGTGTGGCGCTGGGATTTTTGGAGCTTTACATTAAATTACGTGCGTTAAGCCTGAAGTCATAGGGATCGTCCATAAAGGACGTCCGCAAACTATGACCTACTTTGGACCCAAGATGGTGAACTTTAATCTCAACAACCCGAAATATTCGCATATATATATATATATATATATATATATATATATATATATATATATATATATATATATATATATATATATATATATATATTGCTTGGCAACAGGAAGCCAGTGTAGCATCTCTTGCATATATGTAGCGATATATATATTGTTGCCAAGCAGATCATCTTGTTGGCGCATGCTTCAGTTGTTGGTACTGCTCTGGCATATATTAAGGAGCTGTGTTCCAGTTTCAAGTGAACTTGGTTGGCGATCGTTGCTCTCTGCTAGCCATGGAGACATGCAGGTTCACTTCAACTGGAGCTCATCATGCCTTCTCATGTACTGGACCATCTTCCTGCAACAGTTTTCCATTGCATTCACTGTACGTGCTGTTGCACTCTGTGCAGCAAACATTCTCAAACTGTCTTAAAACCCACTTGTTTTAGATCAGTCAGATAGATCATGAGTACAGTGCTTTTGTGAGGTAATCAAAAGGCGCTATATTAAGTGTCTAGATAGATACATTCATACATGAATGAATGAATGAATGAATGAAAATGAATGAATGAATGAATGAATACTCGTTTATTGAACATCAAAGATGAGATAGTGCAACATACATTATAATAAACAGATTTGAAGCATTGAGGCCTCTGCCTAGGAAGGTCTTCAGTGACAATAAGGGAAAGTACAAAAGCACATACCTATGTGATTTAGAAAAAGAGATGTGCTTGTCAGCAGAGAAGCCAAAGAAAGTTGAGGATGCAGTTCAAAGACAGAAGTGAAGCAAAAGACAGTTTGTCTTGATTCTGGATCTAAAAATAAGAATAAGACATGAAAGAAGTTGACCTGCCAAGAGGATAAACCAAGAAGAGGCTGCAGCACTGACTCTAAGAACCAAAAGAAGAGAAAGGCAAACATCCGGTTACAAAAGACAAGTGTGCTGTGCAGGATCCGGAGAGATAGATTACTCATTTCAGACGTGCTATGAGCCTATGAGTTGTCATGTGCCGATATACAGGGAAGGCCATGCACAAATTGCACATCCAGAACTCGTTTTTGTGAGGAAATCGTGAATCTTTACAGCAGAGGCCTATCTACATGTAGCTTATATGTAGTTACTGTAGCATTCTGATAGGCCCCTAAAAGTTCATTTTTAAGTTAAGTAACTGTAGTTAAGTAACTGTAGTCCTATAGTTCTGCAGATCTTGACTGGCCGTCTTCCTCTACATGATGCCCAGTTTGCTGGGCAAGATATGACACCCCTTGAAAAGGTTATATGATAGGAATACTGCATGTTTAAGCAGAGAAGACAGTTTACTGCTGTTTGTAATGCTTGAATACAAGAATATGCTTTAAACGTGTTCAAAAGATGATATATTTATATGAAGTGGATGATAATTTCCATTATTAATCATTCAGTGATTAAAGGGTCCACTCCTGTCTGTACAGATCACCAAGGTGTGTGGCTCTCGTGCTAGTCGGAACAACTAAAATTCAATAAGAAGGCAAAGGGTTTGTATGTTGGGTTTTGTTTAGGCACGAAATCGCCCCTAATCTTCACCTATGATCGAATTCCTCACGACCTAGCAACACGTATAGAAATCAAATGATTGGATTGAAGGGATTGAATTTAGAGATGGGCGAAATACACCGCTTTCTACACTTAAATCGTTCTTAGCAAAGAAATGTGCATGTTCTAAACAGACATTCTAAACAAATAAGGGGTCATATATAAAGGACGTCTGCAATAAGGGGAGGGGTAGTGACCAGTGAGGATGTCTGCATCTAAAGTTTATTCATGGTATTTCAGTACAACCTAAGCCTAAAACACCAACTGCGTCTGCATGCAGTCTGTACTATATTAGTTTGTCATTTGTAATTTCCGTTGCAAACATCTGAATTAACATTGAATGTTTCAGCCTTCGTATCTTAAGTTGCATAGATCCACCACTGGCTCTCTACATTTTGTAGATACATACATATACATGTATGCATTGCATATACATTTTTTATTAGTGGATTTTCCCTGGAGAAACCTGAGAACTTGCACTTATACCAACGTACCATGGCTTATAATATGCGTCACTGTAGATAGTCAAGTGTTTGTAGTTGAATACATATTGGAGCTCGGAGCTCGGTTGTTTCTCTCATCTTCAGCCATTATTCACACATTGCTAACTGGTAACACTGAGTTTAAGTGTTAGTTCGTATTTGTAGTTAAACAGCATATATCCGTTAAAATGGATTCTCGGTATAAACTTTACTGTGATTTTAAAGAGGCTTTTAGTACTACACGTGAAACCAAAACCAGCCTATCGCTTATAAATGTGCACTGTGGTATAATTGTAAAAAGAATGATGACTTAAAATGGATTCGAGTTTGGCATGCAAAAGCAGCAGAAAGATTGATGGATATGCGGGTCACGCAGCGGGAGGTCGACCGTTTTCTGATACGGGCGTCCACAAAGGATGGGAGGGAGGTGGGACAGAGGGAGGTATGGAGGGAGGGTAAGGCCAAATGCAGACATGGGTGGAGGGAGCGGTCAAGAATAGGTAATTTTTATGACGTCCTTTATGGACGGCCCCTAAATGTATGTATCTATAATCAGGACCATGCGGCTAGTGGTAGGCCTATGCATAGTTTAATAGTCTCAACTGTTTCACGAAGTGTAGGCTTACGAGACTTTAAGTGGGCGATGAATTCAAGTTAGTCTGACGCACGTTTCGCTGTAAAGGCCACACCCTCCAACCCTTGCGCGTGTTAATCGGAGCGTGATTGAAGTAATTCCTGCTCTTTCTGTTGGCCGGTGGGAGCATAATAAGCTTCGAATAGGCCTACAACATACAAGTTTCTGCATTGGCTCATGTCAACTTCGCGTTGCACAGCTAATTTACCAACAGGTGGTATAGCTACAACAATCACATAATATATGTTATTCAAAGGTGAGTCTTACTCGCTATTCATGTTATATACCGCTCACTGCAGTGCAAATCGTCGTCTGTTTGGTGTCGACTGCAAACTACAAGGCAAACTTGATTATTTGACCCGGAAGAAAAAGAAGAAGAAGAAAGGTCCTTTAATCAGCCATAGGCATAAAACATGCATCTGTGTTAGCGGGTTTGTTATTAGCTTCGGCAGCTGATGAAGACGGGTCGCCACTGGCTATAGATAGCCCTCTCCCAGCCTCCTGATCTTCCCACCACTGGCCGTCGGTATACTCGATATAGTTGAGTTTGGGGTGCGATTGGAGCCGAAATCTATACCCTAACAGCAGGGCTGTAGTGGTACAATTAGAGGTGAGTACACGCTAGAGTAGGGCCTATTTTGTGAGTATACGCTACAGTATTTTAATATAAATAAACAAATATTTTGTGAGGTGAGTATACGGTCTCTAGAGGTGAGTACATGCGCTGTATACCCGTGTATACCCTCGACTACAGCCCTGCCTAACAGGGACTTGAACCTTCGATCTGTCCAGCAGGTTGTATATTTAGAGTTTTAGACTATCGCACTTGTTTGATGTTGCATTGAATGTTACTCATAATATCCTTCAGAATAAATGTAAATGTAACGTTTTTATATAGCGACCGTATAACTTCGACCCTGCTTATTTTTCAATGAATTGATCCGCTGAGTTCCTTCACCGCTGCTGTCCGTTTGAAAAGGCTCCACGCCATTTAGGTTCTCCAATACGCATGCTCTCTGATACGCCGGAGTATGGGACGCAGCCTATACGCTTTTACCAATGTTGCCTCAATGTAGCTAACCAAATAAGGTTTGTCTAGTTCGTAATTATATTATATTTTAAATTATATTATATTTTAAATTATATTTTCTTGTATATTGTCACGTTTGCTTTGTGGATCAATAAACTGATTGATTGATTGATTGATTGATAATTGTAACCTCCAAGCTTTTAAAGCGCCAATTGAAAGCCAAGAGCTTATTCACGAGTCAGGTGGGTTTTTCAAAGGGTAGCCAAAGGAGGTCCGAGTAAGATCCGGTTTCCAGAGGTCCAGGTCAGGGAGAACAGAGCAGCTGCGGGTGTCGTTTAGGTCGAGAAGAATTGGAAGGCGGAGTCATCAGATGATTCAGGGTAGGAATTCTTGAGAAGGTGACACTAGTTTTGAGTGGAAATCCTGGATACTGCCACCAGAATTACGCCAGTTATCTGATCCATCCTATAGAACTCACCAAAACCTAACATCTTGCTTTTGCTCTACATGTCTTTCACTTAAAACTGAAAGCACTTCTCTTTCACAAATCCTATCCTGGTTTCTCCTCTTCCCCTTACCTCCCTCGCCGTTTAAACTCTAAACACCATCCACCTCTGGCTATGTGCCTGCCTGACCTCTTTAGATCTGGATCTGGAACCGAATTTGACCCTCTCCGTCTATCGATTTTTCTTTAAACTAAGCGCCTGTGAATTAGTTGATTCCCATGACTTCGCTTTTTTGGGCGCTGTAGAAATCTTGACAGTACGATTATGACAGAGGAGCCCGAGGCTGATGATGAAGAACAAGTAGCAATGATGATGGCCGAACCGAGAATCTGCTGAATTCGAGAGGCAGATCATTCCAGAGGGCATGGTGCATTGTTGGATATGGCTCGGTTGGAGGATGAGTAGTGATAGTCCCCGGAGTCAGCCGCTAATGGATGAGTTAACGACTGACTTAGCGACTTAGTTGACTGGTCGTAGACGTTGAAACCAACGTATGTTCAACGCTACGCTTGCTTATACGAAGACTACGAACAGACGCCATTTTCGATTAAAACGATTCCGTGACTTCATGCAAAGTTACAGACACCACTTGGACAGGTAGTAAGTGCAGAACTGGTGACCTGACATTGACTGAATGTTAGACTGTTACTCTGTTGCACTGTGATTCGTACCTTATAAGCAAGTGTTGCTCCAGTCCTGGTGTCTTCGTCAAAAATCGGACCTCGGAGACCACGATTAAAACCATTAGCAAAATATTAACGTGAACGAAGTTGATAGCAGTCAATAGCTTAGCATGTTTCGACTTTTGAGGGCTTAGCGGCGGCGGCGGCGGAGGCGGCGGCGGATGGTGGCGGCGCCGGGGACCAAGTATGGTGACTGGGGGGTCGAGATAGATTGAGATAGAATGTTCGGGTGGAGTGGATTGTTTGGATGGTGAAGAATTCGCGAAGATACGTGGGCTGGGATTGTAGGGAGTTAATTGTAGGTTTGTGATACGACTTTGAAGTGAATTGGCTCTGAGATTTTTGGCCAATGAAGTAATTTGAGGACGGGAGTCCGAGTCCGGTTTCCAGAAGGCTAAATCAAATCAGAGGGATTTCCAGAGTAGTCTAAAAGAGGTCCGAGACTCCGAGTCCGGTTTCCAGGGGGCAGATCAAGAGAGGAGGCAGAGCAGCTGTTAACTGTCAATTTACGGAAATTCGAAGTAATTTCAGTATTAATTAGTAGCCTGTAAATATGAAGAGTTTCTGGAGACAAAATAATCCTTGGAAATGACGCAGAAGTTGACCAACGAACGACATGTGACCGATGACATATGTCAGTTAATTGAGAATTCTCAGTCAGAAAACGGGGCCCTAGGCGCAAACATTTTGGGGCCCTTCTGAACTTGTGGACTGAGAGTCTGAGAATCAGGTGGTGTTTAGTCTATCATGTGCTGCTGTGCAAAAACCCACAAAATTGAACTTGATGCCGTTTTTGTGAGTGTTATTGACACTGTCACTGTAATTATGATTAGTCATAGAAGCTATTCTCAAGGAATGTGGTTATATAATTTAATGATTTTAGTTTAAAAAAAACTAACACCAGGTGTTGAATCAACAATCAACGCGAAATACGAGGCCACTTTTAATTCTTGAATAAATTGAGCTCTTAAATTGTCTCCATTATTGTGATAAATTCATCACAAATTGTATTGGATAATTCTATAATTGTAAAACAATATTTTCCATCGTTTGGGGGCCCTCCGAGAGTTGGGGGCCCTAGGCGCGCGCCTAGTGCGCCTACGTGTAAACGCGCCTCTGTTCTCAGTGTTGAGAATTATTTGCTTTAGGTAAACTTATGGTTCTTAAAGAGCTTAACCAACAACAGAGAAGCGTCTTCACATGCGCATTAGACTGTTAATCGTGATCATAATCTCGAGGTTTCTATAGCACCCACAGATAGCTCAGTACAAAAAGGCGGTTAAGGTAAACAGATTTCAGGTCGATGTCCAAGGTTTCTATTTAGAATTGGAACGGCGAAACACATGAAATTATGCACATAATTATCAACCTATTGCCACGTCATACGCACACGCATTATTTATTTACAATTAGCATTATAAAAAATGGTCTTTATTACTCCAGACGGTCTTCTCTGTAATTTTTTGTTTCTCGTAGAATGCACGTGTAGTGCTCTAATAAAATGGCAGAAGAAAGATACGAAGCTTCTACAGGCGTTGCTGGAAAGGCAATTGAGCAGCACAGAGAATTTCTCGAGGAACGGATAGACCCGGACTCTGGACTTTTGGACAAACTACTCGCAAACGGAAATCTTTCCAGAAAAGAACATTCCCTTATTAAGGGCAAGAGTTCCTTATATGAAAGAAACGGTCTACTCTTGAATTATATCTTGGAGAAACAGGGAGGTGACAGCTTGATTGAGGCGCTCAGAAACACTGAGCAGACGCATATTGCAAACTACTTGAATGCGAATGCAGGTACGGACGAAAATAGCTAAATAACAAGAAGGTTATAAGGTTACGCAAGGTTTTAACATGTTTCTATAAACATAATATTTGCTTTAAAAGTCATTCCCAAGTGTTAAGGTCATTATGTTATGTTGCAACACGTCGAACTAATATAACAAGTCAAACTGCCGTGCGTTATATAGCCTATTGTTTCAAAACAGTCGGCACATTTGACATGAAATACTGACATACATTGACTGGTGTATGTACGCCAGTCAATGTACGCCGATTTGATGGCAGGGTATGGGAGTCTTGACGCTTGACGCTTACCATCAGACCTCAGGAGTCCGACTGGTTCCTTAGAAGAGGGAACCAGCTCTGACACAGGTCTAACCTGATTAGGTCATTTAGAGTTGCATGTACTTGTATGTCTAGCAATCCTACGAGGACCAAGACGCCAGGCCATACCATGAGACCCATTGGCAAAGCCCATTGAACCGCAAGGGCACCTAGGGATAGCACACACTTCGATCTCAAACCCAGAGCTAGGATTTGCGGACCATTCATCACAGGACTATTGATCACAGGACTATTGATCATAGGACGTTTGGTCACACGGACCATTGATCATTAGGACCATTGATCATAGGACTGTTGATCATGAATGTATGCATTTATGTTTGCATGAATATACAAACATACGTGCATACACACATGCATACATGCATACATACATGTATGTATACAAAAACTATACATGCATACATGCATATATACATACATACATGTATGTATGTATGTATGTCTACATACCTACCTGCATGTATGTATGTATGCATGTATGTATGTATGTATGTATGTATGTATGTATACTTGTATGTATACAGGTATGTATGTATGTCTGTATCTATGTATGTATATGCATACATACTGAGTTTTGACCATCTTATGACCAACAGTCCTATGATCAATAGTCCTATGATCAATGGTCCTGTGATCAATAGTCCTATGATCAATGGTCCTGTGATCAATGGTCCGGTTACCCACAGCTATATGCATATTGCCTCGTCAATAGTGCCTTAAACCGGAGGCAATGATGGAGACAGCAAGTAGCCAGTCATCAGCATGGAGTGATGATATGCACTGTAGCGTGGCTACTTGATGACGAGGTTGGATGTATGTAATGTCTGCCTGTAGTAGATCGGTTCGTGTCTGTAGTTATCGGCGCGTCCCTAAGACGACCGGCGGAGCATCTCTCGAGCTCGACGACCAGCTCGGTCCCAGGCCGATGGCCCGAAGAAAGACTCACACGACGTTCAGCAGCAGTTCATACGTTTATTCACGCCTTACAAATACGACGACAACCTTCTACTATAACTCGTGACAACTCTCTCTGTTCCCTACATGTTAAGATCGGTCTCTATTTATACTGTCGAGTCCGTCGGTCTGGTTACTCGCTAACTCGCATAGCTGTGTCTGTTCATCCCTCTCTCTGTCTCTGTCCGTATTCGTCTTCGTCCTTCTGTATATTCCTGTACATGTGGCATCTGGTCAGTTGGTCAGTGGGCTCGCACTTCAGACTAATCGGCGCCTTCGTGGTCTGGAATCTGTGCGTGGGTTTGTCAGTCTGTGTGGTACCATTTAGCCGTGTCATTGAGTGCATGTCTGTCGCGTGAGGAGATCGACAACAACGACGAGATGGCATCATCATTATGATGTAAGCGTCGTTGCCGGTCGAGATAGGATGATGACGGACGAAAGCCAGTCTCCACTTGGGCAACAATGAAGGCAGCGAGGCCCAGGTGTAATCGGACACCACACAGCCAAGGTGTAATAGGACACCTCGCGGCTATGGTGTAACCAGACACCGCCCGCGCTGCAGGCGAGCGACGACCCGCGTATCGAGGAGCAATCTGACACTAATTGACGATAGCTTGACGTGGGGAGGGGGGCTGACTGATGCACGCTGGAGTTCCTACTTAACAGAAGGGAACGGAGAACACGGGACTTGTACTGCTGACGAACGCGACGTGTGAACATCGGTCGAGCGATCAACATCGGGAGGAACGACCAGAGGCGGCGGCAGAGTATAGTCCGTCAGATTCAGAGACTGACGC
Organism: Allolobophora icterica; assembly: GCA_963556255.1. Taxonomy (NCBI): domain Eukaryota; kingdom Metazoa; phylum Annelida; class Clitellata; order Crassiclitellata; family Lumbricidae; genus Allolobophora; species Allolobophora icterica. The sequence goes on along the minus strand of OY744617.1, from coordinate 7,563,180 downwards.
GAAAGAACGATCTGTAGTTAGGCTGTACGAAGCAACATTTGAGATAGTCCGATTTAATATCTAAACGCTTTAATACTACGTGGAAGTTCCCGTAGAGTTAGTGTATATATATTTGTTTCTTTAATTAAATTTATTTATTAATTAAACAAAGTTCGTCGTGAATCTTCTATAGAAAAGTTAGGCACGTTAAATAAAAGTGCAAGTAAAAGAACAAGCAATCGAGGGTCGACATCAACACACGGCAAACACACAACTGGGAAACCTTCGATTGCGACATTGGCGCAGTCGACAGGGTTTTCAACTGAAGACGTCACGACGAAGAGCGGAACCGGAAACGGAAAGAGGAATCTCAACAGATCGGGACCAGCGGCGAATACAACCCTTCGCAACTGGAGAAATCGAGTGCCGGACTCCGAAGACGAAGGACTCGAAGGAACCGACAGCAACAGGCAAGGACGAGGAACAAGAGCGCCAACGGACGACCGACCATCGCTAGCAACGACGGACGGGAGTGGCAACGGAGGACAGCGGATCAGCCAAGATACCAAAAGACGGAACACGCTCGACGTATCAGAGGGTAAGTCCTTACTGGTAGTCGTGGTAATCTGTGAGGTTGCGGTTGAGGTCTGGATGAGGATTGGTGTGCGAATAGCCGAGGCTTTTGCGTAGCTCCTTTTGCTCAGTTCTGTTCTTGTTGTATTTTGGTAGAATTTTAGGACGTTGTTTTCTTTGATTTCTGACCAGCGGTGACTCTCCTCTAACTTACTTATCTTTTTCTATTAGTGAGCGGACTGTTGGAAGATGGATAAGTTGTCGATAGGGAAAAGAGTGAGGGTGCTGAACATGCCCCGTCACAGACTAGTCGCATATCTGATAAAGATGAGACTAGGAGAGGAGGAATTGGGTTCCATGAGGATGGACCAGCTCCAAGAGGCTAGTGCTGAAATAATTGTTTCTGGAAGGGAGATCCCGCCAGAAGTAAGTGAGAAAGTAAGCACAGGTAGCCCAGGTAGCAGTAGGAGCCCGGCAAGGCAAATGCGGCGGGTCATGTTAGAACTAACAACATACCAGAGAGAGGAAGCGGAGAGAAGAGTGAGGAGAAGCAGTGAAAAGGAACGCAGGAGGATCGAAGAAGAGAGAAAGAGGCTACTAGAAAGGAGAGAAGAAAGGCTGAGAAAAGAAGCGAGAGAGGAAGCGGAGAGAAGGGAGAGAAGAGAGGAAGAGAAAAAGAGAAGAGAAGAAAGACTCAGAATGCTTGAGGAGAAGTGGAGGAGAGAAGATGAGGAGAAGCAGGCTGAGAAGCTCAGGCTGCTTGAAGAGAAGCAGAGGAGAGAAGAGAAAGAGGAGGCTGAAAAATTGAGGCTTCAGGAGGAGAAACGGAGGAGAGAAGAAAAAGAGGAAACAGAGAGACTCAGAATGCTAGAGGAAAAGCAGGCTGAGAAGCTCAGGCTTCAGGAGGAGAAGCAGAGGAGAGAAGGGAAAGAGGAAGCAGAAAAATTAAGACTTCAGGAGGAGACTTATGTAAGAGAGTACATGAAAGTGTATATTACAGGGCTCCCTGTGACATCGTCTCTAATAGATAGCGGGGCCGAATACAATTGTGCGCGAGCAGAACTAAACAGGCCGCTCAACCTACCTGTGGTCAAGCAGATAGAGGTGAAGGGGCTGAACGGTCAATCAATGATTGTGGACGTGGTGCGGCTGAGACTAAAGGGGTCTCAGGCCGGCGAGGACAGCGAGGGGGAGGTAAATTACGCCCCTGATGTTCGGATATGGGCGGCACTCATTAAAGACCTTAATGAACCGTTAATTATCACGCCCACTACAGCCGACTTGCTGCGCGAGACAGCGTTGTATTCGAGTCACGCGGCCAGCGCTCCTGAAATAGACCAAATTTCAGAAGCGCAGGCGGTCGCAAGGACTGAGACGAGTGAGGAAGAGGAGAGAGGGGAGGAGGTAGAGGGACTTAGGACGCTGATAGGCGAGGATTACTTCACGGTCGCTCAAGCAGACAGTGGGAGTGTAGGAGAAATCGGTCCCGAAGAAACGGATTGTGAACTGAGTTTCGTGTACAGTTTTACAGTGCGAGATATTAGCGTATATATTTAGTGCGCTTACTTTAGTTTCACGTGTATATGTATATATGATAAATGCATAACGTTTAATTGTACTGTCTTAGTGACACGCGCGGCCGGCCGATCTGGGCAGCGGCGCGCTATATGTATATTATAAGATTTCGCTTATGCGCACAGAGGACAGGTGTGTCAAGAGGCGCGAAGAATTATGCTGACTAGAGAAGTTTTGAATTCGAGTATGTTCGCTGTAGTAGTGTGGCTGACTAGTTGAGTTGTAATCGAATTGAGTTCTGTCTGTTTGTTTCTTATTAAACTGAAAAGATATTAAACTGTGTTGCTGATTAATTCAGGTTATACTTATACGTAGAATTAGTGTTCAAAAGGTGAACGTTAAATAGGCGTTAAGTATACAGAGAACAAGGATTTAATCAGAAGGATTGTCAACGGAAGGATTGGGTTGACATTATTGGTGGCAGTGACGGTGTGGATAAGAACTCACGGTGGATAAATACTCACGGTGGAATAATAACTCACGGTGAATAAATACTCACGGTGGAATAAATACTCACGGTGGATATAAACTCACAGTGGATAAAAATTCACGTTATCACCTCATTCGGCGGATAGAAGAATCTACGAAGGTGATAGAAGAATTTACAACGGTGTTAGAAGAATCTACGACGGTGTTAGAAGAATCTACGCGTTGTTGCTGTGTGACGAATCTACGATATCAACGACGGTGGAACACGAGAAACGGTATAAAAATTTCGTTGTTTTCCACGAACAAATATAAAAGAAATCCCGTTTGTTTATCGATTCACACACCAAGAAAAACCGTGACTTCTTTGAAAAGAGAAATCACCAAAGTAAACAAGTAAGATGGAGAAACTAAGTGCTGAAAGACAAGCAGATATTAAGAAGATGTCTACGGAAAGGCTAAAACAGCGTTTGTTGAAAGCCGGTTTTAAAGAAGAACAATTAGAAGGTATGTCACGTGGTGACATGATGCAGGAACTCGCCGATGTGTGGGTTAAAGAAGAAGTCGAAGAAGAAGGTGCAGTTGGCGGTGCCGTAGAAAAGGCTATTGGAAAACCTCCTGCGCCTATGTCTATGGAGATGTTGATGCAGTGGATGATGATGACTAGGCAGGAAGAGAAAGATAGAGAGGAGAAACGTAGACAAGAAGAGAAAGATAGAGAGGAGAAACGTAGACAAGAAGAGAAAGATAGAGAGGAGAAACGTAGACAAGAAGAGAAAGAAAGAGAAGATAAACGGAGACAAGAAGAGAAAGAAAAAGAGGATAGACGAAGACAAGAAGAGAAAGAGCTAAGACAGGAAGAATTACGTCTTCAGAGAGAGAAAGAAGAGAAAGCGGAACTTGCAAGGCAAGAAGAATTGCGCCTGCAGAGAGAGAAAGAAGAGAAAGCGGAACTTGCAAGGCAAGAAGAATTGCGCTTGCAGAGAGAGAAAGAAGAGAAAGCGGAACTTGCAAGGCAAGAGGAATTGCGTCTGCAAAGAGAGAGAGAAGATAAAGCAGAACAAGTGCGTAAGGCAGAACTTGAATTGCAAAAGAATCAGTTTGAGATTCAGTTAGAACAGTTGAAAAGAGATAGGGAAGATGCTGAAAGAAGAAGACTGGAGCAGATGATTGAATTTGAAAGAGCTAGAAAAAGTGATGAAGAGGTTCGTCAGCAACAGATTGAAGCAAAGAGAATGCGTGAAGAAGAAAAAGAAAAAGCGCGAACGTTAGAGTTGGAACGCGCAGAACAGATAAGACAAGAAGAACTCAAATTTCAGAAAGAAAGTTTGGAAAAGGCAGAGACAGAAAGACAGGAACGTCTGAAACTGGAGAAATCAAAATTGACATTGAAAGAAACGCAAATGAGAGAAGAACGGGAAGCAGAAAGAAGGAAACAGCAAGAAAGTGAAACTTTGGTGTCAAAAATTAAGAAAATAGGTGATGCAATGAAGCATGTATTGCCTCAAATGCCAACTGATATGATGGAGGTGCCATTATATTTCGAAACAGTCGAGAACGCATTTCGTAGTTTTGCTGTGGAAAAGCCGTTTTGGGTTAAATTATTACTACCATTGATGACGCCGAAAGCTCGAACCGTTCTGAATAGATTGTCATACGATGATCTAGACAATTATGATAGAGTCAAGCAGCACTTATTAAAAGAATTTAAATTGACCTCGAGAGAATACAGAGCCAGATTTGTGGATGCTAAGAAGACGACAGAAGAGACTTATACGATGTTTACGGCAAGACTGAAGAACTTGCTAAACTATTACGTGAGAAGTCGAAACGTGAACAGAGAGTATGATACGCTCTTTGATTTGCTGGTAGCGGATAAGCTAAAAGAATGTTTACCGCCAGGTCCACTACAGTTTGTATTGTCGAAGGAAGGAACTGACTGTCTTCAAGCTAGTGCAGTGGCAGACCTAGCAGACATTCATGTAAACAATCGAATTGGGTTTGCATTTCCAAATATAAACAGTTATCCTTCTCAACGTTCCGTAAACCAAAGCCAGAGTGGAAAGTGGAAAAGTAATCCAGGAACAGGGAATCAGTTCAAAGGTAAAGAAGTCAAGGCTAGTGTCCCTGTACCCAATGAGACCAGAGAAGTGACGTTTGGTCGTCAGGGATTTAACAAATCGTCAGCGCCGTTTGCCAAGAGGGAAGGCAACACATCGTTTGTACAGTATAAGAGAAATGAAGGAAATGAACAACGAGGCATGGTTGTGAAGCGTTGTCACAACTGTGGTTCAGACAAACATTTGGTTAAATTTTGTCCAGTTCCAGTGGCAGCAGCTAGTTCTAGCAGAAATCAAGAACACACAAGGGTGAATTTGATTCAAGTGGTTAGTGATACAGACAATCAAACCACGGGTCAAGAAAACCAAGAAACTGAAGTAAAGTCAGTAATGAAATGTGGTATTCAAAAAGAAATTCTATTGGATGCTGAAATTCAGAGAGAAGTCATAGGAAAAGATGACAGTCGAATATTGAAGAAATCGTTCTTGCAATATGTCGAGGTTGAAATTCGTGCAGTAGACGGTAAAGAGCCAGTGAAAGTCAAAGCACTGAGCGACTCGGGAGCAGAGATTCCGGTGATTAGTGAAGAATTACTGGAAGGCATGAAGGTGGAACAAATTGGAAAAGTGAATTTGCAATGTGTGGCAGGAGATGCCATTCCTGCGAAGTTAGTGAAAGTCGATGTTAGACTGTGTGGTAGTGACGTGGAAGAAGAGGGATTTCCGCGTAAAATCCAGTGTTCACTTACACCTTATGTCACTTTGCTGTGTGCTAGTATTGCAAAGATGGGCAGTACAGAAAGATTCTTGTTGCATCCAGAGATAATTGCCGAATTAAAAGCCGTACCACAGATGAAAGTTAAAACGATACAAGGAGATGTGAGTGTACGAGCAAATGTAATGACGAGAGCGCAGAGTCGGAAACAGGAAATGGTAGCTGTTGATGAGAAAAGTGAAACTGAAAGTTCAAGTGATGAGGAAAACGAAAGTAATGAGCAACGAAGCTTATCGCGAGATGGTGTAATAGCAGAGATGAACGAGCAAGAGATGGCTGCATGCGAGAATGGCACATTAAATGAAACTGAAGAAGACAATGAATGTGATGTGGGGATAGGAGACTTGTATAGAGATGAAGAGATGGATGAAGAACAAAAGGTGCAGATTGCCGATTCGAAGAAGTTCGAAGAGCAACAGAGAAAGGATGAATCGTTGAAGCCGTGGTGGAAGTTAGCACAAGAGAAAAAATCTGAATTCTGTGTGATCAACGGTTTATTGCATAAGAAATATCAGATATTAGACCAGACGATATATCAACTAGTGTTACCAAAAGAGAGACGAATAAAAGTGATGGAATTGGCGCATGAATCGGTATTTGGAGGACATCTAGGAGAAGAGAAAACAAGAGAACGAATAAAATTATCTTTTGTATGGCCAAAGATGAGAAGAGACATTGTGAAATTTTGTAAGTCTTGCGAGAAGTGTCAACTAAAGGCAAGGAGTCTGGTGATGGATAGAGTGCCCATCACTCCAGTCTCAAGAGAAGAGGTCGCCTTCAAGAGAATGACGATGGACCTCGTTGGCCCGATCGATCCAGTATCTGCTGCAGGTCACAAGTATTGTTTATGCATTGTGGACTCATGCACCAGATGGCCTACAATCTTTTTATTGAAATCGCTGACAGCGAAGGCTGTGTGTGAAGCGTTGATGGAACTATTCATGAACGTTGGTGTGCCGTCCGTGATTACAAGTGACCAAGGAACGAACTTCACAGCCAGTTTGACAAGAGAATTTCTCGATTTAATGGGCTGTAGTCCACGATTCGACACACCAGGACACCCAGAGGCTGCTGGATTAGTAGAAAGATGGAATCAGACATTTAAAAAGATGATCCATCATGTGATAATAGACAACCCGAGGAAATGGCACACGATAATTCCTTTCACAGTGTGGGCATTACGAGAAGTGCCGAATGCAACTACTGGAGTATCACCATATATGCTTGTCTATGGGAAAATTCCGAGAGGACCATTGGCAATATTAAAAGAGAGTTGGACTAGAGAAATAAACTTACCACCTCATGTTGGAGTTAAACCAGAAAAGTATTTGAAAGAACTCAAAGAAAATATGGAGAAAGCATTATTGTTTGCAGAATCCTACTCTCGAGAAAAGCAATTACAATACACGAATCAGTATAACAAGAGAGCAAAGCACAAAGAATTTGAAGCTGGTGAGAAAGTCATAGTTTTGTATCCAACGTCAACAAACAAACTTATTTCTCGATGGCATGGTCCATGTACGATCATACATCGAAGATCAAAGTACTCTTATTTAGTCGATATCGGTGAAAATGGTCGAAAAATAATTCACGCCAACAAGATCAGAAAATATGTTACTCGAGCATTAAGTTGTGGTCTAATCGTTGAAGAAGATGAAGATTTTGGTTCAGTGGTTGAATTACCAATGAGGAACGAGGTTCAAGATGACAAGAATTCACTTAACCTCGATCCTGAACAAATTAGCCATTTAACAGTAACTCAGCAAGAACAGTTGTTGAAAGTCTTGAACAAATACTGTGACAGATTTTCAGAAAAACCTGGATTATGTACATTGGTCGAACACGAAATTGAACTAAAACCAGGATTTCGTGAAAAGGAATTTGCAGCATACCGAATTCCTTTGATTTATCGAGCAGAAGTGGAACGTCAGATCAAAGAAATGTTAAAAACAAACATTATTAAACCATCATCGAGCAGAATGGCAAGCCCTTTGGTTATTGTTAAAAAGAAAGACGGATCTTTAAGACTTGCCTGTGACTACAGATACATTAACTCATTCACAGTGGATTGTAAATATCCTATGCCGATTGTCAGAGACGTTTTGAACAAAGTTGGAAAGTCTAATGTGATTTCTATTTTGGACTGTCGAAGTGCTTATTGGACTTGTCCTGTAAAACAATCTGATCAATGGAAGACAGCTTTTGTAACACATAATGGACTGTATGAATTTACTCGTGTTCCTTTTGGAATGATAAATTCAGGCCGAACTTTTGTTAAGGCGATTAATTTAGTTTTACAGCCTATAAGTGACTTTGCAGAACCGTATGTTGATGACATTGCTGTGCATTCTGACAGTTGGAAAGTTCACTTGCAGCATCTAGATGCATTTTTGATGCAAATGAGATTGCATAACGTTACTTTGAATTTGAAAAAATGCATATTTGGTAAGAGTGAAGTAAGGTTTATCGGTCATGTGGTTGGGTCTGGTAAGATAAAGATGAATCCAGACAGAATTGAAAGTTTGACTAATTTGAAGATCCCAGAAACTAAGAAGCAAGTTAAGCAACTGCTTGGATTTTTTAATTATTACAGACAGTTTATTAAGGACTTTGCACAGATTGCGAAACCTCTATCTGATTTAACTAGTAAACGTGTTTCTGATAAGATTGATTGGACTGTTGAACATCAGCAAGCATTTGATTTACTTAAAGAGGCTGTGCGATCCAAAGTAGTGTTATATGTTTTTGAAGTGGGAAAACCATTCAATTTGTACTGCGATAGTAGTGACTTTGCAGTCGGTGCTGTTTTAACACAGATGGACGACAAGGGAATAGAACGCCCTGTGTCATTTATCAGTCAGAAATTAACTGATACCCAGAAGAGATGGGCTACTGTGGAAAAGGAAGCCTATGCTATTGTTTGGGCTTTAAACAAGTTAAAAGAAATTATAATTGGATCGAAAATTTTCATTTTTACTGATCACAATCCTCTTACATACTTGACTGAGTCAATGTCTAAGTCTGCTAAACTTGTGCGTTGGGCGTTAGCCTTACAAACTTTTGATGTTGAGGTGAAGTACAAGAAGGGCAGGTTGAATATTATTGCTGATTGTTTGTCAAGGTTATAAGTAATCGTAAGACTGTTTATTGATTAGCTAGATGTATATTTGTTTCATGTATTTTGGTAATTTCGCAATTTTTTAAATTTAATTTGCTCAATTCCAGAAAAAGGAAGGAGGTAATGTGAACTGAGTTTCGTGTACAGTCTTACAGTGCGAGATATTAGCGTATATATTTAGTGCGCTTACTTTAGTTTCACGTGTATATGTATATATGATAAATGCATAACGTTTAATTGTACTGTCTTAGTGACACGCGCGGCCGGCCGATCTGGGCAGCGGCGCGCTATATGTATATTATAAGATTTCGCTTATGCGCACAGAGGACAGGTGTGTCAAGAGGCGCGAAGAATTATGCTGACTAGAGAAGTTTTGAATTCGAGTATGTTCGCTGTAGTAGTGTGGCTGACTAGTTGAGTTGTAATCGAATTCAGTTCTGTCTGTTTGTTTCTTATTAAACTGAAAAGATATTAAACTGTGTTGCTGATTAATTCAGGTTATACTTATACGTAGAATTAGTGTTCAAAAGGTGAACGTTAAATAGGCGTTAAGTATACAGAGAACAAGGATTTAATCAGAAGGATTGTCAACGGAAGGATTGGGTTGACACGGATAATGAAGAGCAGTTCTTCAATCCTGAGATACCACCCCCACCCAAGGAAGACACAATAGTAGGCAGAAACAAGATGGCGGCTGAACAAGCACAATGTTCGACACTAGCACCATTCCTGGCCCACGGGAAAATTGGGGCGAAGAGCTTCTTCACTGAAGACAATTTGCCCTTTCATAAAGACAAAATAGCTGGGCATTCTGTAAAACAACTGTGCTTGCCTAAAGAGAGAATAGACAAAGTCATCATCCAATCACCGGAAGCGCGAGGAGCAAAGAAGGAGGGCCAATGGCAAGGCCCGGCCATCATCGCTCAGGTGAAATCGCCCTACACATACATCGTGGAAATAGGGGGCAAAAGCCGCTTACTACACGCAAATCGGATTCGCAAATATAACGAAAGAATACAGCAAGCATTGATTAACAATTGCTCCATTCTGTTCGAGAAGGACGAAGACTTCGGTCACGGGGAAGCGGTGGATAGCTTCGTCACGAGGCAGACAAGGCCCAGTGCACAAGTAGACCCTATTGCCGTTGTACACTTAACGGTACCCGAGCGGAAACAGCTGTTTAGTCTGTTAGACAGGTTTCCAGATGTGTTCTCGGACAAACCAGGTTTCTGTCCCGTCCTAGAACACACAATCACTGTTAGCGCGGAGTTCAGGCCGAAGAGTTTGCGAGCCTATAAGGTGCCGGAACTGCTCAAACCGGAGATGGAGAAGCAGACCCGCGAACTTTTGGCCCTAGGTATTATCACTCCCTCACATAGTGACATGGCAGTACACTCGATGACGTGGCCGGATCACATGAAACACCTAGAGAAATACTTAATGACTATTCAACAGTCGGGTCTGACCCTTAACATTAAGAAGAGTTCGTTTGCTAGGCGACAAACAACGTTTGTAGGTCACCTGATCGGATCAGGGAGCATTGAACCGGATCCTATGAAAATCGCAGGGCTAGGGAAAATCCCTCAACCCGAGTCCAAAAAGGACATACGGAGATTAATTGGCTTCTTCAGTTATTTTAGGAACTTCATCCCTAACCTGGCTGAGACAGCCAGAATTCTCACTGACTTGACCCAGAAATCGGTGCCTGTTAAGATACCCTGGCGAGCTGATCACCAAAAGGCGCTAGATAAACTTACGCACGATTTGAATAACGCTGTATGTTTGCAGACAATTGACTACGGCAGAGAGTTTGGTCTATCGACTGACGCTTCAGACAAAGCAGTCGATTGCTGCGTATACCAAATTCAAGACGATGGTACAGAACGGCCAATATGTTGCGCCAGTTCTAAATTAGATGCTACGCAAGCGCGTTGGGCCACTGCGGAACGCGAAGCGTACGCTGTAATCTTTGCGTTGAAGAAGTTTAGGAATTTGATTTGTATGTCAAGGACCACCCTCTACTCTGACCACCACCCCTTGACTTTCCTAACTGCTTCTACGCCCACAAGTACTAAACTTGCGAGATGAGCTCTGGCACTCCAGGACTTTGATATCGCTTTTAAATATCGTCCTGGGGCGCTGAATATTCCCGCTGATCTTTTGTCCAGACTATGATTGAGGAAGAAGGCGGACTACCATGTAAGGCACCGCGACAACTGTAAATATAATTTCTAACTGTGCTGATATTTTGTATTTTCATGGGAACGACGAGGACATGGTCTGGAGGAAATCGATGGAGGGAACGACATCATTCTCAGCCGGGAGGCGAACCAATGACTGGCTTTGTCCTCCCCCGGGAAGGGAGGTGTCGCGTGAGGAGATCGACAACAACGACGAGATGGCATCATCATTATGATGTAAGCGTCGTTGCCGGTCGAGATAGGATGATGACGGACGAAAGCCAGTCTCCACTTGGGCAACAATGAAGGCAGCGAGGCCCAGGTGTAATCGGACACCACACAGCCAAGGTGTAATAGGACACCTCGCGGCTATGGTGTAACCAGACACCGCCCGCGCTGCAGGCGAGCGACGACCCGCGTATCGAGGAGCAATCTGACACTAATTGACGATAGCTTGACGTGGGGAGGGGGGCTGACTGATGCACGCTGGAGTTCCTACTTAACAGAAGGGAACGGAGAACACGGGACTTGTACTGCTGACGAACGCGACGTGTGAACATCGGTCGAGCGATCAACATCGGGAGGAACGACCAGAGGCGGCGGCAGAGTATAGTCCGTCAGATTCAGAGACTGACGCGAAAGAACGATCTGTAGTTAGGCTGTACGAAGCAACATTTGAGATAGTCCGATTTAATATCTAAACGCTTTAATACTACGTGGAAGTTCCCGTAGAGTTAGTGTATATATATTTGTTTCTTTAATTAAATTTATTTATTAATTAAACAAAGTTCGTCGTGAATCTTCTATAGAAAAGTTAGGCACGTTAAATAAAAGTGCAAGTAAAAGAACAAGCAATCGAGGGTCGACATCAACACACGGCAAACACACGACGGGAGACCTCCGATTGCGACAATGTCTTCCAATGATACTTTGGTACCATAGAAGTTAACCACTACAGCACCTCTGTAAAGCGGCAACGTTCTTTGCGACTAGAAGACGGTCCCAAACTGATTGCTTACATATGGGCAGGAAGGTCATCAGGAATTGGTGAGATCGACTTAAAACTCCATTGGGTCCTGGCTGAAAGAAGTGTTTTGTCCTCAGCAACCTTGGAATTGGCTAAGCTGGAAGCCAGGAGAAATGTTGTACCTGCGGAGGAGGCCAAAGAGGCAAGAAGTGCCTGCAAGAGTGCGCGTCGGATGCCCAGACCTTCAACTCTAACAGGAGGTGAAGTTGGAAGCCATCGCAGTTCCGATAGGGCCAAGTTCAGGATGTCTGCCAGACCTTAACGCAGGATGAGATCAAAGCTTTTCAAGCAGGGGTGGTTCACGCAAGGGTCGCATCCAAGGGTGCTGAGAGCAAAGTAGGTAAACTCATTGTGCAGCAGAGTAGGATGAGTGCATCACGCCCACTGGCGTAAACTTGTCCAAAATATTGGAGGGCATAAAGTCTGGACCAGAGGTGCAAAAAAACAAAGTTTCTTCAAGATACAGTTGCTTTCTGTTGTTTTTTCTGGCTTGTTTCGTTTTTATGTTTTTTAATTGTTTTGGCTGTTTTTAAGATTTTCGGATTTTGAATCATAAAAATCATGAAAAATGGCATGAACAAGAGTTCCAACTCAGTTTAATTCAGTTGCGATTACTGAAAATAAAAAATCATTAAATCAATGTTATTAAAATAACTTCTACAAAAATAAGAATTTTTTTAATTTTGTGGTTTTCTTTTTCTTTTGTTTTATAACAAAAACCGAGAAAAATTTCACTTCTGATCTGGACAGTCAGCAGAGGCTTCCGCGCCTTCCGGTGTAACATTAATGCGTATGAAATGGGCACTTTTTGTTTACATGTAAATTTGTTTCATATTGAAGATATTGAATATAAAAATAAATCTTTGTTTTCATTAATTAATTAATAAATTAATTAATTAATTAATATGAATTAATATGAATAAATGAATTAATTAACGAATTTCTGATAGTATTTCAGTTCAGTGTCTCTGTTTTTCTGTTTCTGAAGAAATTTGTCTATATTGAAACATAATATTTTAATATTTGAAGAAATTCTCCTCTCGATTTTTGGGGGCATTGCCCCGGCTCCTCAATTATTGGGGGGCACGTGCCCCGGCTGCCCCACCCGCCAGAGTCTACGCCTATGATCACGCCCACTTGCAGATGCCAATCGTGATATTCCAACCGCAGTTTTTAATACAGGACCTGGTCTGAGGTCCCGTTTGCAAAATGGTGTTGGGGGGGATTTCTCACTTCCACTTAGTCAATGGGTCCCTAGACATGAAAAATCACCGAGGTGCTTTTCTACCACAATGCCAGGAATGACGCTATGGCCAAATCCAAAATGGCCGCCGTCGGCCATATTGGAAAAATCATCTTTTTTGTTTGTTAGAGTATATGCACGTGTAATACCTCTAATCTGACTAATTTCGGTATGTGGAATTCATTTCTGATATTGTTTTCGACATTCGGGGACATCTTCACCTTGAAAGGTCACGGTCAAGGTCATTTTGATACATCGGCGATTTCTATACATAACTTAGCCGAATTTAGCAGTAGAAACATGTGCAATATCTCTAATTCAACTAAATTTGGTATGTGGAACTCATTTCTGATATTGTTTTCGACATTCTGGGACATCTTCACCTTGAAAGGTCACGGTCAAGGTCATTTTGTTACATCGACAATTTCAATTATATATAACTTAGCCGAATTTAGCTGTAGAAACATGTGTAATATCTCTAATTCAACTAAATTTGGTATGTGGAATTCATTTCTGATATTGTTTTCGACATTTTGGGTCATCTTCACCTTGAAAGGTCACGGTCAAGGTCACTTTGATACATCGGCGATTTCTATACATAACTTAGCCGAATTTAGCTGTAGAAACATGTGTAATATCTCTAATTCAACTAAATTTGGTATGTGGAACTCATTTCTGATATTGTTTTCGACATTCGGGGTCATCTTCACCTTGAAAGTTTACGGTCAAGGTCATTTTGATACATTGGCGATTTCTATGCATAACTTAGCCGAATTTAGCAGTAGAAACATGTGAAGATCAAGAAAATTAGCATGACCATATCGAGATCTAAACTGCCACAGTTCACTGGCCATCTTCAGAAGTCACCATCAACAACGGAGAAGAAGAACGATCTCTCAGCCATGGACATGGCAGAGGCACATAGGAACATGGACATTGCTAAGGAGCGGGGCATGGACATCAGGCAGATACTCACTCACAATTTACTCTTCGCATCTCCACTGTTCGATGGTAATCTTCCAGCTCACACCAACAAGTCAGATTGAGCCTAGACTGGACCTCACCCAAAGGCGTCAGGAGTCCACTCTTGCCACTCACGTTGTGGTAGATTTCATGTCTAGGATACGGCAGATGCCAATAGCACAATTCCCCAATCTGGGTGTGGTTATCGATGCCATAATAACCTCAGCTTCATCCCTCTGCCAAAATGTGAAGTTCATCCATCTCGTATTTGACTCCTACATTGAGATGTCGCTTAAAGAAGGCGAGCGCATGCGGCGTACTGATTCAACAACAGCCATTGACATTATTTTCATGAAAAGAGACACGCCCACCCCTCAGCAACTTGAAAAGTTCTGGGCATCTCAGGAAAACAAGCGGAATCTCCAGCTCGTGGTCAGAGATATTGTCTTCAATCGAGCCTATGGCGATGCTACCATCATCACCAGCTCTGTAATTTCTGATGATGAAGTGCTTCGAGCAATATCGACGGGTGGTGAAGAGATACCCGACCTGTTTAACTGGATCGAGGAGGCAGATGCCACGCTCTCCCTCCTACAAGCAGTGAGATCAGAAGTCACATTCAACGAGGAGCCTTCCTGGTGCACAGGGCATGCCAACTACTTGCGACACCCTACGAACGCGAGGCAAGACTAAAACCATTAGAGCATGGATGGGAGGAACACTTCGGTGCACTGCTTCCATCAAAATGTCTGAATCCCTTGTCACGGAGTCTGCTCACAATATGCAAGTGTGCAGGAAAGTGCGACACTCGACGCTTTAGCTGCCGTTCTGCTGCAGTTTTGTGCGTCGTATTCTGCCACTGGAAGACAGAAAAATCGTCGTGTAAAAACCTACAACGCAAGGACTAACTTCCTTGCACACACTCAAGACAATCTTAATTAACATTTTTGAAGACAATCTTAATTGATTTATTGAAAAGTGACATAATACGATATCAGTAGTAGGATGTAACAAGTCATAATTAATTGAATTAATTAGCTGAGAAGAGATAATAAACCTATTTCTACTGCTAAATTGGGCCAGGTTTTTAGTAATGTCAAAATTAGTTGAATTAATTAGTTGAATTAGAGATATTACACCTGTTTCTACAGCTAAATTCGGCTAAGTTATAATCGAAATCGTCGATGTAACAAAATGACATTGACCGTGACCTTTCAAGGTGAAGATGACCCCGAATGTCGAAAACAATATCAGAAATGAGTTCCACATACCAAATTTAGTTGAATTAGAGATATTACACATGTTTCTACTGCTAAATTCGGCTAAGTTATGTATAGAAATCGCCGATGTATCAAAATGACCTTGACCGTGACCTTTCAAGGTGAAGATGACCCAAAATGTCGAAAACAATATCAGAAATGAATTCCACATACCAAATTTAGTTGAATTAGAGATATTACACATGTTTCTACTGCTAAATTCGGCTAAGTTATATATAATTGAAATTGTCGATGTAACAAAATTACCTTGACCGTGACCTTTCAAGGTGAAGATGTCCCCGAATGTCGAAAACAATATCAGAAATGAGTTCCACATACCAAATTTAGTTGAATTAGAGATATTACACATGTTTCTACTGCTAAATTCGGCTAAGTTATGTATAGAAATCGCCGATGTATCAAAATGACCTTGACCGTGACCTTTCAAGGTGAAGATGACCCAAAATGTCGAAAACAATATCAGAAATGAATTCCACATACCAAATTTAGTTGAATTAGAGATATTACACATGTTTCTACTGCTAAATTCGGCTAAGTTATATATAATTGAAATTGTCGATGTAACAAAATGACCTTGACCGTGACCTTTCAAGGTGAAGATGTCCCCGAATGTCGAAAACAATATCAGAAATGAGTTCCACATACCAAATTTAGTTGAATTAGAGATATTACACATGTTTCTACTGCTAAATTCGGCTAAGTTATGTATAGAAATCGCCGATGTATCAAAATGACCTTGACCGTGACCTTTCAAGGTGAAGATGACCTCTAATGGCGAAAACAATATCAGAAATGAATTCCACATACCGAAATTAGTCAGATTAGAGGTATTACACGTGCATATACTCTAACAAACAAAAAAGATGATTTTTCCAATATGGCCGACGGCGGCCATTTTGGATTTGGCCATAGCGTCATTCCTGGCATTGTGCCAGAAAAGCACCTCGGTGATTTTTCATGTCTAGGGACCCATTGACTAAGTGGAAGTGAGAAATCCCCCCCAACACCATTTTGCAAACGGGACCTCAGGCCAGGTACTGGATTATTTGGAACATCTGACTTCAAGTGCCGACCTGAGGGCCTCGCCAAGTGAAAGAGGTGCACCTAGGAGAGGAGACAAGTGTCTTTAGGTGCAGTTGCTGTGAAATAATTCAAAGGATCTGGAAGAGTAGCTTGTGGGTCTTGAGAAATGACCTCGCATTTTGCAATGTTCAAAGCCAAGTTCAGTGCAAGCTTCAGTCATAATGACCTCAGCATCGCTTACTATGACTGATGCTTTTCCATCCAATGTGAAGTCATCTAGATATGCAAAAACCAAGGCAGAGGACATTGGGGGAAAGTATCGGCTATAAAAGTGAAAAAAGAGAGGACCGAGTGGGTCACCCTGCTGAGGACCAGTTTGAGAAGTCGCCATAATTTAGACTGAAGGCATTCCATAGGTGAGATAGCAAAAATGTGTATAACTCAAGGACCACATTCGCCACCGCCTCCAACATATGCCTACGGCTTAGGCTGTTGAAAGTGTTTGTAAAGTCGAGCGTCACAAGAACTGAACGGACTCAGAGCTGCAGTGGTAAAAGTAATCAGTGCAAAGCATTGGAACACTTTGAAACCACACGCACCAGAAATAACCAAAAGCAATAGGACAAAGCCAACCTGGCTTCTTCTTTAAGGGTAGTAATGTATCTCCGAAAAGGATCGTAACAACAGCCCATGGAAAAGAACCTGCCAGAACGAGGTTAATGAGAAAGATGGCCGAGGAAAAGGACTGCAAGACAAACCTCGTTGCAGTTAATCAAGTCCATGATATATTATGATGGACATAGCCCGTCAAGTGAGGAGGCTGGCAACACACGAACTCCAGCAGTGTCAGCACCAAGCAGTCCCTCGCAGACGTCCGGGCATTCCTCAGTATGTTTAGGATGGCATTCTTCAGCAGCCGGCTATAGTTGGTGTTGGAATATCACATTAGAAAGGTCAGCGCCACTCTTGGCCTTTCCGTGACATCGACCCGCCAGTAACCTGAAACCCCTCGCCTCGAAAGAGTACACTTGCCCCCCCTCACGATACTTCGTGTGGGGGGGAGCAAGTGTTAGGGATGCGCGCTTCAATTGTTCTTCGGTCTTAGTTTACCATTGTTGTTACATACTTCTGTATACCGTACTACGATCTTAAGCTATTTTACTGTCAACTAAGTATTTGATTTTAGAATTTTAAATTTGTGTTCAAAGTATAGAATACAAATAATACACTCTAACATAACCCATGGGTTATATACTGCTATAAACAATTCCAAACTATGATTTCAGAATATAAATGTGAGTTTGGCGGAGATTGGCCTTTAGCGGAAAAGGAAGTTTCAATACTGGACGCCAATCAAGAACGTTTGGTTGATCTTCTGGAAGTGGTCGATCTACTTGGTCTTCTGCATTCAAAAAAGGTTATTAACAAAAGACAACTTGAGTTGATTTCATCACAGCAAACTTCGTACAAGAAAAACGACATGCTGTTGGAAATTTTGCGGCGACGCAGTTTACACGACTATCAACAGACAATCATTTGCCTTCAGTTGTCCAACCAAATCCACATTGCAGCAATATTCGAGGAAGGAGGAGGTAGGATACATATCATGTCGTATCTAAGAATTTTTAAGAGCGCCTCTCACAGAATTACTATTCAGCACGGAAGCCCCTGGGAAACAGAAATGCCTCTAGGGAACGAGGGAACGACGAGGAGAAGCCAGACATTAGTTTGGTCCTAGGAAGGTCATTCAAGATCACAACAGCAAACGCCCGGTGTTGGGCCAAACCACGAAGCCAGTCCTAGTCCTAGGAACAAAGATGTCGTCGATTTGCATAGCGCAACGAGAGAGACGAGGATTCAGATACGTAAATAGTCAGAGAGATATTTCGGGGCAGCACTCAGTTGCGATTTGGAGATGAGAGCGCTCATTTGAGAGTTGCTGAAATAATTGGAAAGAACTGAAAGAATTCTATAAAATCTTTCTCTTCTTAGTTCTTCATTGCTTGGCATTGTCATTAGGACTTAATTGCGACCTTCTATTTCATTTTGACGTTTCATTTAATTAACTATTTATAATGGAATTCAGTGTCCATCTGAATATTTAATCGATCCTCTAAAGTCATGGAACATAAGTACTTGACGAAGTGTCTGTTATAAAGATGGTTTCCTGTCCCAACCATCAACATAACCTGTCTTTATTTGTAGTTCTTGTGAGAGTTCATGCTAAGTTGGATGGGGAGAACGTCACCGAGGCCGAAAATGAAATTTCGACAGCTATAGCAAATATGATAACAAACGACAGATCCACCGAGGAGGCAAATCGAATACTGGAACTTGTAAATCTGAAAGTAATCGGTGTCAAGACAGGACAAAGCATCCTTCTCTACATCTACTGCAAGACAATCGAAGAACTACAACGATTGCACGACATGCTCAACTCTGGACGTCTCAAGGATTCTGTTGAGTTATGTTTTAATCGCTTGTTGAACCGATCACAGAAAATAGCAGTGACAACGCTAACAGTATCCACTCAAGAGTTCCAGAAGATGAGAACGTACTTCAAAAGTAAAAAGTTGTTTCTTATTCAATTTGCAACTTTGATACAATGTAAATTAGAGAAAATCGTATTTACATTCTTAAACCGAGTAGGCTATATAGAATACAATAGAATAGAGTATTCTTTATTAATCCAATTGCGAACCGCATTTTGGTGTACATGAACATATAAAACATTCGCACAAACTCAGCCCTGCAAAACTGGACGTGGCCAAACCTATATAAATAGTGTTAAGCAGCGAGAGTTATTCATCAAGTTAAAACTCTCATCCGAAGATATGGCTCGGTCATGGGCTCGGGGTCGGAGTGCATATCCAATAACCTTTACAGGCTACCGGATATGCACTCCGACTCCGAACCCACATAACTTGAGTTCCTCTGTGAAAGACCCGGATTTGTCTGCAATTGCACGCTCCATATTTGACACTCGATTAACACCAGCTTTGCATGTGTAGGCCTACATCAAAACAGGTGTCGGCTGAGGTCCTCACAGAAAATCAATTGCAAGTCCAGCGGTCGTCTTCAAAGTTTGGCGACTCTTGCTTCTTTGTCGCTCGACCCACTGACTGCGTCGAAGAGTCTTCCAACTGCGTGAAGAATACATCAGCTGTGGAGACATTAAAATCACAGTCCAACACCTATCTGTCTAAAATATCAAATGTCTGTCGTTGATTGTTGAATTCATGTTCCCTTTCTTCGGCGCTATATAAATTGTCTTATTAATATTATTACTTACTTACTCTCAGCTTTTGATGCTGAGCTCCTGTGATCAAGACGCGCTAGGATCGACCTGTATATGCGCTGCTGATGAAGATCTTCAGCGTAGATTAGCTGTATGTATAGTTCCTAGTCAAGACTTGTTTCAGAAGCTTTTCAGATATTTATGAAAAGTCACGTGACACATCCAATTGTCCCCAAATAGGCCTACCTTCTTGGAACTGCAGGATCTATAGAGACGCATAAACTCCGGCATCCTAGAACCACCAGACGAAATGTTGTTCATGAGCCAAGTTATTAAGCCATGATTTAACTCATTCGTTCAACTCTCAACTTGATTCGTTGCAGCTTTTAGGTTCATAAAATAAAGTCTAATAATAATTAATAAAGAAACAAGTCAATGCAAAGTTACGCCTATGGGTGTGCATGGCGCGTAAACTGTTGCTTGTGCTACAGCAACGCAACCGTATGCTCTGTAATTAGAACACTAGTTTCATTAATTTTTACTAAATAATTGTTATGTATTATATTCAGAAGAAGAAGGGTGTCTAAAAGAAAAGCATTATGATGGTATTGTAGCGACTGAGCATCACAAAGAACGGAAAATATCAGTTAGAGGTAATTATGATCCAAAACATCATCATTTGGTTCAGTAATTTCTCTGCATTCGCTGAAGTTCAAAGAAGAACATTTTATCTACTCAATGCAATCTAATATTTGCATTGCTTGACTGAGGGGCTTCAAGATGTGATCGCCAAGTGTTTGTGTCCGTTTAGATTAAGCAAATGGTTCATTGTAACGAATTCGTGTAAGATAAAAGAAACCAGTTTCTATTTGCAATCAAAATGTTTACAAAGTCAACTGACTATTTACGGCGACCCTTTCTTGGTCATTGACCGACTCAAAGAAAACTATCACATCGTCTTAACAAAATAATTTAATAGTCACCAAAAGAAAATCATCTCCAAGACAAATTCCACGTCAGGTAGACCAGCTTACTCACCTGCGCTAGATCAAGTCTGCTATAGACAAGCTGTTTTGTCCGTTCCGTTGCCAAGACAGAATCCGAGGAGGTCAAGCCGAGGAGACAACATGATTCTACACGGTGGAAATCGTTGATGGTGATGGTCGCGCAGGAGTAGAATCGTAATCGTTAATTTCTAATTTAAAACGCAAAGCAGCAGATTATTCACGAGCGCTGCGTCATATCAGAGAGGTTGTCCAGAGATCGATGTCCATTGGAGGTCTGAGTTGCCAGAGAGATCATACAGAGGCCGAGCAGTTGTTACGGCGGGAATCAGGATAGGAAACAGCTTGAAGAGTTCCTTTTTAGTGGTGAGTGGAAAGCAACAAAGGAGAGTGCAAGCGGAGGAGAGGTGAAATTAACAGGGGAGATAGAAAGATGAACAAACTGGCGGAGATCTTTTGGGAGCTCATTCCAAAGAGTTGCTGCAGCAACTAAGGAGCGGTTGCAGAATTTCAGAGAGGAGGATACCGGAGGCATAGGTAGAGAAAACTGTAATGGTGAGCGAGTAGACCTGGATGGTTGGATGGTGAATAGCTGGCGAATGTAAGAGGGTTGAGACGTTTGAAGGGCGTTGTAGATAAGAGATACAATTTTGAAATGGATGCGTTGATGGACTTTTAGCATGTATATTTCTGCATTGGTGATGTGCACAGTACATATGGAAATCACATGATTTTCATCAAGCGCAGTTATTGGAAGGGATCCAGCTTCTTCTGTAGGGCTACGTGAGGGTCAAAGTCTCAGTCCATAAAGCAGTACACAAAGTATGTAAGATGCAAACAGGCTGATTTTATATCCAGCTGAATATTTGTATACTCCACATTTTTCTATTGAGCCTCTTCATACAGCCACAGGCAGCATTTGCTGTTCGTTGTCAGACCTCAGACTGGCTGCTGCCATCACCCTTAAGGGGTTCGACCTAGGTGAAAAGACATCGATCATGTGAAAGTGCGAGCGGAAAGCACTGTACTTGGTGACGTTGTCTTCGTTTTAGCTTTGTCTTAGCTTTAAGTTGGCTGAAATTGTATGTACCTGTTTTTTTAGAAATACGTTTAAACATACATCAGAAATTGTTCTCGGAACCCAAGTACTAAAGATGCAATGCCAGTGGCACTGGGAGAAACCAGTCATGGAGTTAACATCAGATCCCAACCCCTCAAAATGACTTATTTTGACGATTCAGTGTTAAACTTCTTTTTGTGTTGCTGTAGCGAGTCTATGTACAAGACTTTACTAAATTAATCTAGTCTATTGAGTGAAAATTTCCAACAGTTTCTTCTCTTTGTCCCAAATAAGAAGGGACCAACGTCGTCTTCGTGCTTAACTTTAAGTTGCTGAAATTGTATGTTACTTTTTTTTAGAAATACGCTTGAACATACATCAGAAATTGTTCTTTACGATTTCTTCTTGCAGGTGCCATTGCAGTGCGCGCAGTTCTTGACTTCGACCCGAAACAAATGAGTAGCAGAGAGAAATACGAACTTCAAGAAATTTTAGAGTTGAAGAAAGGAAGAAGAAAAACAAGTATGGGAACCCAAGTTGTGGAGGACTTAACAAGATCGGAAGATCAACTGAATAAAGAGAAGTCAGGTCAATCGAAGCTAAGCATATTGATGGAGAACGAACGAGACTCTCGCTTGGAAGGAATGACTACAGAAGAAAAATCCATCCAGTACGAGGAAACACAAAATCAGGAAGAAAACAGTGAAACAGAACAATTGGAAATGCACATACGGAAAGAGGAACTAATTACATACGAAGAAGATGAAGAAAGAAAGAGTGACGAAAGTTCTGCTTCAGAAGACGACGTGGATCTTTATGCGATGGAACAGAAAGAGGAAGGTCAAAGAACGAGGTCACGGGATTCGGGTGGCACTTATAACTCGGAAGACGACGTGGATTCTTGTGCAGAGGCGATTCCGTTTAGCAGAGGAGACAAGATGGAGACAATCACCCCCGAAAACATCGGGTGAGTGTATATTTTATAATAGTTAACTGATGGTTTGACTTTAAGTCATTAAATT
The DNA here is from genome assembly GCA_963556255.1 of Allolobophora icterica. Lineage (NCBI taxonomy): Eukaryota > Metazoa > Annelida > Clitellata > Crassiclitellata > Lumbricidae > Allolobophora > Allolobophora icterica. The sequence goes on along the minus strand of OY744617.1, from coordinate 7,540,634 downwards.
AATCGATAACATGAATATTAATACGTTAGTTTCGCTCTACCGTGTATCGGGTGAAATTAGTAGCTCATTCATTGTTGCAATAGCGGCATATTGGGAGAACTTAGTTTTAAGAAATGCGGGGATCTCAAACGACTCTGGTCTCGTGGGCCGCTCCTCTCGCCCGCCTGCGACTCCTTCCTTTTCAGCGGACGATATTCTTAAGATGCTTATGACTAAGATCGACCGTGATTGTATACAAATGGTTCGCCTCCTCCACTTTTCACTTCTACAGAATCAGTGTATGATGACTTTCGACCGATTCTCGAATCGGATCTTCGCCGTTTCATCTCTTCGTCGAACTTGAAATCCAGTGAACTGGGCCCCCTTCCGCCATTTATCATTGTTGATATTCTGGATGACATTATTCCGTTTCTATTGGAGCCTACTTATGTTATAACTCATAAGTCCCTTTCTGAAGGTCTTCTTCCTTCCTCGCCAAAACGTGCCATTGTCTTTCCTGCTCTTAAGAAACCTAATCTTGACCCCAGTGTGAGAATTGTAGAAAGAAGACGGGGGGGGGGGGTTGACTTTGATGAGTTTGATCCATGTAGAGTTGAATATTTTATCCGTATTTTGCAAACTGAAAAAATTCAAAAATGCAATAGAAAGCTTAAACTCTTTAAAGTGATGACATCACCAAATTTATTAGTACAAATTCACATGGTCACAAATCTCACAATGAACCAGAGCGATTTGTGAAAGAAAATGCTAAAATATATGCACAATATAATCACACTAGCACAACTGAGGGGGTTGGAAACGACCCCTTGAGGTGTGCACTGGAGACTTAACTGGGGGGGGTTCTAAGAAAGACAAGAGGGTTGAACCCAACCCCCGACAATTTTCAACCTGCTTGATCCTAGTGAGTGTCAAATTTCCCTCGAGGTTCCTAGTACTGGGAGCGCCTCTGATTAGGTCGTACTGAGAGTGGCGCTTTATAAATCTTTAGATACAATACAATGCAATTTGTATATATATACGAGGGCGTTTACACAGGGATTTAAACAGAAACGACAAATTAACAATTGAATAAAATCTAATGGGGGGATTGGAAGACTTAATAGTATACTGTTATGAGAACCAATTAACATACATGGATTTAGAAAAGGGGATTTACAGAGCGCTAACGGGTCAAGCCCAGAGGCGGACTGGCCCACCGGGCAACCGGGCATTTGCCCGGTGGCCTGGCCTGGCAAGTTGATGAAATAATTTTTTTTTAAATTGTGTAAAGTTCACACACACTTACAAAATATCTGGCAATTAAAACAAAATAAAAGTAAAACTGAAAATAGCATCTTACGCAGTGACGTTTCTGACTAGCCTAGACGTACACTAATATTCAAATGTAAATGGCTGTATTACTGTAACGAAGTAGGACTTCGTTAGGCCTACAAGACATTTTAGCTTCCGGTTTGGGCAGCCATTTCTTGTAAGAAGCGACATCTGGCGCTGGAGCGTGAAACTGTCTTGTCGCGTAAGGGAGAGGAACGATATTTGCGACGCCGCGTTCTGGATTCAGTAGGATCACTTCCCGTTCTCACGCTGTAATGATGGAATGGACAGATGTTCTCTTCTAAGCGATGTAGGCCTACCGCTAAGTTAGCAGGTCAAGTTTTGACCTTTGCCCGGATTCGGTGACGGTCTTCCGACGACGCTATCCTGGTCAGCGAGACCCCTACTGAGGTCAAATGTAATGCCCCGTGAAACAGATGTCTGAACAGTAATAATGCTCTAGTGGGAACTCTTTAAACCGCGGGTGCTCTTCGCATAACTATAGACTGACGCGAGGAAAGATATGGTAGTTTTTCCGATAGATTGGAATGGTTGTTTGATAACCGTTTCAGTAAGCTGGCCGAGTCAGTCTGCTCGTGGCAGCCGTTCAAAGGAGTCGTTGGTTTGCTTTCGAGAGGACGGACAGTAATTCTTGTCGTGTTTTCAGAAGCGTATACAGTTAGTCCGTTCTGTCTTGCACGTTGGAAGGCCATATAGTTAGTTTGGCTTTCCCGGCCGATATAGAAGTCAACCATTTCTTTCTCGCTTATCTTTCGAGGAGTGCTTACATCAGCCGTGGTGCTACAGAAGTCCTGCGGGGAAGACCAAATTGCTAAGGGGAAGTCTTTATGAAATTACTTTCTAACTGTTACTTTCCAAAAGGGTAATACGATTGATGATGACAGGATGATAGACCTAACAGATTACTTGCGAACGTTATGATCTGCAGTACAGATTATAATATGATTCGTGTGTAAAGTTACAGCAAGGATTTTTAACTCACAGGCTGTTAGTGATAAGAGTCCCGATTGTAAAATCAGTTGTGTATAGGCCTAATCCAGTAGAGCGAGGATTTTAGCCATTGTGAATGATTGGTTGGCGTCATAGGCTGTAGTAAATAAACTTTTAACTAAGATGTCTCAGCGTTCTGTGGATAAGTCTGAAGAACTTCTACAGCGCCATAGCTACGAGGAATCGGCAATAGAAACCCCTATAATCCTATATCGTGCCCGGCATCCTCTGGAGCGGTAGAAGAAATTGGGTTTATGTTTGACACATTTATGCAGCGCCAAGAAACGGTCTTGGAACGACAAGGGGCTGAGCATAGAACATTTATGGAACGCCAAGGGACGGAGCAAAGGATGTTTATGGAGCGCCAGGAAACCTCTTTGGAACGTCAAGGTGAAACCTTACAGAAATTGGAAAGACGTTTAAGTCGGCTAGAAACGCCTTTTAGTTTAAATCGTTGGAAAGCAGAACTTTTCCTCACAACGGAAGTTCAATGTTATAGGCCTATCCGAAAAATTGTGTTAGGCTCCGTGAAAAGGCTACTACTAAATTAAATAATGCTAAAAAAAACTTTTTAGTTTTCACCAAATGAATGGGTCATGCTTTTATTAATAATAGGAGAGAAAATACTGTAGAAATGGCAGACGGTAACAGCGGCAAGTAGCCTGCGAACGAAGTTTTTCAATTCTAAAATAGGCCTATATAATATGACAAACCATCTAAGAAACGCAATGACTCACTTAGAAGCAGTTATGCTTATGTCATGTGTAAAAGAAGTTTTATGTCAGTTAAGCTCTGAAAAGATTATTGATGAAGTGGCGAAAAAGAGCAAACTTTTAAAGAATAGGCCTATTACAATTTCAGTGGTAGTAAGTTCTAATTCTTGTATGTGTTCCATTTCTTAGCAATTCTAATGCTAAGTCTTAGCATAACTTAGTTTTTAGCAGCTAAGAACGTACGCAAACTATCAAAGTTTTCTGTACAAGTTATTATTATCTATCGGTTCAGAATTTCACAACCCCTCCCCGGACTCAGTGGCCTGCCAAAATAGCTAAATTGCCCGGCCTGCAACTTTTCTCCAGTCCGCCTCTGGTCAAGCCCCTACTTACCTAAGTTGTGACTCTATTCGCCGGCTTATCTGGCTAGCCTCACTTCGCCCTCTCCGCTCCTTTGATGGGCTAGACCCAGGCCCGGCTCAAGACATTTGGCGGCCCTGGGCAAATCGGCAAATCGGCGGCCCTAAGCACAAAAAAAGTTGCAATGATGACCCTTTTTTTTAGTCATTCACCTCTTTTAGCACGTAATAATAGGAAATTTTTTTCGAAAATCCGCACATCAGCGGCCCTAAGCACAAAAAAAGTTGATGACCTTTTTTTTTTAGTCATTCACCTCTTTTAGCTTATAAAAATGGTCAAATTTTTTTGGAAAATTGGAAAATTGGCGGCCCCTAAAAATCGGCGGCCCTGGGCGGTTGCCCACTTGCCCATATGGACGAACCGGGCCTGGCTAGACCTCTTTGTTTCCCGGTCGGGGGATGCGTGCTGAGGTGCGTGCAAAAGGAGCCGCCAGTTCACTTCTAAGGTTAATAATGGTAGAAAGTCATAAAGTTTTAGGAAATTAGAACGCGTTGTAAATGTAACATTTAGCTGATATTTTTAGTTTGTCGTTGCAGTGACAGCGTGGGATGGTGGTTGGTGAGGCATTTGGACAGTGGAAAGCTTGGATTCATTCCTAGAAATCGCGTTGTAATTGGTAGGTACCAAAGATGGCGTTGCTTTAGACTATGGTCTAGGGGCCGTCCATAAATGACGTCACGCACCTAGGGGAGGGAGGGGGGTCAGAAATTTGTGACGATGTGTGACAAGAGGGGGAGGGGGGGTTTAAGAAATGTGACGTCACATCAGGTCTTCATAATTTAATTTTAACAATAAAAACACTAATTTTGAGTAATTTTCATTATTAATTTTATTTAAATAAATAATATGCGGTAACTATCATTATTAATTTTCTGATTATTTAAATATTTATATATATATGGTCACTCTAAGATTTTATTCAATATTAAATATATAAACTTATCTTTAATCACTATAGATGTCAATACTAAGCCTAGTACTGATAAGTGATATCATAATCTATTATATAGTTATGGTTTGAAATATATGTTCACTTTTCATAATATACTTCGTCAGAAAGAGGGGTAGTCATAGAAATAAATGTTTGAAAGAGTAGTTTTAAAAACGGCTGATAGTTTTGAATTAAGAATTATAAATGTAGGTACTATTTATCTTAATGGAATATCCATTCCACAGGATGAAGAGAACCATGTTTCCATATTTATTCCATGAAGGAGCATTTGCTTCGCCATAGGAGAATTGAAAAGCATAAATTTAGTAAATTTTTGTAATTATTCTTATTAAACATTTTAATTCTACTAATTCTACCAGAGCTATTCATTCAGTGGAATGAATATGTGATTGTAGTAATTCTACTCTCTCCATTTTCAATTATTTTTTAATAGTTATGACTTTTCACTTGGAAATATTCATCGTCTAACCAATAATACAGATGTTCAGAATATTATAATAATATTCTGGACTTCTGTAGTAATTGGTTAGACGCTGAATATTTTGAAGTTAATTTTTATGCTATATTTCAGCTTTCCAACACATCGTTTTTAATACATGGCTTTCACCTTGCAACACCAGAGTTCAGCACCCCATTAAATACTTTAATTATTAGAATGACAATAAATGTGATTTGAAACATGTTTTATTATCGAATGGAAATTTGGTTTTTTTTGGGGGGGGGTCAGAGCTTTGTGACGTAATTTTTTAGGGGGGTGTTACTTTTTGTGACAACGTGTGACAATGGGGGGAGGGGGGGTAAAAAATCGGCCAAAATAGCGTGACGTCATTTATGGACGGCCCCCTATATATCTATATATTGACTTAAGATACATTTTTTAGGCGTGCTAGTTGGGATTGAAATTTCGTCCAAAAGCACTTGAGCAAGTAATTTAAGCGAGTCTAAGTTGTAGGCGGGTCTGAGAATAAAATATGCGCAGTGGACCTATTTATCTACTCTTTCATTTGTATAGCGCCTTTAAATGTTATATACCCATAGATGCTCCCAGTCCAGCCCCGGCAAAAAAGGACAGTCTCAGGTGTTGTGAAAGGTCAGAGGTACACGCAGACAGAGAAGGGTCAATCCATGTAGGTGATTCAACCAGCTGAAATGTTGCTCCGTTGCGTTGTTGTAATGCTGCAAAAGGAACCGCCAGTTCACTTCTAATTGTGGATTGAATGTTTGTGAAAACCCACATACAGTCTAACCCGAAATGAGACACAGCAAAGCGTTGGATGGTCGTTAGTAAGGCATCAAAGCTCATGGCAGTCAGCAGATGTATCCCCTAACTGGCATCGCCAAACCAACATCAAAATCTTAATTGCGGAACCCGGAACCAATCAAGTACATCACACTTCAAATTGCATACAAGGTTAATATTTGGAAATGTCACCATCGAGCTCACAGCTGCACTCAGCACGTGTTTGAGCTGTCCAGTGCACCCCAAAGGCAGAGGTGTATATATTACACTGCAGTTGTCAATTCTAGTCTTAATAAGGGCATGTGCAAGCAGGCCCGGCCCTAGGGCAAGGCGAATGAGGCAGCCGCCTTGGGCCCCGCGCTTTCGGAGGTCCCGCGCTGCTGGCTATAATTTTTTTTTATTATGATAAGATTGAACGATGAAAACGCTTAGCAACAATATTGACAGTCAATTTGTCGCGTGTCGATTAGAAGGATGCAAAACTATTTAATTTATTAACATCCTTTTTCAGTTGTCAGATATGCAAATAATTCAATAAAACATAATTATTGCTTTCATAGTAAAATGAGGGTAGTAGGAGCCTGACTTGTACTTAATAATCTTCATTGACAGGAAGTCAACTCCGCAATGCCATTTTTTGCTTGGGCCCCGCTCATCGCTTGCTGCCTTGAGTCCCGCACACCCTAGGGCCGAGCCTGTGTGCAAGAATAGTTGCAGTACTGGATGAAAATGAGCGAGAAATGACCCACAGCTGGCACAGCTTATAAAAGCAAGCTCGACAAACTGGTTGATGGCATGCGCTCTGTCTCTACACAGTATCTTTCGGCGGCACAACCGGTGGAAGGCATTGAGCTTCGTCTCCTGTTTCGTGGTATGCGTCTAGGTCTCAGCTCCACACAGGACGACGAGCGGTATACCCTATATGTGCCTTAAATAGGCGGAGTTTCGTGTCTAGCTGGACGTTTGTGTTCCGTATTCATCATACAATCCCCGGCGATGGCTATGCGCTACCACCTAAAATTACGTGACGCTTTTGTGAGGTATTTGAAAGGTGCGAAAGAGTCTAGATACGCACATGACAAATGGTTGGGTATTTAAACGAATTGATGTGATTATTGGACCCAGAATATCAAAACGTTCAGTAGGGCAATCGTTTCTGTTACCTGTCCGTTCTGCTTTGTCGTTTATGTCATTTCATTCTGAACTTAAGATGACCTTTTCCAATTTGCTCACCTGCAATAGGCTGCCTCTGTGTCTTAGTGGACTTGTCTTCTTGGTTTCGGTGCGCCATCGGTGGATGGCTTGTGCATTAAACACCGGCGCAATAGAAGTTACTTGTTAGTAATAACAATTTAAAATTACTTCAGATTTGGCAGAAGAATATCGGCCAGTGAAGACAACAGTAAGGTTCTACTTGTTTCGTAGACATTGTTAAACTTTGAAAATAGATTTTTCATCTATTACGACTAATAAAGCACGTAATATCGGTTAATTTAGTGAACCGAACGCACTTGACGCCGGGATTTAGCGGTATGTTCATTTGAAGCTATTCTGGTGATCTTATCCATTCATTCATGGATTTATATAGCGCCTCTTCACGATAACTATTCATGTCATATCTGGTTGAGATACTCTGACTCCTGCGAGTATTTCGGTCACATTACTTAATGTGACATTGTTAAGCATCATTTGTACCATTGGTATTTTTGTCATGAATGTTTATAATGCAATGACTAGGCTACCTAAAATATCAGTTTACAGCATTTAGATATTTTACTAGGATTGTACGTCGTAATTTCTATCACATTTTCAGAGCGTGTTTCAGTGTCTTGATGCAAAGAAGACGTAGGCCTACCTACATTCTTAAGCAATAAGCCAGTCTGAAATTCATATTTCTTTTTTTAGTAGTAAAATGGAAAGCAATGCAATGTAATCATCTAAATCCATCAGCCTAAAGCAAACAACTTGACAAGTCGACAAAGATTTTACTCATCAATATTACATCACAGAAATTCCTATGTAGCCCAACCAATGAGTGAATAGTGAATTACGTTCACATTTCAGGTAAATGAATTTCCTCTGGAGCTGCTCGACATTATTCTACAAAAGTCTTACCTTCATTACGCGTTGAATGGAAAGCAATCAAAGGACACAAGAGATGAGTTTCTCATCAAGCGATTGTCATCAGTCGAGTTCTGTTGGTTTCAAAGACTCAACAGACTGAGATTCAGGAAGACCATCTGGCGCCATCTGGCAAGTGAGTGAGCAAAATCAACTGCAACTGAAGCAATAGGCTAGGCCTAATTAATAAAGTCTAAGAGTGCATTTGTCACATTTTTAATGTCATCCGACGATGACTAGTTGAGTTATAGACGACCTTGGTGGAAAGTTTTAAACAATATTCGTGTTTATTGACAAGCTCACTGACGAATCGCAGTAAGTAACATTGAAACATATAACAATACAATTATCAAGTTCCTATAGAGCACACATCTTGGCAGTCTGTTAGGATCCACTCATTTTGCAGCTGCCCCCTAGGTAGTGGAAGGCTGAGTCTACCTATAGGGAGCTTACGGGTATCGATCGAATCGCGTCTTCTATTTAATCTTGATCTTGTTTTGTCGGGTTTAACGTTTCTCGCACGTTTTCTGATAATGCGCTAAATAAATGCTCTCATATGCTTGCGATTAAGTTGCAGCTGCAATACGTTTAGCCTATTTCAGACTTAATTAAAAGCTCGCTTGACCAGGTCATGTTATAACAGGTCATCCTGAGTCAGTAGTAGGTTTATACTCCCCTTCTTCATTCTAATCCTAATGGGTGCAATGCGTTGACAACAAATGCAATCTAGTCTAATGTTGTCTAATGTCATCAAAACCATTCTCGTCCAATCCAATCCAATCATATTTAATAGGTGAGACTTTGATGTGTGTTATTCTATTCCTATCTGTAAAATGCAATCGAATCCAAATCAAGTTTTGTAGACTTGAAATTAAGAAATTCAGAATTAGCTAAAAATCAGAACCTGCAATTATACCATTAATTGTAGATTTCTTTGAAGAATTTCGTAAAGGGAGCGTCATCTTCAGGACCAACCGATCATATCTTGTGGAGAATATTCAGACGAAAGGTCTAAACAAACACCTGAGATCCACCGATTGTCTAACGGATGTCGAATCAAGACTCGTCGACAGACAATTCCTTGTCAATGGCAAAATGAAGTTATTCAGGAAGAACGGCCATTCAGACTTCTGGCATATCATACGATCATCCGATGACACAGGGCGATCTTCTTTCATCCGCTGTCTCCGCCGATCCAATCAGAAACTTTTAGCAAGAATTGCAGAAAACGGAGGAGGTTTTAATTGAAATTTCTAATTTTCTAGGAAGGGCTTATGATGATGAGGTCTTTGGTAAATAAACTAGAAAGACGGAGAAAATAGATACAGAAGAAGAAAAGTAGTCCCTTAGGACACTTAAAAGATATATCTATACCCTTATCTTTCAAACCATTTATGTAGCGCATTCGAAGTACCTGACAAAGGTGCTGTACGCATGACTTGAAGCGCATTGCACTGATCTAAATAAGTTCTGTTTAAGGCAGTTTGAAAATGGTTGATGAACAGAGCTAAATACAAACGCGCATATGCAACGGAAGTCGCATAGGCGTAACTTGTGGGGGGGGTACGAGGGGTACCCGTACCCCCTTTTTGGACTGGGGGTACCGTACCCCCACTTTTTAAACAATGCCAATCAGTATTTTATTCTTGTGCCTTCTAGAGGTCACAGTCTCTGCCTTGCTTCGTGTACGTAAGAAATTGGTACCTCCACTTTTAGACCAAAGTTACGCCCCTGGAAAGACGGTTCCAAAAGGAGCTGTCTCCAAGATATGAGAAGACGCGATGGGTTTGAGTTGATGAACTGAGGCGCGGCACCTGCTAGGAGATGTATGTCATTGCGGTGCGATGAACGCGGCCTACCCCAGCAGGAGAATCTTAAAGTTTATTCTCCTCCGATGGCAGTGAATGGAACACGTTCCTCATGTAGTCCGATATATGAGAGAACTTCGGCAGAATAGCCAGTAGTCCGGCGCCGAGTTGAGAACAGACTGAAACTTATGCATTCAGAACTTTGACAGGTCTGCAAGGATGGAATTACAATAGTCGAGCACGTCAGAATAAAGCAACGTGCGAGCGACTTTGCAGCACTAAACGACATCTGGTGCCGAATGACGAAACTTGGCTTAAAGAAAAATCGCCTAAAATAGTTAATAAAACTGCTTAGCAGTGGCTGCTTTTCTACTTCTTCCGGCTTATATCAAGAGGCATAGCACAAGAGTAGTTCAGAGTAATCTGAATGTGTACAACTATACTCTATGAAAATGGAGTTTTGGATCAAATCATCGGTAGGAATTATGATTCAGCGATTTGCATCTAGTTAAGGCCTTGAACAGGAATTATTGCAATAAACGAATATTGATTGATTGATTTAAATACTTTATTATCTACAGGTACAAGTAACCTTTAACTTGCTGCTTCTTTTGCAATACCAATGAAAAGGCGAAGCAACAGATCTGCTCTGCTGCCTCGCCTGCCCAATATTGTAATCAGTGATGCAGGATGATGCATGTAGCCTATGGTTATGCGACTAGCGGGTGAAATTATTGTTGAAAATCTGTTGTTTCTTATTGTGCAGTTGTCTTAAAGGCAACACTGTTGAGCCAGGATGAAGCAAAGAGGCACTTGTTGGAACAACAGCTGCAGGTTCAAAGATTAAATGCTCTTCGCGATAAAACTAAACCAAGGTCAGATAAAATGGAGAAACTCATCAGTCAACTGAAGAATGACGATTTAGAAATACTCAACTCTCTGCTTGACAGACAAACTGTCGTCTGGATCTGGTGTCAATCGCAAACGGGTCTTGAAAGACTCCAGAAACTCAACGAAACCAACAACCTTAGGCCTATAGATGTATTCTCGGATTTAACAACACTTTCAACGTCTTCTGCTGAAATGACAATATCAAAAGCTGTCATCATATGCAGAGATCAATTCCAGAAAAACGCTGGTAAGTTTTCATACGCACTGAGCAAAAGGATGTGGAAAAGCCTAATTAAAACACTAATGCGGCGCCTAACAGCGAGTTATAAGATAAAGCGAGAAATCTGAGTAAATATATGACAGCTACAGTTAACATCGATTAAAATCGTTATAGGTGAACAGGGAGTGTGGTGAACAGTGTTTAGAAATTATCAGTGATTGAGGTAAAAACAGACAATTCCTGATAAACAGCAGGTAGGATGAACAGACAGTTATAGATCATGTTTTAGTGAGACTGACAGGAATTTACAGATGAATAAACAAATTAGATTAACAAGATTTGTAGATGAACAGTTAATTAAATAAGTAGCAGTTCCAGTTGAACTATAAATAAGACGGGCAAGCAGTTATAGATAATCAGCCAGGAAAACGAACAGACATCGAGTTAGATTGATGAAATATTAATGAGCACATAGACCGACATAGAGAGATGACGAACACAAAATTATCATATGGCTGACGACTAATTATACGCCAAAGACTCCATCGGTATCCAGCGACGGTCAGTAGCAGGCAGGGTAGGCCTAACTATAGAGAATTCAATTAGATATGCAAGCAGTTACCATAGTTACCAGATTCGTTCAATTATAATGGTCATAATTATAAAAAGATATTGGCAAATTAATTAATCAACTATTACTAGAACTCTTAAGACGTCACACAGAAATGCGAATCTGTCGTCTGCATGATAAAATGTTTTAGACATTTAGATGTTTGAAATTCAATGAGAAACAGTCAGTTTTGAGGCTTTTCTCGAAAGAGTAAAAAAGTTCGAGCATCGAAGAAATATTATTGCTAGACGATTCCATTCCCTGGAAGGCAACAACATGAAATGCAAAAGAGCCCATGAAGGGCTGTATGCGAGGCTCATTCAAAAGATGTAAATAAGATACCATCAACAGTCAATTGTTAGTATAATTAATAATTTTGTTTTATTTTAGTCGTGTGTCCGATTTTCGTGAACTTCACTAAGAGACTCGACGTACGTGAAGAATTGTGGGGAGTGACTAAACTGCGAAATGAAATCTACGTGCTCTGTCGACCACTGTCATCTTCTCCTCATGCAGTTCTCGTCTTTGATGATCGGATTCCTTTTCATCTTAAGAAGAAAATCGAAGTAAACGAGATTCAAGAACTGTGTGACATTGGATCCAGTGAGAAGGAAAACTGTCTCTACATCTCTGACCCAAGAGAGAAATGCGTCTGGAAGATCACAAGAGAAACAGATGATCAACACAAAACTACGAAATGGTTGACCACTACTTATACGCCAAAGACTCTGTCGGTGTCCAGTGATGGTCAGTTGTTGTTGGTCGGTACTTCAAAGTCCATTCTGAGGATCTACGAATCAGACGCAGAACTTATTCGTTCCATTCAGTTACCAAGAGACATCAAGAACCCAATTCATGCAGTGGAAACATCCATCGGAAATTTCATCATCCTTCATGAATGGAAGGAAAAAGAGGGAGAGAGTGGGTCAGGTGGGAAAAAGAGGGAAATGTGGGTCGTAAGTGAATTGACAAAAGATGGAAAGATGGTCGTCCGTCGTTTTATTCCTTCAGATGAAACTCAGCAACTCAATTCTCCTCGTTATCTATCAATCGATTCCGACGATCGATTGTTTGTGACCGATTATTGGAATCACGCAGTGATTCTCTTGGAATCGGATCTGAAATGGAAACGAATTATTTGTCCAACAAACGAAAAAGAAGAGAAGAAGATCCGATGGCCACATAGATTGTGTTACGACGAAGAAACGAAACAACTGATTGTCCTTGGAAATACAATTGGACAAGGCGCTAGTGTTTACACTTTGAATCGAAGATAAACTTAAATTTTTGCAACATAATCTAATACACATTATTTCGATGTTTAGATGACTTATTTATTAAATTAATGTCATTAATATATTTTGTAATATCTTGTATAATTGAATAGTTAAACACAATTCAAAATTAGATATTTTGATTTTCGTTTGTTTTATAAAATGTTACAAGCTTGAGAAAACACAGAGTGAGATACAGCACTGTCGTAACATACAGGAAAGATAGAGGGCGACACAAAGAGATACAGCAGTTACGTAACAAACAGGAAAGATAGATGGCGACAGGGAGAGAGCAGTGACGTCACGAACAGGAACGATAGAAGGCGACACACAGAGACGTCACAAACAAAAGGATAGAGCATGACTGAAAGAGATAGAGCAGTGACGCCACGAACAGGAAACATAGAGGGTGATTCAGAGAGATAGAGCAGTGACGTCACATACAGTAAGGATTAAGAGCGGTACAGATAGATAAAGCAGTGATGTCACAAACTGGAAAGATAGAGGGCGACAAAGAAGGAGCAGAGACGTAACAAATAGAAAAGGTAGTGGGCGACAGAGAGAGGAACAGATGTGACACATCAAACACGAACAAAAGAGGGCACACAGATTGATACTGCAATGACGTCACAAACAGGCAAGATAGAGGGCGACACAGAGATGCAGCAGTGACGTCACAACAAAGAAAGAGATAGGGCGACAGAGAGAACTGTGACGTTACAAACAGGAACGATAGAGGGCGACATAAAGAGATGCGGCAGTGACGTCAAAAACTGGAAAGATAGAGTGCTACGGAGAGAGATACATCAGTGAGGTCAGAAACAGGAACGATAGAAAGCGCCACAGAGATATACATCAGTGACCTCACAAATAGAGAAGACAGAGGGCGACACAGACAGATACAGCAATGACGTCCCAAACAGGAAAGACGGAGGGTGACACAAAGAGATACCGCAGTGATGTCACAAACAGCGATGATAGAGGGAGACACATAGTTATAGAGTAGTGACGTCACAAAGAGAAAAGATAGAAGGCGAGAGAGAGAACAGTGACGTCACAAACAGAAACGATAGAGGGCAACAAAGAAAGATACAGAAGTGACGTAACAAAGAGGAAAGACAGAGGACGATATAGTGAGATACAGAAGTGACGTAACCTATTGGAAATGTAGAGGGCGACACAGATAGATAGACCAGTAACGTTACAAACAGGAAAGATAGAGGGTGACACAGAGAGATACAGCAGTGATGTAGCAAACAGAAAAAATAGGGGGCGATGGAGGGAGAGAGAAGTGACGTCACAAACAGGAAAGATACAGGACGACACAGAGAGAAACAGCAGAGACGTATCAAACAGGAAAGAGACAGGGCATACAATGAGATACAGCAGTGACGTAAAAAAAACAGGAAAGATAGAAAGAGACCGAGAGAGATAGGGCAATGACGTCACAAACTCGAACAAAAGAGGGTGACATAAAGAGATACTGCAGTGACGTCACATGCAAGAAAGACAGAGGGCGACACGAGAGCTACAGCGATGACGTAACAAACAGGAAAGAAAGTGGGCGACACATAGAGATAAAGCAGTCACGTCAGAAAAAGGAAAGATGGATGGAGAGAGAGAGAGAGAGAGAGAGAGAGAGAGAGAGAGAGAGAGAGAGAGAGAGAGAGAGAGAGAGAGAGAGAGAGAGAGAGAGAGAGAGAGAGAGAGAGAGAGAGAGAGAGAGAGAGAGAGAGAGAGAGAGAGAGAGAGAGAGAACAGTGACATCACAAACAGGAACGACAGAGAGCGACATAGAGAGATACACTAGTGACGTTACAAACAGGAACGATAGAGGGTGACACAGACAGGTCCACCAGTGACGTCACAAAAAGGAAAGATAGAAGGAGACAGAGAAGGAGAACAGTGACGTAACATACAGGAAAGATAGAGGGGACAAAGAGAGATACAGCAGTGACGTCACAAACAGTCAAGATAGAGGGCGACAGAGATAGCGAACAGTGACCTCACAAACCGGAACGATGGAGGGCGACAGAAAGATAGAGCAGTTACGTCACAAAGAGGTACGATAGAGGGAGACACAGAGAGACACAGCAATTATTATTCGTAATGTATGGCAGACATTTTATCAGTCTTGTTGTCCTCGAGACCAAGGTCTTGGTCTCGAGTGCACTCGAGTTCGTTTTTAAAAGTCTTGGTCTTGGTCTTGGTCTTGAGGTTCAAGGTCTTGGTCTTGGTCTTGGTCTTGAGGTTCAAGGTCTTGGTCTTGGTCTTGGTCTTGAGGTTCAAAGTCTTGGTCTTGGTCTCGCAAGACCAAGACCAAGACCGGCTGTCAATATGAACAGTCATTTAACAGAACTCAAGAATTCTGTATCAAGCCTGCTTGCATCATGCGACCAATATCTATGGATGGATACAAGTCATGTTGGTCAGGAAAACCCATTGGCAGCAGCAACAGTTATTCTGTACCATAGGAAGATTTCAAAAGGACTCACTATCTGTACATTTACATCCAGTGCTTGAAAAGCTTCTGTGTGTGTGTGTGTGTGTGTGTGTGTGTGTGTGTGTGTGTGTGTGTGTGTGTGTGTGTGTGTGTGTGTGTGTGTGTGTGTGTGTGTGTGTGTGTGTGTGTGTGTGTGTGTGTGTGTGTGTGTGTGTGTGTGTGTGTGAGCGAATTCAGCACCTGTAGGCCTAGAACGTATTTTTTCACATGGCGGAATTTTTATGAGGCCCACCAGGCACGTCTTGGTCAGAAAATGCTGACCGAATTGGTTTTTATAAAATACAAAAGGCATTTGGAATAATAGTTTGCATGAAGGACATTTGAAAACAAATTCGAATTTCTCTGCAGTTTGCATTTAAAGTTAATTTGCTTGAATAAAATAAAAGACTCATGTTTTCATTAAAATAGCGAATATTCCGACTTGACAATTTTAGAAGTCTTGACCTGATTGCGATTTTTTTGGTCTTGGTCTTGGTCTTGAGGTTCAAGGTCTTGGTCTTGGTCTTGGTCTCGAGGTTCAAAGTCTTGGTCTTGGTCTTGGTCTTGAGGTTCAAGGTCTTGGTCTTGGTCTTGGTCTTGAGGTTCAAGGTCTTGGTCTTGGTCTTGGTCTTGATGTTTGAGGTCTTGACAACAAGACTGCATTTTATTATCTTCATTTCAACGACCGAAAAGAATCGATCAGTAGGTAAGGAAGTATGATAACACATGAAATAAATTTTATGAAAGGTAATTTGGCCTAGTGAGTATGTGAGTATGAAAGCAAATTTTTTAAAGTATTACTGTAAAAGTAAGAAATTTTCATGGCCTGTTTTTTACTCCATCTGTTGTCCATGATTTTGGTTTGTTAAACATTTATATAGCGCGCTTTAAAAGTACCATTCAGTACCGTTCTAATAAAAGTGTCAAATCGCCTCATATTCAAAGTAAAATTCTGAAGGTCCTTCTGTTTGTGTCTGTCCCTATATGTCGCAAACAGTGTGACAGACGGAAAGATCAACGGACGACAGAAAGAGAGACAAACATACAGTCGTAGGCCATGGCAATGGAGTGACCGACGGACAGACTGTAGACTGTAGAGAGACGACAGACAGAGAAACAGAAACACAAACAGACAGACATGGACGCATATAGTTAGACGGAATCTTTTCCGTTGTCTGCTTGTCTGTCTCTAATCTCCTGTTTCATGGACGCCTGTTTATAGAACAATTCTACAGGCGCCCATGTAATGCTTGTTCCCACGTCGAAAGAGCGCAACAAACGTTATGACGTCATTATCATAGACGTTTTAGGCCCATTAATGTAGATAGGCCTACCTCGAAGGAAGTTTAATTCGACGTCATATATGTTTGGATCATATACGTCATTTAGAAACTCAGAAACAAGTTGAAAACCTAAAGACGATTCTAGGACCATCGCTCATAGGACTATCAATCATTGGGACTATCACTCATCGGAACCATCGCCCATAGGACCTTTCACTCTTAGGACCATCGTTCGTACGTAGCCTGCTATTAAGCATTCCGTGAATTTCCTTGCAATAAGCAAGTTTTGTTTAAGCTAGCAATTAGGTTGTCCAATATTAAACATGAACAACTATAACAATCAGTTAGGAACTAAACTTTTGAATTAAAGGCTAAAGGTACTTGTTAATTGGGGCAGAGACCAGTTCAGTTGATTACTGTTATAATTGCTAGCTAATTGGAAGTTTGCTGGCGTCGTGTGAGCGATAGTCCAGTGAGTGAAGGGCTCAATGAGCGATGGTCCCTATGAGTGATAATCCTATGAGCCTATGTCCTATGAGCCGACTATGAGCGATAGTCCTATGAGCAATAGTTCTGGAGAAGTCCGTAAACCCTGAAGAGGAATGGAGGTTGGTTCTGAAGATATGTATGAAGTGCAAGAAACAAAGAAATATTTGCCAACAATTATGTGATTCGATTTTATATGCGGTTGGTCGATTAGGACTTAAAATTTTAGTATTATCTGTTAATAGATTAAGATATTAGGCATCAAAACAACTCTGCTAGACCAACGAAGACTGCAATGGTTTGGACGTGTGTAGAGACGACAGAATCCCACACAATGCACTACATGCAAGATTCGAAGGAACAAAGAAACAAAGACCAACCAAAACTACGCTGGATAGATAATATAAATGAGGACATTACATCACTTGTACTAAGGGGTCAACTGACTTGACAAATGACAGAGGACACCGGAGAATTATTTGTTTTTACCCATTGCCGCCAAATGGCTGACGTCAGGAACTGATGATGTTGATGATGATGAGATTAATATCAGAAAATTTATTTGAATGTTTAAATGTTTTATTTACTTGGTGTAGGTTCGTTGGTGCCAGCTAGTTCACGAAGACGAAGTCTTGCAAAGTGAAGAAGAATTTTTTCAAACCAATTCAATCGAGTTTTCAGAAGTAGGTCTAATTGATTTGATTCTCTCCTCAAGGTAGCCGTCTATCTTTATGTTGGTCTGTTAATTCTATGCCATTTAGGCTTCATGCGGTTTACAAGCGTATTTTGTAGAGGTTTGAGTTCATGCCATTTAGGGTAATAATGCCAATCTATATCGGCTGATAGTATTAAGCTACACTGGCTTTGCTTTATGCTGTAGGAAGTTTATGTGTTATTTAACCGATGTTTATGCATTTCAACGTGCGTCAGTGCTAATCATAGCACTGCATTTACGTACGCAAAAATCCGGGAAAATTGGACCCCCTCCCCCTGTTCGCAAGCGTACTTTCTTCCACACCCCCTGCGTATGTACGCTTGACGCACCCCCCCCCCGAAGACCAGCTGCAGAAAGTGTCTCGGCAGCGACTGTCTGCACTTTAGGCCAGATTGAAGGATGAATGAGGGCCAATGTAGACAAATAGTAGGTGTCTCGTTCACAGCACAGAATAACTGCACATGGCTTTTATATAATGTAATAAAATGCCATCGAACGACTACAGGACAATACAGAGTTATAAATAGGCTAATGTGGACGTCATAATTAGAAATTTATTTTGCGTACGTACACATTTGTCCCCCCCTCCGTTCGCACCCGTACGCAAAATCGCCTAAATCCGACCCCCTCCTTGCGTACGTAATATGTAGATGAGTAGATGGCAAGGAAGAAGATTGCGCCACCCCCCGATAATTGGCTTAAATTTGCCAGGGGATGGTCGCCACCCCCACAATTTTTTGTCCCCGCCATCCTGTTATCTCACTGAATTAAGAGGATGTCGGTCTATACCACCTAGGTCTCCAGAGAGTCCGTAGATCCCACGGACCCTGATAGCGGGTCGATTTTTTTTGTGTGTAAATTGCGCCACCAAAAAACTTGCAAGCCGAGCCAAAGCCAAAAAATAAGGATCGTGGATTGCCTTAACACACCGAAATGTAAAGTCCCGTTTGCTGACGGCCGAGACCCTCCCACGAGGCCGCCCCAAACCATTGGAGTGTAATAGTAAAACATTACGTTTTCAAAGACGCCAGCTGAGCTGCTTTCAAGTCAACTAAAATAAAATATCGCGAAACTCTTCTGTTTACAGAATATACTATATTCTACAAAACCCGTTGTTACAGAGAAAACGCGTCCACTTTTACCAGGATTCATTGCGCGGTGTGTAAATTTAGATGTCGATTGCCATTGTGGCCTGTGAACTAAAACAATTTCACCTGCACCATATAACCAAATATCTGTGATATAACTGTGTTATGCTTTGAAAGCTTATATTCGTCACTTAGTAGACTTAACAACAAAACCATAATCTTACTCAATACGCCAATAGGCATCCAAGCGCTTTAATTAATATGAGATACTTCACCACGAAAACGAAACTGCAAGCCAGCGCGCATGGAATTTTACTTAGCCCTTTATAATAACATCAGGTCATGGGGTCGCCTCTTTAACACACAATAACGCAGTCGCGCAGACATACGTACAAGCATAGGCACAGGCAAACTCATACCCATAGGAACAGCAACACGAACAGAGTAATGCGTACGCATACAAATCCAGCCAGGATGACCTAGTTAGACCAGTAAACGTCCTTGAAACAAGACACTAGACCTGAGAGCTGAGTAAATTTCTGCGTGCTGCACACACAGATACAAACACGTAACCGTGTAGGCATACACAAGCACATATGATTACACATACAAGCAGACAACCGCGTACGCATACGGAAAGACATAGGAATAGACTTGCAAACACGAATATAACAGACATATGGAGACGTACAAACGAGGCTGAAATGAATAATGAATAAACGGCAGCCATCTAAGAATAGAACGCGAGAGGCTACGATGGGCAGAGTCTGGCAGCCATTGAATAGAAGCCTAGTCTGTACAAACCAGCTGGCTGGCATTGAGTTGAATGCGGGGTGTTGTGTGTGGGTGAAAAAGGTGAGTTCTTTAGTAAGTTAGACAATTTAGATAATATTCTGAAAAAATTTTCAAAAAATTCATCAGGTCAAAATGATTATTTCAACCTAAAACGTGCAGAAAACGTAAATTTGCGACATATAAAATTTTTCACCCCAATCACCCCGTCAAACACCCACAAATATTTTGTCAAAAATTCATCAGGTAAAAACCATTATTTTGGCTCAAAACGTGTAGAAAACGCAAATTTGCGACATGTAAAATTTTTCACCCCAATCACCCCAAGTCAAACACCCCCAAATATTTTGTCACATATTTATCAGGTCAAAATGATTATTTCAACCCAAAACGTGCAGAAAACACAAATCTGCGACATGTAAAATTTTTCACCCCAATCACCCCAAAAATTGTCAAACACCCAAGAAAAATTTCACCAAAACTTCATAGGGCCAAAATGATTATTTCGGCTCAAAACGTCCAGAAAACATAAATCTGCGCCATGTAAATTTTTCACCCAAAGTCACTACTGTGTGCGGACTTAGAGAATTCTGAAACGCTTTTCATAGCGTTTGCGGACTTAGAGAATTCGCTTTTCATAGCGTTTCGGAAATAATTCCGATTGTTCAGCGCTAGTTACAGGACAACGTAAACTCTTATTTTTGCACTTAAGCGTTGAACCTAAACGCACAGACGCACGCAGATTGACAGACACACAAATAGACGGACAACACATGCGAAGGAAGTCACCTATTAATAGGCGAAAAACCCAGCATGTCTAAGAATAGGTATATCGAAAGCGCAGTCTCTCGGGATAAGACTGTTTTTAAAAACTAGTTTTTAATAATACCCGTGGACATGTGTTGGGATGTAGGCAATTAATTAGGCACAACCGATCGTAAAATTATAATACATTTGATAGAAGAATATTATGAAGCCTACAGCGCTATGTTTTATATCCGACATCTGTCTTGTAAACAAGCAGAGTATATATGTTAAGTTTAGGATACCACACAGCGGTTAGATTTGCGACGTGAACAATTTCAAACGAATCTTACTGTATACGGTGCCGTTTGCTAAAAAAGATGGTTTAAAATAAATCACATTAAGTTCAGTAAGATTTTAAGAAAAAAATTTGTAAAATATTTATCAGGTCAAAAGCATTATTTTGCCCGATAAAGTGTAGAAAACGCAAATTGGCGTTGTGTGAAATTTTTTTATTAGCCAGAGGGAAAATGTAAAAAACTTTCAGTGACGATTGCCTAGTATCGAGTTTTTTGGTTAGTACTTTTAAATATCGAACAGCCTTATGTCTGAGGTGTGCACACAGTATTGTATATGCAAGAATATGGCGCGGATGGTTCGTGAATTTAATTTAAATAAATGAATATGTTGTGGTATACATAAATCATAATGTTGGGGCAAAACTTTTGCAAATGGCTTATGATAGGCAAAACAACTCTCTGCTGTCACAGATGCATTGGGGAGTACTGTTTCAAGCATTTAGCACGACTGCGAAACGGTTGTGGGACAAGACCATGCGCCAAATGTGGAAGGGGTATCAAAAACCACTTAGGTGAGTGCATGAAGTGTGGCTATTATGCTATTCAATCAAGAATACGACGTGGTGGGTTAGTACGTGAGTTTAATACGGAATGGAAGCGACTATCAAATATATCAGTAGAATAAAAAAAATTATCATTTGAACAAACGACATAGTTATTGTATTGTGTTAATACAGATGAGCAAGCGACAATCGAACATCAGTAAACAAGAATTATCATTTGAACAAACGACATAATTATTATATTAAAGAAAAGTTTGCCATAGTAGTATAAAATAATTTATAACTATGGCATTGTCTACGAATGGAAAAATTGAACAATTGCTGAGTGAGTTTACTGGCCCCCCAGCTCTTCGGGCTGTTCTACAAAATATTTTGGACGAACCCATACCACATGCAGTCAAAAGGCGCTTACTACAGCCACTGCTTCCAAGGCCAGTTCCTCCAAAGCGTAGGAATAGAGGGGCGAAACGTAAAGCCCTTCTGGCAGAATTCGACCCGTTCCTCATTAAGAAGGATGGAGGTGGACCACCAACCTTTCTAGTACACAAAGAGCTCGCCAATCAGCTTCTGAGAGACTTCCGCGCAGAAGTACCTTTAAACCACAGGCTGGAAGGAGATGCGTTGGCTTTCTTGAGTGCAATGGAGCACAACATTGAGGCGCAACTCAACGAAGAGCTGTTGAAACAAGACGGTCTGAAATACTCGCAAGTGTTGACAGTTGAGTTGGAAAAGCCGGCTCCGACCGTTGACATGGTGTACGACGGAAGCGCGACCCCGGGTACTATAACCAATACGGCCTACTTTCGAAGCAAAGCAGAACCAATTACCAGTGCGGGTAAAATCCAAGGGGCTGTACGGAAGGCCAAGGCCGAAGTACTAAAAAGCCTCGAGGACTATACCAACTTGGGGTCAGGATGGAGGGTGAGGCGGGTCGTGGCGCTAGACCTCAGTGTTGCAAAGTATCAACCATTCCGAGGTAAAAGCTATTTTCCAACACCAAAGTATATCCCATGTCATTCGGTGGTTAATGTAAAGAATGAAGACAACCGCTGCTTCGAGTGGGCAATACTAAGCGCCATGTATCCAGTAGATCATAAGCAACACCCCTATCGTCCCAGTAAGTATCGTGCCCACCTTCACGAGCTAAACTTCGACGGTATAGAATTTCCAGTGAAGGCCACTGATATCGGTAAATTCGAGCGTCAGAACCCTATGGTGTCCGTATCGGTCTTCGGATGGAATGAAGGGCTGTACCCAATTTATGTCTCAAAGCAGACTGATAGAGGCTACAATATCGATCTTCTACTATTGGTTAAAGGTGAGGATTACCACTACGTCTGGATTAAAGACCTTGGTCGAATTCTTCATCAAAATAGCAAAAACAACAACAGGAAACATCCATGTCGTCGCTGCCTACACATATTCTGTAGACAAGACTTGCTGGATGCCCATATCAAAGATTGCCAGGGCATCAGTAAGAAACCTCAGCGGATTGAGATGCCAAAAGAGGATGAAAATATCCTCAAATTCCAGAATCACCACAAACAGATGCAAACCCCATATATCATATACGCAGACTTTGAGGCGTTGAACGTGCCAGTCCTAAATGCGGCCATGAACCCCAGCGAGAGCAACACCAGACAGATAGCTGAGCAGAAACCGTGTAGCTTCTGTTATATAGTGGTTCGATACGATGGCCGCACCAAGAAGCCGGTGCTATATCGTGGAGAGAACGCCGTGCAACAATTCCTACAACGAATACAAGGCGAGCTGGACTCTATCAAACAAAGGCTGGACACCCCAGCTAAGATGGTTATGTCAGCGGCCGATCGCCAATCATTCCGCGAGGCTATCGAATGTCACATCTGCGGAGATGCGCTCGAAGCGGACAGAGTTCGTGACCACTGCCACATTACCGGTAAGTACCGAGGTGCCGCTCACAGCGAGTGCAACTTAAAACTTAGAATATATCCCGATAAGTGTAAGGTACCGGTGGTCTTCCACAATCTGCGAGGTTACGACAGTCATCTCATCATGCAAGCGATCGGAAGTTGTGAGGCCGCACAGGATGAGGAAACTGAAATTAACTGCATCCCAAACAATATGGAGAAATACATGACATTCAACATAGGGCAACTACAGTTCATCGACAGCCTCCAGTTTCTAAACAGCTCATTGGATAAATTATCAGGAAACCTGTCGCTTGAGGATCTGAAAGTCACAACTGCGTATATAAACGAAAATTTCGCTCATAACGAAAGGTTAAAATTAGATCTGTTGAGGCGAAAGGGCGTTTATTGTTACGAATACATCCACGATTACCACCGCTTCGAAGAAGACCGACTTCCACCCAAAGAAGCGTTCTACAGCAGGCTGACCCGTGAGAACATCTCTGATGCGGATTATGAACACGCTCAACGAGTATGGAATGAATTCGATTGTAAAACTCTGGGTGACTATCACGACTTGTATCTCCGTACGGATGTACTCCTACTAGCCGATGTATTCGAGACCTTCAGATCCACATCGATGAAGCACTATAGTCTGGTCCCCGCAAACTACTTCAGCCTACCAGGAATGGCCTGGGACGCTTTGTTGAAAAAGACGAAGATCGAACTCGAACTTTTAACCGATATAGACATGCATTTGTTCGTAGAGAAAGGTCTCCGAGGTGGAATCTCGATGGTATCTAAGCGCTTCGCAAAAGCCAACAACCCACAATGCCCCGACTACGATACCACGAAGCCAGACAACTGGATCATGTATCTCGACGCGAATAATCTTTACGGCTGGGCGATGCAACAGCCACTGCCAGTTGAGGATTTAGCTGGGAAAGTCCAACTCTCGATGAAGTGTTGGAAACTCCAGATGACGCGCCTGAAGGCTTCCTACTTGAAGTCGATCTCGGGTACCCGGAGCACCTCCACGAATCACATAGCGACTATCCCTTAGCACCGGAGACCCTGACAGTCCAAGAGGAGTGGTTGAGTGACTATCAGAATGTGCTTATGAACGAGTTGGGAGGCAAGTTCACAAAGCATGTGAAGTTAGTACCAAGCCTACGACCTAAGGAGCGGTATGTGGTCCATTATAGAAATCTCAAACTCTACCTCTCGTTAGGGCTACGAGTTTCTAAAATTCATCGTGTCATTAAGTTTAGACAGGAGGCATGGATGGCTCCATACATCGAGATGAATACGAAATTGAGAGCGAAGGCAACGTCGGAGTTTGAGAAGGATTTCTTCAAACTGGCTAATAATGCGGTCTTTGGAAAGACCATGGAAAATCTTAGAAAAAGAATCAGAGTTAACCTGGTACCGACCTCAAAAGTTGACAAACTTCGTAAACTAATTGCTGACCCGGCCTACATATCACACAAAATCTTCAACGACCAACTCGCCGCGATTCACAGTTTGAAGAACAAGCTCAAGTTAAACAGACCTGTATATGTCGGCCAGGCTGTCCTAGACCTCAGCAAGCATCTGATGTACGACTTCTGGTACAACGATGTGAAAAACCAATACGGTGAAAAAGCCCAGTTGCTATATACAGACACTGACAGCCTGTTATTTCAGGTGGAAACTCCGAACGCTTACACCGATATGTGGAACAAAAAACACCTATACGACCTCTCAGAGTTTCCAAGAGACAGTCCCTACTACGACGCCGAGAACAAGAAAGTCGTGGGCAAGTTCAAGGATGAATGTAACGGAGTGGCCATCGCGGAATTCGTAGGATTGCGTCCGAAGATGTACTCGATCTTAAAATCGGGTGGTTCAGAGATCAGGAAAGCTAAAGGCGTTCAGAGAGCAGTTGTGAAGAAGGATCTGCACCACGAGCTATACAAGGAGTGCCTGTTCGAACGAGAAGAGATGCGGCACACACAAGTCGTGATTAGAAGCCACGACCACCAGATCGGAGTGTACGAGCAGAATAAGATCAGCCTCTCTCCATTAGACACAAAAAAGTGGATATCTCCGGACGGGATAACAACGCTGGCATATGGGCACTACAAAATCAACGACGGTTGAGTATTCTATCGGGGGGTAGCTCAGTGCCCATAGGCACCAGAAGCAGCTCCTCACGTACAAAACCGCGGCCAGGCCCATCAACTAGATGGTATAAAGCCGGTTTACCAGCCTGCCGAACAACATCCAAAATAGCGTGGATGGTGAGCGATCAGTTAGGATCGGTGGCACGTTTGCTTCCACCTTCGAGCTCGCCGGGAGCGTACAAATATCGAACAAGAACGTCGTGTCCGAGAATAGGCTCATCCATTCCCCACAAACGAGTTTTCATTTGTGAATGAGAGGGCTTCTGTGTCACTTTAGCAGCTTTCATCGCTTCAACCGGCTTCATGTCGAGCAAGCGCGTCGGCTCATCGTTTAGTGTAGCTACAACTTCTGGCAATCGTCGAACCCATTCCACTGACCGTTCGGATGACCCCCTTGCAGCCAGGAGCAATTCCTGAGCGTACTGGGCACCGAAAAGTCGCTCAGCTAGAGTACGGTTAAAGCGTTCAACGATGCCCTGTTGGCGATGATTTCCGGCCTGTCCGCGTCTTACAAGAACGTCGTGCTTCACCAGCAACGGTGTAAAATCACCCATAAATTCGCGCCCAGGATCGACCTGAAAGAGTCGAGGCCAAGTTAATGGGCCCCTCTTATAGATCCGGCTTAAAGCGGCGGCGACTTCGGTCGCACTTTTGTTGATCAACGGTTCAGCTTCTTTGTATCGTGAGGCAACATCAACAACAGTGAGAGCGTATTTATAAGTCTTTCGACCTACTTTATCGTGAGGTAAAAACAAGAGATCGGCTTGGTGTACCGCGTTTGGTCGATTTTCATCGAACTTTGGACGCGGTATGCGGCGTGGAACGGGAAGATAAATCTGCCACACAGCTTGTTTCTTCAACCAATCACGAGCCTCCGCCTCGGAAACTTTGGCGGCTGAGGCTAGTTTCTTCACCGCAGCCTTACCTCGCCAGTAACCTCTGGGGCTGTAATAGACGGCTGAAAGGTGCTTAGACATTTCAGTAAAACTATATATTACAAACAGGTAAACACATACACAAATGAATTTCATTTGCGTTTTCGCTGGCTCGTTCTGACACCCATCCCCAGCCTCGACTTCGCTGACATAATGGCCGATACCAGCCGCGCATCCTTCTTCTCATAATCCGGAGTTTCATCGGTGAGTGCGATCTTCGACGCGGCTGCAGCGAGGATGTCATCTGCGTGGTTACGCCCCGGAGTATCTTTATGAACTGCGTAAGCCACATCGTGGTGGAGGCACGCACGGTCGAGCTGATTAACACCGTGATATCGCTGTGACAGCCGTTTATCGAGTTTTGTGAATGGTCCACAATAAGAGTACTTTCCTGTATTCTGAAAAGAACCTCCCGGATTATCTTCCGAAGACATACCGGATGGAAGGCTCAAATGCATTTCTGGCAGAGGCAGAACATTAAGAGCCCTATTCAGTAGAGAACCTCCAGTCTTTCGCACTTTAGAAGGCAAAATTTGGCTCTTCTTTGCACCGCAGACGGCACAGGTTCCCTTCTTGGCTGGCCGACCGTTTCGTAACTCGACGATTGTTTCATTTGAAGTCTCAGTATGTTTCTTACATCGTAGGCAATACATTGTTTTCGTTGAATACAATCATAACTCGTTGTCTCTATATGGAAATAACAAATTTCGATCTCGAAGCCGACGATGGGAAAAAACACCACCATTGGTTGTTGCCATCCAGCATACGGTGTATAATCTGTGGGCCTAGCGGATGTGGGAAAACAAACCTACTGCTCAACCTCCTTCTGAAAAAGGGGTACCTGCGTTTTGATCGGCTATACCTCTACTCAAAGTCTCTGGGACAGGAAAAATATCAGTTTCTTCGGGACTGGATAACAGAACTCGAAAAAGTTGCCGGGAAGGAAGTGGCTTCCTTTCACTCTTGCTCAGATGAAATAGTTCCAGTTGAATCATTAAATAAGAATGCCAGAAGCCTTCTAGTTTTCGATGACGTCATGCTTGAAAAACAGTCGCCCATCGAAAGGTATTTCACTATGGGTCGACACGGTGGCGCGGACTGCTTCTACTTAACGCAGAATTATTTTCGAATTCCGAAGCAAGCGATCCGTGACAATGCTAATCTTATCGTCCTCTTCAACCAAGACAGTAAAAATTTACGAGCCATTCACGATACGTTCGTGGGGGGTGACATGTCTTTCGATGAGTTCCGTACGTTCTTCAGCGAGTGTGCTGCCCAGCCATATGGATTTGCAGTCATAGATTTAACGTCTAAAGTGTACGACGGAAAATATCGTTGCGGCTTCGATCGCTTCTATAAGCCCAAGGCAAGTATTTAAAGACATGATATAGGCAACATATAGTCGACATACAAACGCGATGTGGACAAAAGTTATCGTTACTGATTGATTGAATGTGTATAAAAAAATACCTTGGCGTGACAGTTGTGACGATATTATCAGTCACATTGTAAAACTTGTCACACTTAAGAACTTACAAGATATAGTCGACATACAACCACGATGTGGACAAAGGTTTCTTCTAAACAGGAGCGAGACGCGTTAACTCAGGATTATTTAGCTCGGAGAAATCGATTGAGACAGCGTTTCGTGGATGAGAAGCTCGGTGAAGCCAACCTTCAGTACGATGCGGCAAAGCTTTTCAAACCAATAGCCACAGCCACGGCTGAATCCCAGGCGGCTACTTCTAAGGAGCTGCAGAAAGTTACCAGTGCTTTACAGGATTTGCCGGCGCAGATTTCAGAGTCTGCTAATTTTAACCCGATAGCGGCGTTGTTCGGAGATTCATCAGGGTCACCCGTTTCTGCAGCTATTCCAGCGATTGCGGCACACCCCGCCGCTGGAACATCTGCTCCAGCGGAAGCATTGCTCGTCCACCCAAACAGACATCTCAACGTCGATGCAATCAGGCGACACGGTTTTACCCCTCCGAGCGAGCTCGACCTGAACGACACGGCAGCTGTGAAACAGATAATCGAAGGCGTAAATTATTATAATCGCCACACCCTGGGCAAAGAGAAAAGGAAGGCCAATAAGAACGGAGACGAAGAAAAGGCACATGCGCTGGCCGTAGATATCGGCGTCCTACAGGACTACAGAGATCGAATTCGTTTGCTATTGAAAGGCCACGCCCTCACTAAAAAAGGAAAGGGTTTCACTGTCCCAGCCGTTCCTCTGAAATTACAAGGTAACGCCTTGGGTGAGCTCTCCGTTGACCCCGTCGCGCTGTCTGCTGGTAGACTGAGAGTGTTTAAAGGTGGGAACCTCGTGCTCGAAGCTCCTGCCGATGAGTCGTTGTTCAGCCTGTTAACGAAACGATTCGTTAAGACTAAGCAATACTCTCCTCAGGCAATCGAGACTTTTAAAAAGCTCGTACAGATGTCTGGTCTGCCTATTCATGGCCGGAAAAGTAAAAAGTTCCAGCTGATTCGAGGTGGCGCGGTGCAATTTTATAACGATCCAAACGCCCTGGTAGAGAGGTTGCAGCTTTTGGTGGCCTCTAGGGCCGCGGGAAACACTGGTCTCGGCAACGAAATCTCCGCCATTCTTGATGAGTTACTGCGTTCCGGTGCGATCTCCAAAGAGCTGGCACTCGAATTGAATAGAAACATGCTCATAAAATAAAATACACAAGATGGAACGCTCGGAGAAACTACTCGAAGAAATTCGAGAACTTTTGCAGCCTAAGGAAAATTTTAGTATAGTTGTTTCCTCAGATACTACAGGGTGGACCACGGCTTTCTCACCACCGCTGTACCTGGATCCAAAAAGACGCTTTGAGCTTGCTTTGGTCAATCTTGAAACTTATAATTCTATTCCGAACATTGACAGCTCAAATAACAAGTTCGTCTACAGCTCCACCAATGGACAGGCATGGAAGACGATCATTTTGCCCGACGGAAGCTACGAGATCGCACAGATTAATGATGAAATCAGCCGGCAGTTAGAAAAGCAAAATCCGCCGCCGCCAGGTGTTGTTCAACTCGGCTTTAATTCTCCTATTACTATAGGAGCCAACGCATCTACCCTACGCGCCTTCGTAAAGATAACGAATGCCCAATATATAGTAAATATGGCGCAATCTACTATCAGGCAAATGCTCGGTTTTAACCCTCAGAGGCTTGGTATTGGTTATAAAGAGGGAGAAAATCCAGTCGATATTCTCCGCGTGGACACAATCCTGGTAAATTGTGACATTATCTCTGGATCGTATCGAAATGGTAGCCAGCTGCCAGTAATCTACAGTTTTTTCCCGGATGTATCGCCCGGCTACAAGGTAATCGAGTCTCCGAAAAATCTGGTGTACCTACCAGTTGCACCTGCTGGCAACGTACAGGGCATTCGTGTGTGGCTGACAGACCAGAATGGTGAACAATTAAACCTCCGCGGTGAGACAGTAACTATAAGGTTTCACATCCGCAGTGCGTAGATTTTCACACTTAAATATTCTCATGTTTGTTCTTGGAATTAAAAAGCGGCGTCGTGTCGTGGGTGGTGGACTTTTCGACTGGATACCCAAAATCGCGGGTTTCCTTGGCCGTGCAGGCTCCTTCATTTCGGCGAATAGAGGCACAATCACAAACGTTGCCAAGGCGGTTGGTAATGTCGCGAAAGCCGGCGCCACAACAGCATCTGCCGTCAGGCAAATTGTTGATGCCGTGAAAGCGAGACGCGCTGCGGCGGTGGAAACGCAAATGAAAAACTCATCTGCCGCGCCTGTTGTTCCCGCACCTTTGGAGAAGGCGCTCAGCGACAAGAGCATCGAATACTTAAAACAACTGGCTGTGAGTCCGCCACCCGTTGTTCCGACAATGGCCGACATAAACAGCCGCATTGCTGGATCCGGTTTCAAAACTATAAAGCCGAGTCGTTGTGGTAGGGGTCTGTTTCTTGCAAAATGAAAAAAAAATTTCCGACTAATTCACAAAACGGAAAAAAATGTTTAACCCACCACATATGAAATTCATTTGCAACATGATTAATAATTGAAGCTTGAACTTTTTTAGCTATAATAATGGCGGCATTTGACGTGCCGAGTGAAATGTTGGACATCGCTTCGGCGGTACCCGATGATAATAGCATCGAATCGTTTGAATACCGCGAGTATGAATCACAAAACCCTGCGGCTATTAACAACGGTCAGGCCATACAGATAGACATCCAGAACCAAGACATTTTCACACAGCCTTCCAAGAGCTACCTTCTTGTGGAGGGCAGGATTACATCAACTGGCGCGGCTTACATCGCAGACTCGTTGGTGTCATTCATCAACAATGCTATCCCGTACATGTTTTCTCAAATTCGATACCTGGCTAACAATACCGAGATAGAGAATGTCATGTCACCTGGGCAAGCCACGACGATGAAAGGCATGCTGGTATATGGCGATGATTTTTCCAAAGGCGAAGGTTTAAACATGTGTTGGCAGAAGGACACGAGTGCGGCGGCGGCGGCTGCGAATATCGGCTTCGAGGCCCGTCGACTGATGATCATTGGAAAACCCGTCCCTATTGGAACGTTTTCATTCATCGTTCCCTTAAGACATCTATTCGGTTTTTGCGATGATTATCACAAGGTCGTATACGGGATCAAACACTCTTTACTGCTGAGCCGGCAGGGGGATGCAGACGCGATCTTCAAGGAAGCCGCAGCGGCCAATGGCCAGATCATGCTGACTAAACTCTCCTGGTTCATGCCGCATATAATACCCGCTTTGGAGTATAAAAGCATGCTTATGAAGCAGATTGAAGCCAAGGTTAAGGTACCTGTGGCATTCCGCGCCATGCAATGCGACAACATTGCGGTGCCACGAGCGACGACTTTTTCCTGGCGTTTGAGCGTTAAGTCGGGCACGGAAAAGCCACGCTGGATTCTTGTTGCTTTTCAGACTGGAAAGAATGCACATCAAGGCCAGAATCCGGCACTGTTTGACCATGCACAGGTTCGCAACATATTCGCTTTGCTCAACACCGATCGTTACCCGGTGGTTGACATGAATCTCGACTTCACCAAGAGGACAACTTCTCGCGCTTACAAGGCCCTACGTGACTTCAAGGAAGAATATTGCGGTATAGACGCGCGTGAATCGTCATGCCAACTGACACCAATGGAATTTGTAGATTTGTTTCCGATCTTCGTCCTGGACGTGCGCAGGCAATCCGAACGACTTAAAACCTCTGTACAGGACATACAAATCAAGGTGGACTTTAACGAAGGGGTACCAAATAATACGACGGCATATGCCGTCCTGATCAGCGACCGACTCCTGAATTTTGAATCGGATGGCAGCAAATTCAACGTCGTCTACTAGAAATCGGTTTTTCACATTTAGATACAAGGCCCTCTTTTAGATATATTTTTTCCAAAAATGAAAACTGAATACGTTGCGTTCGGCCTTTCACTGACCGAAGGGCAAAAGCAAACATTGGCTAAAGCTGCGCGCGCCGGCACTGGTGCCACGATCCGACTCGCTCATGGTCAGCTTCGTGGAGACGATAAGCTCGCGCTGACAAAAGTTCAAGCCGCCCGAATCGTGAAAAAGATTTCGGAAGGCGTTGGCATGGAGCTGAGATTCACCAAAACGCAATTGAAAAAGATGACAAAATCGGGCGGATTTCTTCCACTACTGGCTCTCCTCCCACTGATTTTTGGTGGGTTAACCGCGGTGGGTGCCGCGGCTGGAGGGGCCGCCGAAGTGGCAAAGGCCGTGCACAACAAACAGGCCAGCGATGCAGAGGCTCTGCGCAAGAAACAGGCCAGCGATGCGGCCCAAGCCGAGAAAAAACGGATCGACGACGCGGCTTTAGCAGAGGCCGCGCGTCACAATCGCGAACTCGAAGCTCAGGTCCGCGGGACCGGTTTATATCTCGGGCGCCAGACTTATGGTGGTTGCTGTTCAATGTGTAAAGGATCCGGCCTGTACATCGGACAAAAAAACTAAAACCGCTGAGCAACTTCGATATAGAGAAAGTTGCCGGAGCGCTGCCGCATTTCCGCGGTGTTTTCATGCGAGATGGTCTGCCCGCCGTGGCTCGTGAGAAGGAGTGTGGAGTTGTTAATCTGGATTCCGGTTCTGGTGATGGTACTCACTGGGTCGCCTATTGGATAGATGGACCAAAAGCCGTCTATTTTGACAGTTATGGGCTGGATCCGCCTCTCGAAATTTCTAGATATTTAAAAAATCCTATAAGAACACAAACATTTCAGCTACAGGGGCCAGATGATGTGGTATGTGGTCATCTCTGCCTAGCCGTGCTAATAGAGCTCGCTGCTGGAAAGAATTTTGAAGATATCGTGCTTGACTTATGTTAGACTTCCGTCACCTTTTTGTATATAAAAAATGCCGGTTGATAAATTTGGAAGAGACGGTGGAGGTGGGGTGGGAGGGGGGCAGATAAGCGCCGCTGGGCTCGTCCACAAAGCGGGTGATACCATGATGGGAATTCTGTCGGCTGGAGGTTTTCGACTGACAAACGTGGGAACGCCCACGATGGAAACAGACGCCGCGACAAAGGCTTATGCAGACATCATAGATCAGGACAACTTACAAATCACCGGTGGAACGATGTCTGGTGTTCTAAAAATGGGTGGCCACAAAGTTACTGGGCTGCCCACAGACGCTGGTGCGTCTGAAAGCGACGCTGCGAGCTGGGCACAAGTGGTACGATACGCGGACCAGAAGGCGACCGCAGCCGAAAATCATGCAGACCAAAAGCTTATCGATGCCAGGCAGTACACGGACGAGAACAATGCGGGGCTGAGAGATTCCGTTAGGCGGTATGCAGATGACAAGGACCTTATTGTTAAAAGTTATGTTAACGAGCAAGATGTTATCGTCAGGAATGCGTGCGTGCTCAAATCCGGCGGTGTAATGACTGGAAGTTTAGTTATGGGTGGTCACCGAGTTACTGGGCTCCCAACAGAAATTTCAGGATCCGATAGCGACGCAGCGAGTTGGAAACAAGTGTCAACAGCGGTCGCTGGCGCTCTAGTAAAACTCGATAGAGTACCCACGGAGTCGTTGCATGTGGTGAATAAGCGGTATGTAGATTCCCGCGACGCTTCTTACAGACAGTACGTGGATGAGAAGGTCACCACCGCTAGAAGATATGTGGACGAGAAGCATGCTATCGTAAGAGGCGGGCATGTGCTCAAAAGCGGCGATTCTATGACTGGTGATTTGACCATGGGTGGCAAAAGAGTGACTGGGCTCCCAACAGAAATTCCAGGATCCGATAGCGACGCCGCGAGTTTGAAACAGGTGACGCAGCTGATCAGCAACGCCACTAAGAATAATGATACGGCGCCGGCTGGACCAAAGTACTTGACTAACAAACGGTATGTGGACGCGAAAAACGCTGAGATTGGAGCTTCAGTTAGACTCTATGCGGACCAGAAAGCTGAAGCTGCTAAGACGTACGCCAACGAGCAAGATGTTATCGTTAGGAGCGCATGCGTGCTTAAAGCTGGTGATGCAATGACTGGTGATTTAATCATGGGCGGTAAAAGAGTTACTGGGCTCCCTACGGGCGCAGCAACGTCCGAAAGCGACGCGACGAGTATGGCACAAGTATCGAAGCTGATCGCCGACAACATGACAAAGAGTGATAGAGTACCAACAGAACCGTTGCATGTGACAAATAAACGATACGTTGACGTGAAAAACGCTGAGATTGGAGCTTCCGTTAGACTCTATGCGGACCAGAAAGCTGAAGCTGCTAAGAGGTACGCCAACGAGCAAGATGTTATCGTCAGGAACGCGTGCGTGCTCAAATCCGGCAGTACCATGACCGGTGATCTGGCTATGGGTGGTAAAAGAGTGACTGGGCTACCAACAGAAATTCCAGGATCTGATAGTGACGCCGCGAGTTTAAAACAAGTGGCGCAGCTGATCACTGATGCCACTATGAATAATGATACGGCGCCTGCGGGACCAAAGTACTTGACTAACAAGCAGTATGTGGACAGTGAGATAGCTAATGAAAGGCGATACGTGACGGGCATCAAGATTCTCAACTACAGCGGCCATATTCCGCCCCTTTCCAGAAACGTTTCCGAAACGGGTTTTATTGCCTCAGCCAACGAATCTTTACCCACTAACCCGCCCCATATGGCATTCAACTCGGGTGTGAGAGGTGAGTGGAAGACGGCGTCCACATCGAGAACCCAGATTGGGGATCGGGTTACAGGGACTTTTTTAATGATTGAATGCCCGACGCCTGTGCGAATATGGAAGGTTAGTCTGGCCGGGGGATCTAGTCCTACTGCTCCGCGTATCACGTCCTGGAAGTTTTATGGGGTTCCAACCACCGATTCACAGAGAGTCCCTGCTCTCATTTCCTCCACTGTCGCTTTGACTAATTCTGCACAAGAGTTCACCTTCACTAGTGACACAGTACACAAAAAATTCATGCTGGTGGTCTTGGCCACCAGCCCAACACAAGGTACTTTTGGAATATCCCACTTCCAGATCTATACATATTTTAGACACGGGGGACAGTCAGTAGTATAGAAAAGTATGACTGACACGCACTACAAGATTCGGGGGTATCTCCGTCAACACGGAGAAATAGACATGTGCAAATACAGCATAGACAGTCTAGGTGATGTGGGCCACTGGGGGTACGACATCCCGAAGCCCACCGCAGAGCTATTGACCGCGGTGCCTCAACAGCACATCGACTTCGTGTCTGACGATTACCACAACCGCGATATCTATACGGCGGCCGGAACGGTAACCACGACTGCGTGGCAAACTCTTCCATTGACCGCTGCGCGTTTTCCGTGTATAACTTTGCAAACCACCAATCAGGGGGTTTCGTTAGAGGGCGGGTTCTGGAAGCTTACAGTCTTTGGTGTTTGCGGTGGTGATGCAACAGTTCGCGTTATAGCACCGGCAGCTGCTGGGGGTAGCATCGATCGTACAGTTGACATTCAAAGTGGACAATTTGATGCATCTAGGGCAATATTCGTTCCAGGACAAACGAGTTTCCGAATTGAAGGCAAAAAGAGAGGCGTTGAAAGTACTTCATCAATCGACTTAAACGTAACTTTACTAATAGAGCAACTATAAAAAACAATGGCTTTGTATCCAACGCTTACGGAGCCGACAATTTCGTCAGACACGAAGTCGCAGACGTTTCGTCTGCAGAAGATCGGTGAAGTAGAAGCATTCCTGAGATCTGAGGCGATAAGTCGAGGACAACTGTGCAAAAAGTATAAGAGGGTTGTAGATGTGGCTAATGGGGCCTCGGCCGGCCTTGCTATAGTTAGTCTTGGAACTGGGGTGGGTGGGGCAGCTATGCTAGCCACTGGTATTGGTTTTATTCCTGGTATTGTTCTAGAGAGTTTGGCCATAGCGACGAGTTTTCTGGATATTATTGGAAATGTTGTAAGTAGAAGTTTTGTTGCTAAAGCTTCAAAACACGACGAAATTTGTATTTTGGCGGAGAGTAAGCTAAACACTGTTCATGACCACATTTCTAAGGCGTTAGAGGACACGGCTATTAGCGATGAAGAATATAAACTTATTCTGGGAGAGGAGGAGAAATATAGAACGATGAAACGTGATATACAAAGCAAGAATGGAAAAAAAGAGTTGCCGAGTCAAAGCAAAGACCAGATGGTGGCAGAACTAATCAAGAAACTAACCAGCGCTGGGTCTTCTCCGCGAACCACGATATAAAAATTTTCATCGTAGGTGGTTGGAGTAGTGAGTCTGTAATTCCTAGCGCGCCACCACCGTACGATTAGTTGGCTATAATTTTTTCTATTACACTCCAATGGTTTGGGCCGGCCTCGTGGGAGGGTCTCGGCCGTCAGCAAACGGGACTTTACATTTCGGTGTGTTAAGGCAATCCACGATCCTTATTTTTTGGCTTTGGCTCGGCTTGCAAGTTTTTTGGTGGCGCAATTCACACACCAAAAAAATCGACCCGCTATCAGGGTCCGTGGGATCTACGGACTCTCTGGAGACCTAGGTGGTATAGACCGACATCCTCTTAATTCAGTGAGATAACAGGATGGCGGGGACAAAAAATTGTGGGGGTGGCGACCATCCCCTGGCAAATTTAAGCCAATTATCGGGGGGTGGCGCAATCTTCTTCCTTGCCATCTACTGGATGGCCCCTCACATTACTTCACCGACATCTCACAGATGTGGTATGATCGTACATGAAGTTGTGCCTGTAAAATGTTTATGTGAGAGGGTAATCCAGGCTGTAGCGGGACTTTTGACCCTTTTGGATTACCCTTTTGACGCCAGCGCTTGTAATGCTATAGGCGAAACTGTCATAATTTGATTTGTCTGTTGTGTGGTGCTTCAATAAACAATTCAATCAATCAATCAATGTTAAATAATAATTTCATTTCATTTGCATAAGTTTTGTAACGGGGCGGGGAGATGGTTAAATGGTAACACGCTAGCTCGAAGATCAGAAGGACGCGGGTTTGATACCCGCTGGCTTCATAAAGGTTGACTCAGCCTTTTCACTCCCTAGGGGCACTGTAATATGAGCAGTAGGACAGATGGGCGCCTTGCAGGCTGCAATACAGTTAAATTCGACTCCTGTTAAACTTCTTATCATTTGCTACTACTATATCATGTAATCTTACTGCGTAATTGTCAAGTTGTCAGCTTGAATTGAATAAACGAATATTACTATGATTATTACTAAAATGCGGTTTATAAAAGTCCAGATACATACATACATACATACATACATACATACATACATACATACATACATACATACATACATACATACATACATACATACATACATACATAGTTTTACATACATACATGCATACATACATAGTTTTACATACATATATACATACATACATACGCTGCGTACGGACCTTGGGCAAGTCCTTCACTCGCAATTGCTCGTGGCGCTTCGGCGTGAACATTCCGGCACAGTATACCAATGCTGTAGTTGAGAGCGCCTCTGACTCTGAGTAGTAGTTGACTTCGAGAGGCGCTATAGAAATATCCGGAATAAAATAAAATAAACATACATACATACATGCATACATACGCCTACATACATATGTAGCGTCTGCGTTG
Source organism: Allolobophora icterica (assembly GCA_963556255.1). Lineage (NCBI taxonomy): Eukaryota > Metazoa > Annelida > Clitellata > Crassiclitellata > Lumbricidae > Allolobophora > Allolobophora icterica. The sequence goes on along the minus strand of OY744617.1, from coordinate 7,503,493 downwards.
GTAGCCCGGAATTCGGGATTACCGACCAACGGAAGAATGATGAAGACGACTCGGGTGTTGAAGAGTAGTTTTATTCACGCAGCACGACATCCGACCAGCGACTCCGACCGACAGGGCACGATCCACAGACTGAGCGACTTTACAGTCCTAACATTGCTCTTAAATCCCCTTCCGGTCGGCGTCGCTTGGTCTACATATTTTACACAAGCACGATTACCAGCACCCTACGTAGCTTGACCACAGGTGCCATTCCTCTGTCTAGTCTAGACACTAGTGCATACCTGCTACGCCCACGCATAGCACAGCTCTCTGCCTCTGTCATTCCTCTCTGCCTGTCTGTCTTCCTCTCTCTGTGTCTGTCTACCTGTCTATCTGACTGTCCGTCTCTCTGACTGTCTGTCTGTCTGACTGTCCGTCTCTCCGACTGTCTGTCTGTCTGACTGTCCCCCTTTCCGACTGTCTGTCTGTCTGTCTTTCTGTCTGACTCCCTTTCATTCTGTCTCTCTGTCTCTATCTCTCCAATGCCTGTGTCTGTCCTACACATACATACATACATACATACATACATACATACATACATACATACATACATACATACATACATACATACATACATACATACATACATACATACATACATACATACATACATACATACATACATACATACATACATACATACATACATACATACATACATACATACATACATACATACATACATACATACATACATACATACATACATACATACATACATACATACATACATACATACATACATACATACATACATACATACATACATACATACATACATACATACATACATACATACATACATACATACATACATATTGAACATAACATAACCAGTTGTTGACGGTGGATCTGGTGCTGGAGACGTGCAAGTCGGAGTCGGAGGAGAACTCTCGTGAAGCTGGGGTATCGGGAAAAGGAATTCGCTGGTGAAGGAGACAAATGATAGGAGTCTTCTATGTACACCGTTTAGATGACTGTGTCTCGTTTGTGAGTTGTCTCTCGGGTGTTTTTAATGATTATTTCTTGTGGTTAGAGACTGTGTCATGAACATTGATCGATGTTACTAAGTAAGATCAATGTAAATAATTCACTTAATTGTAAATATTCTTGTGATTACGCGGTTATAATAAAGAATATACTTTCTTACTTGCTTAATTACTTAAATAGAATATAAAATTAGAACACCTAGTTTTTTGGGTAAATTGTACCTAATCGAACTTGCGATAGTGCCAAATCGTGCGTTGGCACTGCCACGTGCTAAGGTTAGGTCAAAGTTGTCTCTGACCTGACCTTAGTAGAAGACTATAAGACCATCATATCGAATTGTCATGCTCTTCAACCGCTGGCAAGATGGCGGTTTGGACAGGAGAAGAAGCTTATGTCGCAGATTGGTACGACATAAGCCTCCACATGTTACATGATGTGAAAGTAGGGGCGGAGGAATAACCAAATTAAATGTTTCAGAGCGATGATATCTGCGACCAGGTACGGATGATTCTGAAATACATAGCTTCCTAAGATAGGGTTGAGTTACGTATCAATGTAAAGATCTTGAACCCAATGCGTCTTCAGATGGGGAACCAATGTAGCCCTGGCCCGCATGTAGATAGATACATAGCTAAACTTTGGAATTCAGCCAGTTAGCCAAGCTGCAACGTTTAAAGCGCATTAGATGATGTGATGGCAATGCACGGAATGTTAAACAGTTGTGGTATGTTAAGGCTAATTCTGTCGCATTTCTATTATTATTATTTTTATTATTTTTAGTATTATTATTATATGTTAAGTATGGTAAAATAAGTAGAAATACGACAGAATTAGCCTTTCTCGCACAAAACATCAACACGCCAGTCCTGAATTCCTTCCCTGGTCTTACTCTTCCTACCTCCTTCCTTGCCTTTATATGGAACTTTCTCCTAAATTAACTCAGGAACGAATTCCGCAAATTCTCAGTTTCTTCGCCAATATCGCCACTGATCTACCGCCATCTGCCTCAGGATTCTCTGCTTATCACCATTCACCACACAGACTTCCACTCTTAAGTAAGGTCTCAACTTTTCAAGAATTCCTGCCCTAATCCATCAGATCCACCGCCTTCCAAGCCTTTTTGTCCTCAACGAAATTCACTTAGCACCCGCTTTGCCTTCTCTCTCTCTCTCTCTCTCTCTCTCTCTCTCTCTCTCTCTCTCTCTCTCTCTCTCTCTCTCTCTCTCTCTCTCTTTCTCTCTCTCTCTGGTCTCTCTGTGTCTCTGTCTCACTCTGTCTGTCTGTCTGTCTCTGTCTGTCTCTGTCTGTCTGTCTGTCTCTCTCTTTCTCTCTCTGATCTATCTGACAACTGGATTCGGTTCTTCCCTGAACAACGCTCTCGGGAAATCCCTCTGATGCGACTTTGTCGTGATTGTGGCTTTGATATGTCTACATCTTACAATAGGGATTATTGTTCGTGTCATGTCTGCCGATTTTTCATTTGTCTGTATATAATTCGGTGTCTTTATATTTTCCTATTTAATACAACTGTTTATATATTCCAAACTGTTGAAGGAGTAGATTGTTTTGCCTAGGCCTATCTTGGCCTAATCTACTGCCTATGACTTCACTGTTTAACCTAATATTTATGTATATGAAGTTCTCACTTTAGTCAACACTTATTCTTAAATTCACACATGAACTCGGTGTTCTTTTTAAATGTATTATAATCTCTTCAACAGTTCAACATCAATTGTTCGTACAACACCCAACTCTTAAAATACTACACAGCAACTTGTAATAATAAACTACTAACTAAAAGATGCTAACGTCAGCGTCCTTCTTCTAGGTCAGCTATTTTAACTCTGCCGTGTATTACTGCCTTATACATCACGCGATACTCACACCTGTACCATTGTATATCTAGCACCCACACTTGTAGGCCCTAATTGTAACCGAAAACTTATATAGCGCCAATCAGCTCAGCGGCGCTTTCAACCCGCATCAATGCCAGCGCCGGCGAAAAGGAAAGTTTTCTGGCGTCTATGGAACTGGGGGAGGAGTAAGGGGAAAAGAAACTCTTGGCGGAGAAACAAAGGGAGACAGTTACAAGCAGAGGGGCCAACATAAGCGAAACTGCCGGATTGCGCCGTGGAAGAGCGCATACGAGGGACAACCGCGAGCTGAAGGTCGTAAGGAAGCCCTCGCAGACAAGGAAGAAACTGGGTTGCAAAAATTCACCTGGTGTTTACTCCCGCAAAAACATGCCCATTATATATATATATATATATATATATATATATATATATATATATATATATATATATATATATATATATATACGCACGCATATGAATTAATTCGACAAGTGACCTTATATACAGCACAAGCTTAAAGTAGGTTCACAAGTTTCCAGTCTTGTTGTCCTCGAGACCAAGGTCTTGGTCTCGAGTGCACTCGAGTTCGTTTTTAAAAGTCTTGGTCTTGGTCTTGGTCTTGAGGTTCAAGGTCTTGGTCTTGGTCTTGGTCTTGAGGTTCAAGGTCTTGGTCTTGGTCTTGGTCTTGAGGTTCAAAGTCTTGGTCTTGGTCTCGCAAGACCAAGACCAAGACCGGCTGTCAATATGAACAGTCATTTAACAGAACTCAAGAATTCTGTATCAAGCTTGCTTGCATCATACGACCAATATCTATGGATGGATACAAGTCTTGTTGGTCAGAAAAACCGATTGGCAGCAGCAACAGTAAGTTATTCTGTATCAGACGGCATGATAAACCATGGGAAAATTTCAAAAGGACTCACTCTCTGTACATCCAGTGCTTGAAAAGCTTCTGTGTGTGTGTGTGTGTGTGTGTGTGTGTGTGTGTGTGTAGGTGTGTGTGTGTGTGTGTGTGTGTAGGTGTGTGTGTGTGTGTGTGTGTGTGTGTGTGTGTGTGTGTGTGTGTGTGTGTGTGTGTGTGTGTGTGTGTGTGTGTGTGTGTGTGTGTGTGTGTGTGTGTGTGTGTGTGTGTGTGTGTGTGTGTGTGTGTGTGTGTGTGTGTGTGTGTGTGTGTGTGTGTGTGAGCGACTTCAGCACCTGAAGAACGTATTTTTTCACATGGCGGAATTTTTATGAGGCCCACCAGGCACGTCTTGGTCAGAAAATTCTGAGCGAATTGGTTTTTATAAAATATAAAAGGCATTTGGAATAATAGTTTGCATGAAGGACTTTTGAATACAAATTCGGATTTCTCTGCAGTTTGCATTTAAAGTTAATTTGCTTGAATAAAATAAAAAAAACTCATGTTTTCATTAAAATAGCGAATATTTCGACTTGACAATTTTAGAAATCTTGACCTGATTGCGATTTTTGGGTCTTGGTCTTGGTCTTGGTCTTGAGGTTCAAGGTCTTGGTCTTGGTCTTGGTCTCAAGGTTCAAAGTCTTGGTCTTGGTCTTGGTCTTGAGGTTCAAGGTCTTGGTCTTGGTCTTGGTCTTGAGGTTCAAGGTCTTGGTCTTGGTCTTGGTCTTGAGGTTTAAGGTCTTGACAACAAGACTGCAAGTTTCAACGCATATATAAATAGAATAAATTTCTGTATAGAATTTGCTTTACAAAATAAACGTTAGCGGCGCTGCATTTTAGCCGACCTTGCAGAAGTAACGAGTTCCTTGGATAGTTGACCAAAACATTGGAGAAATTCGACAATGGTGAGAATTGTGCCTCCGAGGATTAGTCCCAAGGCACCAGCAAAGTCGCAAACCAGTGTAAGGATATCGTAGGCTGGAAACGTTTGAATGTCGACGTAGTTCAGCTGAGAGAAGTAGATATCCAGGTAGACGAGTTCCTTGCTCAGTTTCGACATCGTCAGATTTCGTCCCTTGAACTGCGACCTTCGCGACGTGTAGTTGAGAAAATGCTGTGACAGAGGACTTGTCGAGATTGAATACGGATATGTGACTTGGTTGCAGTGGAGAGGACAATCACACTTGCTCGTTGCGCCAGAAGAAATCCACCATCTCGTGAGTTTTGATAAGCAGTAATAATACTGGTTAGGAGAGCATAGCGGTCCTGGAACTAATTGCAAAAATTGCCCATTCGTTAGGCCACAACTAAATATAGTTATGACAGATTCTGGCTGCTAATAAAATGTTATTTATTGTTGGTTTATAATGTAAGTTGCTTCAGTTTAAAACTGGTAAATCTCAGTTGTTTCAACGTTCGGAAGTAGACATTAGGCTAGCACTTTCTTATAGGCCTATGGCGAAAAGTAAATACAAGGCAATGTTAAGTCTCACCCTTTCAAGATGTTCTTTTTTTAAATATTATGTGCAAATTTTGAGCAGAAAATTTTAATATTGAAAAGTGGCTCAGCAACCATGAATTTCAGCTTTTTAGCTTAAATGATGGAAGTAAAAATGCTTGCCATCAGTTTTACTAAGTCATGCATGAAATCAAGCTGCAATTAAAAGATTTAACTGTTTATTAACAGTTTCCGACCAACACACACCAGCTTTTAAATCAAACTATCCAGTATAGAAGTATACTTTTACGGTGCTTTAAGGAGCGTTAATTTTTTGCATCGGGAAAGTTTTCCCGACTCACTTAGATGACTTGAAGCCCATAATAATAATAATAATAATAATAATAATAATAATAATAATAATAATAATAATAATAATAATAATAATAATAATAATAATAATAATAATAATAATAATAATAATAATAATAATAATAATAATAATAATAATAATAATAATAATAATAATAATAAGAAGAAGAAGAAGAAGAAGAAGAAGAAGAAGAAGAAGAAGAAGAAGAAGAAGAAGAAGAAGAAGAAACAACACTTTTAATTTCTAAGACCTTGGGGGAATGAAGTACCTCAGGGCAAAAAAAAAATAATCTTTATTAATTCACACTGACAAGCAAGCCCGTAGCCAGAGGCAAAATCACGACGAGGCAAATCCCCTCTCATACTCGCCCCTGCCCTCCCCTCCCATCCTATCCGCTTCCCTATCCTTACCCTTCCTTTTCCCGTCCCCTACCCATCCCTGCCTTCCCCGTCCCGCCCGATCGCCACCCTATTTTTTGCCACCCTATTTTTTGCCCTCCCCTTCCAAAATCCGTCCCATCCCCTCCTCAGCCCCTTCCCTTTAAGTGGGGACTGTGCGGGTCCGGGTATCACCTCCGGAAAATTTTTATATTGTAGACGCTCGTAGGTGAGTTTAGAGCATTTTAAAGCCAACAAAAGCAGCATTTTGTAATGCCTAAGTGTGTTTTGGAATGTTCATAGTTGCCTGTGTGCAACTATGATCATACCTGAAGCCGAAGCTTGCTTTTTAAAGTAAACATTACATTTTGTGGATTTTTTGCAGGACTCTAATTGTGTTGTTCAACTTGTTCTAACTTCTAAGGTGTATTAACAGATTTCAGTTTACTACATTACAAACACATTCAAGTTGTGTTACACAAAAGAATATAATGTAACAAAAATAAAAAGTTTATTCTTAATATTCGACAATAAAAAACAGAAACGTGGTCGTTTTATAGGTTGTCGACTCATCATGATCTTGTCCTGTAGCCGACTAAGTCTTCTAATCCTAGTTTATTTGAAGTTATTTCTTAAAATTGATTCGTAATAATTATGATTTAAAAAACAGATAGCCAATCATTAAATGTTCGATTACCGGAACCTACGAAAGAAAGCAAAATGACGATTTTAAATTGTATAGGCTGGTTCCATAGTAACCTAGAATGCGTTCCTATATATAAAGGTCAGCAGAGGTGACTCAGTAATATTATTTAGACCAGACGCTTGGAGAAGAAGTCAGGCAAGGTAATCGTAATCGTAATCTCCAAATTTCTAAAGCGCCACTCGAAGGCCAAGCGCGAGCGCTAAATCAAATCAGAGGAGGTTTTCCAGAGAGTGGCCCAAAAGAGGTTCGAGTCCGGTTCCAGAGGGCCAGATCAAGAGAGGAGGCAGAGCAGCTGTTAAGGCGGGTGTCGTTTAGGGCGAGAATTGGAAAGCGCAGGATCAAAAGAGTCAGGGTAGGAGTACTTGAAAAGGTGATACTTCAGTTTTGAGTGGAAAGGTGATGAGGAGGATGGAGGACGGGTTGCAATGATGATGAAGGAACCGAAAATCTGCGGAATTCAGAGGGGAGATCGTTCCAGAAGCGTGGTGCTGTGTTGGATATCTATCTATCTATCTATCTATCTATCTAAAACATTTATATAGCGCCCCTTCAAGGTATCTATTCAGAGGCACTCCTGACCCAGGCCCAGTCAAAAAGAAATGTCTTAAGGAGACTGTAAAAGGAACCAGAGAAATCCCTAGGAAGGGAGCGAATCTTAAGAGGTAGATTGTTCCAAACGGCAAGACCAACCACTGAGAATGCCCTACGCTGTGCTATGGCGGTACGAGCGTAAGGAACAACGAAGTCTCCCCGGGATGCTGAGCGCAGGGATCTGCGCCCCGCACAAGAAGAAGTAAGAGTAAAGAACTCACAAAGGTAAGCCGGTTCCCGGCCTAAGACACATTGCCAGGCCATTGAGGAGACCCTGTAAAGGATGCGCTGCTGAACTGGGAGCCAGTGAAGGATATCTCTCATGTATTCGGAAATATGATCAAATCTGGAGATACCCCCAACCAAGCGTGCAGCCGTCCGCAAAACCCTCTCTAGACAAGAAAGACGGACCTGAGGGAGTCCAACAAAGAGAGAAGAGCAGTAATCCAAGCGATTTACAACAAATGCGTGAACCAAGGTGGAGGTTGCAGAAAAAGAAAGAGAACGGGAAACGACTCGGAGCTGACGCAGTTGGTAGTAGCAAGCACGCGTCAGCCCATGGATATGCTTAGTAAAAGAAAGTTCCTGATCCAAAATAACACCAAGGTCACGAACAGAAGAGGAAAAAGTGAAGGATGGGAATTCAGTGGCAAGGGAGACCAGGTCAATCTTGGCCAACTGTTGGCGAGTGCCAAACCAAATATATTGCGTCTTCAAGGGGTTGAGACGCAAACGATTTGAAGACATCCAATCATTAAGGGTGCTAGTAGCGCTAGATATGGCTCGGTTGGACAAATTGAGATGCGTAGTGACTGGGGGTCGAGAAAGACAGAGATAGGAGGAGGATCGGGTGGGGCGAGTTGCCTGGATGGTGAAGAGATCACGGAGGTACTTGAGCTGGGAATAGTTGTAGGGAGTTGTAGGTTAGTAATAGGACTTTGAAGTGGATTCGCTCTGGGATTTTAGCCAATGGAGTGATTTGAGGATGGGAGTGATATGATGATGTTCGGGCGTTCTAGTGACAGCGCTGGCTAGTGAGTTTTGGATAAGTTGCAAACGCTTGATTTGGGTGGTTTCAAAGTTGAGTAATCAAGCTTTGAATGAACAGTGGAGGTAGCACTGGTGGAGGCAGTTTGAAGGTCGAGCATGGGCCGGATGCGTCGGAGGTCACGAATGCAGAGGCGCGTTTACAGAAAATGGGGCCCTAGGCGCAAAAATGTTTGGGGGCCAGAAGGAACGTGTAGACTGAGAGTCTGAAACCCTAATTATGTTTACTTGTTTACCCAATCATTTAAATATCCATGAAGTTTAACCTGAAGCCGTTTTGGGAGTATTATTGACCCTGTAATTATGATTACTTAGCCTATAGAAGCTATTTCAAGGAAATGTGACATTATTTGGTTTAATTTTATATTTTATAATTGAAGAAATATTTTCATTCGTTTGGGGGCCCTCCGAGATTTGGGGGCCCTAGGCGCGCGCCTAGTGCGCCTACGTGTAAACGCGCCTGCATGAATGTGCATGAAGCAGGATCGCGAGAGGTTGGAGATGTGGTTAGAGCAGAGGCGTAACTTTAGTCTAGAAAGTGGAGAATACCAAATTTCGCATCGTTTCCCAGTTAAGACTGTTAACTAATTATAATGGCGATGATAATGATAATAATAATAAAAAATAAATATAATAGGCCCTTAATAATGATAATAAGCATAATAATAAATACAATCAACTTACATAATAACCGTTGTACGTCTGTCTGTCCCGTAAACAAACACTATTGTGACGTCACTATACTGCCGCCTTGGCGACGGTTGTCTTGACGGTTGTCTTGACGGCTATAGGCCTATAATATGACGTTATTGTTATCACTGCAATAATAATTGTTTTTTATATATACCGTGATTTTTCACGGGTTTACAGCTAGTAATAATAATAATCATATAATAATAATGATAATAATAATAATAATTTACAATTACTAACAATAGACGTTTTCATTACTGAAGAGACGTGTTTCGATCATAATATTGAAGTGACGTAACAGTAGGCCTTTATTCTCTAAATTTAAACTTAATAACACTTTATAGACTTTTTCATAATTAATTGAAGTGACGTAAAATGGCATTTATTGTCTAAATCTAAAAATGCTAATTATAGACGTGTTTTCTTAATCGAAATGGCGTCGGCCAGCGTAACAATTGCTAGTCTTTTATTCTCTAACTTTAAACTTAATAACAACAGACTTTTCATAATTTAGGTAACTTATTCAAGGCCTATATTCTCTCAATCCGAGATTAAAAATAGGCCTAATAGACGTTTTAATAATTAAAATTACGTACCAATAAACCTCTATTTTCTAAATTTAAAGTTATAATAACAGTAGACTTTTTCATAGCTGAAGTGACGTAACAAAGGCCTTTATTGTATAAATCTAAAAATTACTAAATAATGTGTTTCATAATTGAAGTGACGTATGGGGCCTTTGGTTTTAAAATTGAAATTTATACAATCAACGTGTTTCATAATTAACTGACGTTAAAAGGGCCTTTATTCTTAAAATTTAAATTTACTAACAAAAAAAGGTGTTTCATAATTTAAATGATGTACCAATAGGCCTTTATTCTAGGGGCGCAACTTTGGTCTAGAAAGTGGGGTACCACAGTTCGCACTGTTTTAGCTACGCAACTGTTAAATAATTACAACGTTTATATTACAAGCATAATAATTATTATAGGCTTGATGATGATTATGGTGATGATGATGATAATAATAATAATAATAATAATAATAATAATAATAATAATAATAATAATAATAATAATGTTCCGGTGGCCCTCGAATCGCTGGGCCCCGTCAACCACTCTGGCCGGGAGTTTTTAATGGAGCTGGGGCGCCGCATGACAGCCGCCTCCGGCAACCCCATGGAGACCAAGCACCTTTTTCAACGTTTGTCCATATGCACACAGCAATTTAACGCCGTAGCCTTCAGGGGCACGTTTGCACAACTGCCCTGGGACGAGGACCACTAACTCCTGCACGATGATAGTTTCTAAGAGCCTGAGGGATTCTTTTTACCTCGGGCGATTTTTTAAAAATAATAATAATAATAATAATAATAAATAATAATAATAATAATAATAATGATAATAATAATAATAATAATAATAATAATAATAATAATAATAATAATAATAATAATAATAATAATAATAATAATAATAATAATAACAATAATAATAATAATAATAATTTTTGAACTCCCGAGGGATCATATGTACCTCGGGGAAAAAAATAACGTCATCGCATTTCGTGGCACTTTTACTGATGTTGCGGAGGACGAGGCCTGATTTTTCATACATTCAACAACAGATCCTAGCATAATTTTTTAGACTCCTGAGGGATTATATGTACCTCGGGGGAAAAATAATAATAGTGACACTGAGAGTAATGATGATGGTGATGACACTGATGATAATGCTCGGTAATTGTTTTGAATCTTGAGGGCTTCCTCAGATAAAGAATAATAGACAAAAACAATGGGTATGAAAAGTGGGGGTACGGTACCATCCAGTACAAAAAGTGGGGGTACGGGTATGTAGTGAGTATATTCCTCTAAGCACACAAATACACTTATTAGATGATTATTGACCAGATAGAATAGTTAAGTTAAGGTGTGTTGAATATAATATTTGTTTGAGTGGAAGGGGAATTATATTGATAGTTAATTAATTAAGAAACCAGCACATATAACCAGCACTTTAAGATGTGAAAGACAACATAAGTTTAGTGGGGCAGTTTAGAGGTTTAAAGACGTTACCTACCAGTTGGCGAGACGTGATTGGTCGGTTTGTAATCTACTGGTCAGTTGGACGGTCGTCTGCTGGACATGCGCCGTGAGACGTTTTTTTAACCGAAGAAGGGGAGTGGTAATGCCGGTCTTGTCATGAACGGTCGATGGCGTAAGACGGTATAGTAATTGACTCCTGAATTGAGCGTACTGAGTGCAGAAAACGCAGAAGAAGTTAATTCAGTTTGTTGAGTCGAGTGGTGAGCAACTTGCGAACGTTTGTCGAATTGTGGCGATAGCCAAGCTATGAAGATATAATCGAACGAAGTAGATCGATTAACTGATATCGAACGTAAAGTCGGCGTTGGAAGTAATCGGACGTTTACGAAGTTAGTAGCGAATCTTTACTGCGAACTTCCGAACAAGTTTGGTATAAATTGATTCGGACTGATAAGGCGAACAATCGCTGTTCGAGTTATTGTTATTTTGGGAGAACTTTGAATGACTTTCCTATGAAAACGACAGATCGTCGGCAATCTATGATACAATGGGATTCATCGAGTGAAACATTTACATGCTTCAACTACAAAGCAACGCCAGCAGAGAAAGGAAATCGAAACTCTTATGAAACAATCTCCTCATCGAACTAAGAAGATGCATCCTCATCGCGGGAGGGTAACTCGTAAATCATAACAGTTAATTAGATAATAACTGTGCTGGTTTAGGTAGGGTAAATTAGATCTTATTAATAGAACTTTACTGCTGGGTATTTAAACTCTGCGACTTAACGTTCATACGAACTTTGACATTATTACATATATTTAAATATCAAGAACTGTCTTCCTTACTTGATTTGCTATAGATAGAATGATTCATTAATATATGATGGGGGCTCAGAGCTGTGAATTAACCAAAGTAACGGGGTGTATGATCAACGCCCGTCTCTAAGAAAGAATAACCAAATAAGAGACCGTAGAGTCGTTACAGGGTACCTCTCGTACCCTCTGTAAATTACGCCTATCGGTTAAAGAAGGAGAGGTGTGGATCAAAAGTAATAACAAGATTGCGGAGGTGAAGGTAAGAGATCACGAGTTAGTCGATAGGTGCATGGAAAGGTCATGAGGGATTTTCTTGATTTGATCAGGAAGGTCTAGAATAATTAATTCTGTTTTGGAATGGTTATGAGATTAGGTTAACCACGTTGAGTAATTGTGTGATGGATGTGGAAAAAGAGCTTGCGGAGAGGGATATGTAGAGTTGGGTGTCGTCTGCGTAGAGATGGTGGTCAACGGAGGAGGATTTTATGAGATGGTTTAAATGTGTAGATGTACAGTAACAGGATGAAGAGGAGTGGACCCGGACGTAGCCTTGAGGGACACCACAGGAGAGAGGGAGGGGTTGCGAACAGTGGCTGCAGGATTTAACAGAGAAGGATCGGGAAGACAAGTAAGAGTAGAACCAGAGTAGACAGTGCCAGAGACGCCAAACCAAGAAGATAATCGTTGGAGGAGGATGCTGTGAATGATGGTGTAAAATGCGGCGGAAATATCGAGAAGACAGAGGCAGGAGACTTGCTGATGGCTGACGGCAGAGATCAGTTTATTGCACTGAGAGGCAAGTAAAGTTTCTGTGGAGTGGTGTTTAGTCAAGCCACATTGGTGGGGGTTAAGAAGTGAATCAGAAGAGAGGTCGTCGTTTAGCCGAACAAGGACAATAATTCTTTCAGTTAACTAAGATAGAAAAGGAAGATTGGAGATGGGACGGTAGTTAGATAGGTTTTCCTTGTCAAGATTTGCTTTTTTGAGAAGGGGAGTGACCAGAGGCGTAACATTGGTCTAAAAACTGGGGGGTTACCAATATCTTCTCCACTTTCGCTTTTCGAATGGAGACCATCTCTGGGAAGGCACGATAACAAAATATTGATTGGCATTGTTTAAAAAGTGGAGGGTACGGAACCCTCAGTCCAAAAAGTGGGGGGTACGGGTACCCATCGCAACCCCCACAAATTACGCCTATGGGAGTGACTAGAGAGTGTTTAAGTGCAATTGGGCTGTTGCCGGTAGAGAGTGAGAGATTGATAATTTTGGTGATTAAAGGAGCGAGGACAGAGGCACAGTCTTTTAGAAGAGAGATGGGGGTGGGATCAAGTTCGCACTGCTTGTTGGGAAGAGAGTTTAGGAGGAGTGACACTTCTGCTTCGAAGGCGGGAGAGAGAATTGGGAGCGATAGAAGTAGGGTTGAGAGAATGGGGTGAATCAGCGCTGGAAGAGCCAAGGGGGAGTGAGAGATTGAAATACTCTATTACTCCTTACAAGACACCTTAGTTCTCATATCGAAGTAAGACGAGGCATGCCTCGTCTTGAGAATTACATACCGGCTATGGGCCTGCTGACAAGTACGCAGTAAGACTACATTGAAACATGACAGTACAATCAAGATCTTAGTTAAACACACGGTTTTGCAGCCATGCAAGGCGCCGCCCTAGAGGGGATTACGAGAATCGAACCGCGATCTAATGCTCTCCTGGCCATGAGTGTTACCATTTCTCTATCCCATCCCCAGTGCAACTTGGATCCATGGCGACTCCTCGCTCGGCATGATCACTGGTAACTGTATTCTGCGGACAATTACCTATGCAGCCTTGAAGTTCATTATGAAATTCATTCATTCTGTGTTATTCATACAGTTTCGTGAACCAGGGTCTTCAGTTAGGAATCCAGCCGGCATGCCGAGCATTACAAATAGATTTCTGTTCCACTTTATCACGAAATCAACAACAGTCTTCTGCTGCCCCATTCCCAAGTCCACTTCTGTAGATTTTAATGCGTTGTTTGTGCCTTTTTTATGTTTTGGTGCTTTCAGCACGACCCATTTTGTGGTTAAGTCCACCTCCGGATCATCAAGGAATTCACCACTTTGCTCGAAACTTTACCTGTCAATTCACTCTGTAGTAGGCCTACCTGCTTTTATAAACTGCGTCAGATCAGAGTCATAACGGCGTAGTCTGTCGCATGAAGCTTAGGTCTATTCTTTCATCATGTCTGCAATTCAGTCCCCTTGTGCTTTCCAACATGGAAACGCCACCTTTTCCGCTTCCCTATCATGCTTCCGCGCCCTGTCTTTTGCCCAGCAGCCACGTGCATTTTTTCTTTGAGTTAAGACTCTACTAAATTGAAGAAACTTCATCTTCGAAGACCTGTTACAGTTCAGAATACGTCAGCTTCAGTTGTTGCTGAACTCTGACAACCGAGGAGTGGCAAATCAGCCAAAGTACTTGTATTTGTTTCTGTATTTAAGCGAGAAACACTTCATTGGATTCCTATTGAGGCACGGATCGTTTCAGAATCCTCCTATTTACGCGATCCGCGATGGTTGTCACTGCGACGCCGACATAGTACCTCAAGGAACTTTTTGTTCCAGTTCTGAGTCAGCCTGCGCTCTACTGCCAGCGGAGACTTACAGATTCCTCGCTTCCATAATCGCTTCCATGAAACGACGAGAGCTAACCGTATACCCGCATACATTAAGAAGCTTTCTGTATCAATCGACTCTGGTCGCAGATCACTAGCGTGGATTTGTTCTGCGCATGACATCGGCCACGTCAGACGTTTTGTATGTCATTTCGGCAGAATGTTTCTGTCCAAATGTATGCATGCATTCTGTTACGTGTAGACACGTGTCGTCGTAGGCAGAGACAGATGGTGGAGGCTTATTCTATAGAATTGGCTGGATTCCGTTCGAGTTAGAGGACTGTCAATGTCTATAAATAGGACTGGCATCGTTGTTCGTCAGCTCTTTCTCTGGTGTTCGGTGACACGGTCGTGTTACTTTAATCGAGGTCATTGATAGACAGTTTCTGGTTTACTGAAGATATTTTGTTTGATAAAGCGAGTCGACATTGCGTGTGTTGACATTAGTCTTTTTCTGTTTCCTTTTACGGAAGACCTTGTTACTTTACGTAGTATAGTTTTCTTCTCAAATTTGGAGTCCGTTCTCTTCGTAGAATTTCGTGGCTTTCGTACGTCTTTTGTGTCGATGACGGTTTGAGTGTTCGGTTGCTGTCGAGACTACGATGAAGAATGTTCGTTGCCAGTGTGGTTCTTTGACGTTCTGTTACGAACTTACGAGTGACGTGTTCTACTTTTGTATTTACAGTATATATCGGCTTTTCACTAGATTCAAACCTAGTTTAAAGAACTTCGGGCTTGCCTTTCTTAATTAGCGAGAATCATCACTAGCAACATGCCACACATGGGGCTCGAGCCGGTTGTGTATTGGAATAATGTAGTAGACGGGTTTTCATTTGCTAAAATTGGAAATCTTGTGTTAGTCGAAGGCGAGTTTTCTTATGTATGCTAAATTTTGAAATTCGGGTGTCAGTCGAAGTCTGCTTTTTGTTTCTCGCTAAATGTTGAATTTGGGAGTGATATTGTTGATGGAAAGTTGGTGTAGTAGTGGACTGCGTAATTGACTGTGGAAGTAACGAGTGTATCTGCACGTCATTTAGCTGTGACGTCATTTAGCAAGAAGACAATCAATTTGGTAAATAAACAATTTTTCAGATTAATAATTTATAAAAAATCAAAAAGTGCAAGGTGTCGGTGACAGACCAAATGCATTTTGTTGATGAAAAGGCGAAGGTGAATGCTGCATGTTACGTTTCTCGCCTGCTTCCAGAATTAATTTCAGATTGCAAGCGTCTGCTACCAGCTGGATTAATCTTTCAGCAAGACGGCGCAACCGGCGCATACTGCTCGTCTCACGCAAGATTAGCTCAATGTCAATTGCCCTGGTCTCATTGAGAAGGACCAATGGCCCCCAAACTCTCCAAATTTGAACTCGCTGGATTACGTGTGGGGAACTATGCTGGAGAAATACCACAATCTGCGACCAAAACCAAAAACGATAAGAGAATTGAAGGTCACATTGGAGTTGATATGGGAAGATTTACCTCTGGAACCTATCAACAAGGCCATCAAAAACTTTACAAAGAGACTCAGAACATGTGTGGGTACTGGTGGTGGACACATTGAACACAATTTGTGAAGTAATATCAACTCTGTTTGATACCATTTATTTCAGATATGACAATAAAATCGTTTTGTTACTTTTTGTTGCGTAACATGTTTTTTGGATCATCAAAAAACAGTGGGTGACTCAGTAAAAGTGGTATAACTTTGGTTCTGTTCGAGCTATTTTGTTGAAATTTGGCTGTTATATGTAAATATGAATTACCTTTCAGCCAGTAAAACTTGATTTAAAAATGCATACTATTGGCCGAAATATTAGCAAAAACCTGTAAGGGGTTACTTTTTTGCCCACCCTGTACATAGTTAAATTTAACTAATTTGAAATAAATCCACTATATTTTTAATCATAAGTTAATTTTTTTCAGAATTTATAAAGTCAAAACTCTTCTTTTTTCATGAAAGTCCGTTATTTTTGTGTAATCATATTTAATCACAGGGACCTGAAATATTTCTCTGGTGCTTATAAAATGGCAATTTCTAAAAAGTAGATGATACCAGCATTAAGTAGGAATACAATAGGCCTTTCCAACACATAATATATTAGTCTGGTGTCAAGAAATTAAGACATTTTTCGAAATTATTTTTTTAAATTATTATTTTCAGCTGCAGAAAATATCTGTTCAGCATAAGCTTAAGCTGTATGTTATATGCATTAGATACAAGTTGAACAACATTTTAAGAGTTGTTAGTAAATTCTGATTACTTGCAATTTATTTTTATATCAAATAATTCACAAAAAATACATGTAATTCACTCTGAGCAATGCGTCATTACCATCCGTGACAAGATGCGACTGTCATGAGAAAATAGCAAAAATCTGATGTATACGGATGGCAATGATGAAAAACAACCGCGGATGGTAATGACATAATGATGAAATTTAAAACAGCCGTCAAACATTTTCACGTAAATTACTCCATCAGATAAGTAATTTCAATCAGTTCAACAAAAGCGACAAATAAAATAAGTTATCAATGTTGTAATCTGCCTAAACCAGGAAATACAACACTAGATGATAATGAAACAGAAATTTACTTTTCTTCTAATTTGGAACACACAAACTTAAATTTAAAATAAAATATTATGAATTTCAACAGGAATCTGTGTGATTCCATTAATAGTTGACAGTATCTTGCTCCTGGTGTTTTTCTTTTAGTAAGTAAGCACGTTCTCTAAGATATAGGCTTCCCAAAATTTGAGATGGCTATGATGCTTATTTCTATGGACAAGTATAAATAGGTCCAAAAAGAAAGAAATATTACGAAAATGAGTCTAAATGTTTAATTATTGCATATGCTAGCTACTAATTAATCAAAATAATATACCTTTGTAACAGGTTGTAATGGAATGAATTTGCGTAAAAGCTGAATTTAATGCATTGTACACCGTCTCGGACAGAAGATGGTAATGATATTTTGTATACATTTAGTAATTTTTTCAAAATTTTCTAAATCTAGTAGCTGAAACAATGATGGGAAATGTTAATCTGCTCATTCTTTGAAGGATAAGCAAAAAACATTTGAAGAGATTATCGAAAAAACTCAAAACCATAAATTCCGCACTTTTCGGATAATTAACCCACATACGTACATGCGCATCCACTATGTCACGAGGGCACGCGCTGAGGGTTGAAGGCATAAATATTAGATTTGATATCTGATTGTTTAATGAATTGTTAATACAATTTGTTCATAAGCCGTGAAATCGACAATACGAGTCGTAACAACTGAGGAATTCGTCCGGAACGTTCATCAACAGTACGTACATGTTTACTTATGTGCACATATTCTGCGGAGTCTCTTTCCGCCAATAGTTCACTGTTCTTACGATCTGCGCCCAAGATTGCCCCCTTTCACCCTATACCGACTAAAGATGACCGAAATTACATCCCTAGAGTTCTGTATAAACGACAGTAAAAGATATACAATAACTCGCCACCGGCCTTAACCTCTTCTCGTGCTACATGTATCTTGTTTATCAATGTGTTATTTGTAACTCTCTGCGATTTGTCAGACTGTTCCAATAAACGACACATAAATACATGTACACGAATAGACCTCGTTAAAGTTGTGAAGTCTGTCACTTTAATATAATACATACTTACACCATACATACACACTACATACCTACTTACACACATGCATGCACATACATGTATGCGCATACATACATACATGAAATAAAATAAGTGGAAGCTTTGTAGGCTAGTTTATATCTTAGCACAATAACTATACCTTCGAGTTCAGATGTGCGACATTTACACTCCGCCATCCAAACCTTCGAAGCGCATTCCAACAAGCATCTCGACATCGTGTAGTTGTTGCTCTGAGGGCAATCACTATATGGCGAAGCCAACATAGAGACCTAGAAATAAACAACCGAATTTTATGTCAATACTTTAAATAGAAATATTAATTTGGCTGACGCGAGTAAACATGTGACATTTGTCTCTGAAAAGGAATTTCCGAAGCTTGCTTTATGGGAAATGATGCGCGGCTTTCTAAGGACCAAATAAATGCAAAATATGCGTTAAAATTATTATTCAAGAGGTGCATAGATACTTCAATAAGAGCTAAAGAAACTATTATGTGACATCAAAAAAACATAATCATGAATTGGATTAATGTAACTATATATTGAATGGGCGTATGGAGTTTTACTTACGTTTCGAAGTGAAAATGAGACGGAAGTTGAAATGCCAGTTCCGACTCTGAAGCCAAGCTGATGCGCCAAAGGCAGGTCGCGTGGATCATGCAAAGCAACCTATAGGAGGGTAGAGGAGCAGCTGTTGAAATTCGGTTTTGATAGAGTATGAGAAAGAATATTAAACCAACTTCTCTGTCGGAACTCCTCCAGCTTACTTCCAAACTCTCTTCCATCTTCTTCAATAGCTGAATCGTTCTGCTCTTTCTTCTCCGGCAAAATTTCTACCCTCCGCCTCTCTCTTCAAGCACTCCTTTCCAAAACGACCATCGAACCATCTGCAGATGCTCCCTCCTCTACTCATGACTCTCCGCCTTCCCCTTCTCGATCATCATTATCTGTCTTCCAACCAGCATCACAGACTGAAGTATTCCATTATTGCTATCTCTCCAAACAGGCAGTTGGAACTCGATCCTATACCTATCTCCTTACTGTGCATCTATATTTGTTCCCATCATAATCAAAATAATCAACCTCTCCTTATCAACTGGCAATTCCACCTCTTTTCAAACACTCATTGGTCACTCCTCAAAAAAAATCATCACTTGATAAAGAAATCCTTTCCACCTACCGACCTGTCTCTAACCCGTCATCCATCTTCAAACTAACTGAACGCATAGTCCTGTCTCGGATCAATGACTACCTAACTTCCAACTCACTCCTCAACCCACACCAGTCTGGTTTTACCAAGCGACACTCAACGGAAACCCTACTCACTTCCCCCTACGATAAACTTGTTTCTGCCATCTCTCTTTTCAATAGGTCGCTTTTCTTTGCCGCCAGTGCTCAAAATGGACCGGAACGCACCGGAACGCCGTTCCGGTTCGTCAAATGAATTAGCGTTTCCGTTCCGGTTCGTCAAATGAATTATTGTGGAAAATACTATGAAATTAACGTGAATGCTCCCATATCTTTGACTAGCGTTCCGTTTCGTAAATTTTTCCATTTCGAGCACTGTTTGCCCCATTGTTTTTTCTGCAGCCTTCGATACCGATGAGCACATCTTACTATAGAGACTGTCAACCTGGTTTGGCTTTACTGACAATGCTCTCCCCTGGATTCAGTCGTATCTCTCTTCCCGCTCTTTCCCCGTTAAAACGTCGGAAACCTCATCCCAATCTAGCCTCTTACAAGTGATGTTCCGCAAGGCTCTGTTCTTGGACCCTTTTTGTTCAATCATTCATTTTTATAATTTACATAGATCCTCTCCAAGAAGCCTACTCAGAGGCGCTCAGCTTGTTCATCATCTACACTACTCCACTCAGCTCACTCATCAAAGCTCTCAGTTGATCATCACTTATGTGCTGACGACACCAAATTATTCATCTCTCTCTCTTCAAATAGCTTGTCCCACTCCATAAATCATCTTTTCCATCTGGTTACCGTAATCTCCTCCTGGATGACATCAAATCTCCTGTGTCTAAAACTGAATTCATACTAATACGCCTGCGTGACCAACTCAAGCAAATTCCAGATCCATCTGTTTCCCTCAACCTTGACTCTGCTTCCATCCACTTTACTGCAAATTCTCCTGTCCGCAAGCTAGGTTTCATTTTTGACCAAAACCTTAACTTCTTCGAGACATCAGCCATCTTTCCCGCTCTTGTTTCGTGCATATTCGTGACCTTCGCAGAATCCATCTATAGCTCGATTTCAAAACTGCATCTACAATCGCTACATCTATAGTTCACGCAAAATCAGACCACTGCAATTCGCTCTTCCTGAAGACAAACATCTCTCAATTAAACCGCCTTCAAGGAATTCAGATCGTTCTGGCCCGTGCTGTCACTAACCCCCCCCAAACCACCACATCACTCCTGTCCTCAAATCACTCCACTGGCATCAAATACCCAAACGAATAGAACGAATAAAGTCGTATCACTCACCTACAACACACTCCAATCCTCCCAGCCTTCCTATCTCCGCCAGCTGTTCACGGTTCAACCACTTCGCTCATCCCGCTCCTCACCCGCCCTTCCGTCACCTCATCACCAAAAATTTGGAACTCGCTCAATAGCCCTAACTGTTCCACCTGTCTGGAAAAAACTATAATCAAATATCTGACCCATTCTACGAAATCACCAAAACCTCACCTCTTGCTATCTCTCCACAAGTCTTTCACTCAAAACAGAAACACTGCTCTTTCACAAATCTTGTCCTGATTCCTCCTCTTACCCTTACCTCCCTCGCCGTTTCAACTCTAAACACCACCCACCTTAATTTAATTTGTAATTGTAATTGAACATTTATATAGCGCCACTCAAATCACCTGAGCCATCTGATTGTCTGCCTGCCTGACTCCTTTGGATCTTGACCTGGAACCGATTCAACCCCGCCTATCGATCATGATTTGACTAAGCGTCAGTGAATAAGCTGTTCCCGTGCCTTCGATTTTTTTGGGCGCTGTAGAAATTTCGAGATTACGATTACGATTACGACACCTGTAGCCATTCTACACCAGAAACACGTTCGCAGAATATATTATGTACTCGTCTAAATCTGAAATTATCTGAACAATATGGGGTCAGGGTGAATATTTCATGTAAAATCCACAAACGTGACAAGCTAACAATGAAAATGCGTAGATTTTGTGAAGGATTGGTCAATATTGTACCCTGAATCCAACAGCCGAAGTCATTGCCAGAAAAGAATCCGACTGGTTGACCCATAGCACCAGACGAAGTCCATAATTGGCTCCAGGATAAGTCGTTACGTAATTCGCTGTAGCTTAAATGTACAAGAAAATTACCTTAAACTATGTGACTGTCTTGCAAACTGCAATACTTTTGCAATTTTTTAACAAGAATTCTCGGGAATAATAATAATAATAATAATAATAATAATTGACCTATGCATGGGACAAAGAGTAAAGATAAGAATTGATAGAGAATACTCAGATCCAGGAAAAATCGGAAGAGGGGTGAAACAAGGATGCCCACTGTCACCAATTCTATTCAACATTTACATTGAAGAAATCATAAGAGAAACTCTAGAGGGAATGGAAGAAGGGATAAAGGTGGGGGAAAGATGGTGAGAGGATTGAGATTCGCAGACGATCATGCAATGCTAGCAAGCAGCCAAAAGGGTCTACAAAAGATGATGGATCGCCTAAATAAGATATCGTTGGACTACGAAATGAAAATAAACATAAAGAAAACGAAGGTGATGAGGATAAGCAAGAGAAATAGAAAAACATCACAAACAATAAGGATCAAATTAAACGGAGAAGAAATAGAACAGGTGGAGAAGTTCTGCTATCTGGGAAGTATGGTTACAGACGATGCAAGATGCCATGAGGAAATAAAAAGAAGAATATCCATGGGAAAAGATGCATTCTACAAAAGAGGAGAGCTGCTTAGAGGCAGCCTAAACAAGAAGTTAAAGAAGAGAATGGTCAAGACACTAGTGTGGAGTGTTGCACTGTACGGCTCGGAGACATGGACAATGAGGAAGGATGACTTCAAAAGGTTGGAAGCTTTCGAGATGTGGATTTGGCGCAGAATGGAGAGGGTCAGCTGGGTGGAGCGCAGGACAAACGAAGAAATCCTAAAGATGGTGGAAGAACAAAGATCCCTGATGGGTACTATACGCGGACGACAGAGGAAATGGATCGGGCACATAGTAAGGAGCGACAACCTACTAAAAGACATCATTGAGGGAAGAATGGAGGGAAAGAAGGCGCGAGGAAGACAGAGAACAATGCTACTGGATTGGATGATGACAGAAGAGGGATACAGTGGACTGAAAAGGGAGGCACAGAATCGAGAAAGATGGCATCATTGGTCATACGAATCTGCCCAAGGGCAGAGAACATAGAGATGAAGAGAAGAGAGAGAAGTAGTCAGGCCGCATTGAGGATAGTGCGGGCCAGTGCTGTGATTTACCTATATAGCCACGAGCGCGGGCCCAATTAGCCTACAAGTACAATAAAATTTTTAATGTACTTCCGAAAATGCGGACCCCTCAAAACTGCGGGCCCGGGTGCTGCAGCACCCTTAGCATCCCCCTTAATGCGGGCCTGTCTGTAGTCATCTCTTTTGAAAGCGGGAACCCCAATGACAACACGGAAAGGTACTGAAATTCTACGCTACTGTTTTGACAAGAAGGTCGCATTTGACTCGCTCTCGCGTTTTCTCCGAAATTGGGTCCTCCCGGCCTAGACTTAAAAAGCAATTACGAATTTAAAGCGCAGATTTAATTATCTAACGGTGGCGTCTCCTGTCAGATCACATTAGCGGACACGGCTAGTATAATTAGACCGGCTAAGCGTTGTTAGTGCAAGTTTTACGTGCAGCATGATTACCTGGGTTGAATGAGAAACAATATCCCACGTCAGTCCTTATCTTAGTAATTCCAGCACTTAAATTGCACGGTCGATTCTGGAACGAACACTGAAAACAATTGCTTCATATTTAAAAAAATTAGGGTTTAGGGCCTACGTAAAAGCAATATTATGATGAAACAGGTAAATTATATTTGAATCCTGAAATGGCATGTAAGGTGGCATCAAACAATATAATTTCGGTTGTTCATCTGTCGCGTGAAATTTGTGTATTGGTTAATGCGAGCGAAACCCGCCCCCCAGCTGACCTCTCTTTTCTCTCTCTCTCTCTCTCTCTCTCTCTCTCTCTCTCTCTCTCTCTCTCTCTCTCTCTCTCTCTCTCTCTCTCTCTCTCTCTCTCTCTCTCTCTGCAGGTAAGGCGGACGAAGCCCGTCCCCCGCCAGCTCCCGCCGGCAGCCGAAACCAGGCCTGCATTCACGTCCAGCTGACCTCTGTCTGTCTGTCTCTCTCTCTTTCTGTCTATCTGTCTGTCTGTGTCTCTCTCTGCAGGTAAGGCGGACGAAGCCCGTCCTCCGCCAGCTCCCGCCGGCAGCCGAAACCAGGCCTGCATTCACGTCCAGCTGACCTCAGTCTGTCTGTCTGTCTGTCTCTCTTTCTGTCTGTCTGTCTGTCTGTCTTCTCTCTCTCTCTCTCTCTCTCTCTCTCTCTCTCTCTCTCTCTCTCTCTCTCTCTCTCTCTCTCTCTCTCTCTCTCTACTACTACTACTACTACTACTACTACTACTACTACTACTACTACTACTACTACTACTACTACTACTACTACTACTACTACTACTACTACTCTCTCTCTCTCTCTCTCTCTCTCTCTCTCTCTCTCTCTCTCTCTCTCTCTCTCGGAAGTGGTTAAGACAGCCCAACGATAAGCATCGTACTTTTACCAAAAATTTTGTCATCAAACAACTGTTGCAATGATAACAATTTAGCTTACGTATTTTTGATTTTTATACTCTCGAGCACATTAGAGTTTCTAAGCTAAATCTACACACCGTGATTTCTCACGGGTTACAGCTAGTTTTGTAGTGAATAGTACTACGTATTAGTTGGGCCACTGCAGCATCTCTTCATTCTAATGAAAAATGAATTCAACTGTTATTTTATTATCTGACGAATTGGTATTTAATAGGTTTCGGGAGAAAGAGCTGTAAACGAATATTTGACCCTCATTCACATATTTGGGAACCAAGCGGAGCCCATTCTTGCTAGATATAGGTCCTAAGTTTTATCAGCTAGATGACTTACAATTTTTATTTCATGTAATTGTCAGTCCTTCGTTAAATAACTCGATGCGTTTTAAGTCAGCAAATGATTTCACATTGGTAAAATTCTAAAATTTTGTATGGGGCCACAGAGAACCCTGAGGTCTAATTGGGCCCACAAATAAAAATCTATTCAAACAACGTCGACAACTGATAACTATGAGCTTGCTGGGGAACCTTCGCTTCCTGTGACACAGCAAGTGGCTTAGCAGAATGACAATGTGCGTGGTGTTCCAGTTATTTAGTCATCCAGACCTGCCTTCTGAAGACACTGCAACTGATCCGTCAGCACGAACTAGTCACGTATGGTCCAAGACACCTCCCGTGGTCCACAAAATATCATCCGTCATCCTCCGATAAATACTAGAGATGGAAAGGCGAGATAACAACTGCAACTGGAGGAATTTAACTTGTTTACTACTCTGGTTGTGCTCAATTATCCACGAGACAATTAGAAAAGCGCTGAAAGTCATCATCAAAAATTAATGTACGAGAGATTATTTAGTTAGGGTCTAGTTACAAAAATGAATATTTTGTACCCAGAGCAGCATGGATTTCTATCGGGCCACTCCAGATTAATGTCACCGCCAGGATAAAATGTCTCAGCCTATTGAATTCTCATTAAGAATTTTCTTTGATTTAACAAAAGCCTTCGATACTGTTGACCATCAAATCATCATCTTGGATAAACTTGAAAATTGTGGTATACGATATATTTCACTTCGTTGGTTTACTAGTTATCTTGATCACAGAAGTAGCTAGTTTTGTGAACGGTGTTTTGTCACAGATGAAGCCTATTAGATGTGGAGTTCCACGAGGATCTAATTCGGGCCCGTTGTTGTTTTTACTTTATATATAAATGACCTATCTAATTCATCTGGTTTACTTGATTTAATTCTATTTGTGAATGATACAAAGTCTTTTTATCTCATAAGTGTTTAAGTACATTATTTGAGCTTGTTTATTAGAACTGGTACATAATCGATTATTGTTGAATTTGACCTAAACTTGTTATATAATTTTTGGTTTTCATAGCAAGCCACTTCCATATCGAAATATAACAGTAACTGTCGACTGTAGGCAAATGTCACAAAATAATTCGGTAAGATTTTATATGTTTATGGGGATGAACATTCTGAAAAGAGCAGACCAAGTACATAAATTATCATCCAAGATTGCCAAAAATATAGGTGTACTGTAGTGTAATAATAATGTATTTAAACCGTGACATTCAGTGTAAACTTGTATTGTTCGCTTATTTACCCCTATTTGTGCTACTGTAATATTTGATGAGCTTTTAACTATAGGCCTACACTCCGGCTGGAATGGTTAATTTGGCCCCAGACACGAGCTATTCGCATTATTGCAGGAAGATTCCCATACTTTTGTACTGGTAAAAAATAAAAATAAAGTAATTCGTCCCACGCAGAGGAATCGACCATTTTAATAAGCCTTAAACCAGAAATTTTGTCTGCAAACACGGTCAGGAATTTAGTCACGAGCTCATGAGTAACTTTACACCAGCTACTCGTGAGCTGGTGTACAGCTACTCAGGATAATCCATATTTTAACGCTTGACGACTGAGACAAGTGTACCCAAACAAGTTGCCTATGATAATACCGTTGCACTAAATGGAAACTGCACTAATGATTTTCTCTTGCTGAAGTAGTAATTCAGTGCTTATGAATCGTTGCATCGATTTCCCTTCGACTGTTTACGAACTATGGCACTTAAATCTCTGCTATTATTATTATTATTATTATTATTATTATTATTATTATTATTATTATTATTATTATTATTATTATTATTATTATTATTATTATTATTATTATCATTATCATCATCATCATCATCATCATCATCATCATCATCATCATCATCATCATCATCATCATCATCATCATCATCATCATTATTATTATTATTATTATTATTATTATTATTATTATTATTATTATCATATTATTATGAAAACAGCAATATGGTATATAGAATATATACACTGTGTTATAGAATATTAAATAATATATATCAGAATTATATGCAAGCCGTGACGACTTCCATAAGGTAACATGATGTATGAAATTCAATGTCGCGCCCTACCGGGCTATGAAACATGCGCTGATGGAAAACGCTTCAGTGTGGGCGATGTGAGATAATGAAAAAAAACAGAGCCTTACCCCGAGCACCGTTTCCGTGACATTTATGCCGACATAATTGAAAAAGAAATCCCAATCGAAATCCCACTGTGAAAAGTCTGCTAAAGTCCTGTCGTCACTCATTGCCAGATCCATCAAAGGCGGTAAAGCGACGTTCCGTTTACCTGGATCTGAAACAATTTTTGCGTAAGTTCTAAATAAAGAAACATTTTGAAATGGTCACAGTTTGAAAAATGTCCTAGTTAAGTCTTTGAATGCAACAACATAGTTGTCTTACACTATTGGGATTACATGATGTGGTCTGTTTCATGGAGTTAATTAATAACTGTTGTAAAAAAAATAGACACTCTCAGCATGACGATTTAAAAAAACAATGTCACATTGGAATTATGGAATATAGGAGCCTAACTTGTATAAGCTTAAGCTTTTGTTGGGCTTCCTTTGTACATTGATGTATGATTATGTCGTGATGATTTTGTGGAATGGTACAAGAATAAATAACCAACAATAAAATCAGACCACAACCGAAAATATTTCATAACAAGGAATCACACTTATTCGAGTCAAATAATAATAATAATAATTATTATATTATTACTGTTTTTCTATTATTGTTGTTGCTGCTCTTTTTATCTGATCCTTCGGGATTTTAAAAATTAGGGTTAACGTCAGTCTGGAATGGCTAGTCTTCGCTGATTTTTCGGTGGAAATGTGTTGCAAAATGTGACCTGCATTGAAACGTTTGATGGGCATACAAATGAACTGATGGAGGAAAGTAGTTTCTCCATTTCCTCTTAATACCTGTGTAAGCCGAGGACTTTGATGGGTGTGATTACTACTACTACTGTTGCTGTTGGTGCTGCTACCATTACTTGTACTACTACTACTACTACTACTACTACTACTACTACTACTACTACTACTACTACTACTACTACTACTACTACTACTACTACTACTACTACTACTACTACTACTACTACTACTACTACTACTACTACTACTACTGCTGCTGCTACTACTATTACTGCTACTACTACTACTACTACTACTACTACTACTACTACTACTACTACTACTACTACTACTACTACTACTACTACTACTACTACTACTACTACTACTACTACTACTGCTGCTACTACTATTACTGCTACTACTACTACTACTACTACTACTACTACTACTACTACTACTACTACTACTACTACTACTACTACTACTACTACTACTACTACTACTACTACCACCACTACTACTACCACTGTTACTACTACTACTACTGCTGCTACTACTATTACTGCTACTACTACTACTACTACTACTACTACTACTACTACTACTACTACTACTACTACTACTACTACTACTACTACTACTACTACTACTACTACTACTACTACTACTACTACTACTACTACTACTACTGCTGCTACTACTATTACTGCTGCTACTACTACTACTGCTACTACTACTACTACTACTACTACTACTACTACTACTACTACTACTACTACTACTACTACTACTACTACTACTACTACTACTACTACTACTACTACTGCTGCTACTACTATTACTGCTACTACTACTACTACTACTACTACTACTACTACTACTACTACTACTACTACTACTACTACTACTACTACTACTACTACTACTACTACCACCACTACTACTACCACTGTTACTACTAAGCTTACTACTACTACTACTGCTGCTACTACTACCACTACCACCAACATGATCACCACTACCAACACCATCACTACTACACCACTACAACTACTACTAGTATTAAAATTTGTGGGATACGGTAGCCGATTGGTATGAAATTCATTGTCGCGCCCTACTGCGCTACGAAACATACGCTGGTGGAAAGCTTTTCAGTGTGGGGCGATGTGAAATGGCTAGTCTTCGCTGATTTGCAACACATTTTCCACCGTAGGAAAGCGTAGAGATTGATTTTAACATGGAGTGTAAGGGCTCGATTCTCTCCAAGAGGCTTAATGTGTAGTGACCTTGAGCAAGTTCTTTACTCACAATTGCTCAGCATTAATTGCTACTCGGTCATTAGAATAAGTCGCTTATACATAGTAATAATATTGCGATTGCTATTAGAAAAAGAAACTTCTGAAACACAGGCTAATACAGCTGAATACTTCGCCAAAGAGGCAATTAAAATTGCTTGACTAATTTAAATGGTATTCTAATATAGCGTGAAATAAAATTGGTTAGTTACCGAGAGAATAGATAGCTTTCTTGCTCATGAGTACCTCTGGACAGATGGACACCGTAGGAAAGCGTAGAGATTGATTGTAAGCTACCTGATAGCTGAAGGTGGTTGGATATGTCAGGTAATAAGATATGCGATCGCGAATCTGGAAAACCATGAAACCTGTTCCAAACAGTAGAAGCATTGTCCATGTAGCCTTACGGATAATGGATCCGATTTTATAGGATGATGGTTTAACCAAGTAAGACAAACCCACAATTGATGCTTCCTGTGCAAACACTGACAATCTATGTCTCAGCGTCACTGTTAAGATCTCGAAGAAACTCATTCTTTCGTCATAATTGATGTTTGTATTCATCTCTTCTTCTATCGTTTTCACAGAGTCAAGATCTTCTCCTGCAGCTGGATCGATCTGGTGTCCGTCAACGACCGACTCGCAAATTCCTGTGCTTGGTGTTGATTTGATCTGACTTTGGTGCGCGATTGATTCATCTTGATGTTCTTGCAGTTCGGTAATATCTACGCTGAGCTGGGTTGACAATACCTCGCCTGAGTCGCCTTCCATCATGTATTCGAACGTGATTGGATGACTCATCTTCGACTTTATCTCTCCGGAGTCAACGCAATTTGCTTTCACCAGAAAATAAATATTTCTGTCTGAATTTGATAAACTGCGTCGCAGTTGTAGTCGAAGAGCGCAGCCTACGGCATAAAACGATCGATTTAGAGCCACTGCAGCTTTTAACTGCAGCTGCAGTTTATGGTAGGCCCAGTTAGCTACATCGGTAAGAGCGTTGGCTGCGCGTCTCATGCGACTCTGTGTCAGAGCGCATGCAGACCGCGGTTCGCTTCCCGACGGTGGCTTATTTCAGAGATTTAAAATCTCGGGCTAGCACGGTCCCAACACGGGGACCTTAAATGGCGTGGCACCCATTCAAACGGGCAAGCGGTGGCGAAGGATCTCACCCGATCAATTCATTGAAAAATGAGCAGGGTCGAGGCCATATACGGTCGCTATAGAAAATCGCGAACATTTACATTTACATTACGGAAGACTCGAGCTGTCAAGTTTCGTTCTGGTTTTTTTCTGATTGAAAAGAGTGAATTTTAATCACCATAATAGTTTTACCTTAAAATTTATCTAAGCAATAATTACTTTTTTATTTTTCTCATTTACAACATATTATGCACAGGAAAAGTCAGTAAATCTGAATTGATGTGTCAGATAATTAATAAGATAATCGATCATGAGTACGAAAAACGATTAAACCGTTTCCGATTTTTAATCAGGGCCTATGCAGATAAACTCAAATTCAAATGGGGCATATTTGTAGAATCAGATGTGGTCCTATTCCAACTAGCCAGAGGCGTAACTTTGGTCTAAAAAGTGGGGGATCAATTTCTTCCCAACTTTCGCTTTTCGCGTGGAGACCATTTTGGAGACATAGAGACATGGAGACATACACTGCCCTGCCAGTAACTGATTATGAAACGCTGATGAACTTACCTCCATAGCGGCAATTTTATCGTCCTTTTTCAGACAAGGCGTCCCCTTTATCTCGGTCTCCGTCCGGACTTTCTTTATCTCGGTCATAGCTGCTGCGCCATTGATATTATCATGGGGCCTGAGTCAGTCCTCTGGGAAATACTGTCATCTCCTGTATACGTGGCGGTCCACTTACTCATCCGACCTTATTCTTCGCCCTATGTGTCAGCCTTTACCAAGAAAAGTCGGTGACCTGCGCCTGTCCTAGTATTTCTCCACATCTCTCTGCTTGTCTGTGTCCGTCCTGAATATTTCCGGTCAGCAATTGGCTCCACGCTAATACAGTAATGGTAATTCCAATTTAAATATAATTAAATCCAATAGTGGAATCTGGGACTAAGATTGCTGAAATCTTAGTCCCAGGTGGAATTCTATACTTTCGTACATTGTCTTTATTGCGTGTAGTTCTTGAACATAATTATGGACGCTAAAGAGATTTTTTAGCCACACCCTGAAACAATTAAAGACGTGCAGTTATTGCCTCAGTCAGTTCAATGCGCAGTAATATTATTTGTCAAATGTTTTGAATAGAGAACAATATAAAACATTGAAAGATTGAAACGTTCGAAGTGAGTAATGAAATGAAAGATGAAGTGAAATGAAGATGAGAAGATGGATGACGGAGCTATTTCCGTGATAAGAAGTGGGTGCGTAGGAGGAGAAGGAGGACGAGGAGGAGGAGGACGAGGAGGAGGACGAGGAGTAAGAGCAGAGGGAGGAGGAGGAGGAGGAAGAGTAAGAGCAGAAGGAGGAGGAGAAGGAGGATTTGACTCTTAAAAATTCACTTAGAATTGAATATGAGTTAGATAAGGTAAAGACAGTAAATAAGGCAGCTTAACTAATATTTATGAAACAGTAGAAAGAGTAATCGAGGTAAGAAATTATAGGTGTAAATATTTATAAACTGCGTTGTAGATTTATATTATTATGAATGTATGATTTTAGTTCAGATGATTTTTCAGTTGGTATTACCTACAGAAATGCGTAATATGCTGTTGCAATTAGCACATAGTCTTGACGTTTGTGCACATGGATAACTTGAATACAAATAATTAGCCTACGAAATAGAAATGACAAAGCGATGAAAACTGTAATTACTAATTACAATAACATGCTAGACACATTAAACGGGTTCTAACTTTATGCATAGCCTCTCAGTGACGATGGCAATAACAGAGAGTATACGACCGAGTTTATATGATTGCTGACTGTATAAAACGTTTAGGCCTACACACCGTCATATACTGCTAAGATAGATGTTAAAAAAGAAACTATTATCAATACACTACACTGCGAAGATTACTTATTATTGTAAGGCAAACCACTATTTCCAAACAAATTAAACAAGCTATACTCAATGATCAACAGGCCTGAATTTACTAAAATTGCTTTATCCTACTATTCAAGAATATAATAATTATTATATGGACATGAGGGATATTGATCGAGGCTCGGAAAGCAGAATGATGGCGTGGTATAAAGATGTAGATTTATAGGGCAACTCATGTCTTCCGTCGGTCGATAGATAAAAATTAATGCACCTACTGCCAAAGCAGTTAATCTGATACCACAATACACAGGTCCAAAGACATTACAAAGGCTGAAAGGCAGTTTACCATATCTAATGGAGGCACTCCAGTCAAAGAGACGATGACCTACTTATTTTTAAACACGACACAGCTACTAGGCCTAATTCCTTTTTATGCGATTGTCATGAATGCCATCAACAAGTAGGCCTACAACGGAATACAATGGACTGAGCCTGTGTTTAATGGCATGACCGCTGAAGACACTGAAAGCATGTTTACTGTTTAACCTATAATATGGTAGTTTATCAACGCACGAAACATCTGCGTGAGCTGCTTTATGTTCAAACTATAATGTCTAGCAGTTGCAGGGAACAGTTTCAACCTAATTGTCTGTCACTAAGTGCTCAAATGAAACACATTGCAATTCATTCTCAGACAAATTCGACGAATTCGAGAATGAGTTCGGTCAATAGCCAAGAAGAGAATCCGATAAGACACGGAAACAGTCTACGGAGAACATTAGTCTAGGAATGAGTTTTCAGTTCAGCCCAGATGCTTTGGTCACAAATATTTTGGACTCCAAATCTTCATCAAGTTAACTTTTGAAACTCCAGTTAGAAGCGAATTGCAGTAGCCGAGACGGGTGGAGACCAGGACATTAATTAAACAAAATTAATTAGGAAGAAAATTATTGTTGCGCAGATTCGGTTGTGAGCTGAGATGAGTCAACCACAACGTCAGGTGTGTCTTATGACGGAATTGCCTAAGTGGATATAATTCAGAGAAGTAAAATTGTTTAGTCTATGAGAAGTTGCAATTGCAAAAGGAGCTGGAAAATTTGTGGGAAATGTGCTTAAAGTTACTATTGTTTTATAGTTTCAACAGCAAGTCTGGACTGCTATGATGTCAACTCTTTTTGACTGGACACAACTGATGATATCCCAGATGTCTTGCTGGAATTCTTCTGTGAAGACAGCAGCAATAATTATTGCATTGATGACGATGAGACAGATCAGATTACATCATAAGTTATTTTGTCATCCCCAGAAGACGTTTCCAAATCTCTTTTGCCGTCTTTGGCCGTGATCAACCAATTTTACCTGAATGCAATTATAAATCGGTGAGTTTCACACTCGTCTCTGCAGGCTTCAATGACGTCAATCGTCCATGTGCCCCTCATGGTCATCAGTGAGTTTACCTCACCAGCGTCAATAGTATTTGTGAGGAACCACCAAGGTGCTCTTCTAGCTTGTATAGTCGTACATAGAAAGTTGTCATCACAGTGTCAAAAGCCTAGAAACGAATTAAACTCCTGCAAACTCAAATTTTATTAATTAAAGACTTACTTTGTTAGTGTGTTCTTTAGCTGGGGAATCGGCGGCACTTGGTCTTCGAGTGGCGCTTTAGAAGTTTGGAGATTACGAATACGAATTCCTTTCTCTGGGCCTTCGTACTGAATGGCTGCGACTGTGAGCGGCGCTATAGGGGGGGGGCCTACACATCTCCAGACATGATATGATATGATTGTGAGATCAAATTGAACACGAATCAATAGCTTTTGGATTTCTAGTTAAACGACTGCTGACTGCGAGACTATGCTGCTTTTGCCCCAGATTTAAGTGTCAATTTGGTAGCTCCCGATTTCAAAAATTGTAACTTGATGAAACTTTATTATCCTTTCAAAGACTTGTATAAAACATGTACACATTTCTGGTAATTCATTCAGTGGACTTATGTAGCGCCCCTCCAGATGCAATTTCAGAGACGCTCACAGCTCAGCGATAAGGATGCCTGTAAAAGGCGTATCCGCAGACTCCCCATGCAGCTAAAAGAGCACGCAGATCTGAAGGAAGCTTCCCACGTGGTCTTCGGCCCAACCACTGAAAAGCAACGAACATCTTTGAAGTGCGCGAAAACAACAAGTTCACCTCGAGATGCTGAACAAAGATTTCCCCGACTATTATCCAAACCTGAGATGGGGCAACAAAGCTCCAGCAAGCATAGTGCGACCGTACGTTACCTCCCGGAATAACGTACGCGTACTGTACGTACGTTATCGAAAAAAATAACGTACGCGTACCGTACGCGTACGGTAAAAATGCCACAAATTTATCTGGTCATTCACAAAGAACCTCAATATAACTATGGTCTTATACGTTACGCGTACCGTACGCGTACGTCAAAATGATCAGTTTAACTCTACAGTATTAGTCTCTCCGTACGCAGGCATATTTATTTACGAACGGTACGGAAATTTAGTATTACCAATAAAATGACCATCCTATAAAGTGTGCCGTAAAATCTTAATATTCTTCACATTGGACAGAATATTACCAATTTGGATTTTAAAAGTTTGAAAGTAGAGATCATTGAACAGCCACAGATGACTGATGTAAGCTTAATGGTTAAAATTGGTTACGACCGTCAATCACCAACTATTATTGACTTTTGTTGTGCATAATGTTATGTATTTATTTTCGTCATGAATTGATGTGAACGTACGGTAACGTACGGCATAATAACGTACGCGTACTGTACGTACGTTATGGAAAAAAATAACGTACGTACAGTACGTACGGTCGCACCTTGCCAGCAAGTATGCAGGAACGTTCCTTAACTGGCACCACCAGACCCAGACCAAAATCCTAAATTTAATGCGATGGGAAACCAGCAGCCAATGGAGCATGGCCAAATTTTGATTATGATTAGTGTTTCCGCAATAAAGAACTTTTAAATGACAATTCATTGTGCTTTATCTGTAGATTTTAAAATAAATTTTAAAATAAATTTTTGATCAATAATCTTGTTCCCCGTGCACTTATTTTTGTATATAGGCCTAGATCGGATTTCGTATTGAAAAAGCGCCTATATAAAAGGCTTGTCATGTAGCCTATTCAGTATTTATTTCAAATGCATGCCACTTGTATATATCAAAGCTTAACAAATCATTGTAAGTTTTGTGAAAGGTATGCTGGAATATCATAAAAAAGCACATACAATTAGTTTAATCAAACGATAGGATCATCTTTTGATTTGAAGAGGCTCCATCATCGTGCTCTTGTTGAATACTATAGCGTCCGGATGTTCAGTTGGTCAGCAGCTGTACTTTAGCAGATTGTCTACTGGCATCACGTTGAGCTTTTGTAATGTTTTGACAGGAGTTCTTATCAATGGAATGAAGTGTTGAATATCCTATGTTTTGTTCACGGGCAGAACATTGCACGTGATAGGAAACAAGATATAGATAGATCTTCAGGTAAACAGCTTTGACAGGTCCTTAAATGATGCTGCATCAACATCTATATGTACATATAAGTGTATATATACGGACTGCTATGGCCAAGTTCTGTACATCAGTATGTACTTCTGATGCATCAGCTGATATATATATATATATATATATATATATATATATATATATATATCAGCTGATATATATCAGATATATATATAGGCCTATAACAGGAACGGAATATACATGCAAACTAAACTAGGCTAAATCAATCCAATCCACTGCAATCTATAGACATTTCAATATGTAC
This sequence comes from Allolobophora icterica, assembly GCA_963556255.1. Classification (NCBI taxonomy): domain Eukaryota; kingdom Metazoa; phylum Annelida; class Clitellata; order Crassiclitellata; family Lumbricidae; genus Allolobophora; species Allolobophora icterica. The sequence goes on along the minus strand of OY744617.1, from coordinate 7,468,086 downwards.
AACATCAATATAATTATAGTCTATACATCTATACAATATTAAGACCTATAGAAGTGAAGAGAACTGAACAAAGGAAACTAATTAACTCGATACTCAAACCCCTATAGCTATAGCTATTTCACTACATTTCACAGTTCTCGGAGTAGATTATAGACGTCTATAAATTAAGTGTGTCATTCATTAATCCATACTCAACTACATAGTATAAACTAAATAAGTATACACAGTTAAACTCATTCATTCATTATGAGAATTTATATAGCGCCCCTTCAAGTTACCTACTCAGGAGCGCTCTAAGCCCAACCACGGCTAAAAGAGAAAGAAGTGATTTATGAAACGTAGGCAGATTGCTCAGAAGTAGTAGGCGCAGTTCCAGCGGGAGCCCATTCCAAGTGGAGGGAACCACAACTGAGCAAACCCGGCGCTGCCAAGTAGAAGAACGAGCCCGTGGGACCAAGAGCTCCCCTCTGGTGGAGGAGCGAAGTGCCCGACGCGCTACGACGTCGAACACCGGGCGGCAAAGACGCGCAGGTAAGATGGGGTGCAGCCAAGAAGGCAGCGAGAGACTAAAGCAGCGATCCGATATGAAATAACCTGGGCAATAATGAGCCAGTCCAACACATCGTGCATATATGCAGAGAGTGGAGCATACTTGGGATACGCCCGACGAGTCGAGCAGCTGAGCGTAGAACCCGATGCAGACGCCCTAGGATTCTGATTGGGAGACAGGCAAGAATCGAGCAACAATGGTCAATTTGACTTGAAAATCATGGACGAGGAGCACAGCAGCGTCTTACGAAAGAGAACGAGAAACCACTGGAAGCTGGTAGAAGCAGCTTCGAATGACCAGGCTGACGTACTGCGTGAGACGGAGTTCCTGGTCAAGGGTGACGCCAAGGTCTTGGACGATAAGTGAGAAAGTTATCTCAGGGAAGACTGCGCTACAGCAGGTACATATCAACGCCCACTAGCTGCCTACGGCTGCCCGGTCATATAATTTTTTTTCTTTGTAGGGTTTAAGATAAGCCGATAAGAGGCCATCCATAAGGAAATGGCATCAATGGCTTTGCACATCAGCCGAACGGAGGCTGATGTGCATGGGCATGGGCGTCCGGAGGGGGGCACGGGGTCATTTGCCCACTGGCATGGGCGGGCATTGGGCGGCGATCCCGGGAGGTCGAGGGGGACAAGCCCCTCCCCACCTTTAACAGTGGGGGACACACCATACATCGGAACCCCAAATTTTGAAGAAATACCAAAAAAGGTCATCAAATTTTTTCACCTCTTTTTGACCAGATCAGTTCAAAACTCTTTTTTGACCAGATCAGTTCAGAAATGTCCTCCCTCCAACTGTCAAACAAGATCGCCGCCACTGCCCACTGGATTTTGCAAATATTTTACAAAAATTAAATCTTTTGATTACTATGATTATTAGTGCTTTGCTATCAGATCCAACCGTCATTTCATAATTATATTAACTTCTCGTTGCATGTAGGACCCTTCGGCTTTGCTTTCTTCATGCCATATAATTATAGTCATTTCCTATACAAGAGAACCCTTTTATTGACCATAACGACCACTCTAATTACAGGGTCATGTCAATTTTTAATTTTGTATAGAAAATTCTTGAACGGGTGGTCTTGATTCGTCTGGTCTCACCCAGGGCCGGATTAACCACTCGGGGGTCCTATGCTAATTTTTTGCACGGGGGCCCTTGTCGTACTGAGCATGGAATTATGGGGACACCGTAAAAACATGACAATCAACTGTAGCAAAGCAGGGTCAATGTGCCATGCTGCTCAAATTAATCGTAATCGTAATCTCCGGATTCTACAGCGCCCAAAAAGCGAAGTCGCGGGAACCAGCTTCACAGGCGCTTAGACAAATCAAAATCGATAGTAGTTAATAGTTAGTAGTTAATGCACATTGCACACAACACTGCCTCTTGGAACTATGTCTAAGGTTGTTTCAAATATTACAGTATATTGCCAACATACACCTTGTCACCTTGTGCCGTCAGTTCGTGGAACTCTAGCGACCATCATGACCAGCCTCCTCCAATCCTCCCTGTTCCGTACCGCGTCCCTTAGTTGTGCAAGGTTTATCGCTGTCCTCCTGTGTATCTCCTCCATCCATCGAGTTCTCGGGCGACCCCTTTTCCTCACCCCCTCTCCGCACGCCAGCATCATCTCCTTCTCCGTCCCGTCTGCTCTCATCACATGTCCAAAGTACATCAATTTCTGTCTGATGGCCCTTTGTTGTAGTGTCATGTCTCCTCTTAGTTGTCCTATCTCCTGGATTACAGATACATTGGTTCTCTTTTCTCTCCAAGATATTCCCAGCAACCTTCTCCATATCCACATTTCACACGCATCGATCTTATCTTCTGTCGCTTTTGTTTTTGTCCACGTCTCGCTTCCGTATAGCACTATCGGGAATATCATTGATTTCACCAACCCTGTTTTTGTCTCCATGCTCACATGCCTGTCTCTCCATATCTTTTCCATTCCCTGCATTGCGGATTTTCCTAGTGTTATTCTCCGTCTCACCTCCGGCTCACATCTTCCCTCTCTTTCGATCATTGAGCCCAGAAACGAAAAACATGTTACGACCTGTATTTCCTCTCCGTCTATCTCGAATGTTTCCCATTCTGCCGTTGTCATGATCTTAGTCTTCTTGATGTTGAAGTATGGTCTAAAGGAGATGGGAATACCAACGCATCTGATCACGTTGCTTAAGAGCTTATATGAGAACCAGGAGGCAGTGGTCAGGACGGAACACGTCGACACTGGAAAATTCAAGATAGGGAAAGGAGTGAGACAGGGGTGTATAAAAACTGTATATTATCTCCGGTTTTGTTCAAACTATATGCTGAAAGAATAATCGGAATGGCAGAGCTGGAAACGGCGGTGGAAGGGGTGAAGATGGCAGGACAAATACTAAATAATCTAAGGTATGCGGATGACACAACGCTTTTGACCGGAAGAAAAGATGACCTCGCAGAACTCATACGAAGATTAAGGAAAGAAAGGCTTTGCTGTAGTCAATGAAACAAAGGTGTACCTCCTGACCGTACTCTCGTTGTCTCTCCATTATCCACCTCAAATTTGCGATGTGATCTCGTGTTCCTCGCCCCTTCCTGAAGCCTGCCTGATTTGCCGGCAACTCTCTCTCTCCACTGTGCTCTCCATTCTCTTGTGTATTATCTTGAGCAGTATTTTGCTAGTATGCGATATCAATGCTATTGTGCGGTAGTTTCCGCAGTCCTTGGCATCACCTTTCTTAAAAATGGGTATGAAGACCGAGTTCATCCAGTCCTTCGGCCATTCTCCCGTTTCCCATATCCTGTTAGCGTACAGTTAGCGTTAAATTATAATCAAACTTCGACACTGTTCTCTTCATTGTTAACAGCTCAGAAACACTTGCGAATTTTAGCTGCTGCAAACTGTGTAATAATGTTCATCAAATGAAATGAATTCAAGTATACTGTATATAGGAGACCTATCACTCTCAACACAGGCAGTGAAAATCGATCTTTTTGGCTACTCGAGCAGACATTGGAACCAAGTATTACTGAATCTTGAGATGGGCTGAAAAGCAACCATTTTCTTAGTTGACGTGAGCGGCCAAGAATTCAGTGGCCAAGAATTAAACAGCTTATTACAGTATATTACTGAACTGGCGATTTTGTCCCATGCACAAACTTGACACTGCTTTATAATGTCGTTTTGACGTTGGGTAGGCCTAATCATTGGAAGTATACATGTTTCTGCAGTTTTCTGGTCTCTTTTTGAGCCAATACTCAATAGTGGCCGCTGTAACTGGCAACCATTCATAGGTATCAGTCGAGTGACAAGGAGGTTTTGTAAACATTGACGGCTGGTTTTCAGACGGACGTGACAACTGTTTCATGAAGTTCAGTATTGTGAGTTTCACGTGTATGAGCATGACCACCATCTGTGGGTATATAATTATGCAGTGTTATGCATGTAGTCACAGCTCAGAGTTAGTGATGTGAGTGGGACGTCGATATTATCATGTCGACGTCGTCCCAATAGTATCAAGCAAATCCACTGGTTGTGCTCTTTTATCGCCGCCTTTTGCTTTGATTCGTGCAAGAAATACATCAAAACACGGCGCTGAAGCACACGAAGACCGATCATTCTTAGTCTTGTCTTTAGCAAGTCGGCATTTCTTAGCACCGGAAAGCAGAAAGGTTTTAGGCATTTAAACTAAAACTTAAATCCAGGGAACGAATCGCGTCAGAATAAAACAAAAGTAACGTCAGTATATATTGATAGAAAGAAGATGAGTCACAAGAAATGCATTGTACACAGCAGTTGGTTATGGCTGCCATTTCAAATTTGCAATTTGCTCAGTGCAAATTCTCGCATAAACTGAAACTAATGGCTAATAATTATAATTATGAACAAATAATTAAGGAGGGAGGATAGAGTAGTGGTAACACTCATGGCCAGGAGAGCATAAGGTACGCGAATCGATTCTCGTAACCCCCCTCTAAGGTGGCTGCCAAACCGTGTGTTTAATTAATAATAATAATAATAATAATAATATTTATTCTTTAATTAAGCGCCTGCAAACGCACTGCGCTGTACAAGTACATGTTATGCGATAAATCTTAACTACTAACAGAACAGACAGCCTGCAATACATGGCGCAAATTGCAGCCTACAAAGCATGTCCGCCTATGGGACTCGATCTCTGTACCTCTCGCACTCTACGCCAGATGTTATCCAATGCGCTATCGGGCTATTGATTGTTCTTTCATGTTTCAATGTAATCTTACTGCGTCTGTCGGTTTGAAATAATGAAGAATATAATAATAATAATAATAATAATAATAATAATAATAATAATAATGTTACATAATAATATGTTACAATGTTTATATGTTACATTAATTAATATTGAAGTCCCTGAGGGATCCTGTATACCTCGGGGCAAAAAAATAATAATAATAATTATTATTATTATTATTGTTATTATTATTATTATTATTATTATTATTATTATTATTATTATTATTATTATTATTATTATTATTATTATTATTATTATTTGTATCATCAATTCTGTGTTTGTCCTGCAGCAGTTCGACCCCGGTCGGAGGGCTCCCTGCAAGCGGGGGCCCCACGCTAAAGCATATTGAGCATACTGGTTAATCCGGCCCTGGTCTCACCTACTTTCCAATTCTCTTATATCCACCTATTAGTCAGCATATAGTAACTTCTCTCGCAATGATACAATGCGCTCTTTGGATAACGGTGAGTCACACGTGAGTGTGACAGCACTTAGTCTTCCTGGCGTGTATGCTGCACTTTAAGAGTGATATCTGTTAGCAATTTAACGAGGAGAGTGAACTAAAAGCTGCTGGGAAACCAATGCAGTTCGTTTTAAAGTGTTAAACAAACCTTGTTCCAGTCTTGTTGTCCTCGAGACCAAGGTCTTGGTCTCGAGTGCACTCGAGTTCGTTTTTAAAAGTCTTGGTCTTGGTCTTGGTCTTGAGGTTCAAAGTCTTGGTCTTGGTCTTGGTCTTGAGGTTCAAAGTCTTGGTCTTGGTCTCGCAAGACCAAGACCGGCTGTCAATATGAACAGTCATTTAACAAAACTCAAGAATTCTGTATCAAGCCTGCTTGCATCATACGACCAATATCTGTGGATGGATACAAGTCTTGTTGGTCAGGAAAACCCATTGGCAGCAGCAACAGTTATTCTGTATCAGACGGTATGATAAACCATGGGAAGATTTCAAATTGACTCACTATCTGTACATTTACATCCAGTGCTTGAAAAGCTACTGTGTATACCGGCGACTTCAGCACCTGTAGAACGTAATTTTTCACATGGCGGAGTTTTTATGAGGCTCACCAGGCACGTCTTGGTCCGAAAATTCTGAGCGAACTGGTTTTTATAAAACACAAAAAGGCATTTGGAATAATATTTTGCATGAAGGACTTTTGAATACAAATTCGGAATTCTCTGCAGTTTGCATTTAAAGTTAATTTGCTTCAATAAAATTAAAGACTCATGTTTTCATTAAAATAGCGAATATTCCGACTTGACAATTTTTAGAAGTCTTGACCTGATTGCGTTTTTTTCGGTCTTGGTCTTGGTCTTGAGGTTCAAGGTCTTGGTCTTGGTCTCGAGGTTCAAAGTCTTGGTCTTGGTCTTGGTCTTGAGGTTCAAAGTCTTGGTCTTGGTCTTGGTCTTGAGGTTCAAGGTCTTGGTCTTGGTCTTGGTCTTGAGGTTAACGGTCTTGACAACAAGACTGCCTTGTTCCCTGCACCTTGACGTGCGTTGAGGGGTGCAGTGTGAACAGTTCTGTAGATAGGGCGATTGTTGAATCCTTGATTGCTCTGCTTGTTGATAACCTTTAGAAATGAAATTTTCCGTTATTGCATTGTTAAACTTAGGCCTAATAGTTGTTAGAGTCCGAAACGTCTTAATAGGTTCTGTATTGGCCTAAAGCTGCGTCGAATTATGAATGATGTTTCATGCAGTGGAAACAGCATTGCTTAATTCTAACCATCTTATGTCACTCAAGGATGATGTTAATACTGAATACCTACTTAGAGTTAGCAGATCGTGTGGAATCAGTAGCGGCCTTGGACAGTTTTGTGCTCGAGGCAAGGACAGAAATGCCGACCCTTATTATAGGCCTCACCTTGTGCTGTCAGCTCGTGGAGCTCTAGCGATCGTCCTGGTGAACACACTCCATTGTTTCCTATTCGATGACAAGTCTCTCAATTCCGCCAAATTCATGCCAGTTACATCTTGTATCTCATCCATCCATCTCCTCCTTGGGCGACCCAGTCTTCTCCTCCCCTCACCGCACGCCAGCATCATTTCCTTCTCCAGACCATCAGATCGCATAACATGTCCAAAGAACCTTAGCTTCATTCTTGTCGCAGTTTGTTTTAACGACTCTTCATTCTCAACTCCAATCTCCTCTCGTATTGATTCGTTCGTTCTTTTCTCAGTCCAAGATATTCTCAGCATCTTCCTCCATATCCACATTTCACAAGCGTTAACCTTATTTTCCATGTTCTTTGTCATTGTCCACGTCTCGCAACCGTACAGTACCGTAGGAAAGATTAGTGCTCTCACGAGCCTTTTTTTGTTTCTATGCTCAAATGTTTGTCTTTCCATATCTTTTCCAGTCCGGTCATTGCAGCTTTCCCTATAGCAATCCTTCGTTTTATTTCTGGATCACACTTTCCCTCCTTTCCAACCAGTGATCCTAGGAATGTGAAGCTTTCTACCACCTCTATTTCCTCTCCGTCTATCTCAAAACTATCCCAATCTGCTGTTGTCATGACCTTTGTCTTCTTTATGTTGAAGTATAAACCAGCTTTTTCACTTTCTCTCCTGACCCTTCTTATCGGTTCTGCCAGATCCTCTTTTCTTTTTGCCATTAATGTTGTGTCATCCGCGTATCTAAGGTTATTCAGTGTCTTTCCAGCGATTTTTACTCCCTCAATTGCCCCCTCCAGTTCTGCCTTTCTCATTATTCTTTCAGCATATAGATTCAACAGGAATGGAGACAAGATGCATCCCTGCCTCACCCCTTTCTTGATTCTGAAATTGTCAGTGTCTCCGTATTCTGTTCTTATCACCGCTATCTGGTCTTCATATAAACCCTTTAGTAACATTATCAGGTGTTTCGGAATTCCCATTTCAAGCAGGGTTTTCCACATTAAATCATGGTTAATGCAGTCGAATGCCTTGCTATAGTCAATGAAACAGATGTGAACCTCCTGTCCATACTCCCTTTGTCGCTCCATTATCCACCTCATGTTGGCTATATGGTCTCGAGTTCCACGAGATTTCCTAAACCCTGCCTGGTTCACCGGAAGTTCTCTTTCAATTGTGCCTTCCATTCTTTTGTGAATTATTTTCAGTAATATTTTACTTGTGTGTGATATCATTGCTACCGTCCTATAATTTTCACACTCCCTCGCATCTCCTTTCTTGAATATAGGTATAAAGATCGACTTCTTCCAGTCCTCCGGCCATTCTCCAGTTGCCCATATTTGATTGCACAACTTTGTTATTGTTTTTATCATCGCATCATCCCCTGCTTTTATCAGTTCTATAGGTATCCCATCTTGACCTGGTGCCTTATTGTCCTTGAGTTGTCTGATTGCCCATTCTACCTACGCTTCCATGACCTCCGGTTCCTTTTCATACTCTGTTACGTCAATTTGTTCTTTTTTGACTCGTTTGTCTTCCCTATACAACTCCTCTGTGTATTCTCTCCATCTATGCTTCATCCCTTCTTCATCGCAGATTACATTTCCATCTCCTGCCTTCATTGAGCCCATTCTAGGTGCAAATTTTCCCGTGATTGTCTTTACTTTTGAGAACATTTCCTTGGTTCGTCCCTTCCTTCCCTCTTCTTCCATTTCTCTGCATAATTCGTTTAGATGCATTTCTTTATCTTTCCGTGCTTGTTTTTGGAAGGCACGGTTCAGTGCCCTTACCTTATCCTTTTCTCCTGCCTTCTTTGCAGCCTTCCTATCAACCGCCATGCATAAGGCTTCTCTCGATAGCCATTTCGTTGTTGTGATTTTCTTCTTCTTTGGAATGTGCTTATCTGCGACTTCGACTATTGTTTTCTTCATCCTCTCCCATAGTTTGTTCGAATCCTCTTCCTCTTCTATCTCATCTCTCTCCAGTACTTCAAACCGATTCTTTATTTCCATCCTGTATTCCGGTGTGATACCCTTGCAGTCGTATCTGATCAATCGATCTCCTTTCTTTATCTTTTTCAATTTCGTTCTCAGTGTTGCTACCAATAGCTCATGGTCAGTTCCACAGTCCGCTCCTGGCCTTGTTCTCACATCTCTTATTTGCTTTTCCATCTTTTGTTTATCAGTATGTAGTCAATCTGGTTCCTATGCTTCCCATTCGGTGACGTCCATGTGTACAGTCTTCTCTTAGGCTGTTCGAACCATGTGTTCATAATTCCTAAGCCATTCCCTTTGCAAAACTCAACAAGTCTTTCCCCTGCTTCATTCTGTTCACCCAGGCCATGACTACCCAATGTGTCTCCATCACCTCCGGTGCATTGACCAACTTTCGCATCGAAGTCACCTATGATCACTAGTACGTCGCCCTTCGGAGTTCTGTCCACTGTACTTTGCAGGCTGGTGTAAAAACCCTCATGTTCCTCTTCTGACGCTATCGATGTTGGAGCATATACCTGTATAATGGTTATGTTGACCTTTCCTCCTCTGAATCTTACACTCAAAATTCTATCACTCACTGTATCATATCCCATTATCGCATTTGCGCTTGACTTGTCACACATGATTGCAACTCCATTTCTTCCTCTCTCTTTTTGTCCTGACATTATTATCCTGTATCCATTCCAGCTGAAATGTCCTTGTCCCTTCCACCTTGTCTCACTTAATCCTAGGATTGCTATGTCCAATTTCTTCATCTCTCCCTGTATCACGTCCATCTTTCCGCTCTGCATACTTCGCACGTTCCATGTGCCCAACTTCATCTTCTGCTTACAGCTCAGGTTGAGTCTTTCCCCTCCGAATCGATCCACCACTAGACGTCCTTTCGGCTTTAGTCCTGTTGCTTCATTAGATCGAGGGGCCCTTGACTCTCCGTCTTGCTCTTCCCCAGTAGCTTCTAAGTCACGCTCCGGCCTGGGAGTCCCACCATTCGCAACTATCACCGTTTTTGGCTTGGTGTGTCTCATGACGATTCTCTTGGCAAGTTAACAGGGGTGGTTTGTCATTGCCTTCCCCTGGTTTTGCCTGCCGTGCCCGTTCGTTCCCCTTCCTAGGAAGGGTACCAACGGTCCGCAATACGAGAAGATGGGCACGGAAGACTTTGGTTCACCAGCCCAGGTCGGATCCGAGTCTTCGCTCATCAGAGACGTCGGTCAGGTCGCCTCCCCGTTTTACTCTGTATTAGAGTGACTGGTGAACCTTTGCGGACCAAGGCCTAGCCAAGTAAAAAAAGTGCCGCCCCTTACGCATAAATGCTGATCAATCATTTATTTTAAATCGTTTTCGGTGTTCCAAGAGAAAAAATTGTTCTATTCATTTTGAAGTGTAAATTAGACCGATGAAAATGTATTAATATTTTTTAATTAATTTTTAATAAGCAACTAAACATAAGTTCTTGATTTTCTTGAATTGGCAAGACTGCAAGTTTATAAAAGCGTTGAGTTTTTTATTTTTTAGTTAATTTCAATAAAAACATGCTTTTCTTTTTTATTTGCCCGAATGTTCCGCCCCTTGAAAAATGCCGCTCTAGGCAGCCGCCTATATCGCCTATACCTAAAAATTGGCACTGTGTGGAATGAAATCCTCGTTAAACACGATCTTCATGGGTCTTATATTGAACGGCGGCTCTTTGTTTCAAGAGCACATTAATTTTATGATAACTAATGACAACGAAAAACAATGAAAGTCGTGTAGGTCATTAAAATGCACTTCGTTTTTATTTGATGGCATTGCTTCTTCTTGCATGAAGCAAGAAGAATATTAGGCCTAAGTTTCACTCTTTTCAATATTATTAGTCTTTATAACCGCTTAGGCCTATAGCCTAAGCCCCTGTAAACACCCTCTTTGTTTACATTCGCCCTATATGCGCCCTTTTGCTTTTCGCCCTTTTGAACATGCGCTTTATTTATCATTCGCTTTATTGATTTCCGCCCTTTTGATTGCGCCCTTTTGATTTCGCCCTTTTGATTTTCGCCCCTTTGATAGGATACCAAATAGCCTACGTGCACACGAATAAAAATATAATCTAGTATGAAATTGGTCTGGTGGATAATTTTCCCGCTAGTGCTAAGGATAGTTACAGAACACTCTAAATTCTTTCTGGAACTTTAGATGACAATGAATTGTCGAGTCGTTGTCTGAGTGACAATGCTAGATGAGTCAGCCATGCCGTTACAAGGGCGCCTCAAGCCGGCAAAGATCGGCACAGCCCATCAAGCAGCCACAAGCGGCGCTCCTATTTTATCGTTAGGGTCCTTTCGAGTGATTTGTTCTACTTGAAGAGAAACTGTTTCTAGGAAAAGAACTGCCAATGTGGTAAGTAGGCATAAATCAAATATATTTTAGTGAGCAATCCATGCAACTTGTAGAGAAGACTGTTCTCTTGCTGGTGTGATCGAGCGCAGGCCTAATAAATTAGCAGAAGCAAACCTCAAATGACTTTTAAAAGTAGCGTACAATTGGCCATGCTTCTGTACAGCGTCTCAAAACTTCTTGGTATGGACACGTGTTTTGACAAAACGTAACGCTCATAGCGTTGCGCTTATCGTTTTTCGAAATTTTGAGACTACGTTTATGATTGCTATCGAAACACCTCTCTCTGGTTTCGGGCATAACGCACCATCCATCATTTGTTACAAAATCTCAGATTTTTTTGTTCAAATAAATGCATGAAGCAAATAAGAGAAAAACACTGTTTTAAGCGACATAAATGCTAATTGTCAATGTATATCTCAAACAGAATAGGTAGGGCTATTTTTTAACACAATTCTTTGGAACTATAGTTGATTGTAGCTAGGATAAGGCCATTAAACGAGTTGTCGCAACTAATTAATACACATTTCCCTCGCCGTTAGGGTTCTATTTTTCTGTGAAACGGAAGATAGTCAAAACACCGTTCTCAGATTCCTTAGTTTCCACAAAACTTATTAACTCATTCCTGTCGTAATTGAAGTGCAATTTATAGGGAGAAGTGAACTTTCTATTATCCAGCTGCTGACCCTTAAAATCCAGTCGATTAAATTCAGAATCTAAAAGGACTATTCTGTGGAGTCGATCGGTTACCAGCATTCGTCCATAAATGTCTGCACGACAAACTCCTCTATATTCCATAATTGGCGAATGATGTTGGCGTAGAACAGTGCCATTCATGTCGATCTCTGTCAATTGCTTTCTGTATTCGCGGTTGATTGAAACCAAGACAAGGTTTCCATTTGGTTTTGGAATTATGTCAGTGAAGCTCGAAATACCGGAGGACAACCTCAGGTGATGTCGCAAGGAACCGGTCGCACTGTATACGCTTATTACGGAAAGATTACCCCATAGCTGCCTTGAAAGGATTAGGTCACCGTTGGCAGTTACGGATATAGTAGGATTTGGCAGCCACAGATTCTTCCACTCTGATATTGTAAACTGGTGTTCATTATTTTTCGTAATGCGTAAGACTGAAACCAGATACCATTCCTTTCTGTTCAGTAAATAAACGCAGTTTGAAACGCTGCAAGCTGCCATGCCATTCGGACGTATTCCTGGCAGCGCGATGACATCTTTCACCTCTGCCATATTGTTGCGGTCGTAAACATTAATAATGTAGTCTTGACCATTTGGTTTGCAGAGGATGAACATTTCATCCTTCATTGTAGTCATCTTTAAGACGAAAATCTTCAGCTGAGATTGATGTAAAATTTCGAAACGAATCGTCTCCTGAGCTGAAAAATGTTATACAAATTATGCAAACTAATCACTTAGTCTGTTAAACACATTTTCTGAAAGTGCAACACACAATTATCAGATGCTTACACGCACTCATCGTTTATATGTTAAAAGCTAGAGAATTTACTGTATTCAAACTTGAAACGTAAAATAAATCTTAAACGTTAAAGCAGAACTCGTGGATGCTGTATGTAGGCCTATATTAGTCGAAACAAATGAGAAAATGAATAACAGAAGTTGTTTCAAATCAGGTTGAACCACAGCGCAATGGTATATAGACCAATCTGCATGAATCGGATGCCATACTGCAGTGCTTCCCAACCTGTGTGCCGCGACACACAAGTGTGCCGCGAGTGCAGTAGAAGTGTGCCGTGGCCAAATGTCGGAAATCATAAGTTTTACATGACAATAATAAAAATTATCATTAAATCATAATATGCACTATCCCATACTGATAAATTGGTGCAATCAATTATTATTTCTTACCAGGCTGATTTAGCTGTATGTGAGTCCGCATAGACCACCGTGTGTTGCATTTACTAACTATTCAATGAACTAACTTACTTATTTACTCGATGTCTATGACATCGTCGTTAATAAGCTTCATTATTACGCATCTTTGCGTCATCGTATTTTCAAATTCAATTTCTATGTTTCCTCGCGCCGTCGAAGTTGATACGAGTGCAGATGTGTTACATGACATTGTTATTGAGCATTTATCAGATTTGGAAGACTTTTACTAAATTATTTTCCAAGTTTAAATGTCTCTGACAAAGACTTAGTCAGAAGCCCATTTCATCACCAACTACAGATATCGGAAAAGGAACAGCTGATTGACACTGCAGGCAATTTGCAGCTGACAGAACTCTGCGACCTAAGTTCGCAGAAATGAATTTGACAAACTTCTGGATTATGATAGAGAAGGAATGTGCCAAAGCTGTCGGCATACTGCTGCCCTTCTGCACTACTTACCTGTATGAAAAGGCATTTTCAGGAATGACACAAATAAAAACGAAACATGCCCATAGGGTGTTTACTGTCAGTTTAAAACGACTTACGAGTGTGCTTGTCAACCACCGTTCAAGCTCGTATTGACACAATTTCACATTCTTTGCAAAGTCAACCGTCCCATTAGCCATGGTTTTTCATTCTGGTTTATAGTCTGCGTTTAATTAATTTGTTTCGGTTACACTGGTTTTTAAAAGAACGGTTGACAATTTCTGATTGTCAGTATATTGCAGACGACGTCGATAATGAAATTCTGTTATCATTAATGCCCAGTTATAGACACAAAAGACTGTAGCTAAGTGGATAAATAAACGTTACTTTATCTAAATTTAAACGAATAAGTGCATGTGCCAAATATATGTGCCAACTAGATATTTATATAGCGCTCTAACAACTACATTACCGAACACTCCAATATACAATATACAATAAGTACCAGAAATGCAATGTGCCGTATGATGAACGGTTCTTAGAAAGTGTGCCGTGGTTGAAAAAAGGTTGGGAAGCACTGCCATACTGCATTAACCACACACGAAAACGTGCATTGACGACAATTTACCGTCAAAATTGCAATGAAAAAGCTCAAAAGAAATAAGGAGTTTATCATCTGTAGGCAGAAATGATCGGTTACAGAAAAGTCGCAACTTGCAGACAACAACGGATTCCCTTCCAGAGTTCACCGATCACCCGTTGCTCAGAGTTTCGGTAATTATTGAGAACATGCTTTTTGGCACAGTCTTTATATGCCTGTAAATCGTGGTCATAAGAAGATCGACAGTGCAAAGGATTTTACATTAGAAAATACACGGTTTCCGAAGGACGCTACAACTACGTTGGACAGAGAATCAGGAAAATCGAAGTAAGAATAATGCAAGTGATTATCGCGGTCTCCTTACTCATATGTGGACAATTAATACGAACACACAGACGAAAAGCATAATATTGAAGAACAATGAATATTTTAGGAATACGCTGTTTCGAATACGCGGAATTTTAAATGTGCACGCAGAGAGCGTAGATCTGCAGACGTACTGAAGTATGACTAAAATCTTGACAAGTATATGGGTACATGTTGGCTATGTTGACTCGCAAAAGTTCTCGGACCCAGGTTCACCATAAGCAACACTTCGTATTTTAAAACCGTCTCTTTCAAATTCTTACAAAACGTGCTCACAACTCATTATAAAACAACTAACTTGAGCAACTCTTCTCAGGCAACAACCTCATGCGCCCCTTTAGGCTTTTACCCTTCTTATATAATATCCCTCAATGAAGGAGTGGTCACCCGAAGAAGAAGTGTCCAGACGGTTCTAGAAGTTTTCTAACATTTGGTCCACTTTGGACCTACTCGGTATCATAGGCTACGGAATGTGACATGACACATCACCACCTGGTGAATACCTTATCCCTTGGACGTGACATATGCCACAATATGTATATTGTCCGTAAGGGAATGTGCGATTGTCTAGTAGTTACCGTGCTTGTCACTCGAGAGATCGGGGGCTCAAATCCCAGATAGAGAAGATACCTGTTTAAAGATTTCGATTTCCCTTGCGCTCCACAACCAATTCCGCTATAGATAGAGAGCACACTGACTGTACACCGTCTATCGGAAGAGCAGGCAGCAAGGGAGTAAGCTGGTCGCCCACATTATATGCCGAAGCTAAGGAAAATGAAGCCACTAACTGCTTCGTTTTAAGTCTTCGTTTATTATTCGCACGAAGTAAAGCTGCTTTAGTTATTTCATTAACTAACCAGTGCCGTCTAGAAGTCTGTGAACTTCATTTCGAAAGAAGTTGGTGGTAAGGACGCTGCTCCATTTCGAGCAGACGGTTGTAAGTCTGCTTATCGCAAGATCAGCCTTTTCCTTCCAGACACGTCTGACCAGCTTCATACCCTTCACTTCCGAAACTATGGCTTTGATGAGGATACGTTCAAGAATCTCGATCGGTAGATCTTGCAGCTAAAGGTAAAACGCATTACGCATTTATTCAGAATTTCTTAACATAAGATCTACAAAGTGTAGAGACCATTCATCCGACTCGTAAACACCACAGCAATCCAAATAGATGACAGTTTTGAGTCTATTGACTAAGAGTTTACTTTAAGATGAGGACCTAATTGACGCAGGTGACTTCTTTCTTGCTTCACAGTTGATGCTACTTAATTGGATGTATCAGGAAGTTTATCCAGAAGTTTAAACTGGTGGCTATAGTAAGCAAAGCCGTACCTATGTTGAGGAGGGGAGATATATGAATGGTAATGGCTCGTTAAACCATACGGTCTTGAAAAACGCCGTTCGATACCCGTAAGCTTCCTATAGATCGACTCAGCCTTCTATTCTCTAGGAGGCAGCTGTAAATTGAGAGGGCGCCTAACAGGCTGCCAAAATGTGCGTTCTATAAGATCTTGATAATTGTACTGTCATAATTATGTTTCAATGTTACTTACTGCGGTTTGTAAGTGAGCTTGTCAGTAAACACGAATATATATATATATATATATATTTATATATATATATATATATTTATATATCTGCCGATATATCTGCCTGATTTGGATCATTTGGTGTTCGTGAGTAGCATGAATATGTCTCTTGTTCTCGAAGACCTTTAATTAGCATTCAAGATTGCTTCCAATACTACATTTAAGACTGAATTATTGACTGAATTATATGTGTTGACATAAGAATCAACGATTAACGAAGAAAGTCGCAACCCTGATTTCGCTCAGCATGATGGAAGAGGCGATCGTAGAATCACATAAAGACGTTGTTGTCTATACGGTATGCTGAGAGCCTAAGAAAACAATAAGAGGTCGCTAAAACAGCGCTATCGCTAAGACGTCTGTACAGTGGAAACTGTATCTTCTGTTGAAACCCATTGAAAGATGTAATCATAATGCATATAGGACGCGGTGGTGTAGCGGTATGTTCGGTGCCTTGTAAGCGGAGGGTCGCAGGTTCGAATCTACCTCAAGCCTCTGCATAGCGACCTTGGAAAAGTTGCTCACCTAAAATTGTCCGGCGCTCGCAGGGCCGCCGACAGAAATTCCGGGCCCCTAGGCAGAGCAGCCACGAGCCCCTAGGCAAAGCAGTCGCGGGCCCCTAGGCAGAACAGTTACGGGCCTCAAAACTATCTTTAGGCTTTATATAAATATAATATCGTACGGTCGTACGAGAAAAAAACACAAATTGAAATAATAAAAGTGCGTGTACGACAGGACGATATTATATATATATATATATATATATATATATATATATATATATATATATATATATATATATATATATATATATATATATATATATATATATATATCTTTGTCTTTGTGCCGTCGGCTCTAGGAGCCCTAGCGATCGTCATGCCACACAGTCTCCGTTGCCGTCTTGCTACTTCTCCCAGTAGCCCTTGAGTCGCGCTTTGGCCTGGGAGTCCCACCTCAGCGCTCCGGCCTGGGAGTCCCTCCATCCGCGACCATCGGCGTGGTTTGGTGTGTGGCATGACGATTTTCTTGGCATGATTAACAGGGGTGGTTTGCCATTGCCTTCCCCTGGTTTTGCCTGCCGTGCCCGTTCGTTCCCCCTCCTAGGAAGAGTACTTCCTAGGAAGGGTACTAACGGTCCGCACCACGAGAAGGTGGGCACGGAGGACTTTGGTTCACCAGCCCAGGTCGGATCCGAGTCTACGCTCATCAGAGTCGTCGGTCAGGTCGCCTCCCTGCTTTACTCTGTACCAGAGTGACTGGTGAACCTTTGCGGACCTTTGCATAGTTATATTATATATATATATATATATAATATAACTATGATTTTATTCAGATGCTTAAAGTTAAAACTGTAGTTGAGAGTCAGATAATATATTTTAAAGGGCATAAATCATAAACTTTGTATAACTGATTATAATATTTTTCATTAGTTGATCGCGGGCCAGACCCGGGCCCCTAAAAAGTCGCCGGGCCCCTGGGCATTTGCACCCCCTGCCCCACCCTCTCGGCGGGCCTGGGCGCTCGTGAATAGGTTGGTGCCCTGTGCTTGGCCTTCGAGTGGCGCTTTAGAAGTTTGGAGATTAAGATTACGATTACGACACAAACTGTTGTCGCATTCAAATACTCACACGTAATAATAAGACTATTTGACTTGAAAAAAAAACAGCTCAAGCAATTCACAAAGCATAGATCCAAAGCCGATTTCAATGCCATGTTGCTTACCGTTGTGGTAATCAATGCATCGAGATGTGCACGTTTAGCATTGTCTTCTCGTTTGAATAGTGCTACAACATACATAAATGTAATTATCCCCCAAAGCAATTACTTGTCTCGATCACTGCATATAAGCTTAGTTTAGTATTTTGGGACTATTACATAGTCAGGTAAAGCGCTAGCCGTCTCATGAGCTTTCGTGTACGTTTCTGAATCTGCATAAATAGGCCTATAGGAAAACTGAGCTGAGGACTGGATAGTGCTTTTTTTCAGTGCTTTTTTCTAGAACAAAAGGTTCCGGAACTGAACAATTATGGAAGGGCTAAATCCCGAGAAAAACGGGACTGGGGATTGGGAGGGTCTCAATAAACACTGAAAACAGTTCACAACACTGAAATTAAATTAAAATAACTAAATTATTGTTTTTATTATTAAAATAAATAATTTGTTAGTAGCTGAAAAAAGCACTGCGATACGTAATACGAAAACTGAGATAAGGATTGGGTATGTTATCCTGATTAGCATTGCCAACATTTGAAACAGATTGAATCAATGAAAAAAACAATCAACTATAAAGCGTAATAGCTTCTTGGCATCAACTTACCATCTGAGCCTTCAGTCGTTTGCTCGTCACTATTAGAATCCGTCGATGTTCGTTTCTTCGACATCTTAAGCGCAGAACTAATCTGCAGAATAAACGTCGCCTTTTACCACAGTGGACAAGAAACACCAACAGTTGTTGGCAAATTCGATTCAAATGCCGTCGCAAATATAAACCGCCTACGAGAAAAGAAATATATGAATAGCAGCAAATAAATTATTTAGTTAGGTTTCGAATTAAAGAAGAAACCGAAGCTGAACGAAACTTCCCAATCCCAACAAAAATGGCGTCCTAAAACTACATTGTGACGTCACACAACTGACGTAATACATTTCCTTCGTATTAATCAGCGACCTATTATATATAACGGTATTAATTGACACATAATATTATGTTATCAGTATAATGGTTTATATATTTATCATAATAATATAGAGCCTATAATTATTATTAGGAAGAATTATAAAATGGTAATTTGACTATTTATAATTGTTGCTATTATTTGTCAGCCTTACTTTCTACTGCATATTGCTATTGCTATTTGTATTAATATGTTTAGCTATTTGTTTCCTGCCGGTGGATGCGGCCAATGCGGCACGCATAGCCAAGGCGTCTGATTACAATCTTTTAAAGGCTGTTTGTAATGATCCCAACCATAATAATAATAATCTTCGTTTAATATCTTCAAACTGACAATAACGCAGTATGATTACAAATCAGTATGAACGGATGATCACAAGTTATTACAGGAGTCGAGTTTAACTGTACACGGCAGCCATGCAAGGCGCCCATCACGTCCTACATCTCATTTTAACAACGCGCCATCTCGCGAATGAAAGGCTGAGTGGACCTAAATTTGGGGAGGTTGCGGGAAGCGATCCCGGTATACCTCTTGCTCTTCACGCCAGTGATGTTACCACTACTCTATGGACCCCCAACCATGTCCTTCGGGGCCTGACCCCCCTCCTCGTAGCACCGGTGATCATAATCTTCGCACTAGATCTTATAACTTCTCCCTGCCGCATAAAGATGACCGCAACTACATTTCACGCATCCTTTAGGCCCTATAAGAATGCTTATTGACAATTTCATGCATAAAACCACTGTAGGGCCTACTCTTGGCCCTAGAATTTGTCTTTTATAGCCTAGTTTGTCTAAGTTTGCGTCTGTGTCAACTTAATGTTTGAATAAACGAATTTGATTGATTGATTGATTGATTGATTGATTGATTGATTGATTGATTGTCTTATTGTGTTCATTTGTTGTTTCTCGGTTAGACTAGGCCTACTGCAGCGCTATATATATGACGGACTCCCGGCCTGTGGGATTGATAATTGAGCCCGTGATTAGGCTATAGAATCCGCGTTAGTGACTTGTTACATCTGTTTTAGCTAACAACGTGCACAGCAGTTGTGTTAGAACACTGGATGGCTACAGAAATGTTGAAACAGGAATTATGCCTCTTTTTGCTTCCGAACACTTGGGTTTACTTATCGCCAAGTCTTTTGAAGAAAGTTTCAAGAAACCGAAGTTGGTTTATAGGCCCACGAGCTTCAACGGCCACAGGAACAAAACAGTTTGTTGATAGGATTTCTGTAGGCCAATAGTTTGCCATTTTTTTATTTTTTGCGGCAGGTGTTCATTTGAGGCTTTCATACAAATAAATCCAAATGACAGAGTTCATGTCATTCTGAGTTTAATCTGCGACTAACATTGCAATACTAAGGAATTGAAAACAGTGGCGGCGCCACGTTTTGAAAAGTATAGTAGGCCTACGGCAAATTAGAGGGTCTGGGTAAAAGTGTACGGCATAATTATGTTTTTGCCGTAAAACCTTAAAAAGTGGTACGGCAAAAGTCGTACAACAAACATATAAGTTATAGGCCTATAGGCGGCGCCGCCACTGATTGAAAACATAAATCTGCCAGTTTCGCTAAAGCGTCTCCTCGTAATTCGTTTGCAGATACAACCTGCAAATGAATCTGTTTCTCAAGATTCTTGCCTTTCCTCGCTTAATCTTATACATAGCCTATAACTCAACTTCTGTAATGAACAGCGTTAGGGCCTACAGACGTTATATAATTTGTTGCTCGAGTTCTTAGCTTGACGGTAGTAGGCCTATTTCCAACTTGTCGCCAGAGGGAGATAGCGGTGGCACCAAAGAAGGCTGCAGTAAAGTTTTAGCTGCGAATTTTCTTAGCGGTAAGATAATTGGCGTGAATAACACGTCTAAAATGTTGGACGGGTCCGCGAGGACTTGGCGCTAAAAAGTTTCTCGCCGGTTATTCTCGTCAGTATTCCGCACTTGGTTTGAGTTGGCGGTAAAAGTTCATATAAAATAGTCACGTTTCAGCCAGGAGCGTAGCCAGACTTCAATTCAAGAGGAGGCAACTACTGCTTGTCAAAACATTTGATGACTTTTTTGGGAATTTCTTCACCAAAACATTTTATGACCTTTTTTGGGAGATTTCTTCCGTTCAAGAGGGGGCAATATATCCACCTCTGATGGGGTGTACTTGAGGATGCAGGGCTATAACCCAAGGAAAAATTTTAAATCTAAAAACCAAGAGGAGGCAAATGCCTCCTCTTGCCTCAATGTAGCTACGCCTGTGGTTTCAGCGCTATTCGCAGTCAAGAGTGGAAAGGCGCGGTCTGTGTAAGAGAAGAGCGGCACAGTGAGTTGTCTCTGCCGAGTTCGTTGTGTGAGCTTAAGCATGGGCGGCGATCCCGGGGGGTCGAGGGGGACAAGACCCCCACCTCTAAGAGTGGGGGACAATTTGAAGAAATACCCAAAATATCAAAAGTTTTTCGCGCTTGCACGCGAAAATTTTTACCTCTTTTTTGGCCAGATCAGTTCAAAAGTCTTTCAGATCAATTCTAAATTGTCCCCTCCCACCTGTCAAACAACATCGCCGCCAGTCACGGCCAGGGGGTAAGAGTTCGCTTGGGCGTCGGTCGGTCGCCGTGACGGGGACAGCTGCTTGGCCTGAGAGATAGCAGCGGCAGCTACGTTGTTTAAAGGCGCTTGCGAATCGAGGTTGATAGTTCGAAGATATTTCGGGTTACACAGGCGCTCGAATTTCGATGAGTAGTTCGAGCTGTCCATTATGGCCGAATATTCAAAAGGTGTTATGTGCTTGATTCACGACCTTTATTAACAGCTGTTTGGTATAGGCCTACTCACATTGTCTGAAACACGGTTTGTTGAAGAAAAAAACAGGACATGCCATTAGGTAATGATAAAAAAAAGGAAGCTGGGTTTCTGTCACTCATGCGTACTGACAACCTATTGGCAATGGCCAAAGTCCAACTATTAATTAAAACTCTGCACTAAATTTAGGTGCTATAAGATCTCATTTCTGAACTGTGGATTCTTAATTCGTGGACTGCTAAGATTGCAGATTTTCTTTCTGTTCACATAAGTGTCATTAATTGATTAACTGCAGAATAAAAGATCAAGACATGGCCGACGTTGCTGAATTATGTGAATTGGTGACAGAGTTGATAGAGCGCCTTAATGAGCAAGGTCAAGAAAGGGATAAAATGGAGGGGAACAGAATCGCCTGAGCGAGAAATTTCCCGCCGAAATAACTGTTGTACACGAGGAAGGACCCGAAACACGCCGGGACCCCTCACAACCTCTGGCGGAGGTCACGCCCATAGGAAATGATCCTGTGATGAGCTGTTGAGCTCGGTCGAAGTGCCGGAAAGCGCAGGTAAATATCAGTTGTCGTCCCCATGGCTAATGGATAGGAAGCACCCTGAACCGGGTCTGAACCCAGCTTCCTGTCAACCACCTCCCTACAGCAGCGTGAGTGGTCGGCAGGTGGCGCCATTTTAATGTAATTAGAATTTAAAAAAATTATAGCTTGAAATCCGAGTGTAGCCTACTTACGTCAATTAACTTGTGGCGACAAGCAGGACAAAGTTTCGTCTGATGAATTGAGTATTATAGGCTCATACCATATATATGTATTTATACATGTATATGCTGCTTCAAATTTATAACGTCATTAATTCATGAACAAAAGCTGTTATTTCATTATATCTAATAGTATTGCCTAATCAACTACGAAGTTGATATTTAATCTGAAATTTCATACTGTTCGTTTTTAGTAAGGAAGCAATCATAGGCGCAGATAAAGGGAAAACGGTTTACTAAGTCAGTTGAGGTTCAACTAGAGGACAATGAGAATCAATTGACCATCTCCTGCAAAGAGCTTTATGGCTTTCACCTGGTTAATACGGCGTCAACCACTTCTAACAGTTTACGAGATCAAATAGTTCACTTTAGTCTAGAGAAGGATTATATCAGCCCCTCTAAGACAATTCCTCTGTCTTGAGATACTACTACTATGCCAGGTCAAACTGTCTCAACAAAATCTTTTTGAACACTCCTTGCAATGCATTCGCAATCCACTCTTTAATCTGAAATTCGCCTCATCAGCAGAAAGCATGTCCAGTCAAAATTCGTGATGGCCAACCCATTGACTTGTGCTATAGCATGTACGGAATGACGGCCTTCCTTTCCTTTGGATAATCTTTAAACTTTGTCAGGTACCAACTACAACAGACAGAATGGGCACCAATTTAGTTCTTTAGTTTTTATTTAGTTTTAGTTTTTTAATCACTAAGAAGCCAGTGCTTAGTACTAAATTGAAGTGCACCTCATCATTAAAATTAGATGTTTGTTACATCATACAAATACCAAATCAAATGGTTCTGTTCCCGAGTCTTGCTCTCTGAGGCACTGGCGTAAACTTGTCCAAAATATTGGGGGGGGGCATTTGGTTATTTTATGTACACTTACTGCATTAAGTGTACAGTCCATCTCAATTATTGGGGGCACGTGCCCCGGCTCCCCCCCAGAGTCTACGCGTATGCTCTGAGCTCTCGGTTCACTATAGGTTAAGAACTTCTCAACAGGGGAAGATGTTTATTTCATCACATATATCGGTACAGCAACACATGATCTCTGCACAGGCACAGGCCTACAATCATCATTTTATATAATGCTCCAAGGATGCAGCAACTATGTGGCAGCAACGTGGAATGTTTAGGGTTCAACTTATGGTTCGTTGTTTTGATTAGGTGGTGCAACCGACTTTCACAAGAGGTAGTTCTGGACTTCATGAAAATAAAGACATCGGAAAAACTTTATGTGACCCATAACTGCAACATGAATTCTCATACATGTTCAAGAATTCAGCGATAAAATGTAACCTAATTTGAAAGACACCTTAAATTAGCATTATTTAACAAGGAGCTTGGTGGTAGTATCATATTGGTATAACAAGGATTAGGCATAACAACATAGCTTTACTTCTTCAAGTCACATATTAATCAATTCACTTGCTGAGCCAAGCCTTCTAACCTGTGATACTGAATTGCTCTTGGTCCAGTATTGCAAATGGTGAATAAGGCAAAGGCGAACGCAGGCAGTGACCAGCATGCAATGGCATAACCAATCCACTCCACGATCTCACCAAAGTAATTGGCTCCGGACACATATTCAAACAAGCCACCTTTAACAACAACAAACCAGACAAAAATAGTCCAGTCATGAATGCCTTCATATGCTATCTGCTGTGATCTTTCTGCAATAACTTTGGCTTAATCAGATCCCCTTCCTCACCAGATGTAACCTATGAGGTACTTTGAGGATAATGCTTGTAAATTATAACGATACAGAACCTTAATCAATATTTTTAATGATCTATTTTACACAAACAAACAGCTACAAATATTACAAATCTAAAAACTAAAAACAACTAATCTAAACATAAAATCTAAACATTAGATACAACGCTACAGTTTAAAGATCAACTAAATATATAACACACAAAACTTCAAACAAGTACATTAAACACAATACCATGCAAACCAGGAGATGGACGAAGCAAGGCATCGTGAATAGGATGATGCAGCGACGACCGTAAAAAACGATGTCTGCTGTGTTGCTATGATAATGCTACTAAGTCCTATACCTGTATCTATTCTATGCTAGTTCACACATGCTCAGAATATATGATACATTCCTATATAACTGAAATGGCTAAGCCATAAACACATGTAATCAAATAATCTAAACAACAGTGGGTTAGGCAAAATGTCCCAACTGAAGTCTAAGTACCAGTGTTGGGTAAACTCACACAAGAAATGAGTTAAATCAAAACTCAACTCATGCACCTCAAAATGAGTTTAAACTCAAACTCAACTCATCCTAAGTGAAATGAGTTAACTCAAACTCACTTGTTAAATGAGTTAACTCATAAACTCACACGTTTCATACTAGCACGTTCTAATTGAGCAACAATTTTTCCATCACGCCTACTTGTAACAGAAAAATATTTTCCATCAAGAATATACGGTACTTCAGCCATGTTGTTCGTAACTGTTCACAATATACAAAATATGCAGTGCTTAAATACTGTCCGCTAGCAGTGTTTACGACCCTCCCTGCCGTCACCACTCACCAGTATGGAAAGCCGACGATATAAAAAAGGCTTGTTTCAACATAATATGTGCCGAGTGCCGAAGAGTGAGTTGAGTTTAAAATAATTGACAGTTACAACTCAAACTCACAGAAAATATGAGTTAACTCAAACTCATAACTCACACTCTTTAAGGTGAGTTAACTCAAACTCATAAATCACAGCAAATGAGTTAACTCGTGAGTTTAAACTCATATGAGTTAACTCATACCCAACACTGCTAAGTACTATCTACTATCTCCAGTATGAGCAGGAAATTAGTGCACTGTTGGAGTATTTGATATCTTCTTTGTATTTCATCAATACGTTAAAAGCATTCTCCTCCAGTGTATTTTCATCTTGTAATGTTAACTCTTCTCGCTACAGTCAGCATCATCATCTGCAGCATGCCTCTCTCTGGAGCACTGCCATTTCCACAACATGTTGCCAGCCATCTCGATTCTGGGCACATCTTTAGTCTGACATTAATTGGGCTCAGGTTAGACTTCACCATTCTTGTTTGTGTGGCATTCAAGATAGTCTAAACTGTTATGTGGCCAGAGCTCAGGCATGGTCACATTTTTTGTCACAACACACAATGTTTCAAAACAGAAGGAGCCTCAGTGTTTGGATCATCTCCAACACTGGGGAGTGCACCATGCATAAACTGACTTCCACATTGTCAATGTAAGCTAAATACAGAAAGCACAGGATTGTCCTCGAGCACAGCCATTTGAAAGGCACTGAGCTACAAGTCTCGTTTCCACACAGGATATGCAATATGCCTTGAAACATTGGAGTTTGGTGTTCAGCCAGATGTTTCTTGGCCCTCTAGATTCCCCACTGCAGGTTACTCATGGCAATGGCAAGGTGCTTGCTAAACCTCAGGTCCACTGCCAACATCAACCCTGACATGAAACCTAGGTAGAACCTGTGGACCAAAATTATAAATGTAGTGTAATCAAGTTCTCTCTCTTGGCCACATGACCATGATACTCTTGATTGCAATCCAAACTAAAGAACCATATTTAGTCATTTTTGGAGAAGTGCTGGTTCAGGTTTAATTACATCATAGGTATGATTAACATCGATAATTAATAAAGCCGACCACTCTTGCAGAAAGACATGTCACAGTAACAATAATACTTTCTATATAATGCCATTTTCTTACAAACATGTTAACTTGTTATTTCACCTTTTGGAATTTTGTATCCTGTTTCTCCAGGTTTTCGCAAGTTTCGTAGAATATGGTCGGAGTGAATGTTAACAAACATTCCACCAAAAAACAGCAGCACACCTAAGAACACAGTAAAATCATCATTTATAAATCACAAGTGCAACTATAAATCAAGCATTCAAAGTTCAGAATACATCAACTCCTGTTGTTCTCAACTGTGTCTCACGAGTAGTAGCCAATCAGCCAAAATGCTTGCATGAATCTGAACACATGTACATATGAGAAACACTTTGCTTGCTTCATACGGAGGAACTGGTCAATTTAAGATCTTCCTATTTGGCTGAACCACAATGGTTGCCATACTACTCTTGGAACACTCGTCCAATTCTTTTACAGTTACAGTCCAGGCCCCACTATATCTCAACAGCTTAGTTCAGCTTAATAAGGAAACATAATGATTGATGATGTTTCTGTGTAGAGGTTTTCTTTTATGAATTGCTGAACTGATTTCTTACCTGTGATACATCGCCAGTTGTACATCCAGTCACCTGGATAGTTGGTAATGAGGAGATGCTTTGACTGCAGAAATCCGTTGTAACTGCAGAAGATCAGTGCTGGCAGAAATATACTCAAGTGAACAGTGGTACTGCTTCGGATTAAAAATGAATAGATGAAAGTCCTGCAATTAACCATAATTAATTTATGCTTGTCAGTTAAATGAAAATGTGTATCTGTAGGTTTCATTTCCAAATACATGTACAACTGTTACACAGAGCCCTGAGGCACTCTATAGTCTGAATTCATCTATTCAAAGGAGGAAGATAAAAAAGTTAGTGTAATGTGGTAGCGTTAGACTGAACATTGCAAAACTCTTATAGATACCTCGGTGTTTACCTTTGGTGAAATACTGTATTCGTTTCCTCTTACCATAATATACAACAAACTGCACTGCCAGAAGGCTGCACATTTTCTCAGCTTCGTCTGCCATGTTTGCACAATGTAACAGTAGCACATAAACTGGTATTATTATTATTATTATTATTATTATTATTATTATACATTCATAGTGCCACTACCTAATGACCACGCATCAACTGATGATGCTGAGCAATCGTGAGTGAATGACTTGCTCAAGGCCCCTAAACAGAACCTGTACTCTCCGCATTACACGGTGAGCCCTCTAACGGTTCTAACCAATCGGTTACCGTGTCCCACAGCTGGTATTGGTACCAAATATCTTTACCATACTGCAGTCTTGTTGTCAAGACCTTAAACCTCAAGACAAGACCAAGACCTTGAACCTCAAGACCAAGACCCAAAAAATCGCAATGAAGTCAAGACTTCTAAAAATTTTCAAGTCGGAATATTCGCTATTTTAATGAAAACATGAGTCTTTTATTTTATTCAAGCAAATTAACTGCAAACTGCAGAGAATTCTGAATTCGTATTCAAAAGTCCTTCATGCAAAATATTATTCCAAATGCCTTTTGTATTTTATAAAAACCAATTCGCTCAGAATTTTTTGACCAAAACGTGCCTGGTGGGCCTCATAAAAATTCCGCCATGTGAAAAAAATACGTTCTACAGGTGCTGAATTCGCTGACACACACAATAGCTTTTCAAGCACTGGATATAAATGCATAGATAGTGAGTCCTTTTGAAATCTTCCCATGGTTTATCATACCATCTGATACAGAATAACTGTTGCTGCTGCTAATGGGTTTTCCTGACCAACAAGACTTGTATCCGTCCTTAGATACTGGTCGAATGATGCAAGCAGGCTTGATACAGAATTCTTGAGTTTTGTTAAATGACTGTTCATATTGACAGCCGGTCTTGGTCTTGGTCTTGCGAGACCAAGACCAAGACTTTGAACCTCAAGACCAAGACCAAGACTTTTGGTCTCAAGACCAAGACTTTTAAAACGAACTCCAGTGCACTCGAGACCAAGACCTTGGTCTCGAGGACAACAAGACTGCCATACTGGTGCTTAAACAAGACCCACCACTTACAAGAGACCAGCACTTGTTTAAACAAGGCCAGCATTTACTGCACAGAAGACATCATCTTTATCAAGAGTGCCTCCTTGCCTCCCATATGCTACCGTGAACCACATAACAACAAAATCTTACCTGTGAAAGTAATGTATAAGGAACAGCACTAGCAAAATCTTGTTCACAAAGTTCTGGTTTGACGATCCGTAGCCCCAGACAAGGATCGGTACT
Source organism: Allolobophora icterica (assembly GCA_963556255.1). NCBI lineage: Eukaryota > Metazoa > Annelida > Clitellata > Crassiclitellata > Lumbricidae > Allolobophora > Allolobophora icterica. Next base: position 7,439,920 of record OY744617.1, on the reverse strand, counting down.
AGGGCAGAGGGTGACTCCTGGATTAGCCAGGACAAGCGAGCGTTTAAGGCGTATCGGCTGAATGGCGGACTGTAACGGCCGTATCCGGCCACTTGAAACTTCAGCATCACCAAAGTGCTTAAAGCTGCTGCAATCATCAGGTACGACATCCAAACCACGATTTCCGCATCGTTCATTGACGACATTGTTAAAAGATCTGTACCTTCAGTTCAGAGCGTGTATTTCAGTAAAAAAAGAAGTGGATTGTTCTAATCTGTTGCCCTTTCGTGCTACAACACGCGAAGTCACGTGTGTGCTGTGCACAAGGGTCACCAGTTCTTTTATCTCACCAGTCACCCGTTCTTTTATCTCACCAGTCACCCGTCCATTAATTCCGTCTGCCCAACAGCAACGTTATGTGTAGAACGCATTAGGCTAACACGCCATTCCCGTATCAGCTTCATTTGTCCTACATAGTCTGCATTATATGATCCGAACACATGAAGTTTACACACTGCTGTTTATCGGAAAATGACCGACCAATGCTTGCACGTTCACGCCCATATCTTGATGCCCGCCCTACTAACAATTAGAGACCTAAGAGTTCAACCAACGATCTCTTACATAATAAAGTTAGTTCAACGGTATGTTAGTGCATGATCAAACTAAACCACTTGCGTCCGTGTCAACTAACTGTTTTGAATTAATAACGAATATTTTTTGATTGATTATGGCAAGAACACAACTTGCAACCAATCACCTAACGCAAAACTGGGTCGAGATAGGCGAGGCATTAAAAAAATATATCTGTGGTCATATCAAAATTATATCAAAATTTGATGTGGTTAGGTACTAATTTGGTTAAATTGCAAATAAGCTTTCTTTCATCGAGTAGCCTATAGTTCAAGGTTCTATTCCTTGACAATATAGGCTAATCGTAAACTCCAAATTTCTAAAACGCTACTATTAAGCTGAGCTTATTCACGAGTGTTGCGTTGTATCAGCAATGTGCAGCGTAGGTCCCAGTAAAATTAATTAATAGGAGACAGAGCCGGTGAATAAAATTTTTCTTAAGTGCTGTGACGTACTGTACAACGAAACATTTATAGAGCGCTTTAACAAGACAAGTCTTGCACGAGAGCGCGTTGCGCTACATTCCTAGTCATAGAACAACGATATGTATCGACGTATCGTATCGTATCTAGTAATTTATAAGGCGCCTCTCGCAGCATAAACTATTCAGAGGCGCCCATGTAAATAGGTGAGTCTTTAATTTAGATTTAAACTGAGCAACAGATGTGCATTGACGGACTGGATGTATAGGTCTTGAGACCGAGAAGGTACGACTACCAAACTTCCGGTTGGTGCGAAGTATGGTGTAATCGCCTCGTGAAGCCGATCGGAGTCCTCTGGAATTTGTAGTAGAACATGGCGTGACCATGGATGTCATGTACGTGGGAGAGGTTCCAGAGTGGATATGGTACACTAGGAGGCAGATTTTGAAGGTGATACGTACGGGCACGGATGGGAAGCCAGTGAAGTACTGTTGTTGCAGGGATGGTGTGATGTGATCCCTATATAGGTCCCTAGGACCAAGATCTTTTACTAGACGAGCGGCCGTGTGAAGAACAGATAAGAGTCATTTTCCGGTAATATGTCACATTCACTAATTGAAGAAGCAAAAAAATTTTTGGGGCAAATTACATTGATTTTTGTTTGAAGCAAATCTTGAATATTTCTATTTCACTAATATATATTTGGTTTTGCACTAATATGTAAAATTATGAAGTTTTTAGCAGAAAGAAAATAGCCCTACGAAAAACGGAGTGGAATGTTTGTCCACTCCGTTACTCCGTTACCAAAACATATGAGCTATTTATATATAGTAGACAGCTTCCTACTGCGTAGTTTGACATGCCAATATGTTCTTAGTATTAATGTTTATAAAATAAATATAAAAGAAATTACAATACAAATGATTATTTAATTCCATCACACTTTAAATTTTGTTAAGAAGTTCCACTCCGTTACCGAAAGAAAAATAGGGAATCTAATCAACGTAAAGTTGACTGCATTTTTTTTGGCCAAATAACAAAATAAAAATCACTTCAGCTAATCATTACCAGTGATCAAATGAACAAAAAAACATTAAAATATTTATGATGTTGTCTTAAAAATCTGCTCATAACATCAAAATTACATAAAAAATTACCATAAAAAGTTCCGCTCCGTTACCATTTGTCGAGAATTGAGCACAGAATGTGAAAAGTGAACTTTAAAAAAAACAGTCTGCCGAAGCAAAAATTTATTTAAAATGTCATATATTGTTATATAAGTTGTATTAGAAATGATAATTTAAGTAGACGACTTATCCTGACAGTGGAATAAATTTTAGTACCTCAAGGATCACATTTATGGTAACTGAGTGGACAGTTAACGGAGTGGACAAATTGTGTATCAGCACGGTAAATATCATATTATCTCTCATGCGTCCACATTAATCGTTGGTACACTCATTATATAGCTTATAAATGTTATATTAAAAATATTATTTAAATTATATTTATTCATAATCATTGCCAAAATGCAGTAACGGAGTGGATGCATTATGAAAAAACACAAGAGGTACGTAATAAATGAAAATTTGTAAGAAATTTGTCTTAGCATTCAGATCCTGTATTAAGACATACTTACTTACATAGATCTTCACAGAAGAGATGTGTTAAGTAGCGGGACCAAAGAACTGGAAGGGTTGTGAGATACGAGATAATTTTTACATTTTAACGGAGCGGACATAATTTTCCGGGGACAAGTTAAAATATATTTTTAAAAATTATACTGAAGTTGTAAGTTTCTAAGTTGTACTTAGAAATATGCAATTATGTTTATTATAAAAGAAACAGTCAAATTTTTTGGTTTAATGCAAATCATTTTGAAATTGTAGACGAAAGCAATATGTACTATAGCATAGGGACGGTAACGGAGTGGAACATTTTAAATTCAAAATAAATTGTAATAAATTATTTTATTGCTCTGAATTACTTTCAAAGGTCTTAAATTGTTGACTGATCAATAACGTTTTAATCTAATCACTTAGCATGATCAGACTAGGCATTGTTTTCTTAGAAATGACCGGGGACAGCTGAATTGTCAATTTATGCATTTACCGGAAAATGACTCATAATTAGGCCTATATAGAGGTTGCAATGTAGGCTAGTGTCGATGAAGGAAGACCGGATAATAATAATTATCTTCGTTTAATATCTTCAAACTGACAATTACGCAGTATGATTACAAATCAGTATGAATTAACGGTATCAGGGGCTTTCACCTCCGGACGATTCACCTCTAGGGGTATTCACCTCCGGACGTTTCACCTCCGGACGTTTCACCTCCGGACGATTCACCTCTAGGGGCTTTCACCTCTAGGGGCTTTCACCTTATCACTAAGCAATGAAGTAGATTTCTTAGTGTCAACATGCAAACTATGCAACTAATGAAGCAGATTTTGAACACAAGAAATGAATTGAGATAAGAAGACAATGAAAGCTTCTAGAACCTAGCTAAGTACACACCTAATAACCTGATAACGGCAGATCATAAGGACAGACCAATTCGCGCGCCAGTGACTGTATGCCCAATTAACCATAATTAACCATAGGCGCATAAGAAATGAATTTAGATAGGAAGATATGGAACAATTTCTAAAGTGTAGGCTCTTAACGAGAAGTAATTATATAATACCACTGTGCAGTATTTAAGCATCCAACAAGAGAAACAGACATTCAAAAGTGAACTTGTCTTTTATAGTCTAGTTTGTCTGATTTGTTGGAATACGGTGCTTCTAAACGAGGTAAGCGTAAATAAATCTCTTCAAAAGGTCTCATTTTACATTTGGAGGTGAAAGCCCCTAGAGGTGAAAGCCCCTAGAGGTGAAAGCCCCTAAAGGTGAAAGCCCCTAGAGGTGAAAGCCCTTAGAGGTGAATCGTCCGGAGGTGAAACGTCCGGAGGTGAAACGTCCGGAGGTGAATACCCCTAGAGGTGAATCGTCCGGAGGTGAAAGCCCCCTGAACCGAATTAACGGATTATCACAAGTTTTTACAGCGAGTCGAAGTTAACTGTATACAATCAATCAAATTCGTTTATTCAAACATTAAGTTGACACAGATGCAACTTAGACAAACTAGACTATAAAAGACAAATTCTAGGGCCATGAGTACCCTACAGGGTTTTATGCATGAAATTGTCCATCCTTGCAAGGCGCCCATCACGTCCTACATCTCATTTATACAAACGCGCCATCTCGCGAATGATAGGCTGAGTGGACCTTGGGAGGGTTACGGGTGGCGATCCCGCTACCTACTGCACTTCACGCCAGTGATGTTACCATTACTCTATGTACCCCCCCCCCTATAGGATCGACAGAGTTGCAGTAGTCGAGGTGAGAGATGACGAGGGCTTGAACAAGAAAACGGAGGCAGGTTTCATTCATTCTGTTTTCATTCATGTCTGTCTGTGTCTTCATTCATTCATTCATTCATTCATTCATTCATTCATTCATTCATTCATTCATTCATTCATTTAGGCCTACGCGGTGGTGTAGTGGTGTAGGCCGGCGCCTTGCAACCGCAGGGTCGCAGGTTCGAATCCACCTTAAGCCACTGCATAGCGACCCAAGTGCTTCTGAATCGTTGCTTCGATTTCATCGACTGTCTACGAAATCCGGCACTCTAATCTCCACAATAAATTTATTTATTCATTACTAAGCGCCATCGGCCAAACTTTGGCGTTTGCAAAACGTTATTTTTTCTTAATGCAAGTTTCCGGTACATACCTCTATGGTGGCCATGTTGCAGTTTCAGTCCGTGGTAGATGTTGAAATTATTATTACTAACACTTAGTTGCGATTTAAACCAATGCATCTGGATTAGAAAGCGAATAACCGAGGACTTTAATTTACTAAACAGAATCTATTCCAGTATTTGCAAACAATAATGAGTTTAAAAGGAGTCGAGGACTTGCGCCATGAGTGGGACAAAGTACGACAGAGCTTGCGTGATACGGACGAAAATATCAGGAAGCTGACCGGCAGAGAGTCGCTCGAAAACAAGTTAGTTCGCGAAATCTAGTCGTTGCTTCAAATCGACAGTATATTATGAGGATTGCAATCTTTATGGAATGCATGTTGCTATTAACTCGTGCTGAGCGGTATCGCCGATCTTAGTGTGCATACTAATGTGGAGATTAGGACGCTCAGAAACATAGCAACAAATTCAAATGCAAATATAGACCTTTCAGATTCGTTCTGTTTTGTACTATTATCTAGAGAAACGTTACTGAATTGTTCTTTTGACAATGTCGAATGTCGTAAAGTGATTTGAAGGTTTATGAATTCATAGGAGCTGGATTATGGTTTAACTTACGCAGATAACAAGGGTGCGGCCCGAATCCCCGAAACCCGAATCCCCGAAAACGCTGAAAATACAGAAAAGCCCGAATTCCCGAAAACAGTTTTATAGAAAGCGGCTGAACTTCCGAAAACTATTCAAAGTTAAATTGTAAACTCTTAAACATGACATAGACCTAGCGTGGCCTTGATGTATCTCGATATGATATAGAATATAGATTTAATACAGAAATCGATTTCGGGGATCCGGGCGATATTCTTTTCGGGGATTCGGGTTTCGGGGATTCGGGCTGACCCCGATAACAACACATTTAGCTCAACAAAGTTACTCTATGTAATTATCCAGATCCCTTGTACGCAATATGGGGTCCGGCCCGAATCCCCGAAACCCGAATCCCCGAAACGAATTTCGTCCGGATCCCCGAAATCGATTTTAGACTAAAATTATAAATAAACAGGTGAATAAGCAGTATATCAAGATACATCAAGGCCACGCTAGGTCTATGTCATGTACAAGTTCACAAATTAACTTTGAATAGTGTTCAAGAGTTCGGCCGCCTTCTATAAAACTGTTTTTGGGAAATCGGGATTTTGTGTATTTTCAGCGTTTTCAGGGTTTTGGGGATTCGGGTTGACCCCGCAATATGGCCACCCTTGACTCCGATAGAATAGAGCAGTCTTGTTGTCCTTCGAGACCCAAGGTCTTGGTCTGGAGTGCACTCGAGTTCGTTTTTAAAAGTCTTGGTCTTGAGACCAAAAGTCTTGGTCTTGGTCTTGAGGTTCAAAGTCTTGGTCTTGCAAGACCAGGACCAAGACTTTTGTCAATATGAACAGTCATTTAACACAATGCAAGAATTTTTAAAATTTATCCAATAATTACTAATGCAGTTATTGCTTTAGCATTTACACGGTGTGAATGAGGCTTTAACACTTTGGCTGTGGGCCAGATTATTACCAATACGCGGCAGCCCTGTAATCAATTATCGGTAATGTAAGGATATCGGAAAGCAACGGCCATTGTCACTTATTATCGACAGTAACTCTGAAAATCTACATAAAATTAATGAAAATGCAAATAAACTGCATATTACTCTACTCTACTCTACAGTAAACTGACTAAAAGTCTGCATTTGAATGATAATCATTGAAGCGTGCAGGCTATAGAAGCACACGCCGTGACACGCGCCGAAAATATAACGTGTTTCTTTGCGCTGTTCACGCGTGTTGCAAAATCATCAAAATATTCATCGTAGACAAATCTAGTTGTTTCAAACAGTTCATTGCTCTACTCTACTTTATTCTACTCCACAGTAACCTGACTAAACGTCTGGATTCGAATAATAATCATTGAAGCATGACACCACACAGAGTGCAGGCTATAATAGCAGCGCATGTGCCGCAAATATAACGTGATTCTCTGCACTGTTCACACGTGTTGCACACATCATCGAAATATTCGATAGCTTGATGAGGAAAACATACATTAGTAGGATGTTATATGGGATCAAGACTGTTTAGAACATGTATTACACGACGACATAACTACCAGAATGCTGACGTCTGACAGTGCACATATGCGTAGTCTAATGGCTGCAGTTACAATAAAACTTTAAATTTAAATTAAAAAATTTGCTTCGCTATTCATCAGATGGCAGTACTCGCCATAGTAGTAACAGAGATGCGGCAGAATGGATTGCCAGCACGCTGGATATGCCTATAGTCGCTGTGGAACTGATGTATACTGAGGTACGAGTTATCTCGTACGGCGCGCCTAGACCCGTGAAATGACATACGAGTTAACTCGTACCTTGCGTGCAGTGTGTTAATGTTGGTTTGGACAATTATTTTGACTTCCAGTTATTTACCATGTAATGATTTCAAAACAGACTCACAATTTGTACATTTACATCCGGTGCTTGAAAAGCTGAGCTGCGTGTGCCAGCGATTTCAGCACCTGTAGACCGTATTTTTTCACATGGCAGAACTTTGAGCGAATTGGTTTTCATAAAATGCAACAGGCATTTGGAATAACATTTAGCATGAAGAACTTTTGTAAATACGAATTTGGAATTCTCTGCAGTCTGCATTTAGAGTTGTTTCCTTGAATAAAATAAAAGACTCGTGTTTTCGTTAAAATAGCGAGTAGTCCGACTTGTCAATTTTTTTAGTAAGGAATAGAAGTCTGGATATGATTGTGATTTTTTGGGTCTTGGTCTTGAGGTTCAAAGACACAGCAGGAGAGGAAAGGTGTCATCAATTCTGGAGACTGATATGTATATATACATTGGCTGTTTATGTTGCACCTCCTACAACCTCACAGACAGTAATTTAAACTACACGATGTTGTTATCACAGTATGTAAATAAAACCATGTTGCATTGCATTACAGCCTATTTAGCGATAGAAACTGCAGTGAAATGTGTATAAATGTTTCAGGTTCAGACCTCGTGATAACTTTGGCGTTCCTCCCATCAAACGACAGAACATAGGAGGTCCTGGTAACTGGTAGGTTATTGAGGTCTTCTGAAAACAGCTTATTTACTTTTCATTATATGAAGTCACATTTGTGTACCTGGACAGCGTCTTTTACTAACAGGTGCAGGGACGTATCTAGCGTTGGGCTTGGGGGGGCTTAAGCCCCCCCAAACGAAGTTGAAGCCCCCCAAACAAGTCAAGCCGTTGTATGCTTACGGCTAAAATTCGTATGAACACTGTATAAATGTTGCCATGTTCAAGGCTTAAGCCCCCCCAAACGAAAAAGGCTAGTTACGTGCCTGAACAGGTGCAAGTGAATGTTAGTGCTGCACTTTAAGCTTAGAAGTAATAGAGTTCAATACTCATCAGTTTCAACAATCTCTACAAATTCACAGAAACTGGAGAATACAGTACAATACAAAACTGCATTTGATATTGCCCTCCTTCCAAAATTCAGATATTCGCACACAACCATACAGCACAACAGCATCGATGACATTCGGCAAATGTGCCGAAGGACTTGCTGAAGAGCCTTACACAGTGATTGCCTCATCGGAGGCTGAACAGACACTTTGTGTTACAGCTGAGCGCTCAATCCAAAGGGCTACCAAAGCCTACCATGCTGCAGCACAGGTTTCATAACACAAGTCATATAACATACAATGGAACCAAAGTTAATTTCGGCATCAGAACCTGAGTTCATTGAAATGCAATTTCATTGTTTTCTTGTAACAACGGCCTCTGTACACAGCTGCCAAATATAGATTTTCCATTTTTTAGTTTGATTTTTGGCTACTGGTTGTCATTTGGCCTTTGACATGTTTCTCTGGAATGTGTTAGGATGCCTGGTCGAGCAGCCGCAAACCGCTTCCATGGTGGCGCTAACCCAGCTGCAGACAGCGGAGATGAAGATGATTTAACACACAAGGTAATTTTTACTAGAGTTAATTGCTATATGGTGTTGGGGTGATGAAACTGTCAAGATGTGATCAGTTGTTGACAAAGATAATTATGCAGAATAAAACATAATCAACATCTACTCTTAATGAACATTACTTTGGCTGGCGTAGGAGCGCTTTTTTAAAGGTACTTAGAGACACTATGTACACTAAGTTTTTGGGTATCTACGTACATGCAGAATACATTCTGCATGTACATGCATAAATAAAGTCATTAGTATCAAGTCATTTAAATTTTACTGGTTGCCAAAACTACATCACTGCTTCATTGGACAAGTAAAGATTCATAAAAGTTGCAAATGCTTTCATTTCTGAAGGCTGTATCGTTTGTGGTTGTGTTGTTTGTTGAAGCCTGTAATTCAGTCTTCAGTTGTTGCAACTCAGAAAGATTCCAAATCTAGACAAGATATCATTCAGCAGCAAAACAGCGATGAAAAAGGAAAAGCAAGGTAAAGGTCTTTGCTTCAGTTTCAAATGAAATGTCATTTCGAACAGAAATTTACCATTTGTTTGTGTGGAAGTTAATATGTTCAGACGATCAATAGCCAGACTGGATCATCAACTGCTGTTGTTGCCATTTCATCTTCATCCAAGAAATCCTTTTAACCCAGATGCAATTCTCTAAATACTAAATTCCATACAAGCCTTTAAGAAATGATTGACTTATGTTTCTGTTGTGGCTAATGCATTTGCCGTGTGATAAGCTTCAGCCTTTTGCTCCCCATGTGGAATTTGGATTCTACTGCAGTACGCTTTGCATAAAATGGGCCACTGCATAATTACTGACCGGTACAGTCGGCACTGAGTTACCCTCTATTGCTGTCATTGTGGTAGACCACGGCTGCCAATCAGTGCATATCAATGATACTTTGCCTTCACTTACTTAATATTGCTGCTAAAGGTAATGATGTAATAAATGGACCTTTAGCTTTTGTTTCCTTCTTTACTTGACATTGAACTTATGCGTTTACAGGAACCGTAGAATGTTTGGTTTGCTGATGGGAACACTGCAGCAGTTCAGAGCTGAAGAGAAACAGAAGGAGCAACAGGTAACTCACCTTGACTAGGGTTGTTAATATCGGTTTTTTGGCAAACCGATTATCGATTTTATAAATCCGATATTAAACTGATAATCGCTTTTTTGGCCTTCATAGAAATATACTATAAATTATAATAAAATGAAAGTTACTTAATGCATTACGTACCGTAACGTACCTACTTGTAAGCAATGCAGTTTCGACACTGATTTGTTTATTTTCTACTTAGAGAGTTAAATGTCCCGCTATTAACTATTAACTAGCTATAATGCCTTTTTAACGACCACTCGACTAAGCTATTAGTAGTATTGACGTCAATTAAACACCTTATGTATTCATTAACAAACGTGCTATCGGGGTCCCTAATAGTAATGAGATCCATCCCTACCATTGAGGTATATAATATGCACTAGACCGAAATTCAAGGAACTATATATACAAGAGGTTACACATCGACACCAATAAGCCTAGTTAAATGGAAGGTTTACTTATGCATCAATGACGCCATATTACGGTGAGACCTCTTGGACGAATAATCACTAATTTCGATTACCGCGAGGTTGCACAATTAGGGATCACAATAGCTTAAGTTTGCCAACAAATTAAACAATTTAATGTTTTTCTGGTACTTTTTGTAATTTTTCACTACGAAAATGATAAAAACTAAATAAATTCGATAATCGTTTGTGAATAATAAAAACCGATAATCGTTTTCAAAAACGATAATCGGAATTCCGATTTCCGTTTAACATCCCTAACCTTGACACAGTTTTTGACATTTAAAGACAATCAGAAAGATTATGTACATTCATGTTAATAGGCTCAGGTGTGTCCACACATGATCCGTTTGGAACAGATCACATCTACGCCTGTCAGTGAATGTCCAGAGGCCTGGGCTCCTGCCCAAACTTTGGTGTGAATGTTTTTACACAAAACCAGGCCAAAGAAGCATTATGATTATATTGCTAGCAGACTGCTGTATTAGTCATGGGCTGATGGCCTAACAATTTGGATTTATGTGTGGCTTGTGAAGCCATTGTGTAAGAGGTTACGGATGGCAGTCGAGATAAGCAGAGAGGAAGAAATGGATTTTCCTACAAGGGACATTGCCAACGTAGCGTGCATTATATTTCACTTTTTACAATTTGTTGGCTTTGTCTTTTCAAGTGAGTGGTCCAGTATGTAGTGCAGTTGCATTGTGATATGTCGATGTACTTTTGAGATGATTTACAAGAAGCTACAGAGATTTCTGATAAATGTATTTACTCCAGGTTAGGGTCTGCCCTTCAGAAACTGAACTGCATTGTGTTTGCTCAACATGTTTCTGTATGAAACGTGAGTGCATGAGCTTCATAATAACTGCCAAGTTGTGCAATGCGCTGCTTCCTCTACTCTCCCCATTTAACCTTTTGGGTTGCGTTTTCTTACTATAATCTGTTCTGGTTTGCAGGACATGAAACGGAAAGCAGTTGAGCAGAAACTGGAAGAGAAGCAGAAAGAAGAGAAAGAGAAGTTGAAGACGGAAAAGCAACAGCTGTTCGTCGACAGAAAAGAGAAACTAATACAGATGAAACAGCTTGAAAATAAAATTGAACTTGTAAAATTAGTAAGCATCCAATGTTTCTCCATTTCCAGTTCTTATTCTGCCTTCAGCTAGGATTCAAATATAGCACTGAAAGTAGATACGATGTGGTTAATCATTGTGTCCATAACAGTTTCATTAAGACCTGTTGCACAAGAGCAGTTTACTTCAAACTGTCATGTATGACCCTAAGAAAAACAGATTTTTGGTATGTAGTCTTTCTATTTTAGGTTGTATTTCAAACGTGATCATTAGTTAACACTTTGACCGATGGCCCAATTTTTGGCCAGGCGCGGCCAATATTGTGATGTAGGGGGTGTATACTACACGCAGCTGGCTGTGAGGGGAAGTATCACAAAAATAATGCGTTTCTTTACGGTTTCCATGCTTTCTACAAACAACACACCTACTGCAAGGGCCTGCTTTGGTTGCAGTTCCTAGGATAACACCCAGATAGCGCTGTCCAGTGGGTCTGAATGGGTCCGAAGCCTTGTGGTGCTTGAAGGCTATTTTGGCTTCCTAGCAGAGACCGAATAACATTCGTCCTGAACCAAGTCTGGCGCCTGGTTCCTTCAAGCTGCTTGTAGAGAAGATATGCATTTACTATAGACACTTCAGTCATCTTTAGGATCACCATTCTGTATCACTTTGATGACTTTCTTAGTGGCGTGTAATAAGTAAGTTGGTCCATTCGGTCTAGACCACACATGAGGTCATTAGGGCCCATAGTCATAATGGAGTCCGACTGTTTCACAAACTGGTCATATTCCTTTTCGTACAAAATATTCACAATTTCCTGTACACTACACCTTTTTCTTTTCAAGTAATTCATTTCAATTTATTATATTTACTGCAAAACGCTTACACCAAGATGGACGGATGGCTGACAAGCCTGACATCAACAAAAACGTGTCATTCGTTCCGTTTTTATTCATTAGGCAGTGCCAAATATAATCTTACATGCATTCGGTAGGTGGTAGTACATGTCCACCACCTTGTGCTGTCAGCTCGTGAAGCTCTAGCGATCGTCCTGGTGAACACACTCCACCGTCTCCTATTCGATGACAAGTCTCTCAATTCCGCCAAATTCATGCCAGTTACATCTTGTATCTCATCCATCCATCTCCTCCTTGGGCGACCCAGTCTTCTCCTCCCCTCACCGCACGCCAGCATCATTTCCTTCTCCAGACCATCAGATCGCATAACATGTCCAAAGAACCTTAGCTTCATTCTTGTCGCAGTTTGTTTTAACGACTCTTCATTCTCAACTCCAATCTCCTCTCGTATTGATTCGTTCGTTCTTTTCTCAGTCCAAGATATTCTCAGCATCTTCCTCCATATCCACATTTCACAAGCGTTAACCTTATTTTCCATGTTCTTTGTCATTGTCCACGTCTCGCAACCGTACAGTACCGTAGGAAAGATTAGTGCTCTCACGAGCCTTTTTTTGGTTTCTATGCTCACATGTTTGTCTTTCCATATCTTTTCCAGTCCGGTCATTGCAGCTTTCCCTATAGCAATCCTTCGTTTTATTTCTGGATCACACTTTCCCTCCTTTCCAACCAGTGATCCTAGGAATGTGAAGCTTTCTACCACCTCTATTTCCTCTCCGTCTATCTCAAAACTATCCCAATCTGCTGTTGTCATGATCTTTGTCTTCTTTATGTTGAAGTATAAACCAGCTTTTTCACTTTCTCTCCTGACCCTTCTTATCAGTTCTGCCAGATCCTCTTTTCTTTTTGCCATTAATGTTGTGTCATCCGCGTATCTAAGGTTATTCAGTATCTTTCCAGCAATTTTTACTCCCTCAATTGCCCCCTCCAGTTCTGCCTTTCTCATTATTCTTTCAGCATATAGATTAAACAGGAATGGAGACAAGATGCATCCCTGCCTCACTCCTTTCTTGATTCTGAAATTGTCAGTGTCTCCGTATTCTGTTCTTATCACCGCTATCTGGTCTTCATATAAACCCTTTAGTAACATTATCAGGTGTTTCGGAATTCCCATTTCAAGCAGGGTTTTCCACATTAAATCATGGTTAATGCAGTCGAATGCCTTGCTATAGTCAATGAAACAGATGTGAACCTCCTGTCCATACTCCCTTTGTCTCTCCATTATCCACCTCATGTTGGCTATATGGTCTCGAGTTCCACGAGATTTCCTAAACCCTGCCTGGTTCACCGGAAGTTCTCTTTCAATTGTGCCTTCCATTCTTTTGTGAATTATTTTCAGTAATATTTTACTAGTGTGTGATATCATTGCTATCGTCCTATAATTTTCACACTCCCTCGCATCTCCTTTCTTGAATATAGGTATAAAGATCGACTTCTTCCAGTCCTCCGGCCATTCTCCAGTTGCCCATATTTGATTGCACAATTTTGTTATTGTTTTTATCATCGCATCATCCCCTGCTTTTATCAGTTCTATAGGTATCCCATCTTGACCGGGTGCCTTATTGTCCTTGAGTTGTCTGATTGCCCATTCTACCTCCGCTTCCATGACCTCCGGTTCCTTTTCATACTCTGTTACGTCAATTTGTTCTTTTTTGACTCGTTTGTCTTCCCTATACAACTCCTCCGTGTATTCTCTCCATCTATGCTTTATCCCTTCTTCATCGCAGATTACATTTCCATCTCCTGCCTTCATTGAGCCCATTCTAGGTGCAAATTTTCCCGTGATTGTCTTTACTTTTGAGAACATTTCCTTGGTTCGTCCCTTCCTTCCCTCGTCTTCCATTTCTCTGCATAATTCGTTTAGATGTATTTCTTTATCTTTCCGTGCTTGTTTTTGGAAGGCACTGTTCAGTGCCCTTACCTTATCCTTTTCTCCTGCCTTCTTTGCAGCCTTCCTATCAACCGCCATGCATATGGCTTCTCTCGATAGCCATGTCGTTGTTGTGATTTTCTTCTTCTTTGGAATGTGCTTATCTGCGACTTCGACTATTGTTTTCTTCATCCTCTCCCATAGGTTGTTCGAATCCTCTTCCTCTTCTATCTCATCTCTCTCTAGTACTTCAAACCGATTCTTTATTTCCATCCTGTATTCCAGTGTGATACCCTTGCAGTCGTATCTGATCAATCGATCTCCTTTCTTTATCTTTTTCAATTTCGTTCTCAGTGTTGCTACCAATAGCTCATGGTCAGTTCCACAGTCCGCTCCTGGCCTTGTTCTCACATCTCTTATTGTGCTTTTCCATCTTTTGTTTATCAGTATGTAGTCAATCTGGTTTCTATGCTTCCCATTCGGTGACGTCCATGTGTACAGTCTTCTCTTAGGCTGTTCGAACCATGTGTTCATAATTCCTAAGCCATTCCCTTTGCAAAACTCAACAAGTCTTTCTCCTGCTTCATTCTGTTCACCCAGGCCATGACTACCTAATGTGTCTCCATCGCCTCCGGTGCATTGACCCACCTTCGCATTGAAGTCACCTATGATCACTAGTACGTCGCCCTTCGGAGTTCTGTCCACTGTACTTTGCAGGCTGGTGTAAAAACCCTCGTGTTCCTCTTCTAACGATATCGATGTTGGAGCATATACCTGTATAATGGTTATGTTGACCTTTCTTCCTCTGAATCTTACACTCAAAATTCTATCACTCACTGTATCATATCCCATTATCGCATTTGCGCTTGACTTGTCACACATGATTGCAACTCCATTTTTTCCTCTCTCTTTTTGTCCTGACATTATTATCCTGTATCCATTCCAACTGAAATGTCCTTGTCCCTTCCACCTTGTCTCACTTAATCCTAGGATTGCTATGTCTAATTTCTTCATCTCTCCCTGTATCACGTCCATCTTTCCGCTCTGCATACTTCGCACGTTCCATGTGCCCAACTTCATCTTCTGCTTACAGCTCAGGTTGAGTCTTTCCCCTCCGAATCGATCCACCTCTAGACGTCCTTTCGGCTTTAGTCCTGTTGCTTCATTAGATCGAGGGGCCCTTGACTCTCCGTCTTGCTCTTCCCCAGTAGCTTCTAAGTCACGCTCCGGCCTGGGAGTCCCACCATTCGCAACTATCACCGTTTTTGGCTTAGTGTGTTTCATGACGATTTTCTTGGCAAGTTAACAGGGGTGGTTTGCCATTGCCTTCCCCTGGTTCCACCAGGGGAAGTACATGTCCACTATTACTAATAAGGGGCAGCAAATATGTACTGGGACGCTGAACTGACTATGATCGGCCGATACACGTCCGTCGCGCCAGAACTTACCAAACTTGGGATGTAATAACATGTCCCTCGTGGTCAGCGTGTTAAACAAGCTAGTTTAATACTGTTCAGTGGTGGGCTGAACACAATTGTTGCACATGATAGATAAAACTAAGCAGATTTTCTGTTGGCTTAATGTACTGCAGTTGTTCAAAGGTAGAGAATTACTTTTGATATCATCAATCATTAAAACTGTACAAACATGTTACACTTGATTTCATTGGATTGCTGTTATCATTTTCACACGTCAGCCAAAAGCCTCCTTTGACTTGTGGATTCTGACTCTTTGGATTTACTTTAACTTCTTAGCATGAAGAATGGGAAGAGCAGACGAGAACGCTGATGAACTTCATACGATGTGATAGCAAGCCACACATATTCTTCCTACCCAAGTCACACAATGAGGCATCACAGAAGAAGCATCAACAGACAAAGGCCGCTTTAGAAGGTATGCCCAGTCTCCTTTAGCTTTGTCTTGACATTCTTAAAAGTGCAACAGTTTCTGTGTTGTGGGATCAATTTGAATGCATTCAGTGCCTTCACACAACGTTAACCAATGTTTTAACTACTACTTTTTATATCGAATTCGAATGCAGTGGTTGCGTGAAACACTGACACCAGAATGTAGCAGTGATTCTGTTTCTTGTTATCAAAATGTGACACTTGCTCTTTAACATTTAGAAACAGTTTAGTATAGCAAGCATCATTACCCTGTATAAAATCTGTTTGATGGAGCTAAAGTTGTAATGGAAACAATTTTAGTGACATTTTCTACTAAGTACTTCTAGCAGGTTTGCGCTTTGCACGACCTTGTTTGTATCTCATTCCATTAACACATGAACGCTCGTTTACCAGCTGCATGTACTCTTCAGATGCATTAATTAATTGGTGTTACTGACTAATAAATAATGATCAGTGTGCTTCTGAAAAAAAAACGTATTGGGTGCTTGGACAATTTAATCTCCATGGAAATAATAAAAAACCAGACTAAATTTGCAAACTTTATATAACAGCCATTAAAATGAATATATGTGTGTATCTAGACACCTTTCAAGTATCCCAGATCTGAGCACTAGTATATTATGAAATCCAAGTTTTAATATAACATGTCATGTATGCAAGACCAGTAAAACAATTACTGGTCCGCAGCATGGGAGAGTTTGAGAATATATAGCACCTATGAGGTGCCTAACTAAAGCACTTTGTATGACGTTATAATTGTTGGCTTTTGTCCAGGTTTTTTGTCTTTTTGTCTGATTCAGCAATCATTGATGAACGCAAAAAGCTGCTTCATGAAGAAATCGATGAAAATGCCAAAATTGGTCGACAGATTGAAGAGAAGAAACAGAAGCCAGGACTTGGCCACGAAAGAGCATCCTCCAGGCGTCATGGAAACGACAAAGAAGCAGAGAAAATGGATGTCTCTGACTTAGAAGAAGAAGATACTGGAGTGAATGTGGATTATGGTGTTAGCGGAGATGAGGAGGAGAATCCTGCTGCTGCTGCAACAGCCGACATCAAGGTTGTCCGCCAGAAAAAGATGGAGAATTCATCACCTGACAAGAGACACAAGTCGTCTCGGCATTCACGTGATGCAGGGCATCATCGTTCCAGGGATGATGGTAGACAGATTAAGCATCAGACACACCGACGTTCATCAAAACGGACACAGAGGAAATCAGAAGAACGCCTCAGCATGTCAGAGGAAGCGCCTCGTGTGGCACAGGTGGAGAAAGAGGATGAAGCTGACAAGATGGAAGATGATGGAGAGGTAACGAAACTCCATGATCAGACCATCGAAGAAGACAATGCGTTGTCTCCAGACAGACAGAACAATGGATATGATCTAAACGACATCCCATGTCCAACGACGGCCACAGAACTGAAGGAGTCCCCAAGCACAGGTGACGATGTTGTTATCATTGACAGCGGTCTTGATGCTCAGTGACAGCTGCTTCCGATTTTCACTTGGATTTTATGTGTTGACTGGATTATCATGTGACTGGAGATTAGCAACTACTTGCGTGTGATTGAAGCACAGCACAGAATCTTTCAAATTGAAACCAGTCAATTGTGAATATTAAGGCTCTTATAAGAGGTCTTCTAGGTTCTTCAGTTAAATTTGTAAGACCAATTTTTTCCTGAGTCTCTAACTCCTACCACATGAGAATGATTGTAATCATACCTCTAATCATTGCAGTTGCACCAGAGTTCTGATTTTGTGTGTTCTCAGTGGCAGGGATTTTTAATTCTATTCAAGTCAACTAATCACTCTTACGTTTCCAGTTTCTGGTTTCGCTGACCCGTAGCAACTCGACTTTGGCCGGTCATTAACTTAAAGGAACAGTCACTTGAAGCTGATGGCTATCCTTTTCCAGGCATTGGTTGGTCTTTCATCAGTGCCAAATGGTTAACGATTTGTAGACCAAATTTAATAAAATAAAAATTATATGAAAATCAATTTTAATAAAAGTGTTACGTAAAACATGACATTTTTCTTTAAAAATACAAAGTATTTTTAGGATTACCTTTCAGTCCTCCGTTGTAAGGGTTTAAAAACACATAACAAGAAAAAACATTTTCTACAAGTCCAAATGTTTACCAGCTAAACCCGTACAGAAAAAACACAGTCAACAATTTAACAACGAGCTGCATTGGTTCCCAGTCACTTTTAGTACATTCGTGTTGTTAAAGTGTTAAACCTGGTTTGTTTTTGGTGGGTCTCTTGTGAAACATCTGTTCTTGTAATGTCATGTGTCTAACTTGTAGCAAACTTGATCATCTGCTCCTGTTAATAATAGAGCAAAACACAATCATAAAACAATTATTTCAATGCAAATACATTTTTATTTAATCATTTCAACCTGCACAAGCAACTGGTTGTTTACAGTTTTGACCAGAACCGAATGCTTGACTTGGCTGTGTAGCAGTTGAAAACCAATAGTAATCACTTCACTGACATTGATAAAAATAACTCAATAATTTCCAATTATTTCCGATGATTGTGAAACCATTTCAGTCATTACGTTCAACTTTGGACTGCTCTGGGTTTCATTCTATTGTCATCAAATGGCTGAAATAGAAGGTCTTGGCAATGATTTGTCAAGGTCGTGGTACCAACTAATCGACTTTGTGGTAACAACTAATCGACCATATTCTACTTTGCATTAAAAATCCCGTTATTCTATTTTGCATGGCCCACAGATATAAAGTTCCATTTCATCTACAGAGTTAAACATCTGCTCCCCACCTGGCTGGTGCTTTTTCATTAAATTGTACCCTACATGTAATTTAGATTTTCATCAAGAATTCACATATATTCAACTTAGACAACAGAACTTGGAAGCTCAACATTCCTCTGTATCCATCGATCAATTTGGCAAACAAATCATGTGTCTGTTGGAGAAATGCTGATAGAGTCTGCTTCCTATACATAGACATGATGATAATTATGACATTTATTCTATGGTCTCATGCTTGTGATGGTGGTGAGAGTTTCTCATCATCAAGCAGCCAATTATAAGAAAATATGCTACCTCATTAGTCGAGTGGTGCCATTCTATCCAACACTGACGACGTCAAACTCCAGAAGACGTGTGTTAAGTTAGAAGACGAAGCCTTAACGCAAGGCTGCATATCACTTTATTAGCAAGACTGCACAAGTTTATATATTCATAGAGGCAGAAAATCATTTTTGTCGTAGGAGATTAATTTAAAGTTAAACTGCATTTTCTTTTTGTACTAAGCAATTGACGTAACAGAGTATGAAAAGGAACCGGAGGTCATGGAAGCGGAGGTAGAATGGGCAATCAGACAACTCAAGGACAATAAGGCACCCGGTCAAGATGGGATACCTATAGAACTGATAAAAGCAGGGGATGATGCGATGATAAAAACAATAACAAAATTGTGCAATCAAATATGGGCAACTGGAGAATGGCCGGAGGACTGGAAGAAGTCGATCTTTATACCTATATTCAAGAAAGGAGATGCGAGGGAGTGTGAAAATTATAGGACGATAGCAATGATATCACACACTAGTAAAATATTACTGAAAATAATTCACAAAAGAATGGAAGGCACAATTGAAAGAGAACTTCCGGTGAACCAGGCAGGGTTTAGGAAATCTCGTGGAACTCGAGACCATATAGCCAACATGAGGTGGATAATGGAGAGACAAAGGGAGTATGGACAGGAGGTTCACATCTGTTTCATTGACTATAGCAAGGCATTTGACTGCATTAACCATGATTTAATGTGGAAAACCCTGCTTGAAATGGGAATTCCGAAACACCTGATAATGTTACTAAAGGGTTTATATGAAGACCAGATAGCGGTG
Organism: Allolobophora icterica; assembly: GCA_963556255.1. Taxonomy (NCBI): domain Eukaryota; kingdom Metazoa; phylum Annelida; class Clitellata; order Crassiclitellata; family Lumbricidae; genus Allolobophora; species Allolobophora icterica. The sequence continues at coordinate 7,419,934 of OY744617.1, read as the reverse complement.
ATAAGAACAGAATACGGAGACACTGACAATTTCAGAATCAAGAAAGGAGTGAGGCAGGGATGCATCTTGTCTCCATTCCTGTTTAATCTATATGCTGAAAGAATAATGAGAAAGGCAGAACTGGAGGGGGCAATTGAGGGAGTAAAAATCGCTGGAAAGACACTGAATAACCTTAGATACGCGGATGACACAACATTAATGGCAAAAAGAAAAGAGGATCTGGCAGAACTGATAAGAAGGGTCAGGAGAGAAAGTGAAAAAGCTGGTTTATACTTCAACATAAAGAAGACAAAGGTCATGACAACAGCAGATTGGGATAGTTTTGAGATAGACGGAGAGGAAATAGAGGTGGTAGAAAGCTTCACATTCCTAGGATCACTGGTTGGAAAGGAGGGAAAGTGTGATCCAGAAATAAAACGAAGGATTGCTATAGGGAAAGCTGCAATGACCGGACTGGAAAAGATATGGAAAGACAAACATGTGAGCATAGAAACCAAAAAAAGGCTCGTGAGAGCACTAATCTTTCCTACGGTACTGTACGGTTGCGAGACGTGGACAATGACAAAGAACATGGAAAATAAGGTTAACGCTTGTGAAATGTGGATATGGAGGAAGATGCTGAGAATATCTTGGACTGAGAAAAGAACGAACGAATCAATACGAGAGGAGATTGGAGTTGAGAATGAAGAGTCGTTAAAACAAACTGCGACAAGAATGAAGCTAAGGTTCTTTGGACATGTTATGCGATCTGATGGTCTGGAGAAGGAAATGATGCTGGCGTGCGGTGAGGGGAGGAGAAGACTGGGTCGCCCAAGGAGGAGATGGATGGATGAGATACAAGATGTAACTGGCATGAATTTGGCGGAATTGAGAGACTTATCATCGAATAGGAGACGGTGGAGTGTGTTCACCAGGACGATCGCTAGAGCTCCACGAGCTGACAGCACAAGGTGACAAGGTGACTAAGCAACATTTTGTCCTATTCATTTTGTCGTGTTTTGCGTGACACAGTGGCCGAACCTGTACTCTCAGCCTGTAATGCTGAGAGTACAGGTTCGAGCCTCGTCCGAGGCAGTTACTGTGTAGTGACCTTGAGCAAGTCTTTCGTGCTCAGTTGCTCTGGGCCTTCGATGTTCTGTCGTATGGTCGTGTGCACTTCTGACCTTTGGAAGGAAGGCAATTATCAAATACGATTGTATTGTATGGCACTATAGTAATTACAACATCCCACACGGACAGTTTGGTGCTAGAAAGTACTGACAAATAAAACAAATTACACATGCTTTCGAGTATGGTAACTGAAAAGAAACAAGTTCAGGCAGACCTTAATTGGTTGTAGTGAGTTTGTGGTTTGGCATCCAATGCTGCGAAATAGAACAAGTGGAGCAAAGGATGTCGAATAGAGTCGGTTAATACAGTCGATGCCTGCCATAATAGGAACCACATGTCTCTGTCGCTCGGTTTCATACTCCAACAGGTGTCTCAGTGAACCTATTACACAGATAATCTCATGTGTTGTTACATTTACTATACAAAGTCATCTTTAGATCGAATAGGTCTCATTAGTTTTTTTGCGACTATTAGTCGCAAAAAACTAATAGTCACTATTGTTTCAGCTAAAAAGCACAACAGCAGTGTGCAAACAGGACCAACTGTTCAATATGGGCTGCATAGCTACAGGACAAATTGTCAAAATGCTGAACTGGAATTTGAAAGACAAGTCAACACTGGCTGTCAGGTGGCAATCACAACAAAATGAAAGCCACAAAATTAATAAATTTGCAGAATGCAATCTAATCCACTTTTATGTGACATTTCTTTTGATCATCTTATATATTTATATATAGGTTGTAAAGATGACAGATACACAACACCAATCTTTACAACACTAAGATTGTGAAGATGATAGATACACACCAATAATTTACATAATGACTGACACTAACAACGAGCATGTGCTAAGTGACTGGGAAACCAATACAGCTCGTCGTTAAAGTGTCAAGTACCGATACCAACACTGTCCAGTATAATGGTATGCAGCTCCCTGCTTGGTGCTTCCAATCTCATCTCCTCATAGTAGGTCAAGCAAACCGCATAAATATCAATAACTAGAGGCAAATTCACACAATTTAAAATTTAAGCGGCTTAAATGACAGAAAATCAAACAAGAAGCACAGAAACAAGAATCAGAGAAGTCTAATTACCAAGGTCTCGTCCATTGTATGCTGCTTCACCAAGAAGCCTGGTCAGGCAGGCTGCATCTCCAAATCCCAGGTTGACTCCCTGACCAGCCAAAGGGTGGATTCTGTGTGCAGCATCCCTAACAAAGCAAACAAACCCATTGTATGCATAGCACAACACTTGTAGAGCCCTGTAACAGATCCAAAAGGTGCACCTCAAGGTAAGTTGAAAATGTTTCTTGAGCTATTTCCGACTCCTTGGCTCGGAGTCAGTCGTTGCTTCAAAATGACATGAGTATATGGTTGAGCCTAGTCCTCTTATCTTGGCAAACAGTTAAGACCTTCTTTGTTAGCTGTACAGGTATTACACAGCAGAGAACAATGGACGCTGCATTCACTGACACAGGATGATGAAAGACTGGTTTTGTTCTGCAGACTACCAGAACATCTGTGCTTGCTAGCACATCCATAGTCTATTTCTTTGTGATCTATTATGTCACAGAAACATACATGTAGAGTACCCACACATACACATAAACCAGAAAGGAATGAGATGATTGACTACCCAATGAGTGCAACTCTTGGCTTGATATAGTGCGTTGAGTGCATGAGACCAAGAGGAAACGTCTTCCTGCTACTGTCTGCAACGCTCAACACAGTTGGAGGCAGTTGTCGAATCGGTTGCTCTGCAACACACAACGCGTACAACTGCATCAAAATCAGAATGTTTGCACCTGACGACTTGCTTTAAGTGGTGCTATATAAATTTGCATTTATAAATTCACAGCATCAAAATAACATAATTTGTGCAATAAGCCTTGCGGAATGACTTCACTGTTGTTACGAAGTGACTCTTACATAGAAGTGATTTCATCCTTTTCTATCAGCATAGTGCACTTTGCGACTTAACTTTAAGAATCACACGTTATGAAACATAAATTGTGACATGTCATATCTTGGAGATAAATTAATCGCTAGGTGATGTGTCGTGCCCCATTCCGAATGTTCTAAACACTGCTTTGGGTTAAGTAAGTATATCCTTTATTCAAAACCAACTCCTAGCCGCATTTTGGTGTACATAGTTCATAAAATTAATTTAAGCATATAACATTCGAATGACAAAGGTTTTACGAGCTAAAGAGTCGGCATTAGGCATAAAAGAGGAGTGCAGGGGGCATTTCGGGGTCAGTCAGTCGGGGAGTCAGAGAAACCATATGAGAGCCTGAGAAAAGAGAAGTTGTGTAGAGTGGTGAAGAGTTGCTTTAACAGTTAAAAGAACAGTTGAAATAAAGACTAAAACGTTGCTATAAGTTCTGAACTCAGCCCTAGCATGCTTCGAACTTTAGACAATGAACATATAACAAAATAACGTAACTTTACATTTATGACGATGTAATTTCTCTCATCATTCCTGATCTGTTTGGTATCGTGGTCATTTAAAGCGATTATGACAGGTTGTAGTAAACACTAAATATCAGAATTGACAATTGTCAACAGCTCTACAGTAACTTAAAATAACTATACAAGTGTCTAACTGTATTACTACTGTCTGTTTATATATCACCAGTACATAAAGATTTATTTATTACACCAGTACATAATTATTTATTTATTACACCAAGCAGTTAAGGCTGAACAACTTACTCAAGGTACGTAAAGAGTACCGTAAGCACGGAATGTACAAATAATCGCTTACCAAATCCAACTCTGTTGGCGATGTCATCAATAAACTGTGTAGCAAAACTGACCAAAGAATTCCTTGTGGCATTCGAAAACTAAAGAATCAGAAACCAACTTCCTTCATTCGTTCACACAGTAACAAGATTTTAAATTAAATTCAATCAGGAATTTCTCACATCTTCAATCATTTAATGTCTGATCTTAACTCAACTGAAGCACCTGACTGATCAAGCAAACCAAGTTAACTATCCCAGACAGTTATTAATACTAGATGTACATAACTCAGCTGACAATTGTATAAATTATGGAATAAAACATATGCATTTGAGAAATGAAATGCATATTCACCAATCTTCTCATAATCTCATGTCTGCTTTTCTCCCTTGAAATCAACCCAGTAACTGGCACAGACCGCATTTCATTTGCCACACTATTCTGTGCTTCATAAATTTCTGTCTGACAGTATGCTACAGTTATCGTATCAAGTGCACTAACTGGTTGGTTAGTGCAGATATTTAGCAGACAATGAGAAATTAATCAAACAAACTTACGAAAGCATTGTTCACAGCGTCGACGAAACTTTCAGGCAACAGTTTCAAAAGACTTTTTGCTTTTTCAGGACTTGTGGTCCATATAAGGCAACTAGCATCATTGCTAAGCTAAGAAGTTAACAATAAACCACACAAAACATCATTAAACAACAAACTCCTTATCTTCACTTATCATAGCTTACTGTAACTACCGTCCATTATCATACCTTACTGTAACTACCTTCCATTATCATAGCTTACTGTAACTACCTTCCATTATCATAGCTTACTGTAATTACCTTCCATCAACATAGCTTACTGTAATTAAACAAGTCAAATACTGGTATATCATCACAGCATTAAACAAAACGGACCTCATGAAATTTTGTCTTGATGCACACCCTTTCAAGCTATTTTATATGCATACATACATAGACACATACATGTATCATAAATAATATCAGTGTCATTTGTAATCATCCAATTAATATGCCCTTATATGATGATAATGCTAACTGAATTTTGCATTTTGGTTGATACTACGATCTGGGTGTCACTCTTGACCTCACCTTTACTGAACATATCTCGACTCTGACTCGCTCCTGCTTCTTCCAACTGAGACGACCGAGAGCTATCAGGCGATCCACTGTACCTACTGTCTTTACCTCCATTGTGCATGCATTCATTTGCTCTCGGGTTGACCACTGTAACTCGCTCCTCCTCGGTCTCCCCATGCTACGCCTCTCCCCCCTCCAATCAGTCTTAAATGCTGCTGCTAGGCTCATAGCACGTCTTCCTCGCTTTGCTCATATCTCCACATATATGATTGAAGTCTTACACTGGCTCCCAATTACTTCGCGTATCCAGTACAAGATCCTCCTTCTGGTTTCCAAATCCCAGCTACGGCTTGCCCCTAAATACCTCTCTGACCTTATGCGGCAACCTCTCTGCAACTTCAGCTCGTCCTTTGCGCTCTACTGGCCGTCTTGATCTCTTTGTCCCTCGTACTAGGACCTCTCTGGCCCAACGTCAAGATTTTGCTGTCACAGGTCCCTCTGTCTGGAATGGTCTTCCCTCTTGACTACGAACTAAACTCATGATGGGAATCTCCCCAGCATCTACTCGCTTGCTCAAGACGTTTCTCATGCACTAACTCAGGGTGCCTCTGAATAGTTTATACTGTGAGAGGCGCCTTATAAATTACTAGATACGATACAATACTTGTAAGTTGTTTGCAACTACTCGTAAAATGAACATTTGCTATCTTGTTTCACCCAGCCAACAGATCTTTCATCTTTGCTCATCCGTCAGACTTGCAATAGTTTAAGTCAGTCATAGGAAACTTTCACTTAAAATTGCATAATCCGTTTTGCCCTCCTCGCCCTTTATATACCCATCAACCAGGACATCACTGGTTTCTTACAGACTCTCTTGGTTGCTCTAGAATTCACTGCCACATTCTGTTTGCTATCCAGTTCTCCTAAATTGCCCCTTCTGGACCACTTGTTTGGTGTAGCAAATAATTGCTGCTGTGTTAGTTGCTGCTGGTGCTGGTATATTGTTATTACAGGTACTGTTCATCACAAATACAACTACAGCAGATCAATTACACTGCAAACCATTGCTTTTTCCAGAATTATCTCCAATTGTCAAATACAGTCTTTACAAGACTATTAATATTAATACCGACGCGTTGCCTATTGCGCCACCAAAGTACACGAGACAAAAATATATGTAATAGTAACTAATTACATGTAGTAACAGTACTGAAACTAATTGATAAAAGACTTCACTTTGATGGTAGAACTTACTGGAAGTAGAGCAATTGGTCCTTCAGGCAAGAAACGTTGCCAAGCGACATTGTTTATTGTATCCTATGACACAACAGAATCAACAGCTAAAACAAGGTCATGATGATTGCAATTACTAAAGTGTGTTTTGCACTACTCAGTCACTTAAAGACAATTTTCTAGGAAATTTGTCCTGCTTAGAAGGACCAGTTACTTTCCGATCAAGAAAGAAGCCTTGTCCCAAGGAGCACACCTCAAACAGAAAAGTCTCCGCAACAAATTATTTACACATTCCAGCATTTCTTGCTCAGTTCTCTTGTTGGCGTCTGTCTGTCTGTGTTTGTCTGTCTATCTGATTTATCCATCAGTACGCTCGTCTGCCTGCTCTCTCGCTTATCTGCCTTCACAACACTAAACAATGCAGGATGCTATAACAGTCAAACCTCTGAGGGTACACTGCAAATCCTGTTACTTAATACTGTACATCAAACCTCTTTCATCTGACTCATAGTCATCAATCAGTAGAAAGGTTCTTCAGAGGTGCCACAGGAATCCTCTGACACAATAACAAAATTATCTCACAATAAATTCTACCTGATTTCTCAATAGACTTTAGTCTGTGTCAAACTTAATCAATACGACCTATAACAAATAAGTTTAAGCAAAGCAAATTGTACGTAGGTAGGCATTCATTCGTGTGTCTGTCAACACTGAAGCACATGCTACATAAACAGATGTAATGAGGTACAGCTTAAAAGAAGCTGAAATCACTCCAAAGCTATTAATAGCGGTCAAGTTCTAATTTTGAGTGGTAAGTCTATTGGAAAATTTCAATGTTTTGGGACACCCTAATGAATAGTCGTTCATTAGGGTGTCCCAAAAAACATTTACACTTTCAAAAGTTTACATATCAGTTTCTCTAGGACTAGTTATTTTGTACGAAGTTACAGCTAATTAGATCAACATTTATGGGTCCCTCAAGCGATTCTGAGTTAAGCCTTGTAACTTAGCTGAATCATAGACAATTAACTAACCATAACTTGATACCAATATTATCCATTTAAGAACAATACTTTAAGACAGGGGTTCCCAACCAGGGGTGCCCGCACCCCCAGGGGGTGGGAGATGGCATTTCAGGGGGTGCGAGACAGAGTAGGTAAACTTTTTTATCGGATGATAGAAAATCCATCATGTTTATACAATGTCACGAAATTAACTCGTTACAAAAATTGTTTGCATTGAAGGTGAGGTCACATTTATTTTATTTTAACAGAACTTGATATTAATAAATGTAATAATTGTGTGTGCATGTGTGTATACTTACTGAGCAGTATTTGTATCGTAGTGCAACCCGTGTCTTGCAGTGTGCCGGCATTTGTAGGTCATTATTTTTGCTTTGAGTGCAATGTGATATTGACATTATATTTTGAAAGAAGCAATGAGCAGGAAAAGTTTGTCAAAACTGGCTTCATGAACAGGTAAACTAGCTCATATTTTTCTCTTGCTCGTTCGCAGATTAACCCTTCATTTTTCATCATGTCAAAAAGAACGAAATGGAATGATGAGTATGTGCACTTTGGTTTCACTTGCACAACAGGAAATGATGACTTGCAAAAACCCCAGTGCTTTTTTGTAGCCTTATGAATTTATATGTGCATTTTATGCACTGAGTTAAAAGCTCATTTTTAGTTCAGTTTGTTCACCCACAGTACTTTATGAGTGTATGTGGTTCAGTCTGTGGTTCAAACAATAGAACTGTGACTTAGTCGTCTTCAAATGTGATATGACTTTTGTTGGGGGTGCGAGCGCTAATCAAATATTTCCAAGGGGTGCGAGGCATAGAAAAGGTTGGGAACCCCTGCTTTAAGATTGCATTGATCTAACGCAAAACTGTGACTTCAAAGTTTGACGTCGTTCCACACAGCATTACACAAGAGTAACCTTATGAAACAAAAACTATATTTTATGGCAGAACATTTTCAGGAAAACTCGCTAAAGGAATGTTGAATATCTTTCCGTTTGAAGTTATGCATTGAAAACCGTTATGGGGTAAAATTTCTACACAGGTTGCTGCATGATGGGTATACAAAAACTGAAAAGGCTTTGAGGAAATCTAAATCATGTTCAATCTAGCAATAACTTTACAGGTGTTATCAGTTTAGCTCAGGCATGGGCAACTTCTTTTAACAGAGGGCCGCACTAAGATTTTAGGGGCAGCTCGGGGGCCGCATGCCCATCGCGGGCTAATTTTTGCAGATTCATATGCCCCAGTAAAGGAGACAATATTAATTTTATTCAAAATAAATATTGCGGAATAACCGTTACGGTTATACTTTAGGCCTAAGTTTAAAGTAAATGAAGATAATTTTTATGATGAAATAATACTTCTCCTAAAACCTACAGTCTAATAAAAAAATATGTTTTTTAAGTTTCTTCAGTTTTAAAAATACATAAAACTGTTAGTCTGTAAAATGTATCCATTTGCTTGGTGTATTATATTTAATGATTAATGTGAGATCTGACACTAGGGCCTACTTCTATCGACACACATCCGGAATGTTTGCTTAAATGTTCGAAGTGGCAATTCGAAGTTCATTTGAGAGATTGTCATCTGTTAGTCTGCATCTGTTTTTCCATTTGTAAGTTTCATCTATGAGAAGAACTGTTCACAAATATAGGTGCTTGGAAACAGCGCAACCATTTTCAGGGCATAAAATCTAAGTGAAGATGGCTTCTAAAGTTACGAGCCTACCTACTCTGTGTTCTTGTTACATGCAGAGAGTCATTACATTGATGATTAAGTAGTAAACTAGCTGACTAGACTAGAGGCCGGATTCTTAATAAATAACAAACAGATATTTTACTATTGGCCTATGCACAGAAATCCAAGTATAAGGCCATATAAAAGGTTCCCAAGTGCTAGGTACAAGGATAATATAACAGACATGTCAAGGGCCGGTCCAAGGGTCCCCAGGGGCCGGATCCGGCCCGCGGGCCGTATGTTGCCCACCGCTGGTTTAGCTAAACGAAACTGTAGAGGTTGGTCATTGATTATTAGAACTTTGATTTTTGGAGACACCCTACTGTTCATCTTAGCATGTTTTCTCATAAAAGCTGGGACGCTAGTCTCAGTGTGCACAGTTCACACGTCATGAATTGTCTATGCCCTTGAGAAACTCTCAAGATGCACTACATAAATGTTTGGCTACATGCACACATTCATAGCCTACATGCAAATGATATAACATCTAGTATTCTGCCAACAGAACAGGGACTGCTCCAGCAGAACACAAGACCTTACCTCAGGTAGGTGCAATGTTGCCACGACAGCCATCTGACTGTATTCCCATTTAACCGAATGAATCTTAGACTCTTTACGCAGCAATGAATTGAATCCATCGGCTCCAATCTAATGACAACACACAACAACAACAATAACCAGCAAAAGTTTCTCTCACAAAATACATCGCAAGGTTGGCCAGTACCTTTCACATTCTGTGTTCAGCTGCAAACAATCAACATATCAACCTCACAAGCGGCCAGCCTCTACCATAGTCTGTCAAAAGCGCTCCGATCCATCATCCCTGGCCAGTCATAAATATTGAGAGGCAAGCTCAACACTTGACCATGGCAATGGTATGTATGCATATGAGATGTATCGTGCATTTTATGAATCTCTCAAAGTGCTGTGAACATGATTGTCTAAAGGTTCTAAACTGATGTATATTCACAAGAGAATGTCATTTGAGCATACTACCTAGTTCTCATAAAATTCACACCATTGACTATGACGATGCAAAATTGTACATTCAGTGATTGCCACTCTGCGTATGCGCGCTGCGAGCTGGTTCATTCCTACTCTGCTTTATATTTTGTACAGCTTTCAACATCCACATACTGATATAATTAGTAAATTCTGCTATGATGTTTCAATCACTATGTCATTACTTGCACAGAAAATTCTCAGACCAAAATCCAAACGAGTTGCTCATTAATCAAGAAACTCTGTTAAAAGCAATCACAGTAGAAGGATTCTAAGGTCCTTTAGCTAAAGTACAACCATGACAACTGCACAAACAGACATACTACCAACAGAAAGTAAACACCAAATAGTGTAACACAGTCTTGTTGTCCTCGAGGACCTTGGTCTCGAGTGCACTCGAGTTTGTTCTTAAAGTCTTGGTCTTGAGACCAAAAGTCTTGGTCTTGAGGTTCAAAGTCTTGGTCTTGAGGTTCAAAGTCTTGGTCTTGAGGTTCAAAGTCCTGGTCTTGAGGCTCAAAGTCTTGGCCTTGGTCTTGAGGTTTAAGGTCTTGACAACAAGACTGGTGTAACAGGACTTGAACACCAGTTAACACTACTATTAGTTTGCCATCCATCTTTAAGGAAGTCTTTCTGTCCAGTTTAACTGAAACATTTATTGAAAATTCTGCTTAATCAAAGACACACAATCTGTGGCAGCTGACTCAGCCACTTATAGATGGCTGTTTATTCATTCGTGCATTCGCACCATTTATGTAGTCGCACTTGTTGTGATACTGAGATGTTGTTATGTGAGTATTACAAAGAAAACATCAACAAGTTCAAAGTTCAATAAAACAGACGTAACATTGTGAAGCCCGGGAGATATGCAGAGTGATGCATGCAGGATAGGACAATGAATAAGAGATAGGATGATGACGAAATGGACAATAGTGTGTCGAGGGCAAAGGGTTTCTCATGTGAGGTTGTTCTCTGACCCACCCGAACCTCCATGGTGCAGCATAGAAGCTTTGACCTGATTGTTCCAACATTCAAGAATAAGTTACACAGCAACCAGAAATATGGGCTCCTTCGTCCTTATTTACCTCTAGCCTGAAAGTCATTGGGTTCACTTTTAGTTTTCTATTGTTAGGTCAGGAAAGCCTCTGATTTATAGACGTGTCCTATATATTTGTTTGCCATTGCCTTCCCCTGGTTTTGCCTGCCGTGCCCGTTCGTTCCCCTTCCCATGGAAGGGTATTAACGGTCCGCACCACGTGAAGGTGGGCACGGAGGACTTTGGTTCATCAGCCCAGGTCGGATCCGAGTCTACGCTCAAAGAGACGTCGGTCAGGTCGCCTCACTGCTTTACTCTGAACCAGAGTGACTGATGAACCTTTGCGGACCATTGCTTCAATAAAACAACTCAAGGATAATAAGGCGCCGGGTCATGATGGAATACCTATAGAACTGATAAAAGCAGGGGACGATGCAATGATAAAAACAATAACAAAATTATGCAATCAAATATGGGCAACTGGAGAATGGCCGAATGATTGGAAGAAGTCGATCTTCATACCGATATTCAAGAAAGGCGACGCGAGGGAATGTGAAAATTACAGGATGATAGCAATAATATCACACACTAGTAAAATATTACTGAAAATAATCCACAAAAGAATGGAAAGCACAATAGAGAGGGAACTTCCAGTGAACCAGGCTGGTTTCAGGAAATCTCGAGGAACTAGAGACCATATTGCCAACCTAAGGTGGATAATGGAACGGCAAAGGGAGTATGGACAAGAGGTGCACATCTGCTTCATTGATTATAGTAAGGCATTCGACTGCATTAACCACGATCTAATGTGGAAAACTCTACTTGAGATGGGAATTCCGAAACACTTGATATGGCTATTAAGGGGACTATATGAAGATCAGATAGCGGTGATAAGAACAGAATACGGAGACACTGATAAATTCAATATTAAGAAAGGGGTGAGACAGGGATGCATTTTGTCTCCATTCCTGTTTAACTTATACGCTGAAAGAATAATGAGAATGGCGGAAATGGAAGGGGCAAAAGAGGGAATAAAACTTGCGGGAAGGACATTGAATAATCTTAGATATGCGGATGATACAACACTAATGGCAAAAAGAAAAGATGAGCTGATAGAATTAATAAGAAGGGTAAGGAGAGAAAGTGAAAAAGCTGGCTTACACTTCAACATAAAGAAGACAAAGGTCATGACAACAGCAGAATGGGATACTTTTGAGATTGACGGAGAAGAAATAGAGGTGGTAGAAAGCTTCACTTTCCTGGGATCATTGGTTGAAAAAGAAGGAAAATGTGATACAGAAATAAAACGAAGGATTGCGATTGGGAAAGCTGCAATGATTGGACTGGAAAAGATATGGAAGGACAAGCATGTGAGCATAGATACAAAAAAAGGCTCGTGAGAGCCCTAATCTTTCCAACGGTTCTGTATGGTTGTGAGTCGTGGACAATGACAAAGAACATGGAGAAAAAGGTCAACGCATGTGAAATGTGGATATGGAGAAAGATGTTGAGAATATCATGGACAGAGAAAATGACGAATGAATCAATACGAGTGGAGATTGGTGTCGAGAATGAAGAGTCATTAAAACAAAAGGCGACAAGATTGAAGCTAGGATTCTTTGGTCATGTTATGCGATCTGATGGGCTAGAAAAGGAAATGATGTTGGCTTGTGGTGAGGGAAAAAAAAGACGGGGTCAACCAAGGAAGAAATGGATGGATGAGATTCACGATGTAACTGGCATGAATTTGGAAGAACTAAGAGACCTGACTTCGAACAGGAAGCAATGGAAAATGTGTATCATGATGATCGCTAGAGCTCCAGGAGTTGACAGCACAAGGTGACAAGGTGGCTTAGCCTGAACATCCATAAATCAATGTCTACATTTGAAAAGAACTGAATAGGAAACTAGATAAATGGCTCAACTCCTCAACACCACTTCAAGACAATGACTCATAGGCAATCGTGTTGACGAAACATACGTGTGGGATTCTTGGTGACAACGACAGATGCAAATCCTCAAGAAGCAGTACACAAATTGGCTAAAAATTGCAACCTGACCACAGCTGAATGACATGGCAGAAATTGTGCAATATTTTCTCACAAATCAGTCTGACCACAGCTCAACTTAGCTGATCTACACATCTGACAGAAATCTTAATATTTTCTCATAAATTACAGTCTGACCACAGTTGAACTGTGCTGAACCAAAAGTGTGCAAGATATCTCAACATTTCTCCACAAACACAGATAAACTAAACTACTAGTTCTCATTCAGACGTAGTCAGATACTCACAATCAGCTTACTACTCAGAACATCTCCATTTTCCAGCACAACTTCTGCCCAGTTTGAGTTTCTGCTGGCTGACAACGGCCTATTTTCTGCTGACATGCGTGGCAACTTGTAGCTCTTGACCTTTGTCTCGTACTTGACCTCGACGTTGTCACCTTTGACCTTTTCTAGCTGGTCCGTTATTGCAGCCAAGATGACATCGTTCTCAGCAATATAAGCAAGATCCTGTTCCATTGAGTCTTGATCAAAAGCAATCATGGAATCGGAACAAGAATCCCAGATCTGCAATAAATGCAACGTCATTTATCAAAACAATTATTATTATTATTAATTAGTAACTTCTATAGCGCTAGTGTCTAATGCACAAGGCATCAATCGATGGCTCACCAAAGAAAATCCATCGTCAGGTCAACATCCAGAACTGATCTTCTGGATGTTGACCTGATGATGGTTTTTCTGTAACCCAAAGTCCAAGGCTTGCGTCTGAAAAAACAAAGACCAGGGCTTGCATCTGTAAACCAAAGAAAAGCACCTCTGATAGTTACCTTGATGAGCAAGCTATATAAATGTCTAGTTGATTGATTGATTGATTGATTGATTGATTGAAAGACCAAAGCTCTGAGTGTGCAGAGTGGACTCAATGTAACCACCCTGGGCAAATTGTTCACACGCTCGCATTTCACACCTCAAGCTTCAGATTTACCTACCTAGCACACATAATATGTGCAATAAATAAATACTTACACATTGTGTTGCATAAATTACCTGTAGCCATACATTACATTACACCATAAACAATGCTTTCCTATTATTACTCTTATTATTATGAAATCTGTGGTGCATGCAAATCATGCAAATATGTGAATCTCAGTTGCAGAGTAGTATTCTGCCAACCGATATGAAGCTAGACATCCAATAAGCCTCATTTTTTCTAAGCGTGAAATACCTGCATGCGTTTGACGGCCTGAAACCGTCTCGTCTCCACACCGCTCCAAGCACCAAAACCTGACAAATCAAACACAACCAAAGCCAACAACATTTCACTTCCATTACAATCAAGTGCAGACTATAGAATACAAAATGAGATCCTTTGAAAAAAGTTCTTAATTTCTGGACAATACGGCAGCAGCCATCAATTGCCATCGTAGTATCAACTGATCTGAAGTGGTTCAACTAATTCAGTACAATTGTTTGTTACTCACTTGACAGAAACTTCTTGGTAGCTGGACTCAAAGCACAGACACGACTGTTAAAGTCTTTTGGAAGTTCAGTGAGCTTACGGTCTGCACCTTCTTCCAGTAACAACACGTTCTTATTCTTGAACAACGGCTCATGACCTTCAGAAAAATCAACATGGGCTCACTGTTTTTGTGCAATGTATTTGTGTAAGTAATTATGTATGCATATATGCAAATATGTATGTATGGCTACACACGTGTATGTACGTATGCCTATATGCCTATAGGCATACGTGTGTATGCTCCACATAAAATAGTACTTTTAACTACCTCAAAAAATGTGATCTAAGAAATCATATTATATAGCTCAATAAAACTGCAATGGCATAACATGTATCTACTGAAGGTCTCTCAAACCGATTTTAATTGTGGAGTCCTTTGAAGGATCTATCGATTGGCACATGTCGATGATGACTTCTACAGCAGTACAGTAGAAGTCTTCACTTTAGTTCTGAATAGATGCTGTATGGTGAATTACATCATCCCTGCCTACTCCCTTCACCAAAGGACCACTGGCTTCAAGCTCTTTTAAAAGGTTGATCAAGCATCAGATTGGAAATGGTCTCAATTGTCTTGAACTGACCATGTTCAATGGGCCATTTGGCTTCAAGTCCTGCAACATTTCACAGTATTTTATTGTTTAGTATACCATAAATGTTGCAGGGCTTGAAGCCAAATGGCCAGTTGAACATAGCCAGTTCATTCTTAAGCTATGCAGCTCACGAGGACTCTGCCATTGCAGATTCTGTCAATCAGATCAAGCTTTCAAGCAGTTTTGTTATGCGATGATCATGATTTTGATTTAAAGCTGTATTTTAAATTACTCTTCTACCACAAATTTGAAAGTAGGGACATTTGGCTGTACCGACTAGGTCAAGTCAGGACGCCGCACATTTAACTCGAATCAGGACGGTCCCAACAAAATTGGGGCAGGCTGGCAACCCTAAAGGCAATCTTCCTGCAAATGGGCAGCCAGCAGGCTGAGCAGGGGTCTTGAAATATATGAGCAATATTGTGAAACTTTCGCACCCCTGTAATGAACCTGGCATATAGCAAGCTGTTGCAGCAGTGCAACTCCAGAGTCTAGCTTATCAGTAAGCTAGATTATTTCTGGAGTTGCACGACACTGATGTTTGTACAGGTCTGTCTGGTCTGGTACAGCTCAAAGTAGTATTTTTACACAGACTGGCCATGTGTTCTTTATCAGCTCACTATCGATAGTGACTCGCAAGTCAGTCACTTCTTAGGACAACAAATCTGCCAAAATTCGTTACTTGATTCACTAGAGTCTGTAACCAGCAACAGGTTCAGATATTCCCGAATATGCGACAGGAACAAAAAGACTGCCACCAGCATTCCCTAAACATGTGATGGACCGCATTGGGAATTGTTATTTATCTATGGTTAAGTTCCTGTACGTTCCAATGGGTGCGGCCCGAATCTCCGAAACTCCCAAACGAATTTCGGCCGGATCCCCGAAATCGATTAGTGATGAAAATATAACTGCAAGTAGAAGTTGGATGAATGATAGATCTATGTCACGTATAAGAGTCTACAATGTAACTTTGAATAGTTTTCAGGAGTTCGGCCGCTTTCTATAACACTGTTTTCGGGAAATCGAACTTTTGTGTATTTTCAGCGTTTTCGGGGATTTGGATTTCGGGGATTCAGGCTGACCCCGTTCGAATACCCTAGCTGATTTAGAGGACTTCGAACTGAATTCGCAAAGTTATACCTAAGGAGGCCGCAAGAGAAGTGCCGACCATTCCACCTCCAGATATGATGACATCGTAATGCGATCTGTTTTTGTCGGCAGAAGAAGACACAACTCTTCTCCCTTCGTGATGGGGGGTTGCATTCCCTGGGGCGTTCGCTTCAACTATTCGGCCTCGGTTAAAGATTCCTTCCGTAGCACACCCATTCCGTGCAAACAAACACAACGACCTTCTGCAACTGATTACTGGTCTATGCAACAACATATTTATTTTAATGACCATTACTTTTCGCTAGTTGTATTCTAATAAATCTGTTAATTATGCAATTGAAATTATTCCCAGTGAGTAACGCGCACGTTGAGTTCAGCGCAAGGAATTGTTGGTACTTGAGTTTATTTGGGTTTATTATATCTACGGACTAAGAATAGGTATGGGGGAGGGGGTCTTCGGAGTTCAGCTACGTTTCGTTTTCCTGAAATCTATGTTGCAATATATGTCGATGGTTGCAAGTATAGATCAATGCATTGTATTCTATTTTCTTATCTTATCTTATCTTATCTTATCTTATATGATTATTTATAAAGCGCCTCTCACAGCATAGACTATTCAGAGGCGCTCCCAGCGTGTCAGCCCCGAGGGAAAAGAAAGGTCTTTAGGCAGCGAAGAGAAGATCGAGGGCGAGATCCCAAGTAGTATCTTGCTACGGAGAGAGGGGGCAGGTCATTCCATAGGGAAGGGCCAAGGATGGCAAAAGCACGATGCTGAGCCATCGAAGTCCTTGCGCGAGGGACAAGTAGATCAAGGCGGTCAGCAGACCGAAGAGGGCGGGAAGACAGAGCAGATATAGGGGGATGAATCTCGGAAAAGGCAAGGAAGTTATTTTTTAAACGAATAATTGAAAAGTAAGTCGCAAAAAAGGTGATTGACTAAAGAAAAATTAATCGACCAGACCATGCATGGCCGACTTTGTCCCCCCCCCCACCTCTCAGACAAGATCGCCGCCACATGACTCTATGGACAGAAGAGGTGGTTTCATTGTTTTGCTTAGTAATTAAGTTACTGGCCGATAAAGCCACTTAATTAACACTGAAGCTGCTTTCAGGTGTGATTATAACGTAGGCTTAAGTTTCTCTAAATTGTTGCTGTAGGATATAATGCGAGTGATCGGTGTAGCTTGTTTTTGTAATCACCTGAAAATACTTCTGTAAACGTAGGCCTACATGATTCCAATTTGTAGGCCTACATTTCGGATTTTCAATGGTACGATTGTGTTTCTAAACACTTCATTCATTTTAAACTTCCTTCCCATGCAGGTACGTCTGCGCACATCGTGCAACGCACCTCAAGTTGATACTGTGGATATACTTCGTCGTCTCGAGCACTGGTTTGGGATATCTGGTCCAGCACTAAATTGGTTTAGTAGGCCACGTACGTACAGGCTTAATAATCGATCAGTGCAAGGATCTTTTATACAATAATCCTTGAATCAGGGTCAAGAGAAGCTAGGTTTCTTTAGAAGCGGGTGAATTATGGCATGAGCAAAAGCAGCTAGATGGGAAGGATCCCTCGTGCAATGAAATGTAAGGTTTAATCAATGTGATGGTTGGACTCGGACACTCTTTCAGGAACTATTAACTATAGTAGGAATGGTGTCAAGGAGACCGGTTTTGTTAGGCGAACATAAGTGTTCGAACCTCCCCCAGAGTAGTTGGCAGAAAGTAGTTCATGAGATAGGAAGTGTAAATTTGGATGGATGAATTTTTCCAATGCAAAGGTAGCTAGTCTACTGACCAATTTAAATAGAAAACCTTGCGCTGGTTTGATATGTGAAGCTCTACATAATGAAAAATCGTCGGCATCATGACTGAAGTCCCGCGAGAGTACACCTGACGAACGAATTTTTCATGGTACCCGATATGCGAACGGAGAAAAGTTATTTAAATGAATTAGGTGGATTTTCCTTTAAGATGGTGACATTTAATAACTAGGCTTCGAAAGGTTGCAAGGCGATTTTCGCTGTATTTGTTGTATATCATGTATTTATTCTGCGCTGCGTGTAAAGGATCTCGTTGAACAGGAAATACATTGTAATATACTTGGTACGACACGATCGGCGTGAAATTCAAGTGGACCCAGCTGTGTTGCCCCATTTATTATCTAGTTGTTGTCTATTTTGTCGAAGTTCCCACAACTTAATCCGAGAATTTTACTGGGAACCTTTAGTTTATATCATGATGACTGACATTTATTACGTACTTGAAATAGAGTAAATTGAGAAAAACAACCTGAATGTAGATTTATTTCAGCCATATACTTACTTACTTACTTCTTTCATTAATATAATCGTTTTTATACAAACTTGCCACTTGCTGCCATGAATTGTGGATTTTGCATTACTAATTGTGTGGACTGACCTTTGGATCCAGGCTGAAAGTTTCCAGTGTGATTCACCCAATACTTTAAACAATTAAATTGGTATTAGAATATGCTGTGGCTTCAACTAATGCTTTGTTGACACCACAGAAATTCTTTAGAATTATTCTCATTAGTAGATATTGTGTTGATGTTTTGTATTTCATGATATCTGTGTAATTTCTGAAGTCATTGGATTTTTTGTAGATTTGCAAATAGTGATTGACTAACATGGATGACGTCATCAAACGCGTTTGTGCTTCGGAGTAATGGCTTTCAGAGCATATGTATAAAGACCTCAGTAATGAAATAGCTTCAGAAATGACGTCTTAACAAAAGTTGTTGGATGAATTTTTTTTGTTATGCTGATCGGTTAAACCAGATTTTCTGTCTGGTTGAAAACTGGAGCAATTATGATTTTAGCTTCTTGTGAGGAATTTGTTATACTATTCAACAAACGACATAAATTGAACTTCGTGCCTTTGCATAACAAAGAGATTACATGTGAACTAGTTTGTGTTTGCTGAAATGGAATTTAGTGGGTTTCCAGTTAAGGAATCGTACCAGTTACCTAACAACGCCAGTGGAGACAACACAGCTAGTAGACTACAGGCTGATGTTGGTATTTTCAATCAAAGAATTGCTGGACTAGGATCTACTGGGCCATCTGTTTCAACTGGTGTCGATTCGGGCAGTGCACGTGAATCGGAAAATTCCATTTTAAGCGTGGATGTATCATATAAACAGAAGTTGCGTGCTGGTTTCATAGATTTCAGAAATACCATCAATGACAGCAAGTATCGTGGCGTGAATCCGTTTCCTAAGACTTCACATGGGTTTTTGGGTCGGGAACCTCTGGCACGAAGTTGCGACATTCCTGTCCATCCGGCTGGCGAAACACCTTTGGCCTATAGGGACAGAGGGTTTCAAAGCCGGTCTTACAAGAAACTGAATGATAAAAGGAAGCTGTATCGTAGTAATAGTAGCCTAGAGTTGGATCACTGCAACAACGACATCGGAAACGAAGTGTCGGCTCTGTTGAAGGAATTTGGCAGTGCCAATTCTTTAGACGCCGTCCAACCAGGAGGCAACAACTTTTTGTCAATGCTGCACACGTACAGGCAAGACATTGAGAATCTCGAGCGCCCTTCCAATGCAAAACTAAATGACGTAATGAGAGGTGGGATGATCAGCAGTCACGACATCAACACAACTCGCACCAACAGGATGACGCACCATTTTGACACCAGTGTCCCAGCATATCCGTCAAATCTGGTGCTGTCCAGCATCGATGGCAATGTGGCTGTTGCCATGCCAGAGCTTCTGCACAGTCCAAAACCAGACCAAAAATTCCAGAAAACGAAGGAAATAAAAGCACGCAATGAAGGGGGTGGAATATTCCGCAAACTGCGGGGCGTCAAGAGCGATCCTTCTGCCGCTGGCAGCTTAAAATCGTCTGGTGATGGAAATTCAAAATCCGATGGAAACTTCAAGGCATTCTGCCATTACGATTGTCAGAGTATTGGCGTCCGACTGAGTGACGTGATCAAGAGAAGAGTTGACCTGACAAATGATGCGAGCTTCAAACGACTGAATGTGACAACGGGCGCCTCAGCCGCTTCGGTCACGAGAATCATGCCATCGAGCAGCACAACTGACCTGGATAACCTGGCAATGGCAGACGAATCTGATGTCGGAGATGGAAAGAGCAATGATCTGTTGTTGAGCTGTGCGTTTTTTCACAATGAATTGGGCGGAGAGGAAGTGCGGAGTATGTGCATCAACCGAAGTACAGTGCAAAGGCGAAGCCATCAGTTGTCCTCTGCGAGGACATTGTCTGTCTCGGCAGGCTTTATGGCAGATCCATTGTGTAATGGAATTGCAGTGCTTGACACTTCTCTGACTCCTGAAAGTTCTACCACAAAACCTTTCCAGTCAGCTGGTGGATATGTCTTTGAGTATTTCGACCAGGGTGCATTCTACTATCGAAGCTTCTTTAATACTTATGGTATGTATTATCATTCTTTAAGGACGCATGTTTTACGGGTAAGGGTAGCATATTTGTCTAAACAGTTCTGAATAGGCAATCTTAGGTCAGAAACACTGAAACTCTAGTATAAACACAACCACAGCAGTCCATCCAATAGAATGCCTTCTTAAACTAAAGCAGCATTGATGCACACTTACTGACCCTAGAGTGATGGCCAGCTGAGTTAACTCCAAATTAGGGAATACCTGGTAGACATTTTCAACTGAATCTGAGTATTTGGGTATACTATTTGCTGGACATGGTATGAACCAATTACCATTTGTTCCATATCTGAAGCTTTCATGTAATAAAAAAAGTATCAAAATAAGTGACTAATACATTTTTAATCTTGAAATAAATAATCAATGAAATGGACTTTGTGGACTTCCAGTGTTGGTGTCTTTTGTACTTTTCTTATTTGTTTTAAGGCTGAAACATTTATGTAAGTTTATTGATTAAGTTTAAATATTTTTTTTGCAACTATTTGTGCGTACAGTATTTTCTGAGGCGAGTAGTGTAGAAAATGGGATATTTGGCCAAGGCAAATGTGTGAGGTGATTTCCAGTTATTCCCTAGTCCAAATGGTGTGATGTACCACAGACTCGTTTAATGCTCGGGTCCCTAGGTTCACTTTACTAATGACCACTGTATTTGCAACACAGAATTCGCTGTGTGCATGTTGATGTGCTGGAACATAAATATAGCACATATTAAAACCTAAGAAATTGCTGCATTCCGATATAAGAATTTTTGTTGTATTGTGTTGCTGATATTTCTAATGATACAAAAACAAACAATTGCAACAACTGCAGTTTAAAGCCATTAATCTAAATTGATTTAAGAGTGGTGATGAGAGATTATGGAATTGGATGATTGAGCTTATTGATTATTTTGTCAGAATCATCCATTAAGTCAATGGCTTACCCTGGACACAGTTGGCAAGGAATTAAGAGCTAAGAAATTTACTGGTAAACTGGGCCATTGCTACGATGTCAATCTTAACATTTCTCTCTAATTGTGGGCAATGCAATTGCGGTGTAAAGCTGTATTACATTTGGGATCCACTCGACCCTTGCTGCACTCTCTATGTGCTTAATTAAGAGGCTGTGTTGTGCTGTTGTTGGATGCTGTTGTTGGATGGCCATGTGTTACTTGTACTTCTTTATGTTGCATATAGAGGTGAGTGTAACAGTTTCAGTGTTGAGTCTTAATCTTGTTGTCTTGGTCCCATTCTACTGTCTGCTGTCATAAATGTGTCCAAGATGACATCATCTTCTTGTTCAGTTGCACTTTGTGACAATAGAAGATAGAAAGTTCAAAAGATGATACAGAAAAAAACATTTCTGGTTCTGTGATAAGACACATCACCCTAACTTTTTCAGCTAGCCAAGACATGGCTGGAGCAGATCGTGGGCTTCAAGTGATGGGAATGGTGAAGTAATAGTGGGATCTGGATTTTAATGAAAGAAACTGTTTTGAACACTGTAACTGTGCCAAGTGCAAAAGTGTACTTCTGTTACTCTTCCCTGAATCTGCCACCATGTACATAAAAGCAAATACGTGTGTAGGCAAATAGTCTGGGTTATCAGTTCATTCTGTGTTACCTGCAAGTGCATTAGCTATCAATGCATAAAACTAATTCAGGTTAGATTATGAAGCTTACAGCCTTTGCTTTCGGTTTTGATACTGATCTTCAAATCCATCCACAGTGATTTTACTTACAATGATAGAAAGAAAAGAATTCTTAAAATGCATTCTACAACATCCAGATACATTCATGCAACTATGCAGAAGAAATTGTCCGACTTAGTTTGCCTTGTTGTGTGTAGTGCACTTCAACATCTTTTTGGATTTTCTTGTCAGACTTAGCTTACCTTCTGCTCTGTGACGATTCTGCTATCTTAATCATTAAGTGTACTCTTAGTTTCATTTACAGAACATTACTTAGAACAACTCTTTCCTGGCTGGCACAGTATTATAAACAATAATTACAGTTCATTTGGGGTCTACAACAAGATACCAGGACACTTACCCTATTCCAGTACCAAGCACCAAACTGACTTCGCACCCAGGCCTCTGAACTCATACCATCAGCTGTAAAATTATTGACTTCACCTGTTTACAAATATACTTCTGTGAGGATGTTACCCATACATCAGAGGTAATAAAGTCTGAGATCTCCTTAGAACAAGGTAGTTTAGCTAGACTTGATTATCCATCTTCTCATTTTCCAATAGTCACAACACCTTTGAACTTCAAGATTTCCTAAATTCTGTACAACAATCCTCTTTCCTAAGAAACAGGGCAAGAAATATTTTCAGCATGGCTTAGGTCAATTATTTTACAGTTCAATAGTTAATCATGTTGTGGCACTGTTACATGGTGCTAAATAAGAAACATAATAAGATACATAGCGTGCATCCATACATCATTTGATATGGTCTCGCTACAACTGATGCCTTATATATTGTGGTACTGGTCCTACAAGAATCTCCGGATCAGTTTAGGCTATTTTTTGCGGTGGACCATCAGTGGTATGTAAATAAATGTAAACTTCAAGAAATCTTCTCATTCTGTCCTTCTATTCAATTAAATGTTGTCAGAACATCAACAATTTTTCCTTTGTTGAAATATTGATGTAAGTAGCAGCTCTAGGCTTAATAGGATGTAGCAATTAGCTACTTACCAGATCTATAGAAGGATCTTCTTACCAGCCAGGCTAGAGATTTAATATGCACTGATTCAGCAGAATGTTCAACTTTGTCAATGGCAAACCTAGTTCTGAATAGGATTTATATTAAACATGATTTGCATGTCTTGCAGAATTTTGTTGCATGAACATATAATTGGAAATAGGAGGATGAGTTTCACAGTGAAATCCTTCAGACTAACTTCACAACGGATATGAAACTGTGCCAAATTTCACTTCTTAGTTCTTACTGAACTGTGCTTGCATATTCAGTCACGCATTTAATTTAGACTCCATAACACATACATTTCAATGGCATAATGCTTTATCAATTGCATAATATTTTATGAAATTCAGATACATAACTTCAGTAGGGCATAACCGAAATCAAGATTGGTAAACTGATTTTTTGCCGATTTTGGACTATCTGGATTTATCTAGATCCGGAATGTTTAACCCACCGCTGATTAATAATAGTTGCTTTTTCGATGGTTTCCCTATGGACTAATATAATTTATAGGCCACTCACTTATAATTATGATTTTGATTGTTACTACTTAGTAGGGCTGTCAATGGGCCCCAGAATAACTTGGCACCAGTTCGAAGAGTCTCACCTGGGTTCTATCTACCACCTGTAGCTGATGCCAAGCCATTAGCCAATGATGACTAACTTAGAATTAGGCCTTAGTGCATAGATTTATTACTAGTTGGAATCGGCAAATAATGGTATCCTGATTCTGCAAAAACCCAAAATCGGTTATGCCCCTAAGTCCATCCTGAACTGTGCTACCTGACTGTGCAATCTACCAAAGTTCTTTCACATCAGATTATACGAAAGATAAATACACTTCACTGGCTTTCTGTCAAAGAAAGAAATAATTTTAAGATATTCTTACTCAGCTGCTACTTGTTCAAGTGCCTAACTCATTTCCTCCAGCTTGGTTATCAACTGTAGCCCAACTTGGGTGTCTTAGACGTCTTGCGTTGTTCCTAGACCTATCTGGTGAATGGCAATTGCCTTGCTGACTTGTTTCTTGTGGAACTGAACAATGATTCTTGTGCCTTTTGATAGCTGCACTTTAGAAGTCTCCTTAATTGATTGAATGGCTAGGCACATGATTCCATATCAAACTGTTCAGTGTGGCCATAAGTGCATATATGTGTGCAACTCCACATTACCTTTTTAATGTGAATTTATGCGTATTCATTGGATTGTGGAAATTTAGCTGTACAATTTAGCTCCGCATCACCATTTCTAGGTTACTCATGTGTACATTATTACTTCATGATTGTAAATTCAACTGAACTTTCGGCTGTTCACACATGTTTAGCTGTACCAGGCATTGCATTCAACTGTCCCACTATAAATTATAATAATATAGGTTCCAAAGTATAAATAATCTCTCAAGATGTCAAGGAGTTTTGGAGAGCGTTGTTCTGGAATGAATGGTGTATAAATAAAATATAATTACCTTAAAGACAGTCTCAGAGTGTTAATGGCCATTTCCAGTGGTAATCACAGATGCAAAACAGCAAACATCAATCACCAATACTTTCAAACGTTCTGCTGGTCAAGTGCATCAACAGTCAGTTTTGGAGATATTGCTTCTGTCTGTCTGTCTGCATCAGCTGTAATAAAGTGTTGCTATTTTCATGTGTGATGTAGATCATCAGAATTTCTTTGGAATTGACGAGAACATTGGTCCAGTTGCTATCAGCATCAAGCGAGAAAAGGTTTTTGATAAAGATAGCAAAACATCAAATGACAAGTTGACTGATGGCTCTGGATGGTTCCATCAATACAGAATAATTGTTCGAACCAGTGAGGTAGGTGCTTCAGGAAAAGTCTCAGTTAAGCAGTGAAAAGGCGCAAAGAACATAGATAGTCTGCCTCAAGGAAACTTGTTATCTGGGAGTGAATACTGTGGTTACTGGTAGAAAATCCGTCAGCTATTAAGTTATGCACCTGTGTTGATACTAATCCTCAGACACAATTCAGTTCACTATTTGACAGTTCACTATTTGACAGTTCACTATTTGACAGTTCACTATTTGACAGTTCACTATTTGTCTGATTAGTCTCACTGCATTTATAAATGCAATGATATTAATCAGACAAATAGGTCTTTTGTTTAAAGAGGGTTACATGGCATGACAGTTTCATTTTATGTAGTCATGAAGCATGACTAGCAATTTTCTTTCTGTGATTACAAATGGAACATAAAATTAGTATTGTACTGCTAATATTCAATAGGTGCATGCTGTACCTGTACCTGAGAGCACAAATCAGCCCAACATTGTGGCTTTACATGTTGGATTTCCCCACTGTCTGTTCTTTTATTCATTCATTCAATCAATCAATCAATCAATCAATCAATCCTTTTATTGAAGCCATTTGAAGTACAAGGAAAATACAACATAAAGTTTGAACTTTGGCAACAAGAAGAGACCCAAAAGGGATCTTGATCCCGCTTAGCAGGGCCACCTAGCCTAGTTAACATTTATCGTAATACAAGTAAATGGCAGCGCAATCAATGCTTTGAATGGTAACATCGATCAAGTTATATGATCAACAGGTAAAAGAAACAATGATAGAACTCTTAACTAAAGAACTTAACTATCAGTACACATGATAATTTTGATAGTTTATATAGCCCCTCTTCAAGAAACCTACTCAGAGGTGCTCCCAGTCCAGCCACGGTTAAAAAGAGCAGACTTAGGATACGGTAGAAAAAAGGTGAATTTCCAAGTGCAATTTCTTTCATAGCCAATACAACTCCTAAAGAGACAGTGGTCTTGTCACTGAAATACAAATTATATGATGTGTCAATGTGCAAAACTGACAAAGTGATGAATCATGTTTGGTACGTGAGGAAGAGATGCCTGCAAAACAATGCTGCAGATTACTTTCTTTTCTTGAGGCTTATACTCAATGCTTACTGCATGGTGTTACAAAAATTATGTTTTGGTCCTTCACGGCTTATTAACTAAGTGGTCCTTAACTTCAGTGTTTGTCAAAATCATGTATGTACATGTTCTTAAAGTATTACATGACTTTGTAGAGCTTCAATAACAAAACATAGGACAATAATACATAACTATGTACCAATAATGGTCCAATATATATATGGAATATATATATATATGATTTAATATATATACATGTATAAACAATAAATAATATATTCTTTAATATATATATATACTTGTATATATACTGGTGCATAGCTGTGGTATATATTATATATATATATATATATATATATATATATATATATATATATATATATATACAGAGTGAGAATCTTACATAGTCTATCAGAAGTGCCTGAAAATATCTGTACTGAGACATGCTTATCCAAGTGGTTGGCATTAGTCCATGTCTTCTCTTATCAGTAACCATCCTGGTTACCACTTATCTTTGTCTCTCATCAATCTGGGTAAGTTCTTTTCATCTTGCATAAATACTGGAAATGAACAAAATGTATGCAAACAGTAAGTTCTGGCAAGTAGGATGAAAGGCCTCAAAGAAAATGTGAGCACATCTGAGTAGATTCCTTGAAGGGAATCTTATATTAAACTGCCATGATGGTAGTTTAATATATCATCCTTAAGTTAGGCATATCAACCATAAATTAAGAGCTTAGCCACTGAAGCCAGCAAGTTGTAATCAACGTTCCCTCTAATATTTTTTCCTGTGTGTGCGGAACTGGCGGTTGTCTGAGCAGACTCATTTCCGCGTGAGCAACACATTTTCAGAAACATTTGTGGTTGTAAGCCTAATTGTAGCTACTGAGTATACTGACCATATACACGCTTGTAATTATATCCTTCTATTAAAGATGTATGGCTTAGAAATCACGTATAGTTTTCATACTTTATCGCAATGAAAATATTATGCTACGAATCCTACGATTACGAATGTAAAACTAAAATAAACTATAAGCCTGTGTAGTTCTTATTCTAGCATCAAAATAATGCTGAACAATAAAGTTTCTGCCACCTATCCTTCTGCGACGACCATAGTTTATAAACTCTGATGAGATTGACTTCCAATCCAGAACCTTGATTAGACTTTATCCTCATCATCATGTCCAAGCAGTCAGTGTCCAGACTGTTCCAAGATTTGGTCTTGATGGCATTCATTAGACTAAAACCGCGGTTTTAAACCTAGAACTACACTTTTTCTTTGCAAAACTGTGTATTATAGTCTCGTTCGCTTTACGTTTCGAGATCGGTTACAAATTTTATTCATAAAGAAATATTATGCTGTGTTAAACCGGTTTAAACTTCCAAAGTGGAATCCTACACGTATAATTTGATTGAGACGCAGGCCTGGACATCACCGGTTGGAAGCTAGCTAGACGTCGCAGCCGCATAGCGGCAAGGCAGCTCACCAGCATCAGGCTATCAGCAAGATCTTTCCACCCAGTGGAGAAACCTTGGGCTATCAAGCATCCCTCTTAATAAGCTGGCTTGCCAAGCTGGTCAGCAGGTTATGAGTCAACACAGGACGTCCAAGTAAATGTCAGACACAGACAGACACTGGATATTGAGGTGTGATCACCGATCTATTAATAGAAATCCGTGGTTGTGACTAATACGCTGCTCTGCAGGCTTATACAGATCTTCACCTTCCGTTGACACAAAGATATTAAGTAGGCCTAAATAGGTTAATAATTCAATTACCAACCTTATGTTAACAAAACTTTAGCTCATATGCATTTGCTACCAAAATTTGTGAGCGGAATTTTGAAACTGCTGCGCGGCATTAGTTGTAATATCTATGAAATTTACTTCAGCTTGTGAATTTATGGTTCCAATAGTTTTCACTGTCATGATGAATACATTGGACTGTAGCCCTTACATGCCACTTCTTTGCCAAATACCTTTAAAAACTGGCCAGGTGAGAACTGTCTAGTGTATTCATTTCATTATGACCAAGAGCCAGATTTCATTCTGCTTATTAAACAGATGCTATTTTATTATCTGGCTTCATATCACAGCAACTGTGTGCATACATGACCATTCTGTGTGCTGTTCACATGAGGCTTGGACCAAGTCTTTGCAAATTAAACCAAGTAGTTGAATCACTGAAGCATTCGAGCTCTTATAAGTAACTGGCTGGTGAACCCGGCGTTGCCCGGGTTTCAGAGGTTTTGGGCCGGGACACCATGGTAGCGGTCAAAACGGGGACGCGAAGCTGCTTAACCCGGCGTTTTGGGTGTTTCAATCCCTCTAGCGAATAAGCAACAAAACACTGCTTAACCCGGCGTTGGCCGGGTTTAGTTCAGTGAAAGTTTCAATCCCTCTAGCGAATCCGTACTGTAGCTGCTTAACCCGGCGGCGCCATCTGGTGAGTGAAAATAGGTTGAGTGTAATTTTTTTTACCAGCTAAAAATGCATTGCCCGGGTAGGTTTTGGCCCGGGACACCATGGTAGCGGTGAAAACAGGGGACGCGAAGCCGACCACTGGGTGTGTAATGCCCACCCCGAGACAGTAGTGAAGGTTTGGAGTGAAAAGGTCCAAAATGTAGAAATGCATAGTGGTCAAAGATCGCTGTGACAGACAGACAGAGTTTTCTCTTTATTTATATAGATTTCATTAATATCATATGTTATCAGTTAGTTGTTGATAGCAGGCAGATGCTAAACTGAAAAGAACAAACTGAACTGTGTGTGCATTTCAGACATTAATGTTGCCAGCTGGTAGACAGGTTTCAATCATTGCTAACAACACAGGAATATTCAGTGTGGCTTATAATCAGCGTTTAATTTTAAATTTATGGAGTTATATATTTATATTCAGAAAAACTACTTGGATTCTAATATGTAGCTGTATCTAAACATCAGACAATTGCAGGCTACCTACTGTTGTTGTTCTGGCAAGCTAGCTGAAGGTTGTGATCTTTCTGGCCACACTACTTCGATGAATGCAGTATAACAGAATTCTGTCTGTGTAGTGCATGTGAACATAGAACTAATTGCTGCAACGGGAAGTTACATTAATCAGGCTTGTTGGAAGCCATCTGGATAGTTATATATGACATTTTCAAAGCATCTGACAGCATTTGTCAGATTTCACATCTGACAAACACTGTGATGTTCTGAAAACAATGCTAAACCGCTTCATATGATCAGTTCAATTTATACAGCCCTGGTTTAATTACTGCTATTGACAGTGTGACCTACAGTATCACCCAATTTTTTCAATTGATACTTCCTTTTCGTGAGTGTGGCTCTGCATGGGAGGCATGGCTGAAGCTGAGCTGTTACACCATAATTTTTTTATCCTGTGCAATGTTCTGTGCAGATGTTTCTCAAGTTGCACAGTCAGCTAGTAATTGTTAAGAATTCTAGCAGTGACTTGCTGGTTTTGGAGCTAATGCAGAAATGTTGTGAGTGCATTTACATTATGCTACACTACATTAGTGTAATCTGGAATGGCTTTTGTTTTGAGCTGTGCATCATGGAGGCTAGGCAGCTGGCACATTCTTGTAAGAATTTGCAAGTTGTCCTCTTGTGGTTAACTGGGAATGGATCTTTATGAATTGGACCATGTAGTGTTACTTAAGCAACATCTGTGTATGCGTAAACACTTATTCAGCAGAGAATCTCTCTATTTAAAGTTGGAGCTCATGATTGATAAAACTGTGAACTCTAGCCAACCACAAGTGTTTAAAATCAGTCATTATTCCTTAGTCTTATAATTATTCCACTATGTCATCTGATTGCCTTTTTTTCATCATTCCTAAAAGTCAAACTGTGTTGGATCATTGAGCTCTTTCAGTTGCTGGACCTGAATCCTGGAATTCTGTCCCTGCTGCATCTTTTCTTCTGCTCAGTCGATTGTGTCATTTTGCTCTCAACTTAAAATTTATCCTTTTCATATTGCTTATTCACCATATGCTGTCTATTGGTTTCCGCAGGCTGACCTTCTGGATGTTGAGCTGATTACAGCTGGGTTTGGTCCAGTAGCGGTTGATGCCTTGTGCATTAGACATCAGTGCTATAAGAGTTATTAATTAATAATATATACACTTAAGTAAGTAAGTAAGTATATCCTTTATTGAACCAACTGCTAACCGCACTTTGTTAATTACTGTTTAACGATGCTGTGTCATAACAAAGATGATTAGCGTCACCCTCCTCCTTTCCTGGGACAGGCACTGCCAGAGTACAAGCAGTGGCAGAGTTATACAGTGTACTTATGTTTTAATAAAGCTGTGCAATGCATGAATAATACAGTGTCAAACCTGTTGCATATAGATTTTCTACTCATATCTTTGGAATATCTTTGGGGTCGTCCATAAATGACGTCTGCAATGTGGGGAGAAGGAGGGGTCATCCCGATGCGGATATAATGCGGACAGAGGGTGCGGACCAATGCGGATGTCCGCATCTGAATATGAGACATAGTTGATTTCAGTACAACCCGTGTGTTAAATACCAACTTCAGATGGCAGGCAGTCTGTACTAAAATGGTTCGTCATTAGTAATGTTCCATTGTTGCAAACAGCTCAGTAAGCATATTTTCATCAACATGCACAAGGACTGTGGAATATTTAGTAAAAAGAATGATGATGTTGACATTAAAAAGTGAATTCGAGTTTGGCATGCAAAAGCAGCAGAAAGGAAAAGTTGGTTGATGGGTATGCGAGTCCATGCTGCCACACTGCAGGAGACATGTAGCACAGATGATGCGGATGTCCACAAAGGGGGAGTGGGAGGGAGGGTAAAGCCAAATGCGGACAAGGGGGAGGAGTTCCTTTTTATGAACATCCTTTATGGGCGACCACTTTCAGCTATAGGTAAAGACGATTCCAGGTAGATGGCCTCGCAAATGCAGATACCTGCAGAATGGACAACAGAATTTTGTCCTGGATCATGGAGCAGACGGATTTGCAACCAGCCACAGCTGAGGCAGGGCGACAGTTTCTGCACCAGACAAAATGTTTGCAAACTTGGCAGGTGCAGTAGTCTTCTGATACCACCGGCCTTGCCTATTTTGTAGCAGCCTGGAATTCATTGTGATATGGAAGACATAATGAATGTGTGTATGTGCATATGCTGCAAGCCAAACAGTGCCGGCCTTATGGGTGTGCGAACCGTGCGGTCGCACAGGGCCCACAACTTAGGGGTGCCTGAAAATTTCACAGAAAATTAACATGAACAAGACACCCTAATAATAATTTGATGGTTTTGATTAAATCTTCTCTTTTGTCTATAAAATAAAGTGAAATGGTACCAATAGTTTTGTTTGTTTCAAAAATATATTATGCGCTATAACATTTTTAACTTTAAATTTTACTTGTTGTACTTGTTAACGATCTACTAAAATAAAATTATTAGCAATGAAAAACAATTTGACTTGTGTCATGATGGGCCTGTACAGTAAACTCTGCACAAGGCCTGAAATATCCTAAGGCTGGTACTGCAGCCAAACCAATGTGATATGCATAGAATCGGTCACATGACTTGATTCAGAGATACATGTATCACCAACAATTGCACATAGCACGTGCTTCATCTGCGAAAAGGGAAATTGTACGTAGGGGGCTGTCTATAGGAGATGTTGATCCTGTTGCAGCAGCATGCAAAGGAGTGACCAGCATTGAATGACAACCCTCAGATGAGTACATTTCATAGAAACAAGAATGTCATTTCTTGTTGACAGTCACCCCAAGATCACATGCAAGTTACTTACTAAACATGAGTTGGTGGTTCAGCGAAAAGGAAAACTATGCAACAGTTTATTCTTTTATGCTTCAGACCAACTTTGTATTATGGGAATTGTTGTCTAATTTCTGACGTGGCTAACCGGGTCCATTTCATTCTGCATTTTAAATTGAAGTTGTCATTTTGCTGCTGAACTTAGTTATTGTATCAAATCTATTTTTCCACCTAAGGTTTAGCTGTCTTCATTTTCCAACTATGGGACATAAGCATGGTGTGTGTGTGTGTGTGTGCGTGCGTGCGTGCGTGCGTGCGTGCGTGCGTGTGTGAGCTTGACTATCTTTATCTTATAAAATAACATCCAGTGACAAGAGAAACTGCTGCTTGAATGCTTGCTAATAGAGATATTGCTGTCTGCTAAATGCCTAAATTTCATCTCTGGGGTATATCAGTGTTCTTCTCCTTGAGCTCCTGCCCTTCCAGAAGATGGCAGTAGCTCTGCTGAAATCAAGTCATGAATTTATTTACATTTCATATAAGCAGCATTTAATTTATTAACCATCTGAAATATCATCAGAAACTTAGCAGAAGTTTAACCACAGTTATTCTTGTGGCAAAGCAGTGAATGAGAAAATGATTATGAAACCGTCGTACGACTGAGGCCACGACAACAAACACAGATGCAAATACTTTTGCAACATTATCATGTAAACTTGTGTTTTGATAGACTACTGTTTGTTGTTAGTGGACTTTCACATCAGTTGGGAGAGAGAGAAAGTGCAAGAGAGCGAGGGCACATCTGATCAGTTTTGGTAGACAAATTTCTGATGACAGAGTTTACAAAGTGACATCCAAGTGTTTATTCCACTTTTCCCCTATCAAACTTGTGGGTGGCCGTGATATGTGCTTGTTATTTCATGGTCAAAGCTTTGTAGCATATATGTTGTACTTGATGAAGTTGAATGGAGTAATAGTGGAGATAATTGTTTTTCTGTTGCTGTAGCTGACTTCTTTAAGAGGAAGTGTCCTTGAGGATAACATTCCATCCTCTTCGCGTCTGAGCAGCGCGAAGGGTCTGCTGGCCAAAGACATCCTGGACTTTGTTGTACCAAATCTCAGCACTTCATGCTTACATCAGGCAGTAGCAGGCAAGAAGACGTCCGATCTTCTCATGAAAGTGGATGAACAAGGAGTATGTGCCTATGTCTGGCTCTTGCTTATCTGGGTGGGTGGGTGGGTGGGTTGGTATGTGGGTGGGTGGATGGATGAATGGAGGGAGGGAGGGAGGGAGAAGTGGAGGGAGAGAGAGGGGGTTGAAGGGATGGATGGATGAAGGCATAGAGAAGCATGTGTAATGATATGCTATGCATGTACAGGCCCTTAGCCAGAAATGAAGAATAGGGCGTCCAAAAGCATTCAAAGTCATGACCGCCCGATGCCGCGACCGTATGAATTCGCGACCGCTGATGCCGCGACCGTACGAGTCCAACTGCAAAAGTCTGCAATGCCCCTACACTGAATGACTTCTGGGTTTTGATCACAATTGTAACAGTTTTGTGTTACATACAATGATACAAATAACAATCTGTTAACTTCAGATTGTAATTTTTAATTCCCTTATTTGATTATTATAGCCTAGGGAACAGATATTGATCACATGTCCCGTTACTTGTTCATAATGTCAAGGTATTTATATAGTCAAATCAGTTACCAATTACCATGAAACAACCTCATCTAATTGGCACTTGCTTACACCTATCCTAGGTCATAAATAGCTGCTAGGGAAGTGTATCTTATGTGGGAAAAGGAACATCGTTACACAGATGAAGGGGAATGGATTATACATTATACTACAGTTAGGACATCACGTCCAATGCTGTCCATGCACAATTTATGCCCGTCCAAAATGATTTCAGCCGTCCAAAGGACGGCTGGACGGGTGGCTGGCTAAGGACCTGTGCATCCAGCTGTGCCATGTTGGAAAAGTAACGTACATTGTGACATTACGTAACATAGCATTCATATAGAACATTTTCATAACTGGATCTGGCTGAGAGGACATGTTGCTTAGGAGAATCCTGTTGAAAAGATGTTTGATTCTTTCTGCTGTCTGGAATTATACGATTCAAACAAGTGCAATGTATCTTGAAGGCATCAAATGCATCAGTATCGAGATGCAATCAATTGTTAGCCTGTGAAGTGGAGTACAACACTGCCTACAGGTGCTTCATTTCTGTAAGATTAATAGGTTCAAGTGTACTGTTAGATGTAATGACCAGCTCCAATGTAGATGGGTGTTTGATTCTTTTTTTGTAAGAATTGTTGCAAAGGCATCATAATCATATGTTGGATTTGGATTAACAAAGTGGGCAAAGGTGTAAAACATGAAAAGAACACTGGATCTGATGTGCATTAGGAACTGATGATAATTGTCGCTGATGATGATGATGATGATGATGACATTTTGGATGATGACATTGTTCTACTGTTAAACAAATTTCTTATGCATTTAGATTTCCAAAGCGTACAAGATAGGAGTGATGCTTTGTCGAGCTGGTCAAGCATCAGAGGAAGAGATGTACAACAATGGTCTGGCTCTTTCTAATCATTCGCTTAACAGTTTGCACCATAAAAAGGCATCATAGTCTTCCAAAACATTTCTGCATAAATCCTCAGTTGCATTCTACTGTTAGATCAATGTAGTTTCACTATGAATTGAGGTTATGACCTTCAGTTTGAAGGCCATGACGTCACTGAAATCACTAAATTCAAAGTAGGACACTCAATGTCTCATATTTTTCTTTATGTCGGAAATCAGTTTGTTTTTGAATGGCCTGCATGAGGAAAGGAGGTTACTGTAATGAATTGAATGTTCCACCAATGTCATTGTCAGCTGGATGCTGTGAAATTCAATGGAATTCTTGACCTTTCCATACACTTGTCCATAGAAATGGACACATGAATGAAAAAGTACACAAGTGCAAGTTTTACATTTTGCACGAATTGGACAAACAGGTGGCTAAATGAAGCTTATCATAAAGTTGACATATTGATAAGTGTTTGAGTGGATTATGTATTGTTTCTGATGAGCCAAGCAGTTTCTGAGTCAACAACAACAACAACAACCAGGGATTAAGTGCCATGAATGTCTGTTACTTTCAGATACTTCAGTTCTCAGATCTATGTATTTCTGTTATAGAATTTTCTAGTCCAGCCTTTGATGAATTTCTGAATTTGATTGCAACACGGGTCAAACTGAAAGGCTTTGAGAGCTACAGAGGAGGTTTAGATATCAAGTGTAAGTATGAGTCCTATGCTTTTGTGCTTGACTGTTGACAGAACATTATTCACACTCCCACTGATGTGTACATAGAACTTACAAAGCCTTTGTCAAGGTCAGCTTCAGGGTTTGATGTTAGGGATAAGTTCTGGGCCATAATGATAAAACAATTTGTCAACAGTGCAGTCTGCCAAAATCACCCGTAAGTGCACTGGCCCTCCACTTTCTGCTGTAATTAGGCAAGGCATTTATGATACATGGATTTTTCCCTTTAGCCCTAATTGATATATTGCGTTTTTCATAATGAGAACCGTAGTAATTATGATAAAAATTACTGAAGGTGTCCCTTGCTGACCCAAAGCACTAAGATTTCCTTATTTTGAGAATTAAAATCATTTGTGACTAATTGGAACAATACTCGCACTTCCATCACCAAAATGGTCCGACAACAAGCAAACAACCAGACTCGGGAAAATATGTCGGCTTAAGGGAGACTAAAAATTAGAACCAGAATATAGACAAAAACGGGACAACAAAGGGTACACCAAACATTGTTCCATAAACAAAATCCGGTCTGAAATTTCTACTGAGGGACATCTGTTTTATACCCTCAGAACATTCTTTTGTAATGACTAAACGGGGTGTGTCTTAACTAATTGTTCAGTAGGTGCATGCATGGGGTGATGGGATGGTAGGCTGCTCCTAACAATATATATACATATATATTAGAGTGGTCCCAAATTTTGTTGGGAAAGGTCAAGGTTGGAACCCACCTTGTCCAATACATCGTCTTTGATAGACTGTCTTGAGTCCATGTATTGGAAAACCAACATACTGAAAATTTGAGCCAAGTTTAGCCATATTTAGGGGTTTCAGAAGTCAACCAAAAATATCTTAAATGCATATTTTAATTAGATGCCACTATGCCCTGATGGCAAACACACAAACATTGGGAAAAAACATGACAATGCATTCACAGTTTTAGCATTTAACTCTGTGATGAAACATTATTGTGTGTACACAAAATGCAAGTTTTAGCCCACAAATAACGTTAGAAATGCTAGATTTGTGAGGATTGAATTGTGATCGTTTCCGGACCGGCCGTGGCATTGTTCAAACCTGCAGCAATGTCGTCTTTTCGAATCAGGAAAGTGACTCGTTAATGACTTGCGGCAAATACTGTTTCTGATCTTCGTCAATTTTCAGGATTGAGTTTTAAACCTAAATTAGCATTGACTAGGATTGTGATTCAAAGGCAGGTCCCGAACTTCATGGCCTAAAGTTTGAGAAGTAGCAGCCAATAGATGCGGTGCTTCCCTGTTAGTGACTTTAGTTCAGTCCAAAGCTGTAGCTACCTGCTTAGTCATAATTGGTCTCTTGCTGAGCTGTTGTCAGGTGGTTGTTGTTGCTGTTTTTCGTCCTCTTTGATAGACTATCATCGTCTAAGTCACTGTCTTCCTCAGATATGTCCTTATCACTGCTGCTCAACTCCAGATCTACTGTGCTTGTTTGAACTAACCATATCTTCTTTGATCTTTCATGCCGCTCTTCTGCAGCTTTCGCTTTAATAAAATTTCTTTGCCATGTTTTGAATCAGAACTCTATCCTTTTCTGCCATATAACCCATTTGACCCTCTCTCTGAGCAACTATGAAAGCTCAGTCTCCTGGAACCTTGATAAGACTTTGAGTGTCCTGATGAGATATGTCAACAATTTTGTCAAGGCTTTCAGAAAATTCCAGTGATGTAGTACTCGAGTCCGGCCAAGGACTCGAGTCCGACTCGAGACCGATTTTTTGGGGACTCGGACTCGGACTTGGACTGTCACGACTCGGACTTGGACTCGGACTCGAACCCCTGGACTCGAATTTGACTCGCTGACTCGTTTTCCGAGTCCCAATTTCTGGAGAGAACAGGCAACTGCATTGCCATGTCACGGCCAAGACCACCCCTCATGCGAGAACAGACATGAATACCCGGCCGACTGTCGCTACAAGCATAAGCCAGAACAGGTGGAACTATTCCGGCGCCAACCAGTTCCTACTAGCAGACAATAGAAACTAATGAAGTGAAGACGAGTATCATCAATAGACTGGGGTATAAAACAGAGGGTCTCTATTCGGCCTGGTATAGGCATCCACAGGCCTATAGGCATTAAGCCAGAACAGCTGGAATTATTCTGGTGCCAACCAGTTCCTACCAGCAGACAACAGAAACTAATGAAGTGAAGACAAGTATCATGAATAGGCTGGCCTATAGGACTGAGGGTCTCTAATCGGCGTGGACGGGCACATTAATTTTATAGAGGCGAACACCGTGAAGGGCATGACATTGAAGAGAACGGGTCAGATTACTAGGGATTGTCGATTTGTAAATATATGATATATTATCTTCAATTATAATGCTAAACTGTGCATGGAGTTATTAATTTATCGCTTCGAATTAGAAGAAACTTTCGTATCGCCCTTTCCAGTGTAGGCCTATAGAAGGAACGAGGACGTGATATTCCACGGCTGCACTTGTGGTATTTACGTTCTAGCTGTTCCTACCTACTGAACTTGTGTTTAGCAGTGGAAGAATTTTTATGTGTCCTTATGATCGTGCCAGATTATCGAACAAAACTTTATTTAATTTAGTGTTTTAAATGTGAAATTTGGGTAAATTACGTTAAAAATTCTTTCTACATAATATATGGTTATGTAACTTAAGTTATTCTTCTATGGCATTGAATTGCGTGGTTCAGTGTATTTTGATGAGGATGGACTTGGACTCGGACTCGGACTTGGACTCGATCTTTAGTGACTCGGACTCGGACTCGAACACCTCAGGACTCTGACTCGACTCGGACTCGGCTTAGATGGACTCGGACTTGACTCGGACTCGGCTTAGGTGGACTCGACTACATCACTGGAAAATTCCTTCTCATTTTTTATCTGAGGCCTGTCTTCTTTAGTCCTTGCCACTTAGATTGTACCATCAGCAGACAGTACACAATATCATGGAAGTGAACAGTTGATTTGCCGGCCTTTCCCCAAACTTATATAAATTTTGTTTCATTGAATTCTGTTTGACATCTTGAAAATGAATGAACACTGTACCTACTGATGCACTGGGGGTTGAAGTGAAAGACATTACTCACTTGTTATCAGCGCTTGAGAGTCTGTTTCACAGAGAGTGGGCGGGACTGCTTTGGAGTAGCCTTGAGCCACCATGCCATCCTGGTTTATTATCAGAAATGATGACTTCATTGGTCATTCTGATTGGCCAATTATCTGAGCTACGGGCAAACTGATCTGTTTCTTTTTCACGGACGATGGTGGTTGTCCTATGCTAATCGGTCACATGTTGCCGTACCCTCTCCGCCCCATGCTTACAATGGCTTAGGCAGCACGTAATGTGTCAACACATTTGTTCATTCAGATGTGCAGATCCACTGGCTGACATTATGTATTATGGTAAAACTGCTGTGGGTGATTTCAACTGCATGTGGCATGTAGAAATTAATTGCTGTTGTAATTCATTCAGTCATTGACTCAGATTTTCTACACAGTAACTCTTCAAGAATTCTCATTTGTCTGTAATAGCCTATACAGCATAACCAAAATCCGGATTGGTAAACTGTTTTTGCCGATTTTTGGTCTATCCAGAATTATCCGAATCCAGAATGTCTGACTCGCCGATTAATAACAGTTGTTTTTTCAATGGTTTCACTATGGACTAATAACAGTCTATAGACCACTCACATCTAATTATAATTTTGATTGTTACTACTTGCTAGGGCTGTCAACAGGCCCAGAATAAAGTAAGTAAGTAAGTATGTTCTTTAATATACCGCCTGCAAACGCACTGCGGCTAACAAACAGGTTAATCACAAAAGAGGCGCACGAAAACAAACAGCAAATTTAAATAAGAGAGAAATAATTAAATACAATGGAAATAACCGGGCACCCATTCGAAGGGTCACACTGTTTCCTTTACACGATCTACCCTGTATCTGCCACAGGCGGCAACCATTAGGCCTGTCAATCAGTGAAGAAATATATCACAGTATAGGGAAGCAGATGACTGATTGGTTGTGCTTCAATCCTACCGCCTAAAGCTGACGCCAAGCCATTAGCCAATTATGACTGACTTGAAATTAGGCCTTAGTGCATAGATTTGAGTGCATATACATATTTTATTACTAATTCAGAATCGGGCTGCACTATCTGGTATCCAGAATTGGGAAAAAAAGAAAATTGGTTATGCCCTAATAGCATGCAACCCAGCATCTCTGACCACCAGTTCACAACTGATGGAGCAGTTCAAGAAAGGACTTCAAAGATCAATGTTCTGCTAGGCGTTTCTACATGAATAAATGAGCTGGTCAATGTCATTACAGCCCAGGCTGTTATGACATTGAAATTAAAGTATGATAATATTTGATAAAAGGCAGATCTACTCTGAGGCAGTCCTAGCCCAACGCCTCTGTAAAGCAGACTGTCGAGTGCTGATAACAGGGAAAGAAGCAGATGCACGTGTACATGAAGGCCATTCGAGGTACAATAGTCCCACAACTGAAAACACACTCTGCTTCATCATCATGCCTCAAGAAAGATGTCAATCAGTTCAATCCAAGTTGTGAAGAAGCAGGATTTGACGTAACGCTGCTAAGGAAATGTCACATACCATTTCCACTTGGTAGATTTCTCAGGTTTAGTACACCAATGAGGGGAACTGCACAGCTCTGTCTTCGCTGAAGAATGCTTGTCCTGATTGAAACCCACTTGAATATCTGGATGCTGAGTCTTCTGCTGTCAGTGAGGCAGTGTAGGATGGTTACCAGTAGGTACCTATTTGCTGTGAACTTCATCGTCTGTCATAGTTTCTCATCCTTGATGCAATATGGTCCAGGAACTTTGAAGAAAGTGTCAATTGCAAACTCTGGATGAGAATCCAGTAGTTGGGCTCTGCACGTGTGTCTCTGTGAGATCCCATCCGATGGTAACTCTTCTAGTTATCTGAGCACTGCTTACTGATGGACTTCTTGTTCATAATGAATTTAACACCATTCAGGTTAGCATAGCCAGCGCTTTTGTCTGACACTTACAAGGCACTAGATTAAGTATTTAGTCTGTCACCAGCCAGTAGAGTTTAACACCAGAAATACATGTAAGTGGCAAGTCCTGTGATGCACTGGTCTCATGTCCAGGACCTTAGAATTCGTCCATTGCCAGGTAGAGACCAAAGACCAGGAAAATGGCACTTCCTCTGTGTTACACTATGGGAAGTGGAGCTTTGACACTTGACACTTGTTTATTTGGTAACCAAACTTTTACAGATAAAGCAGATTGTAACCGAAACAGTAGCAAAAGAATTACAATGAGAAATTAAGAAAGCTCTCACGAATTAGACAGCTGCTGGTTTCTTTGACTTAGGTCTAGAAATGATTTTTGCTGTGAAGTGTGCCAGAAAATGTTGAGCCAACCATTTTTTTGAGTGAACTTGAGTATTCACAGTTCAATAATCTCAGTGATTAGCATTATTATAAAGCATTATTATAAAGCATTATTATATTCCAAAGTCTGGCTACACAGGAGGCCCAAAAGGGGTCAAATGACCCCACTACCAGGGCCGCCTGGGTACAGTAAGTGGAAAGCAGTCAATCATCTATCATTCTTAACTCAGTACTTAATTAAAGCCTGTAAGTATAATTATCGTTGTACAATGTTTTCACTGTTCTTTACAAGTACTTAACTAACGCCAAGATAACATAACCTGTGATCAATCCTGTGAACGTTTATAATAATTCCGTGGATTAAACTTTTAGATATATACAGTGATGTCATAGCACATGCTTAGGGGTGGTTTACCTGTGCTTCAGTAGTAGCACTTGTCGTTAGACGTGCATCTGTTTGAAATCAGGAGTGACTATAGCCATACACCTTTTGTCATGGTAGGAGTTTCTTTGGAGATTGAAGACTCTGTGGTATTAGATACATTTGTAAGTCATGGAAATTGTGTAATTTTAGCTTTGAGTATGAGAAGAGTTGGAGTGTATAGTTTTGAGTTTAGAGAGTAAGAGTTGATGATTTTGGAGTGTAATAGAATATTTTGAGAGGAATAGTAGCATTACATGTAGTTGGAGTGTAGTGGAGAGGTTGTGAAAATAGACAAACAGAATACTATATTATTATAAAGAGTTGAATAAACAAATAAGAAAGAGAATTATTCCTCTAACTGATATGCTAGAAAGAGACGTCTAAAGTCTCTCTGTCAAACCCATAGACAACAACAACGAGCTGGAAACCTCTAGCAAACAGTATTTGTACGACCACACAACAACTTACCTACATGAAACGGAGCACTTCTATGTTCCACTGTGGGACATGGAAGCTTTGCTTTGGATGACCATACAGTGAATTGCCCATATTATATGTCAGCTTTTGAACCTTGATATTTAGTGCCACGGTTGGTTATGTATCCATATGTGAATACCCGGTACAATTACATGCAGTCATGTGGTTTAAGATGCTGATGTTTTTGCGTTGACTGTTGCAGCCGATTCCACTGGAATAGAGAGTTTCTACGCAAGGCTTGAAGACAATGAAATCATGTTTCACATTTCTACGTTGCTACCATTCACTCCAAACAACAAGCAGCAGGTGGGTGGCAGAACACAACAGATGCTTCATCTGTTACTTTGCCACAATTGCCTCACTTGCCTATTGTTATGAAACCACTTTTGCTTATGATTATCACCATACTTGCATCTAGGGATCACCATACTTGTTTATCATGATCACCATATTTGGTATCTCAATCACCATAAGCTATGACCATTGGCATGTTTGCCTGTCATGATCACCCTACTTGCATGACTTAAATATTCATACTTGAATATTATGATGTCTATACTTGAATATCATAAGCAGCATAGTTTCCTATCATGATCACCATACTTTCCTGTCATGATCATCATACTTGTCTATCGTGATCATCATACATGAATATCATAGCCTATGACAATCGGCACATTTGCCGATCATGACCACCATACTTGCATATCTGATCATACTTGCTTATCATAACTGCCATACTTGTTGATCAGTCGCCGTAGTTGCCGATCATAAAAACTATAGCTTGTGACGATCAACATATTTGCCTATCATGATCGCTGTACTTGCCACCATGTCAACTTCTGACCATGTATAGGCCATTGGCAAATCAGTTTACTTTCACGTATGGGATATTCATAGCATCGGATCACACATGCCACAGTTGCCTTACTGGGTAGTTCCCTAGCTAAGGCTCTGATTTCTAGCTGACTTGACTACTGCAACTTACTTCTTATTAGAATCAGGTAGGGAGATTTACACCTGTTACAAATTATTCGAAACTCTGGCCACAGTCATAACAGAGACCACTAGCATCATCATCATATGATGTCAGTGTTGCTTTCATTGCACTGGTTACTTGTTGAGCAAAGAATCCAAATGAACTCTATCACCTAATTTACAAGGATTGCTGAATAACTGTTTCAGCTGCTTCGTAAACGACACATTGGCAATGACATTGTGACGATCATATTCCAAGAACCAGGTGCTCTGCCGTTCACTCCAAAGTCGGTTCGCTCACAGTTTCAGCACGTGTTCATCATCGTCCGAGTTCACAATCCAAATAGCGAAAACACCAAATACAGGTTTACACTTCAATCCATGTCTTCTGTCTTTGGATATGCATGACTCTGTTTGTACATATCATGTATTTATATTAGGGGTCAGCCGGAAATCGTCTCGGGCATTTGCCTTGGCCGAATATCCCGTTTTTCTGCACTATTCGCCTCGGCAAATACTGTACACACAAGTAGTTGCTTGTATGCCTCATATGCCGGAATCTGTAGGTTCATAATATCAGCTTTGAGCATCATCTAGCATAGTCATTTTGAAGAAGAAAAGTATAAAAAATACCAACAACAGCAGTCCACAACAGAAGTCAAGTCCATTTCACTGATTGTTTGAATTCTAAAATTCAAACTGTATTCGTCAGTTAGTACAAGTACAGAAATTTATTTCGATGATTTTTCATTACATGAAAATGTGAAGCTTCGCATATGGAACAAATGGTACTCGGTTTGTACCCGGATCCGGCAAATAGTACACCCAAATACTCGGATCCGGTACTCGGTGGAAAATGTCTACCCGGCTGACCCCTAATTTATATACAGGGCAGATCTGTTAATGAGCACCCATTTATGTGCGAACTTGCTTAACACGCAGTCATACCGTGCCTCTCGACGGCACCTATTTTACACTTGAACGATGAGAGTGTACTATAAGTGACAGGGAACCGCTTCAGCTCGTCGTTAAAGTGTTATCATGCGGGACCTATTAACACACGGTACAACGAAGATGCTGTGTAGCAGTCTGGATAAGCTGTGCACAGCTGGCTACATATGGACCAGGCAATTGTTGATAGTAGTAGCTGGCCCTTCACTCCTTCAGTGGGCAGTACATTTCCAAAGCAGGTGATCATAATACATGTCTATAGAGCTGGATCTGTCTCTACTCCCCACACCCGGTTGCAGCTGTAACTGAGATAATCTGAGGTACTTGTGTCCTTGCGTCTCACTTCCACACGTTCTAATTTAATTATAAACAGTGGCAGTAATTAAAATTAACTTCAAAAATTGAAAGTTGATTTTGTCTCAGTTTGGTTACAGTACTCATCTGTTGTCTTCCTGATGTTTACTGTTTGTTGTTTTCTCATTTAGCATAGCTGTGTCGAGATCAAAGAATGTTCCTTGCTTTGGTCCTTTGATTCCAGACGGTGCAACATTCCTTCGATCAGAATTCTTCCGAGAATTCCTTCTCGTTAAAGGTAGTCAGATGACAATGACTGTAATTTGATCTCTTCTTTTCCCTTTGGGCAATGGTTCTGCTGATCTGATGTAATTGGTTCTATTCTACTCTGGAGACACTTTCATACAACCATAGAATTCTGTGTGTGTGTGTGTGTGTGCGCGCGTGTGCATGTATTTGTGTATATATGTTTGTATGTATTTACATGGCATG
This sequence comes from Allolobophora icterica, assembly GCA_963556255.1. Lineage (NCBI taxonomy): Eukaryota > Metazoa > Annelida > Clitellata > Crassiclitellata > Lumbricidae > Allolobophora > Allolobophora icterica. The sequence continues at coordinate 7,375,575 of OY744617.1, read as the reverse complement.
TCAGAACTCCTCAAAGGTGCTGAAACATGGTATTTTGACATAAGATAAGTTGAGAATTTATCTTCAGCTAAGATATATTTTGTGATCAGTTAACTGATTCGTTTGTCTGAAATGCTCAGTTAGTCAGAGGAATTTATATTCTAAGTTTCTTGTAACACAAGATGAAAGTGAAACATATTCAGTTAGGCTTTATGTATTCTCAGCAGTAAACATGGAAGTGATCATGTTTTTGGCATTAGCATGTTGTTGTCATGCGATTCATGTTTCTGCTTCTTCAGCAAATGTATCCATGCAACAATGCAGATTCTCAAGGCAAAGACAAACTACAATTTTTGTACAGCTTCATTTTTAGTAACTGATTACAGTCAGTGGATTCATTTGGTAAATTGAGACAACTGACTGCAATGGACAATGACAAATTTTGTGTTGATTTGCGGAACAAAGGTTGTTTCTCACAGCTGCTTTTGTTTTCTGATTAGCGATTAATGCTGAAAATGCAGTTCACAAGTCAGATAAATTCATGGCAATGGCTGTGAGAACGCGACAGGAATATCTAAAAGACCTTGCTGTGAATCAGGTCATTTCTTCGTCCATCGAATCTGGATCAAGGCTGAGTAAGTTGCTGACTGATCTCAATATTCTGCCCTGCTTTTGCTCGTTTACCGATGTGCAACCACCGTTGTCATAATGATTGTATTTTTACAGCGAACACTAGCGCGTGTCGCTGTGAGATGAAGGCCTACTTCAGCAAGATAAATTTTAGTCTCATGCAGCATCAATGCTGCATCATCTCCCCTTCCAAACTTGAAATTTAGGAGATTTACATTACATTAGATTATGTGATCCCATCTAGTCCAGGCAGGAAACTTCTAATTACTAATTACTGACATCCAGTTACACAAGGCATTAACTGATGGTTGTTGTGAAATGAAGACCAAGTCAGCAATATTATATACTCAAACATTAATTTCAACTGTGTATGAAGTGTGTTTGAAGTGCAAGTGATTGATTGTCTGTAGGCAAACTGACGCTTGGCAGTGGACGGAAGAAAGACAAAGCAAGGTTAGTGCGAATTCCGGACAATCATTCGAAGGCTGCCGTCGTCTGGAACGTTCAGGTCGACGACTTTGCCCTGGCCATCTGGGTCCAGTGTCTGCTTGGCATTGCACGGGAGACCATTGTTATTGTTGAGGAATCGACGAGCAGCGTCCTCTTCACGACGTGCTGTCAGCTGATCATTGGCTGGTCTCTCAAGCAAGACAGGTACCAGTCCAGTCCTTATAGAGGTTCTCAAATGGCTTTAGAAATATTCAGTTATGTATGTATGAAGTTGTACGTGCATGCACTCATGGAGAGTGGTTTTCTTAATAACCAAAGAATGCAGCCCATCTGTGAAGTACTTAAGATTAGGGACCTGCGAAGCTTCGATATTCGATTCGAAAACGAATCGGACGGCGGTATTCGATTCGATTCGAAAACGATGTCATGATTCGAAAAATTTCGAATCATTTTTCGGAAAAATGATTAGCCCTTGACGCTCTTTGTTGTAAACTAATTGGTTTAATTGTTTACTGCCCTTGAATTGGTTGTTGAATTTCTGCGTGAAACGCAGCACGCGAGGACAGCAAACCCTCTGGCAAGAAAATGGTACTCAGAGCTTCTCATTTGAAAATAGTAGGCGGTTTGAAAATCGATCGCGCTGGATTGAGTAGGTAAGCGATGCGAGGTCGACCTCTAGCTTTTGTGTACAGCCTATTTTGTATAGCTGCATATAATTAGTGACTTTACGAATGAAGTCACGCGGCGTGAGAACCAGGTGTCGACCGTGTTGTTATGGCCAATCATAATTAATTATTGTACGAAATTAGAGTGATCACTCAGCAGTCATTAGTTCACGGCATGCATTCACCGCTGCTGAAATTAAGTAAATTAATGTAATGTAAATTAGATAAATAATGGTCTGGCTCCAGTTCCGTCGATCGTCTTGGAGCCTAACTTAAGCGACTAACCGCTCGCTCGTACCTTTGCTAGGCGAGCGACCAAGGAGAGCGATTGATCGTTCGCCTCAAAGGCTCAAATGAGAAGCTCTGTAATACACTCCGCTTAGATGTATGTACAGTTGTACACCAAAGTGCGGTTATGCAATTAATTATTTGTGTCATTTTTAATTCTGTTAATTAACTTAATGTTTAGTTTAATTGATTTTAAACTGCAGAAAAGTTATTGATACTGTGGTACGCCTGTGCAATCAAGCTTCATTAATATAAAACTGGTAGCCACTGATTCGATTCGAGATTCGATTCGAATTCGAATCTTTTCCCCGATTCGATTCGAGATTCGATTCGACTGAAAATTTGCGATTCGCAGGTCCCTACTTAAGATGTGTATTGATACATACATACATGGATGATACAACGTCAGGCATTTGTATAACACAGTGTATTATAACACAGTATAATATTCACATTATGTGTGTATGACTCCATCAACATTATGTATTTAAACTTCTTGAATGTGATCCTTGCTAGCGGTATTGATGTTAGGTTCTACTAAGAATGACTGTAATATTGGTTACCCACATGCATGCATGCATGGTGATAGAGACTAGCATGCATGCTTACATACATACATATATGCACATTCAGGTACAAACAAAATTACATACATACATTATACATGCATGCATACATTGTCCAGTTCTTAAAGCGTACTGCACAAATGCAGTGATGTACAGAAAGAAATACTTTATTTTGAAATATTCTGATTCTACGAATCTGATTCTATGAGTTTGTAGAATCAGATCTCTTTTACTTCTTACTGTATTTTTTGGACAGTAAGCCACTCCTTTGTATAGGGATTAGTGACAAAAAAAAACGGCAACATTTTTTAAAAGTCAGTACATAGTTAGCACTTGCAGGCAGATACGGTGTACCCATACACAGATAGTCACATATAAGCACGTGTGATGTCGGCATCTGTAAATATCATTAGCTACTACTGACTAAATCAACCTTTTGTTTAAATTAAATTTTATGCACTTCTAAAATAAAATTTTTACAACAATTGGTGTTTGTTATGGTTTTAAGGTAGTTTTAGTTATTTTGAAATTAAAGATTAAAACCTTTGCTGTTTGTTATGATTTTACAATGATAAGTATTTGATTCTATAACTGACGTAGCTGAAAGGATCCAAGATTGACTGATCCAAGATCTATCTGCAGTTAGATTTTAAACACATTAATCAGTTTAGCACTTTTATATAAGCTGCTACTCATGACTCTTGTGTAAAATACTACGACTTATAGTCCGGAAAATACGGTAATTCCATTGGATAATGCTTTGGTTCCAGCAGACTTAGAACCTGCATAAACTACAAATGGTTCAAAACTTTTGTAACGAAGACCCCTAAATTTCAGCTTATTAAGCCCATATTGCATTCATTGCACTGTCTGCTTATTGAATCTCTTTCTAAATCTGCTGTAGTTTACAGGGTACAGCATCTTAACCAACCAACCTATTTCTTTTCACTGCTCACTGCACATACGAATAGATATTGGGACTCAGTCAGTGGATGCTGTGACTCATGGTGTGTGCTGCACCCGTGCAGTGTTGGGCCCTCGGGCTTTCTTGGTTGCTGACCAGTACAAAGCTCTGGAATTCGCCGCCAAATTCAGTTCCTTTTGTCAATTCTTTGATGTCTTCGAGGTCTAAACTTAATAATCGTCTCTTTCAACTTGTCCACTCCTCTGATATACAGGACTTTGACCTGGCATTTTCAATGTATTATAACTTGATTGCGATTTCACTGTGAATGACCACTGACCGACGTATTTGACATTATAATAATCAGTGCTATAGACGTCATTGGATTAGATTATATAATATTTAGAACACCTAAAACATTTTGTCTTTTGAAATTGATCAGTGTCACAGTGGGTTTTATTGTGCAGTTTGGCATCACTTGTTCAAAGTTTTTGTTAATGCACACATATTTGTTTCTTATGATTGTGTCTGACTTTGCAACAGCTTAAAGTTGTTCTACAATAATGGGGAGTGTGTTCACTTATCAGCCAGTGGAACTGATTTAAAAGAAATTGTCGAACGTCTTGAAGTTGTGACCATCGGCTGTCAGGTATAAACATACTTTGATTTAACGTTATGGAGTTGCATTCATTGCAGCTCTTTCATAAAGCTCTTCAAGACATATTTCTAATTCAGTGCAGTGTAGTTGTACTCATACTGCTTAATCAGTGCAGCTGTAGTAGACTGAATCCTATCCAATGTCTGTATTTGAATAAACTTCTGAATAAAATAAAACACAGGGGCTAATTTTTTGCAAGAGGTCCTTCTGTATAAGCTGTGTACACCAAAGCAAACAAGTAGTCTGGCTAGTCTGTTTTTACTGACAGATGTTCGCTTTCATTATTGAAACCACACCTCCGATTACATGTTTTGAAGAGGCAGTACATAAAGAGGGTGTATGATTCAATGTCAAATTGAGGTGAGACAAGAAACAAAGGCTGATATGGCTACTCTTCTGCAACAACTAACACTGTTTGGACCTTGATACAAGGCATATGCCTGATTTTAATAGCAGGAGGCAAGAATTTTGAAACATAACCATGAATGCTTGTTCAGATTCAGTTAATGCAACCACTCTTCCAAGTTTTTTTTATATCTACCTTTATTTTCAATATCAAGATAGCTGTAGGTTTAAACAGTTTGTGATTGATTCCATGTTGAGTAGTTCTGTAATGCCTTGTCTGTTTTTGCTGTTATTATAAGGTGCAGAGCATCAGTTGATGGTCGCATAGCAAAGCATAAGCACTTTCCATAGTTGCAGTGCACTGGACAGAACCAATCAAGATTTTATATTGTATTCCAGACTGAAGAGAAGACTCTGCGTCGTAACGCCGAAGGTCATCTTGGTTTCCACGTCGACCGGGGAGTTGTGTGTGACATTGACCGCACAGGGCCTGCGTTTGTCTCGGGGCTAAAGTTGAACTGCCGCATTGTCGAAATTGGTTCCATAATTGCATCGACATTAACGCAGGATCAGCTGATTGAACTTCTGCGAACGTCTAAGATTGTTACCGTCTCACTCATACCACCTCTTGATGATGGCACTTTACGAAGGTATTTAATTCATTGTGTTGCCTTTAGTTTCAGGTTCAGTTAGAGTCTTATTTACCTGACCTCTCAGGTGAGGGCAAAGGTGAGAAGGTGCAGGGGTAATGGTGGCTACAGTTTCTAATGCACTTGCCTCTAATCTTTATGTCGAGGGTTTCAGTTTGTTGCATCTGGTGAAGCTAACAGTTTCACTTAAAGGTCAAGCTATGTCACCTGGGCTTTCTCTTTACAGTTCATTCATTCATTCAATCATTAAGAATATTTATATAGCACCTCTTCAAGATATCTCCTGAGAAGCGCTCCCAGCAAAGGAGACAAAAGACGAGAGAAATGCAGATCAGAAGGAAGATATTCCAGGTAGATGATCCAAACACTGATAGGCAGAACGTTGCATTGTCAGAGTGCATGCGAAGGAACAAAATGTTCACCTGATGGAAGGTTTCTTCAGCCAGCTGAACCTGAAATTGGACAACAAAACTGCTGTCATGTTGCATTTAAGTTGACATATCGTTCGTACTCTGAGGTTTATGCCCATGAGAGCATTTAAAGTGCCATGAGAGCTAGTTTGATGCAGGCATGTCATTTATGAGCAGTTCTTACTTGCCTACCATTAGCTATTAGCCAGTCGTAGTCACTGACAATTTCTAATCAGTTTCACCTGAGTAACTTATGTAAACTTTGGGCCTGCTCTTTAAAGCATGGGTTCCAAGTGGAAATTGTTTCCATTATAAGCTGAGTAATTGTTGGATATCGGATGAACTTGCAGTTACAAAGCTCATGTGGAACATGTGAACCCCTTATGGAGACAGCGGATATCTGTGCATGAGTCCAGTAACCACTCTTCGCTTGAGAGAAAGAGCTGTGAGAAGCCAAGGGGATCAATGAATGATCTACGTGTATCACTTGAAGATATCGATACAAAAGCTGAAGGTTGGCTTCTTCTATTTCTCTTCCTCATTGAAAGCTTATTCATCCATTTAAGTTGATTATTCATTGGTATGTAAGAGGCCTATGGGTTTTAATAGAAAAATGTTTACTTAGCATTGCCTGGATGACGTTCAGTCAATGAGAACTAGTCAGTGCTAAAGCCAGAAATAAATATGTGACAGAAAATAAATACCACATTTTCCAGTCTATAAGGCACATGAACTTCTAGGGGTGCATTTTGTTGAGTGAAAGGGCGACTACATGTGAACTTTGCAAGAATTGGAATACCCTGTATATGTATAGACATATGCAGGCGGAATACCCCTTTCATGTAAAAACATATGCAGGCTGAAATGATGGATAAAATGGAAAGATGTTTCCTGGCATATTATATTACAGGGTATTCAAAATTTTCTCAAAGTTTGAACTTAGATGATGCAGAAGGTTTGGGATATGAAGACAGCGATTGCAGTGAATGTTTTGAGGGCTGATGATGTCATAATTGATTTGAAAAGACATAAGCTCAGTTTGGAGCTAAATTCATTAATTTTCTTAGCTGCTCTCCTGTTGCTACAAGTTTGCTTTACGGATGCCAACAGTTTTTTTACATTTGATTCTATTCATTAAATTTTTTATGGATTTTTTATTTTATAATTGTGATTTTAATTTTTTAGAGTGTTTCAAGTAGTTATAAAAGTTGAGACAAGCACATGAACAGATAAATTTGTTCACTACAGAGTACTGCTGAGAAATAAGAGAGGAACACAAAATGATACATTTACCTATTATCTCTGGTATAATGTGAATGTGTGTAATGTGTATAATGCGCACCTGAAGTTGCAAAATTTATCCTGATATAAATATCTTAGTACTTGTGTATAATGCTCAGGTATAGTTCCACCTGCTCATGTAATGCAAACACAAAGTCAGGAGCGTTAAAATCGGCGCTATAAATCCACTATAATCCTGAATGTATAATACTGACCCCTGGCACGGAAGTTCTGTTGAAGTGAAACTATGTCCTTTAAAATTATTTTGGAGGTAAAACAGCTTTTGAAAGATGCATTATCATACTTGCTTGCAAACTGACCGCTCTAGTACATATTTATATCAATGGAATAAAATAAACAACATGTGGTAAATGGCGTTCTTGTCTGTTATTTTTCAAACTTAACTGTACTCTAAATTAAAATTAATTTATAGAAACATTAGACTTGAGAAGAAAAATTAAATGCAATGAAAGTGATGGTTCTAATACTTTTGGCAACGCTTCTTACCACCAGAAAACCTGTTTTTGAACTGACTCTTGAGCTTCATTAATAGCTTCTATTAATTAGATGATTAGTGCCTTAGGGTCACAACCTTTCTCCATTGGCACTCGATGCTGACTAGAGAGACCAATAGTAGTTTATGTTTCATTTTTCACTAGGTTGCCATTCAAGTGAACATCCTGTATTGTTGTACTCATCTTATCCTGCACAAAATACATACAAAGTAAGTGTTTTCTGACATTGCCTCTGATGCATCATGACTGTGTTGAAGGATGTAGTTGCTGGTCATCTTGTGAAAACTATGTTTTTGAACAACTCCATCAAATTGATCTTTTGTGCATTTTTTCTTGGCACTTTAGAAGTCACTGATTGAGTTTTAGTTAGAAAAATACACTGCATGCTTTTCTTTGCTCACAGAGTAAATGAGTGGTAATATTCCCTTTTGCTGTTGACCTTTGTCTGAATTTCAACAACAGCAATGTACAACGCTTAGTCTCTAGGCCAGTGCTTTTCAACTGGGGTTCTGCAGAACCCTATGGTTCCACGATTGTTGGCTAGGGGTTCCGCTGAAGTTCAAACTAAATTAAAAAGCACCAGCTGAATTCACAAAAGGATGAGCAATGAGCAGAATTTTGTACACCTTTCAGTCATTCTTTCTAGACATGATATTCAAAGTCTAAAATTCTAAGATCTAAATATTGCCCCAACATTAATTGCAATCGCAATCTCAAGATTTCTATTGCGCCTAAATAATTGGAATTGTGGGTGCCAGCTTATGCACAAGCACTCGGTCAGGCATATGACAAAAATCGGTTCCAGGCCAAGATCTAGAGGGGTCAGGCAGTAAGATGGTCAATTATGGTGGATGGTGTTTAGAATTGGAAGGCGAGGGAGGTAAGGGGCAGAGGAGGAATCGGGAGAAGATATCTGAAAGAGCATCGTTTAAGTTTTGAACGAAATACCTGCGGAGAAATGTCAAGGAGGTGAGGTTCTGGTGAGCTAGTTGGATGGGTCACATAATTGTCGTAATTCTCACGGGAGTTTTATTCCAGAGAGGCAGAACAGCGATATGGAAATTTGACAAGTAACAAATTTAACATTACAAGTTGCAATAACATTTATTTCTTGAAAAACTGGTCGGATGAAAAACGCTGGGTTCCGTGAGCAAATGAATGTTTTGTGTAGGGTTCCATCACTACTAAAAGGTTGAAAACCACTGCTCTAGGCAGTCGCTGTCTTTGTCTTTGACAGCATCTATACTGAGAGCATCTATGGAAACCATGATGTGTACTGATTTGTTTGTATTTAGGGGTCACAGCAGTCTCTGTCATATAAAGCGGATGGCAACACTCCACGAAATTCCGGATTAACTGGAGCAGTCGGTCCAAAGCCATACAGCCAGATCACGGCGACCAGTGGCAGCTCCAGAGCTAGTGCTAGTCAGACTACTCAGAGCGAAGAATTTAAACAAGCGCCAATGCACAACCGGAAGTCATCAAACCCAAGAGATCTTCATTACCAGCAGCAGCACTCAGCGTCAAGTGACCGGCAGACTGGAGATGCATCCTCTGCAAAGCCCTATGGACCAAATTCCCGTCTAGTCATGACTACTAGCAGTGGTAGGTGTGCCAATCTCTTATGTGAGATGTCATGCCACTGTCGTGCCACTCAAAATATAGCAGGCAAGCATGCTAACAGTTATCATCCATCAGAGTGATAGATGATTACTGTTAGCATGCTTGCCTGCTATATTTTGTATGCTGTCTCAGAATCTCAGGTTAATTAGCCACTGTGGCTTTGTTTCTCCTTTCAACTTTTCAAAACTTCTAGTGATTACTTTTCCTTTTACAGTATTTCCTCTTCCTGACTGCTCTTCCATACTAAACTGACAATATAGCAAGAATAGTCAAGACGGGAAAGACTGACATGGTCTCGCTTATCATATAAAAACATCACTGGAGTGTCAATATTTGCTCAAGAGATGGAGGAGCTTGCTACATGCAATGGAATTGAGGAAAAGAAGCAACCGGTGAGGTGAACAAGTGCAACAATAATGAATGAGACAGGAGGGTAGCCAAATTAGTTGGCCGGCTATTCGACCGCTTTTCGGATAGAATGCGACTTAAGTCAGCCGTATAAAGACGCAGGGCTAAGACAGATCCCTGCGGGAGACCAAAAAGTATAGGGGATCAAGGCCGAATATACCAGCTTTTGAGTAAAATATAGCAGGCAAGAATAGTCAGCAGAATGAGGCATATGAAAATCTTTGAAGAGATTATCGATGGAACAACTTTTAACCAGAAACACAAAACACCTGTGCACTGAGCTTTAGGTAGAAGACAGGACTTAAGCAGGAAAGAGCAAGGACTTCAGGTATATGGTGGTGGGCAACTCACAACAAGAAAACCTGCAGTCAGAACGGATCAAACCAAGCAGAAGTCCCAAGGTGCCAAAAGGTGCCAGCATGCATACATTTGTACATACAAGTGTATGTATGCCTCTGGGCACTGAGTGTAGTTCCTGTGAAATACCTCGCACAGTTGCTGCCTCTGACAGCATAAATGGTGTTAAAAGTTCAATGGAAACCAAAAGTTTATCTGTGAGAGAAGACTGTTGAGCTAACTGGCAATCTCTGCAAATGCTATGGAAAGTATTCGAATGACGTTAAATGGGAAATATACTCGTGACTCGTGCGCAAAACCGAACATAAATTTCTTTTATTGGTTGTCATAGCAAACTGTGATTGATTCTGTGTGCATCTCTTCCGGATGTTACAGACTCGCAGCAGCAGCACCATCAGCAGCAGCAGCAGCAGCAGCTGTCCTATTCACATTCTTTTAACCGTGGCACAGATCACAGCAGCCCAATGAAGCCACAGTCTGGTCCAGATGTCATGGCTTCATCGGATTCTGTAAACAGCGATAACAGGATGAGATACAGGAAGTACGAATCATTTCTCTCTTGTTTCATTGTTAGTTTGTGAGCCATAGTTTCTGGACTACAAGTTGCGGTTCTTTACATGAACTTCTAGGGATGCATCGTATTGAAAGGAACAACTTATGTTTGAACTGTAAAATATTTTTGGACTGACTAAGTGCTCCTCCAATTTGCATTTCTGTGTGACTTTGCATGCAGTAAAATGTAATGATTATAATAATACCCTAGTACAGCACTTCCCAAACTTTTCAGTGTGACAGACCGGCAGGAAGTTTCCCATTGCAGCAGGACCAGTGTCCAATTAATTAATTATTTTTCTTTTTCGATAACCTTAAACATATATTAATTATAAGATTTAAGAAACGAGAATGTAAAACAAATCTTGGAATTTGGTACAAAATTATATTGTTACATTGGTAGGAGCGGATGTTGTTGGGAAAACATCGCAGATGTGTTTATTTTCTGTTGACCGAAGCAGTGACCAGGTTATTAAAGACGAAAGAAATAAGTTGCATCTGGTTTCTAAGTGCTGGTCAAAAGTCGACAAATGTTATGATCAAAATTTCTAGTAACGGTGAACAGCAACTTCTATTTGACCTGTCAGCAATTCGTTGAATAATTATTTCTTTGGCAGTTTTCGTTTACAATAGCTGAAATACATTTACTCCCAGAACAAATCAAAAGTTTTAATTTATATTAAAAATATCGTTTTGATTGGGAGACAATCAAGTTTTTTTAATTTAGTTGGAAGCGAGACCTACTCGAGAAAACATCTATCATTTTTTTGTCCAGTTTCTTTACTCGCTTTGTGGACTGGCAACTGAGGGCTCTTGGACCGGCACCGGTTTGCGGACCACTATTGTATTGTATTGTATTGTATTGTATTTACGAATTTATAAAGTGCCTGTCGCAGTACAACCTAATCAGAGGCGCTCCCAGTGCGAGGAGCCCCGTGAGAAAAGAAAAGTCTTAAGACAGCGAGAAGTAGCAGAAATGCCCCCAGTTAGGATCTGAGAACGAGTCATGGAAGGAAGATCATTCCAGAGGGACGGGCCAACAGATGCATAGGCACGGAGTTGAGCCATAGAAGTCCGGGTCCGAGGGACCAAGAGGTCATGTCGGTCTAAAGAACGGAGAGGATGGCCAGAGGCAGCCGAAAGAGGTCGACAGATAAGATCAGTGAGCGGAAGCCAGTGCAAGTGCTCAGACATAAAAGTCGAGATATGGGAGTAGCATGGAAGGCGGGCAATCAGACGAGCAGCTGCGTTTAACACCGATTGAAGTTGAGACAGACGGGATTTTGACACACTACTTTTGGAAGCAGTGCCCTAGTATAATCTTCAATGCCGAAAAATTAACGAAAAGGAAAAATATTGAAATGTATTTTCCCTGCTTAGGATATAAAAGATAAGTTTTAGTTGAGAACGAAGTGACATAAGCGGCTGAGCATTATGTGCAGGTCCAGAGACAGGGAGAGAATTCCAAAATTTAGGTCCAGCAGCAGAGAAAAGCTCATTCACTGAACACTATTCTAGGTGTAGGTGTAACCAAAGAAAGGCAATCAGATGACCTTGTTGAACAGTGATAAGACTAAGGAACAAGGACTGATTTTATGAACTGTTGTTGGCTACATTTCAATGTTTTATAAGCTATGAGCCCTACTTTGAAATAAATTCTTTGCTGAACAGGATGCCAATGCAATAATTTAAAAATTATTTATATGCTCATATGTTGATGTATTAGTTATGATTCTATCCAAAGAGTTCTAAATCCTCTGTTGCTTCTGCAACTTATTGATACTAGTAAGAAGTGAGTTGCAGTAATCGAGGCTACTGGAGACGAATGCATTGGCCACAGATGTCCTAACAGACATAGGCACATAAATGCCATAAACAACACAGTAGACTTAAAGACAAAAGGACTTAGTAGAGTTGAGGGCAACACCTAGGTTACAAGTAGAATCACCCACCTCAACAGGTGAGTCCCCCAGTTTGAAAGATTTAAACCAGTTAAACTGTTTTATGGACTCTTCACTGAGTGTAAACTTGGATACCAAAGCCCAAATGGCATGAGTGAATATGAAGTTTACCATATTTGCTCTTGCTAAACAGGTGACCATATTCCAATGAAAAAGCAGCTGTGCATTTATTTAATTAATTTTGCATTAAATTGGATGAATGAAATTCCATTTTTTATATAACAGATATGCCATTAATATGTTAGTAATGACCATTAAATGTTACAGATCGGCTGCTTTGAAAACACCCAACAGTCGACTGACGCCATCCAAGTCATTCCAGAAAGATCTTATTCGCCTGATTGATACTGAAGTACCACCGTCTGAAATTCGGTTTTCATCGCATAAGGTTTAAGTTTTATGTCATTCTGTTACATTTTATCATATGACAGTTTCTATGCAGCACTGGGCTGAAGATCTGGGGACGTTGCCAGCCTGAGACCCTAGCAACAGGACATTGTGTATGCAAGGTTGTATCCAAAGGTCTTTAACAGCATTTAATTGGTAAGCTCACCATTAAGGTGACCTCGACAAACTGGTTTTTACACAGGTTTCTCACAGAAAATTAGAATTAAAAGTGGTGCTGATGAAATACTGTTAAACTTAAGAAAGAAGGAAAACACAGAAACTAGAGGAAAATAGGAGAAATGAAAATGTTACAGAGATTTATGCGAAACTGAGGCAAAGGACGGGAGAAGTGGATAAATGCAGGATGAAGAGAACAAGAAGGTGTGTAAAATGTGAAAAAATCAACTGAAAATGTGGCAGCTATTGAGTGATGACATGGGTGAGCACACTTGACCATAGTCTTAAGTCTGCTCCCTCTTGGTGGTCCCCATTGAGTGATTGACAAGTGGGGCAACAACAACGTGCTGGTCATTGTGCATCATTTTGTGCCAAGTTTACTCAACAATTCTACATTTGGACTACTTTTGTGCCCATTTCCAAAGTTGAAAGCTATTTTTCTCATCTATCTCCGTTTTGTATGATTTCGGATGGTATGCAGACACCTAAATATTGTTGACGCTTGAATGCCTTTGAGATGACGGACCCGTGGACTATCAAACTATCAGTACAAGTCATTTATTAATTTCTGTCCTTGTTTTATGCTTCATTTCTGTACTTCTTCTTGGTTACTTTGCTTTATTTGTCATATTTTAGCATTTTCCTATTTTTGTTATTATTAACGTTTCTGTGTTCTTAAATGTAGGCTTCAGAGGAGGAGTTGGAGGCGATGGGTCCTCTGGTGATGGGACATTCTGATGACAACATCTGGGCTTCATGTCAGAGGGATTACTCATCACTTGATGACACACGTCCAGACACATTTCAACAAAAGTATGACTCACATTCTATAATTCTGCTCTTGGGAATATTGTCTCTGCTGTTCTGTGTTAGCTTTAACTGATGTCTTTGCCGTCGTCTTACCTTATCCATCAGAAACCGTGAACTGTAAAAGTTCTATCAACTCTGGATGGGAATTTGTTGGTTGGTCTCGGTGTATGTGTTAAGTAGAGCATATGAAATTCAGTACCAAAGAGGTGAAAGCAGAAAAAGGTTGTGACAAAGAAAGGAACTTAAGATAGAGAAAGTGGTCAACAGTGTCACTCTGTTGTGGTTCCTTGATACAGTTTACCTGCCTTTAGTTGATGCATTCGTTCTTTCCGTCTGTTCTAGAATGCTGTCATCAAATGTCATAGAAATTCCCGGCACAGTATATCGGCTGCAGACATCTCACAGCAGTTCGGCTAATATTCCTTTGCCAGTCGTATCAAGCACAAAGGATGACTGGTCTAGTCTTCTCGATGCAGCCGACCGGGCGTTCGAAGGTAGTACCAGTCGCAGAGTTTATTCATGTAATTTGGTCGTATTCATTTTGTTTAATTTTGGCATTCAGAAAGTTTTTGCTCCCAGACACATTACAGATTGATGTGGGAGATGCATTCAGTTTCATAAATTTGTTTCTTGTTTATTTAACAGAACAAAATATATAACATTGTAGACTTATTTCCATGCTCCTGGTTTATGCAGCATTCCACGTAACGTGAAGTGGTGCTGTGTCCTCTAAAGCTATTAACTTAACATGTGACGTCATACTGGTTAAATTGCCATACAAAGACTGCAGTGTAGTGCTATATATTGACATTTTCAGTGTTTTCCTTTCTTATGTTTGGTCTGGTTTACACGCTGGCACATTCCCCGATGACTTCATGTTCATAAATACACACTACACTGCAACTTGATAAAGCTCTGTATTGATTTGTAATGATTTTCTCTGAGTGAAAGCTGCCTGTGCCCCTGAGGAATATTGTTTGACTTTGTACCAGGTGACCTGAATGATAGAGGTGCACTTGGTGGAGGAACCATCGGCCGAAACAACAACCACTCAGCTTCATCTGCATTGTCTTGCTTGATACAGCCACCATCATTGAAAAGCACGAAATCAGTCGATCAGACCAACAGCGGAATTCAGCTGCAGCCCACCTGGAAGTCATCGCAACAAGAATTCATTGAGTTTGTTGTGCTTCAGTATTCATTCAACTTCCTGCTAGAACCTATAAGCATTTCTCGTATGTGCATTTTAGGGTTGCCTAGATCTGCCTTAAATTTGCTCATGCTTTGGATTTCTTTCTGATGCTATTTAGAATTTCCTCCCAGACAAACTCCTAATTTCGTGATAGTCCCATTCTGTTGAGTGCTTTTCAGGTATTTCAGTCATAATTCTGATTTAGCAGCCATTTTCGTGTGGTAGCATTACCAGATTTCACTTTAGTTTCTCTTTCTCTGAACTTTGAATGAAATATTTCCTGTCTTACTGTTTTTTGGTCACTGAAAAATACATAGTGTATGACTATAATGGTGATTATGATTGCAGAGCAATGACCATTTAATTTCGATTGGAGGTCAGCTGGAGTTCTGCAAATACGTGAGAAGAAATGGTGGTTCTTGAGAATTAATTTTGATGTTGATGAACACACGTTGTGTTTTAGAGTTGGACAGTTAGCATCGAGTGAAGGGCAGAAGGAGTCGACAATTATAAAGGAACTCAAAGCAAGAAATGCATCACTTGAAAGACAGCTCAACAAGGTCTGAACATGCACTTGCTGATGTGGAGCATAACTATAACTCCTTGTTTGTCTCTAAGGGCATCAAATCTGTGCTGTCTTCCCTTTTCCTTCCACGTGTTACAGCATCAGTCAGTGTTGTTGAAACTCCTGTATAAATGTCTCCTGATGTTACATTCAGTAAGCTGACTTAACGTGACTGAAGTGACTGTATAAATGTCTCATGTTACATTGAGTAATCAGCTATTTAAAGTAACATAAGCAGACATAATATAAGTCACATTATGTGTGTTTGCATTACTTTAAGTAAAGTTAGCAGACTTATAAGTAACTTAAGTCACTGTATAAATGTCTGCTTCTTCAGTTTTATGCCCTCCAGCAGATCCAGGAATCTAATGATGCCATTCTTCTCTGTTCTATGACATTTCTTTCTTTTTGGTCCTGTTTGCTTCCTTTATCCAGGCTAACAACGTAGTTCTTGGTCTTTCTGCAAATCTCTTCAGTTCTTCCTTGAAGTTTTGTCTTCAGGCGTGAATTCCCAGGAAGCATGTGGCTGATCCAGTTCATTTTCTATATTTTGTTCACCCACTTTCTCTCTTGCTGCACCAAGCACAGCACCTCTCCATCTGTTTTATGATATTTCCAGCTGATAGTGGCTAGTTTCCACCATATCCACTTTTAAAAAGCCTCTATGATTCCAATTTGTGCTTTTCTGATTCTCCATGTCTCAGATCCATAGAGCATTGACACTTAACAATGAGCTGTGTTGGTTTCTCAGTCACATTTAGTACACCCTCGTCGTTAAAGTGTTAAACTCCACTTGAGCTTTTGGCCATTCTTTTTGTTAGGTTCAGATTCAGATTTACTCTCAGGAGCTCCTCTGTCTTACAGCGCCGTTTTTTAAATCCATTACTATTCTTCATTTGATGACTGTGTGGAATTTACAGTCATCTTTATTGTGTTTTCAATGATAATGAAACTGTTGACCATGTTTTAATGTTTGTATCACTGATGATGTCTCTTCAGCACATCTGCTATTCTCTGCAGTTCAGCTTTTGTATCTGCTACCATTCATCATCTGCAAATGTCTGCTTGCATTACTGAATGCTTAACATAAGCAGATGCAATGTAAGCAATTGAAGTCACTGCTTACATTACTTATTTTAACATCAAAGTTCTCCAACAGATTGTTTTTACAGACTGTTTCACTAGAAGTGACCCTTTTGCATTATGAAGATGGTGCTATGGAGTATAGAGTCAGTAGATTAGAAGCAGCAACAGTTTATAATTTACTCTGACATTGTTGTATCTGCACAGTTGCACTGTTGGATTTCTGTTGCTTAGGAACGACAGGAACGAAGTCTGATGGAACAGGAAATGGATCAACTGCGCCAGGACAACATCCGTCTCCAGGAGGAATCTCAGACGGCAGCCGCTCAACTGCGCAAGTTCACCGAGTGGTTCTTTCAGACAATTGACAAGCGATAGTCTTACTAGTAGTACCTCTGAGTATTGACGTTGTTGTGGTTGTTGGTGATGTGGCTGGTCTCGTCCGTCATGTCCGTTTCCAAAAGCAAATCTGTATAGCTTGTTGTGTGTTTCACTTAATTGGGTCGAGGCAACTCGTGTTGCTGTCAGAGTCTTGGTCTTGGTCGAGCAGTTCGTCGTCTAAGGGGGGGGGGTGTTATTGTCGAGTGGTTAGTGTGCTGGACCTCAGCGGTTGGATTTCAAATTCTTGCTAGGGCAGAAATAAGTTTGAAGATTTCTCTTCCTCCTGTTCCTGCTCCTAGTTGGCTGTATTATGATGATTACAGTGACTGTACATTTTTGGTGGAAAGATCTGATGGCGAAGGAGAGGACTTGCCAGCCAACCTCATATGCTGAAGCCAAGAAGTCAGAAGTGTTTCATACATCTCAGAGTTAGCTCAAGTGACTGGCATGAGAGCTCCAATCACATTTATATTGTCTTCACCATATTCGCTGTGTCGACAGCGATGTTGGTGAAATTTTTTATAACTTTAACCGAGCGGCTTGGCTCGTCAAGACCTTGATCTTGATGCTCAATCACTAGCAACAAGTTGCACACAATTGTATATTTTATTAGAGATATTTTTGCAGCTGCCAGTGTATTTGTGAAATCATGCTTTGTCTGGTCATTGAAGTGTTTCTGCATGACAGCTTTTACATTGTGTCTTGTGAATTATTTTAAAACTATAAAATCAAATTAGATTATGCCACGGGAACAGCAGTAGGTTTGAGAAACAAGCGATATCATCTACGAATGCGCCTTATTCGACTGATGGATATTTTTGCAGTTAGTATTTCGTATGTTGCTGCAAAGACACAGAAACGTAAGTGCATTTAAACTAGACATAATTGTTTGAGTGTAGTTGTTCTGATGTTGTTTCTGATTTTTAAATGTTTTTACTTCTTGTCTGGAGTTTCATGGGAGGTTAATTGTTGAGTTGATGGTGTGCTTCGTGACTGTTACTTGGAATTGAGATTGGTCCATTTCTCTTGCCAAACCATGAGAATAGCAGCCAATGCAATTGTTAGTTGTCTTGCCTTGCGGGATCTTGCCTTGCTTCTTGCCTTATCAACACGCAAAGAGTTTGTTGTTCTCTAAAGGATTTCTTCTGTGGAAATGTTTGAGATTTCCATCTTCTTGTTGATGGTATTCGTTAGTCATCGCCTTTCAGCATAAGTTACGCTTGGATCTGCTACGCCTACTAAAAGCTTGGTTAGGATACTTTTATGTATGTAAACTGTCTGGTTATAGTAACTGAGTGTGGCACTTTGGTCAGGTCTTGGTCTGTATTCTAGTGATTGCCGGTTTGAGCCTGCTGAGTAGTCCCTGTTTAATGACACTAATGACATCAATGGAAAAGATGTTTACGCACAGTTGCCTCTCCATTGCTGGCTCAAGGGCCAAATAGAAGGAAATGAGTGCATTCACAATGTTCAATGATGGGACGTGGGAGGTTTACTAAATGGCACCGAGCTACTGCAAACCAGATGAGGTGCCTAACCTTAAAGGCAGCTAACGTAAAAGAGTAAAGTATGTCCCATATCTCACAAGTACGAAGCACTCATTTCCTTTTCTTGGCCCTTGAGCCAGCAATTAATGAATCCCAAGGTCCTGGACAATGGAGCCAATGATATCTCAGGACTTGCTGTTTACTTCTTGGCTTGTGCCGGTACCAAACTGTGCTGTTTGGTAACAGAGACCCGGTGTGTGCAAACAACTTGCCCAGGGTCATTGCACGGAGTCAAACCTGCGACTGCTTGATCATTGACCAAACCGATAGACCACTGTGCTGCACTGCCACACCTTAAAGGTAATGGTGGCACTAAGTGTTGTAAGGATGAGACATAGTTAAGGTAGAGGCAAATTGATCCAATGTCTGGTCTGAGCAGACTTTAGCTATTATGACTGTGGTAACATATTTTGCTCATCTGTTTCACATTTGCTGAAATGTACACATCTTGAAATGTCTAGATTAATCAGGATTAAATAGTTGTGCTGTGTTAGTTGGCTGTGAACACATAGAGTTCAACTTAAAAGCACTTATGAGAGGTCTGGTTAGTTACATCAGCTGTATTAATTTACAATTTACATACAGATTACAAAATTGGGCTAAATAAAATTTCTTGTGTTTAATTCCCAAACAGTGCTCAAAGTATATGTCCATTTACTACAGCTCCGTCCAATCTGTCCATGCAGCCTAGCATCTCGTCCAGTATATGTATACTGGTTTGTGTGTATATACATATATATACACATCTTTATATATATATATATATATATATATATATATATATATATATATATTAGTGTTAATCGCACATTAGCTACTCATTTCATGCTATGAAACATATACGCTATCTACTCTTTGTCGTTAGCTCTTCAGTTTTGGTGAGTAGTTAACGTTTGAGAGCCTGAAAAAAATACTCAGAAGTGTTTCTTAACAGAAATCAAAATTGTACCCGACTCCTGACATAGTCTCCTGCCAGATATCCCATGGAGAAACCTAGAATGCAAGTAGATTAGAAGGAAATTTTATCTGAAATTCGACCCCCTATATCAGGCCTGGTGAAAAAGAAGACCTCGGATAGTCAATGTATATATTTCATATATTTATAAAATAAGGCGGCTTGTTTTTAAAACAAATTACCGAGCCTTACATAGTACCAATATTAACAAGCTTCAACGTTTTTGTTGAATTTTCTGCATAACTTTTTCAATTATCAATGTAAACCAAAAATTGTGTCCTATTTTTTCGCCGGTTAAATCTAGTGGATGAGTACTGAGTAGCTCTGGTTCAGAATATAATCATATACTTGTTCAAAATGTGTACTGAGTAGCTATGGTTCAGAATATAACCATATATGCTGGTGTAAAAATTATACCTTGGAGAACATATAGTACTGAGTGGTAGTTTTAATACGTAGTAGTAATATTTGCAAGTTTCAACGTTTTGATTAATGCTATTACTATAAGTAATAATTCTGTCCACACAATGAGTAGCTATGGTTCAGCAGATAATCATATTCATGTATAAATATTATTATGCCTTATGGAACATATAGTCCTGAGTGGCTAAGGTAGTTTTATTACGTAGTAGTAATATTAGCAGGTTTCAGCGTTTTGATTAATAAAATTAAATGTAATAATTCTGTTTACACAATGAGTAGCTATGGTTCAGAATATAATCATATTCTGGTGTAAATATTATACCTTATGGAACATATAGTTCTGAGTGGCTAAGGTATCTTTAATACGTATATATTAACGAGTTTCATCGTTTTCATTAATGCTATTACTATAAGTAAAAATTCTGTCCACACAATGAGTAGCTATGGTTCAGAATATAATCATATTCTGGTGTAATATTATACCTTATGGAACATATAGTTCTGAGTGGCTAAGGTAGTTTTAATACGCAGTAGTAATATTAACGAGTTTCAACGTTTTGGCATTATGGCATTATTATAAGTAATAATTCTGTCTACACAATGAGTAGCTACGGTTCAGAATATAATCATATTCATGATTGAGCACCTACAAGGATGGAATTCCAAAATTTAGGCCCATCAACCAAAAAGCTCATTCAATCAGCAGAATTTTAACTTTAGGTATTACAAAAGATAGGCATTCAGATGAACATGCTGAATAGTGATGAGACTGAGAAACAAGAACTGTCATAATTAAATATACTTGTTTGAAGTCTAGCACTTTCTTGGATCCAGTTTCAAATCACATATAGACACTATACAGATAACTGTTAAGAATTATCAAATCTATGTAGCCAGCACAATAGATTTAACTCTACATCTACTTGGGTTAAACAATTTTACATAAATTTTACATAAATGCAATCAAATATGACCATACAATACAATGAACTTAATATAAATATTATTATACCTTATGGAACATATAGTTCTGAGTGGCTAAGGTAGTTTTAATACGTAGTAGTAATATTAACGAGTTCCAACATTTTGATTAATGCTATTACTATAAGTAATAATTCTGTCCATACAATGAGTAGCCATGGTTCAGAATATAATCATATTCTGGTGTAAATATTATACCTTACGGAACATATAGTTCTGAGTGACTAAGGTAGTTTTAATACGTAGTAGTAATATTAACGAGTTTCAACGTTTTGATTAATGCTATGACTATAAGTAATAATTCTGTCCACACAATGAGTAGCTACGGTTTAGAATATAATCATATTCTTGTATAAATAAATATTATACCTTATAGAACATATAGTCCTGAGTGGCTGAGGTAGTTTTAATACGTAGTAGTAATATTAGCAGGTTTCAGCGTTTTGATTAATGATATTAAATGTAATAATTCTGTCCACACAATGAGTAGCTATGGTTCAGAATATAATCATATTCTGATGTAAATATTATACCTTATGGAACATATAGTTCTGAGTGGCTAAGGTATCTTTAATACGTAGTAGTAATATTAACGAGTTTCATCGTTTTCATTAATGCTATTACTATAAGTAAAAATTCTGTCCACACAATGAGTAGCTATGGTTCAGAATATAATCATATTCTGGTGTAATATTATACCTTATGGAACATATAGTTCTGAGTGGCTAAGGTAGTTTTAATACGTAGTAGTAATATTAACGAGTTCCAACATTTTGATTAATGCTATTACTATAAGTAATAATTCTGTCCATACAATGAGTAGCTATGGTTCAGAATATAATCATATTTTTGTTTAAATATTATACCTTACGGAACATATAGTTCTGAGTGACTAAGGTAGTTTTAATACGTAGTAGTAATATTAACGAGTTTCAACGTTTTGATTAATGCTATGACTATAAGTAATAATTCTGTCCACACAATGAGTAGCTACGGTTTAGAATATAATCATATTCTTGTATAAATAAATATTATACCTTATAGAACATATAGTCCTGAGTGGCTGAGGTAGTTTTAATACGTAGTAGTAATATTAGCAGGTTTCAGCGTTTTGATTAATGATATTAAATGTAATAATTCTGTCCACACAATGAGTAGCTATGGTTCAGAATATAATCATATTCTGGTGTAAATATTATACCTTATGGAACATATAGTTCTGAGTGGCTAAGGTATCTTTAATACGTAGTAGTAATATTAACGAGTTTCATCGTTTTCATTAATGCTATTACTATAAGTAAAAATTCTGTCCACACAATGAGTAGCTATGGTTCAGAATATAATCATATTCTGGTGTAATATTATACCTTATGGAACATATAGTTCTGAGTGGCTAAGGTAGTTTTAATACGTAGCAGTAATATTAACGAGTTTCAACGTTTTCATTAATGCTACTACTATAAGTAATAAATCTGTCTAGACAATGAGTAACTACGGCTCAGAATATAATCATATTCATGTATAAATATTATTATAGGGCCTACCTTATGGAACATATAGTTCTGAGTGGCCAAGGTA
The DNA here is from genome assembly GCA_963556255.1 of Allolobophora icterica. Taxonomy (NCBI): domain Eukaryota; kingdom Metazoa; phylum Annelida; class Clitellata; order Crassiclitellata; family Lumbricidae; genus Allolobophora; species Allolobophora icterica. The sequence continues at coordinate 7,353,254 of OY744617.1, read as the reverse complement.
GTTTTAATACGTAGTAGTAATATTAACGAGTTCCAACGTTTTGATTAATGCTATTACTATGAGTAATAATTCTGTCCACACAATCAGTAGCCATGGTTCAGAATATAATCATATTCATGTATAAATATTATTATGCCTTATGGAACATATAGTTCTGAGTGGCTACGGCAGTTTTAACACGTAGTAGTAATATTAACGAGTTCCAACATTTTGATTAATGCTATTACTATAAGTAATAATTCTGTCCATACAATGAGTAGCCATGGTTCAGAATATAATCATATTCTGGTGTAAATATTATACCTTACGGAACATATAGTTCTGAGTGACTAAGGTAGTTTTAATACGTAGTAGTAATATTAACGAGTTTCAACGTTTTGATTAATGCTATGACTATAAGTAATAATTCTGTCCACACAATGAGTAGCTACGGTTTAGAATATAATCATATTCTTGTATAAATAAATATTATACCTTATAGGTCATATAGTCCTGAGTGGCTGAGGTAGTTTTAATACGTAGTAGTAATATTAGCAGGTGTCAGCGTTTTGATTAATGATATTAAATGTAATAATTCTGTCCACACAATGAGTAGCTATGGTTCAGAATATAATCATATTCTGGTGTAAATATTATACCTTATGGAACATATAGTTCTGAGTGGCTAAGGTATCTTTAATACGTAGTAGTAATATTAACGAGTTTCATCGTTTTCATTAATGCTATTACTATAAGTAAAATTCTGTCCACACAATGAGTAGCTATGGTTCAGAATATAATCATATTCTGGTGTAATATTATACCTTATGGAACATATAGTTCTGAGTGGCTAAGGTAGTTTTAATACGTAGCAGTAATATTAACGAGTTTCAACGTTTTCATTAATGCTACTACTATAAGTAATAAATCTGTCTAGACAATGAGTAGCTACGGCTCAGAATATAATCATATTCATGTATAAATATTATTATAGGGCCTACCTTATGGAACATATAGTTCTGAGTGGCTAAGGTAGTTTTAATACGTAGTAGTAATATTAACGAGTTCCAACGTTTTGATTAATGCTATTACTATGAGTAATAATTCTGTCCACACAATGAGTAGCCATGGTTCAGAATATAATCATATTCATGTATAAATATTATTATGCCTTATGGAACATATAGTTCTGAGTGGCTACGGCAGTTTTAACACGTAGTAGTAATATTAACGAGTTCCAACGTTTTGATTAATGCTATTACTATAGGTAATAATTCTGACCACACAATGAGTAGCTATGGTTTAGAATATAATCATATTCTCGTGTGAATATTATACCTTATGGAACACATAGTTCTGAGTGGCTAAGGTAGTTTTAATACGTAGTAGTAATATTTGCAAGTTTCAACGTTTTGATTAATGCTATTACTATAAGTAATAATTCTGTCCACACAATGAGTAGCTATGGTTCAGAATATAATCATATTTTTGTTTAAATATTATACCTTACGGAACATATAGTTCTGAGTGGCAAAGGTAGTTTTAATACGTAGTAGTAATATTAACGAGTTTCAACGTTTTGATTAATGCTATTACTATAAGTAATAGCATTACAATGAGTAGCTATGGTTCAGAATATAATCATATTCTGGTGTAATATTATACCTTATGGAACATATAGTTCTGAGTGGCTAAGGTAGTTTTAATACGTAGTAGTAATATTAACGAGTTTCAACGTTTTCATTAATGCTACTACTATAAGTAATAAATCTGTCTAGACAATGAGTAGCTACGGCTCAGAATATAATCATATTCATGTATAAATATTATTATACCTTATGGAACATATAGTTCTGAGTGGGTATGGTAGTTTTAATACGTAGTAGTGATATTTGCAAGTTTCAACGTTTTGATTAATGCTATTACTATAAGTAATAATTCTGTCCACACAATGAGTAGCTATGGTTCAGAATATAATCATATTCTGGTATGATTTTATATCTTATGGAACATATAGTAATGAGTGACTAAGGTAGTTTAAATACGTAGTAGCATTATTAGCTAGTTTCAACGTTTGCTAAATGCTTTTACTATAATTAATAATTCTGTCCACACAATGAGTACCTATGGTTCATAATATAATCATATTGTTCCCTTGGGGAACATATAGTACCGAATCGCTTAGGTTGTTTTAATACCTAGTATCAATATTAACAAGTTTCAACGTTTTGATTAATGTTATTACTATAAGTTGTTATTCTATCTACACAATGAGTAGGTATGATCCAGAATATAATCATATTCTGATGTTATAACTATACCTTGGGGATCATATAGTATTGAGTCGCTAAGGTAGTTTTAATAACTAGTTCCAATGCTAACAATCAACCACTAATGCAACGTGATTCAATGATATCATTAATTAATCGGTCCCAGTTCACATTTTCAACTTAACCATATAAAGTAATTCAATTAATCAAAAGATTAACATTCCAATGCACATATTCAACTCAATTGTTCACAAGTCAAACTGAGGAAGCAATCGCCTGTTGCTGACTGAAACAGCTAATTTGTCTAGCTTTGCCAATCAATGGCAATTCACATCAATCACTAATTCAGTTGCAAGCAAATTATCAATGTTCAGGCTAAATCAATGAGCGTTAAACTTTTTCACGTCGACTAGTTCAGTTACCAGGCATGTCATCTGCCTGTCAATCAATCTTCAAACTAGTAGCAAGAACTTCAGAACATTCCGCATTAATTAAGTTAATTATTCGGCAGGCTTTTCACCTATCAATCAATCTCTAAACTAATTGTAAGAATTTAAAACATTCTGCATTGACTAGATTAATTAATCAGCAGTATTTCCACCTGTCAATCATTCTCTGAACTAATTCAATAGATTCAGCACATGAATGCTCAACAGAAAGTTAATCTGATTTCGCCTATCAATAACAAGAGTTTCAAGACAGTTCACTAAATCAATTACGGAGCACTGTTATCTACTTGTCAATCAATCGTTAAGCTAATTCAATTGCAAACTCAATAGCCTAAGTTTCAAAGCATCCACATTAATTAGTTCATATGAAATACAGGTCGTCTGCCTCTCAGTTAATTAATGCAGGCCATGCGTTATCCACCTGTAAAGCAAACCAGTTCAGAGAGTCTTCGTGAACTATGAATGAAGAGAAATCGCTTAAGTCGATTAATAGGAGAATCGTGTACACAATCGCTTACATGTAAGTTCGCAAGGCCATGATCATCGTCGTCGTTCTCACGTGGCTTAGCTGGCGCGGCGACAGAGGAAACCATTTTTCTTACACTTTTCGCAGAGATGCTGCGGATGAATCTTGCTCCTTTCGTCAACACCAGAATACAGAGTCTTGTCGAGAGGACGCTGTCTATGAGGGTATACATTTATACTACACTTGATACATTCTTGCCCCATATTAGCCCAACTGCTGCCAGACATCCAGACTCGCTTGCACTTGGAACATTTGTACTCCCCGAAACATCTGTTGGTTCCTTGATATGGTGTAAGTCCGACGTCATGAGCCCGGGCCAGGGCGCACATATGGATAAAGTGCCCGGGTTTAAAGCACAAGTGACAGAGATATGTGCTTGGTGGCTTTCTCGCAAGTCTTCTGGCGAGTCTCATGAAGTACAGTTGGTCAGCCGGCTCGAGCACTACCTGGTCCTTACGGTCGTCTGTGAGACCATCGTGATGAAAGGTAGAAGCGATAGGCGGTTCAGCACTGCCACCGACGTCTCCTGCGGAAGGGTTCTGAAGGATAGCGGAACCCATCAGTCCTCGTCTACTATAGTCGATTCTAGTCACAGGCCCGGTTACTGTAGACGTGTAGACATTACAACCCGTTTGACCGCCCCAGAGGAAAGCTGCGGCTGACGTGTACGCGTTGGGCAATACGAAATCCATGGCTAGCGTTCGTTGAAACCAACGTAATGTGATGCTCAATTCTTTATCATCAAACGTTTAAACAAGCCTAATATGATGCTTAAATCTTTCTCAACCAAACTAACACAATAATATTATGATTTCGAACTTTTGCTATTTTTAACTTTCTAATTCAAAATCGACGTTCAGTTCAATAATAACGCGTCCTTCCAGTCTGTGCGATTTCAAAAATACAGACATGACGTCATCGCTCGGTCTACGTATATTACACTCGTTGACCGTCCTTGACAATTATTATACCTTATGGAACATATAGTACTGAGTGGCTAAGGTAGTTTTAATACTTAGCAATGAGTAGCTAATGTTCAGGATATAATCATATTCTGGTGTAAAACGAATACTTTGGGGAACATATAGTACTGAGTGGCTAAGGTATTTTTAATACATAGTAATATTATTAGAAAGTTTCAACGTTTCGATTAATGATAAGTACTAATTCTATCTACACAATGAGTTGCTATGGTTCAAATTATAATCATTTTCTGGTATAAAATTATACCTTGGAGAACATATATTACTGAGGGGCTGAGGTAGTTTTAATACTGAGTAATGAGTAGCTACGGTTCGGAATATAATCATATTATGGTACAGAACAGAACAGAACATTTTTTAGTCCACACATTTGATATACATACATTCCTTAACATCAGGTTGTTTTACCAGTTAAAGACTCGTTTACCGTTTAACAGATCAATCAATCAATCAATCAATCAGTTTATTGATCCACAAAGCAAACGTGACAATATACAAGAAAATATAATTTAAATAGCCACTATGATGCTGAAAAGGTTTGAAACATTAAGATATTCATGGGTTTAGAAGGCTATATCATGCTGTGAGTGGTCAATAGGAAGCCCTAAAAGGACCAGGGTCCCGCTAGTAAGGGCCCCCCATTTACTTAACAAAACTCGACAACGGCCATGTACACATGAGCCTTTGAGACCTATTTAGAGACAACGAATTTGCAAAAGGTGGGCAACTAGTTAACAGAATAGTAAGACTTAGTGGCAAAAAAAAGGAAAAAGGAAAAAACAACAAAAAAAACAACAACAACAAAAAAACAACAAAGTAAAATAAATCAGATGGGAGGGGGTCGCAGCAGGCTGTCACTGGGCAATCTGTCTAATAAGTAGGTGTGAACGAAGGCTTTTTTTAAAAACATAGTAACTTGGAATGTGTCGTAAATCAGAGGGGAGACTATTCCATAGTTTTGGTCCTAGATAGGTTATTGAGAATTTCCGTATGTTAGTACGTGCAAATTCAATCTGGTAAGTGTTGGATTTATTCCTAGTAGGGTAGGGATGAATATCCGAAGTACTATTAAATAGTATCTGTTTTTAGTAAACCAATGTTTGTATTAAATAACAATACACACAACTAATTTAATTTATCAGATTAGCATGTTTATTTTAATACATAAGATTACCAAATTTTCAAAGCAATAATAAGTGTTCCTTAGATTAGTATCATTGGTATGTGCTGAGCCTGAATTTTTAATAAAAGAAAAGAAACCTGAATGATAAGGATCGGAAATATTAATAGGACACAAAGGGAGACCCAGAAGGGATGGTGTCACGTTAAGGCGAGCCCCCTATTGCTTGTTAATCCCAACATAGGAGTCGAATATAAGGACCAGGAGATTAAGTACGTTAATACAATGTAGGATACAATAAAATAAAGTGAAGCAGAGCAAAGATAGGGCAATAGCAAGTGAAGTGAAATAACTTCGGTAATGTAATGTAGTGTAAATTTAATTGTGAAGTAATATTATTGTAATATTAGATTAGTTCAATCTATGTTTGTTCCAACTCTTGTACATCCAAGTTGATGAGTTCAGTACACCAACATCAATCGTATTAATAGATTCAGCCTGGTAGCATTTCAAGTTATGAGTAAACAAACAAATCTGACCCATTTGTTAGTAATCTATACTATAAAATTTAATCTGATAGCAACCAGTCTTTTAACTGACGTCTAAATATATTTAAACTAGCAGAGTCTTTAACTGACCCAGATATTGAGTTCCACGTTAGTGGACCCTTACATAAAATAGAATATTTACGTATATTAGTCCTAGCAAAAACACTTCTTAAGTTAGGTGCATTTCTTGTTATATAATTATGCACCTGGGAATTCATGGTAAGCAAGCAAGAATACATAAAAATACCAACTTGGCATTCAAGTAATTTATCCAATTTAAGTATTCTCAAACTCAGAAATAAATAAGTCATGAGTATGAGCCTAATAGTGCGATTTAGTTATTATTCTTATAATCCTTCTGTGTAGTATATTTAATTTGCTAAGCCTAGAACTATAGTTAGAAGCCCACACCAGATTACAGTAATACAGATAAGGGTAAATCATAGTAAAATATAGAGTACTTAATATTTCAGATGATAGTAAGTAGGAGATTCTTTTTATCACCCCAAAATTCCTAGCCATTTTGTGGGATATTTGTTCAATATGTTCTTTCCAGGTTAGATATCTGTCAAGGTAAACCCCTAGGAATTGAACCGAGTCTACCTGGGGAATTTCAGTCCGGTCAATTATAAGCTTTTCTAATGTATGGTTTCTGATCTTACCCCTTTGCTGAAAAATAGGATGTAATTAGTTTTGTTTAAGTTTCAAGATAGTTTGTTGGCCTTAAACCAGTTAGCTATTTGCATTAGTTCCTCATTAGTTATGTAAAATAGGTCCTTATAGGAGGCTTTAGAATAGAATACATTGGAGTCGTCAGCAAATAATATAAAATTTTGTAAGGTAGACGATCAAGGAAGATCATTGATATAAATAAAAAATAATACAGTCGCCAGGAGAAGTCCAGTTAGATCCAGATGTTTAAAAGCCAATGAAAAAATACAGAGTTTTCAGGTGTTCTTAAGGAGATAGAGTTCGATCATCGAAAAAGAGATAAGTAGGCAATTCCATTCCCTCGGGGCTGCAAGACGAAATGCACGTATAGTATTGAGTGGCTAAGGTAGTTTTCAAACTAAGTCACCTTGTCACCTTGTGCTGTCAACTCCTGGAGCTCTAGCGATCGCCATGACACACAAACTAAGTAGGACGCCTAATTACACAGCAAAATTATACGTTGGAAAATATACGTATAACACTGATTATGGTTAATTTCTTGCTATAATATACTGTGGTGTAAAATTTATACGTTACAGAATATATATCACTGAGTGACTACGGTTAATTTCTTGCTATAATATACTCTGATGAAATAATTATACCTTGGGGAACATATAACACTGAGCGATTATGGTTAGTTTCTTGCTATAATATACTCTGGTGTTATAAATTATACCTTGGGGAACATATAACACTGAGTGACTATGGTTAGTTTCTTGCTATAATATACTCTGGTATCATAATTATACCTTGGGGAACATATAACACTGAGTGAGTATGGTTAATTTCTTGCTATAATATACTCTGGTGTTATAAATTATACCTTGGGGAACATATAACACTGAGTGACTATGGTTAATTTCTTGCTATAATATACTCTGGTATAAAAGTTATACCTTGGAGAACATATGGTATTGAGTGGCCAAGGTAGTCTTCTTGCGTGGTGAAACGTTGCCTACTCAGGAAAAAAACTATATCAGAATCGGCGTGCATTAGCCCCAAGGCAGTCCCAGTGGTGGCTACGTATGTCATCTATGACCTTTTAAGCTTTGCGCTATGAATCTAGCACGCATAGGGGCTGAGATACAGAGTGAGTAGCTATGGTGCAGAGTATAATCATGAGTAGCTAATAGTCGATTCATATGTATATATATATATATATATATATATGTGTGTGTGTGTATGATTTATATATGCACAAACCAGTATATGTCACTAATCCATGCTACACAGCCCATGTTAATAGATCTGGTTATGTGTTTATGGTGATCAGCTTAAAATCTGTATATATATATATATATATATATATATATATGAAAATAAACATTTGTACAGATATATCTGTATCTATGCGTGCATGGGTGTGTGTATGTGTGTTGATATATAGAAGATTTTGACCACTGTCAGCCAAGTTGACTGGTGCCCAGTGTAACATGGATTAGCAACATTGCATATTGTAACAAAGGTGATTCTTTATGTTGGTTGCTATGAATTTATTCTAGCATATGCTCAACATTCAGTGGCCAGATAGGTTTCTAGGCAGATCGCAGTCGCTGTAGCTTACTGCCAGACGCTTCACTGGCTGAAGGTGGTGGATAATACTCTTTGTTACCCTAATGAAGTGTTTGCTTGTGAGCCTTGAAGTAAAGGAAGGCCCTTCTAGTTGGTACGTGCTTCGAATTGAGGTGGCACTCACTGCTACTGTGCAGGTCGACTAACTGGCAAAATTAGTCCTTGGTTTGCTGAAGGACTGCAGCTTAAATGAATATATTTATTAATTAACTATGTATTTTTGCTGCACTTTGCCATAGTTTTTCCACTTGTTTGGTTTACATAAATAATAACAATAATGAACTCTGTGCCAATGAACAATGATGGTCTATGTCTGTCATTACAGAGATAGGGCAATTATCTCTCTGTCTAACAAAAAACTAGGTTTGGATCTTTTGAATATTATGTTCATGATCCATTGCTCTGGCAGATTTTATGAATTCTAGCTCTTCCAGAGCTGTTACTTTATTCTGTGGAGTTTCTCGAATCCTGTGCTATCACTTCTACCTGGGTATGAAATCGTACTAATGGTACTAACTCTAAGGGACGGACCACCCTGAGGCCTGAGTTTCCAGATGTTACCCATCCATCTCCATTTAAACATGTTTAGAGTGCTATGGAGTAAAAGTGATTTCATTAGTAACCAGACAGTTGCGTTAGGGCCATGCAATCACAGAGGCTTGGAAACATTTTCTTTTGATGATTATTAAAATTCAGTTGGATTGAGAGATGTCTTCTGTCTTTGGAGTTGATGAGAAATAGTCAGAGTCTGATTTAGGCAGAACATACTCTGATGGCAATGGTCGTCATGTTCATCGGACCAAATGCTGGCCCCCTAGCGGCACAATTTGCTTTTGAGGAGTTCCTAAAATGCGCTTTATAAAAGTCCCGATACAATGCGGGCCAGCTGTGACCTCAATCAACGTTACTGTCTGAGTAGCAGACATGGTAGCTGATTGATTAGGGCGCTTGCCTTGTAATGCTGAGTATAGGTTCGATCCTCCTCCCCTGAGACACTAGTAGAGACCGTAAGCGAATACTTCACTCACAGTTGCTCAGCGCCATTGACTGATGCCTGGTCATTAGACAGTGACGTGTAGAATATGCATAATAATAATAATCAGAATCCTGATTTCAATGTTACCGGATAATGGTGGTGGTGGTAGTGACAATAATAATAATAATAATAATAATAATAATAATAATAATAATAATAATAATAATGATAATAATAATAATAATTACTGAAACTGGGAGCTGATGGAAACTAAGAATCCCAGAACAGTGATTGCCTTCCAAGTCAGCACCGTGTCTGCTTGTGGTTTGTCTCCCATTAAGGTTTTCTTAATGCAGAATTCCCTTCCTTCTTTCAGTGCTTTGTTTCCATTTATGTGTATTTACATGGTTTGATGTCTTCTGAATTGTGTATATTATATATATAATTACATATATATCAATTATAGTCAGATATGTATTGCTTATTTACCTATTAACAGTATATATGTGTGTGTATACTATTCATATACAATCATATATAAATCTGAAGGAATATATGATGCAATGTATACATATATATATGTATATATATGTATATATATATATGTATATATATATATGTATATATATGTGGTATCTGGGAATTTATATATATACATGTCTGCTTGGTATATGGACTAATGTGTATATATGTGAAAGTGATCTAGACCACCTTGAAGGGCCTCGGGAAGGCCCTTCAGTACTTTACAGATGCCAATCGTATTGTAAACGGATTGACCATTGCAAACCATCTGGTCAGTTGCTGTTGTGCCATTTCAAACAAACCTCCAAAGTGGTCAGTCAGATTGTTCTTCTGTAGGATTAAATTCACTTGCGTTAACCTTACGTTTCTTTGAATGCTGTTTATAACCATGTGCATTCTTTGTGATGTACTTAAAGGCACTGTAGACCAGATGCATACCTGTGTGTGTGTGTGTTTGTGTATGTTGACATGCTCTAACTCTGTTCCCTAAGTTTGCCAGAGTTTGAGTGCCTTCCAAGCAAATATTCATTCATTCATTATGACATTTACAAATATATAGTGCCTCTTCAAGAGGGCTACTCTTGAAGAGGTGCTATATATGTTGCCAATGAATATGTATATATATATATATATTTCATATGTATATATTAAATCTTTAATATATATTAACAAATTATATATGTGTGAGCATGCTACTACAAAATTCTTTATCTTACAAAATATGTTCTGGCTGACTTTAAATGTGGCACAAAATAGCGTATTTTAAAATGTGGAACAGAATGTTGGGCTTACTCTATCGTTATGGCACAAAGTGTTAAGTCAGCCTACTATTCAGAATGCCAAATAAATTGTTAGGGTTGCTTTTTAAATGTGGCACAAAATATTGGAGGCTTCTAAGTATGCCATAGAATATCTGGCTTAACTTTGTACATATGGAACAAAATGTTGGGCTAACTTTAAATACTGTACAGAAAATATTTTGTTTCATTTTTAACTGTACCATGAAATGTCCATCTCTATGAATACAGGAGGCATGGTGAACAACTATGCTTCAGATATGTCACGATGTGGACTCCGTTGTAATGTGGCATAAAATCTAATAAAATTTCAACAACCATGTATCACTGTTTTCAGTGTTGTACAAATCTCTTGATGACATTTGAAATATGACACACATCAGATGTGGCACCACATCTGAAGATTGTTGGATTAGCTGCTGAGCCAAAATACCCATTCACTCTTTGAGACTGCTGTTGTTAACGGAGCAAAAATAAATTAGGGGCCTGCCTGTAGTTATTAAGAGAACCTTACTTTACCTTACCTTAAAATACGATTCTTTGGAATACTGCAAAGGTTGGAAATACCTTGTTACAGCATTGCAGATTGGCGGGGCTTCTATTATACTCGTTTTTCTGTGATTGTTGTTCAATGACCATATCAGTCTTCTGTATTGAATTAATCAGCTTGTTGTGTTTGATCTGGATTTGTCTGTGGCTTGGCAAGTCTACTGATTGCCAAGTGAGGGAGGCCAAGCAAAACAAGTAAAGTGTGTTTAGCTTAAGCGACTTGAGAGGCTTTTGTTCATTTTTAATCACATGGATTTGGTATTTCAATGATGAAATACCAAATCACAGTAGCTTCATGACTGACTGATTCTGTGACTATATTTTTGTTTCCTTGTTAACTCTAAACTTCTTCGTTTTGATTGGTATGATTTGGCTCTATCCTGCATTGGCAACACTAAGCGTTGCAGCTGAATTTCTGCTTTGAATAGAACTTGTGTAGTTTGATAGTGAGCTTCTGTTGTTGCAAAGATTGTGCTTCTGACGATTGGGATTGATGGGGCCGTAGGCAGCCAGATCGTTTAACCCTAGAACCGTGCATGCGGGTGGATCAGAACCACACATATGAGACTGGTAGTAACATGGGCAGGTAATTAAGAATTGCTTACCTTGCATTACTTGAAGGGCCTGTAAAGTCTAGCTAGACTTGCTGTGCATTCCATAGACCAACAGGTTCTCAGATTTCACTGTTGCCATACTGCGGTCCTAACCATTGATATTGTTACTGGATTTCATTATATGCCCAAGTCTCATTCTGAAGGATCACTGTATTATGGGAAATCCGTTTATACGTTCACAGTGCCTCCGTAAGGTTGTTGTTATATGTATGAATAGGTGGCACCATTCTCTTTTGCATCTGTTTCAGCTTGCTTACCCACCTGGATTTCAACTGAGTACTATTTCTTACGGGTTTTGCTTTAATCGATCATCGCCTGATGCCTTATGCATATATTGGAGTTACAGAAGTCATTAGCTTAGTGTCTAGGATTCCAATTTATTGTTGAGCTAAGGACCGTGAAGGGAAAGGCTGTCCAGTTTCTCTAAGATTATGGATGTCGTGTTTGAAAGATTCTTCAGTTATAGGACTGCATGCTGAGGACAGTTGTTAAAAGGCGTTTAGTAAACAGTTAGCTTACGGTGTATTTTGTTATTAGGTTAATCAGCTCAAAGGAATATATCCAGTAACTTTGGGGCCAGAATTTCTGTCGCTTGTGCATATAGCAGAACGTTAATAAGCCTACAGGTACTCGTGCGTATGTTTGTTATATACATGTATTTGGTGCATCATTGTTAGTTCTTAGTTTGCACTTCTGTGGTTTTACAGGTGCCGTTAGTTTGCACTTCTGTGGTTTTACAAGTGCAGTCATTATGTTTGCAAACATGAATTTCCCAAATGGAATGTATTTCTGTAAGGTTTTATGCTGTGTCATCAACCTGAGAAAGGAAAGGGTGATAACCTCTATCCTCTGAACCTGTCATAATAGGACAGTTGACAAATTGTGGTACTTTTTGGTGGTTTTTGTTCTGTTTCTTCAGCTGACGGCATTTGAAAAAAGCTGTAAATTGTAATGCAGCAAGTTTTTGCTAGAAAAGTAAACTTGGCCATGTCAGTAATGTCTAGATTTCTTGGCAGTTACTAGGAATGATATTATTTCTTGTTAACTAGAACAGTAGCAATTTGGAGATGAGCATTTCAAACAGTTACGTGTAATCCGTTTATTAATCATCTTGAATTAGATATCGTTATTTTTATGGAAGTCTACACGTTATAAATATACACAAGTTCTTTGAGCAGATCTTCTATTTCATCGTCTATATGCATTTACAGTTGATTTGCAAATGGCCATTAACCCCTCAATTAAGCAATTGTTAGTTTATTAAATGTAAATTAAATAAATTTAAATGACTCATTTGCAACTGATGATTGCATTGAACTACACTATACTTATTTCATGTTAAGTTATTGGATTCGTGTTAGTCAAAATTTTTAACATGAACTCGTTTCTTGTGGCATATCAGCTGCCAATGGGTTGAGAGGTCAGCTTGTAACAGCAATAATAAGGAAGATTGTTTTAATGCCACTAACTAACTGATTCCATTCATATTTATGGTAGAACATTTGACAATTTCTTAAAACCAAATGTTCTTCAGTCAGAATTTCATACTGAATGCAGAGGTCCTACTTGACACAGCTTCTCAGAAACAGATTCATATCAAAACCATTTTATTGAATTAAAATACAATCTTACATGCTCAAAACACTTTACGCCTAAATAACTAGTTTTTCAGTTAAATACAACACATTGACAATACAAAACTCTAACAAATTAGACATAAGCTGTAAAAAATGTGCTAGATAAATTATCTTGTAACAAATAAATGAATGAAATGTTGGTGTAAATTAGCAGAGTTTTCTTATTTAACCAATTCTAGCAAATCCTGGCTCAGCTACTTATTGCTTCATTCCATATATATATATATATATATATATATATATATGTAAATTAGCAGAGTTTTCTTATTTAACCAATTCTAGCAAATCCTGGCTCAGCTACTTATTGCTTCATTCCATATATATATATATATATATATATATATATATATATATATATATATATATATATATATATATATATATATATATATATATATATATATATAATATATATATGTACTGATTCACCAAAATATCCTTTTAAGAAACTACCCTATAGTACATCTCTGTTTTGAAAATTGTAAATGTAAACACCAATTTATATAGCGTCACTTCAAATCAGAGGGGTTGTCCAGAGACAAGCACTTGTGGGCAGAAGGTGGTGCATATCATACCAACCAATCACACGTGAATAGGCCGAAATTTAACCTAGTCCGACGCCTTCCGTGACCCTAACAGACCCCGATGATGCAAAAATGAAATTTATTCAGGCGACATGCTTTACGTAGTCAAAATTTTTAACATAAACTCATTTCTGACCCTTCATTAGCAACAAACGGTTACCAAGAAACTGTTTTTTTGCAATATTGACAAGTAAACTGAGACATGTCCGACATAGAAGCTATAACTTCTATGCCATGCACAACCTTACTAGTTATATCTTTCTATTTCAAGTGTGGTTGGTTGGTATGGTATATGTTTCACCTTCTGAAGTGGTTTTGTCCAGAGAGACCAAAGACAGAAGGAGGGAAACAAGCAGTTAACACATGAAAATATAAAATTCCGTTGCATCATCGAAGATTTGATGCCATCACAGCATCACTTTGGGGTCTATAACCTTGTTGAGAACAATGACATATTTACAGCACCAGTTCATTGAAAATGTGAGCAGGCTAGAGAGGCCAATCTTTCGTTGTCATTCGTACTTATTATAACAGCATAACAGGCCTCACTCTGATTAGGAGGTCAGTCAAGAATGATGGGTCAAGCAAAGACACAGACCTTCAAACTTTGGCATGCTTTGGAGGAGAGTAGTAAAATATGAAAGATAAAAAATTATTAACACAATTATCATCTAGTGCCAGTTTACTGTCATTTTATATCATCTACGGTCGATTTATATTATTTTATATCATCTGTTGTCATTTTACCAACTCATAAAGAAGATAAGTAGACCATGGAAACCAAGACAAACGGCAATAGCGGATAAGGATGGGAAGATCCTGCAGGATAAAGAGGAAATAAAGAAGAGATGGACGGAATACTGCAGCGAACTGTACCAAGCAACGGAGAACAGCGACGATGTCATCAAGGATCTTGAGGAGATAGCCCCCCCAGCGAAGGAAGATGAGGAAGACGATATCCTCATGGCAGAGGTGGAAGCAGCCATAAACAAGTTAAAAAACAACAAGGCGCCAGGAACAGACCACATCACGGGAGAAGCTATTAGGTCTGGAGGTGAGGCACTAACCAAGAAACTCCATGCCATTTGCAACCAGGCTTGGAGAGAGGGAAGAATCCCTGAGGAATGGACGCGCTCGATCATAGTGGCCATCCCAAAGAAAGGAGACCTATCAAAATGCAGCAACTACAGAACATTAGCGCTGATGAACCATATGAGCAAGGTACTGATGACCATCTTACTAGAACGGCTGAAGCCGCAGGTAGAGGAACATCTGGCCGAAGAGCAGGCAGGTTTCAGAAAAGACCGCAACACAGTACAACAGATACTAATTCTGAGGCTCATAGCAGAAAAAGCGAAAAGAAAGGGGAAAGTAGTGCACAACTGCTTTATCGATTTTCAAAAGGCGTTCGACTCGGTGAGACACGATGTTCTACAAGCAGTGCTCAAGTCATTCGGAGTGGGGAGGAGACTGACGCAAATGATCAAACATGCGTGCAGCGAGGCGAAATCAGCGGTCAGAGTGGACAAGGATATCGGTGAATGGTTCAACATCACAGTAGGCGCAAAACAAGGCGACCCCATCTCTCCGACAGCATTCATCACATACTTAGAAAGAGTGATGGAAAAAATCAAAAACAAAAAATCCGGAATCTCAATACATGGGACATTGGTAAACAACTTGATATTCGCAGATGACATAGACCTGATAGAAGAAAACACCCAAAACATACAGGAAAACGTGAAGACACTACACAAGGAAGGGGAGGCGGTAGGGCTGAGAATTAATAACAGCAAAACAAAGACAATGACATTTGGGAGTAGGGATAACACGACAGTGGTGGAGGTGAATGGAGAGACACTAGAGAACGTGGAAGAATTTGTCTACCTGGGAAGCCTGCTGACGTGGAACAACGACTGTGGGAAGGAGATAGGAAGAAGAATCGCGAAGGCAGCAGGAGCAATGGCGGGATTTGGGAGTATCTGGAGAAGTCGCGAGATCACTATCCAAACCAAAATAGAAATAATCAAAACATGCGTATTCAGCGTATTGTTATACGCATGCGAGACATGGACTCTGCGAAAGCGCGACACAAACAAACTACTGGCATTCGAAATGAGATGCTACAGAAGGATATTACACATCAGGTGGCAACAAAAGATAACAAACAAAGAGGTACGCTTAAGAGTTGGAAACACCAAAAACATCAAGCAACTGATAATGAAAAGAAAGCTCAACTTCTTTGGACATGTGTGCAGAATGGACAACAACAGACTGATCAAGCAAACCATGTTTGGATAAATTGACGGTACGGGGATCAGAGGGAGGCCAAGCAGAGAATGGTTGGACGATGTTAAAGATTGGTGCGAAATGGATATACACAGGCTGAGCCTGATAGCACAGGAACGATACGTATGGAGGCAAATGGTGAAGCATGCGATTGACACCAACGGGCGCTGAGCCCATGGACTGATGATGATGATGATGTTGTCATTTTATATCATCCGTTATTTTATATTAATTATTGTCATTTTAAATAATATACTGTCATCTTTTATCTTGAGTTTTCCTTTTCCTACCATCAGTGTATACTGTATAGTCATTTCTACTCTTGTCATGTCATTTTCTTCTGTATAGCAGAAAACCTTAACAAACTTTACAGCACAAATTTTGTTGTATCTATAACCTTGGTTATAGGCACCTTGAACAAATCAATGTATTGAGACATTTATATCATACTAATTTATGAAATTCACTTCAAAACCATTTATAAAAAATAACGTGGCTAAGTGCTAGACTATGAAGCGCCTTGTATACAATTACATAGATAACACGTGCACACAAAATTCAGGACAAAGTCTCAGCCAAGCATTCTTATACACACAGAAATACAAATGAATGTGGAGAACCATTCGCTCTTTTTCTGTTGCATTATTCAAATATCTAAAGTGTGCAGTATGAGGATTAAAGCTCCTTGACCAAGGTCTATGAGATTGCTGAAGCGATAAATTTCCCACTGGTAATGTTACGTAAATGCAATTGTCTTGCTAATGCATAGGTTAAAACATGAGCAACAAGGTATGCCATGAGACCCGGGCATCTGGTGCAAATCAGAGATTTCAATCCATATAACTGTCAGCTTACTCTTACTGACAGCCTTCACCAGTGGTTGAACTAATTTTGAACTCTGATTTCATTACGGAATGATTCTTTGGGAGGAAATTCCTGCATCCAACCGTTGTTTCCTCATCTTCGTTTGGCAGCTCTTCAGACGTTTCTATTTGCTCTGGTTTCTGCAATGAAAATGTAAAGCTCTGCAATAAGTAACAGCTGTCCTCAACTACAGTCACTGCTTACCACTTTCACGAACCATTATGAACAACAAGGTATACCGTGAGACCCAAGATGCAATCCTCACATCAGCGTACAAATCTTATAAATTGCATCATCTTATAGCTACAGTTTCCTTCTCCCACCATCCTCACCACACCACCATCACCACCAACCACCACCATCACCACTACCACCAGACATTTGTAACAAGCTCAATTAAACTACAGTCTTGGATGTAATGTGCCTTTTTGACTGTAGATACTTTGAGATTCATAATACTCAACCAGCCAACTTCAATGAATAAGGAACTTCACGAGAATCAAATGTCTTAGTGGAACCTTTGGAACAATACGATTCCCATTAGTGACAGAGTGTAAACAAGACTGAACAGGAATATAAGACCAATCTGAAGTTGCTTCACACTGCTCCTATGTCAGTGAAGTGGTTTCCCATCTCTGCTGGGCCAGGCAAGCTGTCCCTACTTCAAGGTTAGCCAACCATGCCCTTCAACCCACCAAAAACGTTCTGTAACTAAATGACTCTGCCTAACGTTTAACCATCTCTCAACATACGTTTTCTGTTTAATGTGTCTTGCCTCTGATCTTTGCGATTCGATGTCGGACAATGTTGAGATGTTGCTGAATGTAGGCCTCCTCAGGTGCCAGCTGTTGGACGTCGACAAGACACCTTTCGGCTCTCAGCAGATCGCCCTTCTCAACATAGACGACACACAGGTTGTGCTTTGCCTGAATGTTTTCCGGCTCCACTTCCAGGATCCTCTGGAAACAAGTCTCAGCAGATGCTACGTCCTTCAGATGATTGATGTTGACATCACCCATCAGAATCAGACCTTTGACGTGGTACGGGTGGAACTGCATCATGATTGAAAACAGATCAAACTTACATTTACATTCCAATATACAATTACACGATATACATAACATGAATGAGCACTTTATTATGCCCATAAGCAGAAAGAACAAATCAAATGTCACAGCAGTCAACAGACATATGCACTGCTGTATAAACGTCAAACACACAAACTGCAAAAATGTTCATAAGTTTCATTTATGAAACTAGATTTCCTATTCAAGATGATGACGACTTCGGAATCACAAAGAAAACGTTTACCAGAGTAACACCATAAAATATTCTGGAGAAACTTAGATGTCGAGTGAACTAGATGTCAACGGAACATCATGCAACTTTTCTTAATAATGTGATATAAGTCCAATCTGCCAAGGCCACAGCTGAAGCCTTTTACAGATTCCAATTTATTAAAACCAAACAATTTTCTACATACAAAGTTTAAGAACCATACCTCTTATAAACTGTATCAAAAACTAACGTTCAAGAAACTTACTGCACAATAGCGAGTATTAATGGCTAAACAATTGAAAGGAGACATTTCAGACAGCAAATATTAAGTGCGTATAGTTTCAAACCTTATTGATGGTCATCTGTTCCAACTTTTTTACTGAACATATATTAATTGAGAGTTAAAGGTTTTGATCAAGAGACAAATGTTCAAAGATACAAACCTCTAGCAATTGCTTCAGGTAGGGCACAGCTTCAAGAGGACGCTGCATATCGTTGGCAATTAAGAGAGCCACGTTGAACAAAGCACTTCGAAAATCAGGCTTCAACTGAAATATCAATTCATTATTTTGTGCATATTTATATTTATATATAAATTCATATATTATAATTAAATCAAGCTCACATAATTTGAAAAGATGCTTGATTTTGTATGCCAGTTGTGTAGAAATGTAAATTTTTAAATTTGCCTTTTTCCAACAGCTCATTTTATGAACAAGCTGTATTGGATGACGTGGGGAGATTTGCACTCATGTACAACTTATGTTCATTAAAGACATGCACACTGCCTTACCTAGGCTATGTGTATAGGACAAGTGTGTCTAGACTCATTCAGGAAAGATTAAAATCTATACGCATAAGTGAGATATATGTATGGTCTGCACATAATTTGTGACTTGGGTGTCACACTTGACTCCTCCCTAACGTTCACACAGCATACCTCCAACCTAACTCGCTCCTGCTTCTTTCAACTGAGGCACCTCAATCTCAGGGCCATCAGACCTCTCTTTACCACCATAGTTCATGCATTTGTCTGGCCAGGCTTGGACTACTGCAACTCACTCCTCATGGGTCTCCCTAAGCAGCGTCTCTCCCTCCCTCTGGCCATAAAATCTGTTACTACCAGCAAGTCTAAGAAGAAGTAGCAGGTGATCAACAGTGTTGCAACAGCACTGAAGTCGAAGCATCAATAGATCAGAAGATATTGCAGTTGCTGAGTGATAGTTGATGGTTCGCAAGGAGACAGTGTTGACCCATTGCCAACAAAACAGGCAACCTGACACGGGCTTCTAATTCAGTGGATTTGTCGGCAGTTTGGACAAGCACTGGAAAACTGATTGACTGAACATGGTTGGCAGCTGTTCCCCTCATTAGGTGATCAACTGACTGTTCTTTCCAAAGCAGCACTGGCCTTCGATTGGGCCTTCATCTGTGCAGCCCTCAGCAGAGTTGCTGCACGTATTTGTTGACAACGATAGTCACCATGAAAATTGACTTTCATACCATCGACGCTATAGTCCGGCAGACAGTACTGAGGCAATAAGGATCCAAACAGCTTGATCAGTCACAAACCCAGTTAGGCTTGTGGTATGGCACCCTATATTTCTGACAGTGAATTCAGCTGGCAATGCAGCAGAACAGGTTTCCATATATAAAACCAAACACTTCTCAGACTTGCCATCTACACATCCTTTTCTACCCATCTCCTTCGAATGAACTCTGTGGGATTTGATTTCATACACAAGGTTGACCATCGACTTCTGACCATCTCTGGAGAGCCAAGTGAAGTCGATTTCCTTTTCCAGTGCCTTCCCACCTGTATCCAGGGTGCCAAAGCATTTCGAGACACATTCACTGACGTTGCAAAGGGTGTAATTCTTAGTTCCTGCGGGATTACATTTACCTCAGGTAAAAAAGAAATGGTGGTAGTAATTCTATCATACATATCAGCTGTCTAGTAATCCTATCATACAGAGCAGATGAAACGTCGTCTCTACCTGGATGGCTTTGTCGAACCATTTCCATGCCTCTTCAAATTTCCTGTCATCCATGGATAGCATGGCCAGATTGAAGTAGACTTTCTCATTGTCTGGCTCTTCTTTCTCCACCAAAAACAACCTTCACACACACACACACATACACAAATTTTAACACACAACTGCTGAGCAAATAAACAGACAAATCTACTATAAGAGCTTCAACAGAGTATACCTGAGTTCAAAACTTTGTTGAGCAACAAAAGCAGAGGCAAAAAAGTATCAATCGCAAATCATGCAGTTTTGAAGCCATTGTTTAAGATTTTTAAAATGCTACTCGATACTATCAAGATGATGTTTTTCAGCGAACTTCCACTCTTCAAGATGATAAGTCCATTTTTGGTGTTACAAAAACATAAACAGGTATATATTGAATTTCAAAAGAGATAATGAACCGAAGACAGATAGCTCTGATGACTGTATTAAAATTGGATTAAAAGATATGCTTGCCAAATTGCAACTTGAAACAGCGGCTTACAGAATATCTTCCTTGAGAGAGAAGTTGAATAAAGAATATCTCTCTGGAGATAAGTATGTTTAAAATCACCGGATGAAGCCAATGTTGATCGAACAATTTGGTTCATCAATAAGTTTGGGAATCCACAAACGTCACTGCAGTTATTCATGGTTGAAAAGATGAGGCACACTCCAGTTGTTACGGAATGTGCAAAGCAGCTACAGGAAGAATGTCTGGAGTACGATTTCCAATTAAAAGGAACAGTTAGCAAAGCTTATGATCTAATAAAATCACTGGATGAGTTTAGCCTCTCCAAACCACAGTTATGAGAAACTATTTTCCCTATACATAACATAAGTTTAACATAAGTTTAGTTTAACATAACATAAGTTTATTGTTCCCAATAATAACAACGACAACCTCATGATTATGCAACCACGCAATAGCACATGCAGTACACACAAAGAGGTAACCAAGATAAAACTAGGTGAACTGATTAAGTAAAGAGGACATGTTACCTATACAACATTTAATACAAGAGTAGCATGCACCTGCAGGCTCGAGATTTGTCGGGAACAACAGGCACCCGGAAGGGAATAATCCCACTTTTACCATCATGCTCTACATCACATTCTGTGATTCAGTATTCCAAGTGGTTCACTTGGAATATCTTCTCAACTGCAATATCTTCTCTTCTTTACATGTATTCATGTATACACATTGTATTCACTTGTACATGATGGACAAAGGAAACCTCTGTTGATAATGATATCACAAAGTATACATGAAATGACACGATCAAAGACATCAATCCAAATCATGAACAGAAATGGCCTTGGTGCTATGGGACAACCGTTAAACACTCCTCACAAGAGAGATTTTACTTCTGGTTTCACTACCATTATTGAAATGCCATTTTTATTTGTTGGCGCTGACTAGTGGTCGCAAACGGTAAGACAATCGCTGTGATCATGGTCTACTAAGTACACATGTCGCGTCACATTCTCAAGCTTTGGGTGCGACTGTCGCATAATGCTCTACATATGTATTGTGTGACGTCAGAGTCTAAGGGACTCAAAAGAAACTTAGAGGATGGCCGATACCAGCCCGATACCTGCATAGTCAAGCCAACATGAGCTCGGTTGTTGTTGGACTGATGAAGGAACTGATGACTAACTGAACTGATGAAGATGTTTTCTTTATTTAAGATTTTGTAGTTAGCTGATTAGTTTCAATAAAAGATTAACTTCAAACAGTAGTACAAATCTGAGATGCCACAGTCGACATCTGTCATTCACAGTAAGTTGTGAGCTACCGACTGAAACCAGTGAGTGGACAATCTTCCTTTGTTAGCATTGAGTCCTTGCTTCATGGAGTCTGCCTTCCAACGTCCCTGAAGTTAGAATCTACCAACCTGGAATTGGGAATGGAAAACGTTCTTTCAGAAGTTTGAGATCTTCTTTATGGCTTCTGGGTTGGAACGCAAGTCAGGCGAAACCCATCTGGCAATGTTTCTAAATTTTGCTGGGGACAAAGTGTTAAAATTGTACAACACCTTCACGTACGACAACCCAGGCAAGGAAAAAACTTTAGACTGTGATAGGCATTTCGATCGTATTGCCCCCCTCGACGGAACGTCGTGTATGAATGATACCAGTTCTGGCGGCTAGCACAGCAGCCAGGAGAATCAGTAGATTCCTTTGCCACTACTCTGTGCATCAAAGCTTCATAAAGTGACTTTGGTGACCACACCGAGTCCATGATCCGGGATCGAATTGTCCTTGGGCATCCTGTTCGACAGATCTAAGGCGACTCTTACAAGAATCGAACTTAACGTTGCAGAAAGTACTCAACATCTGACGAGCATCAGAAAGGGACTGCATCATCAAATGCATTCCCTTTCTGGTGAGTGAGAGGCAGAGCACAGAAGTTCAACGTCCAGCAGTCTAAAGGCAAATCCAATTTCCAGCTCCATCATCCATTCAACGGTGATAACGGCACAAGCTGTGGTAACTGTGGAGCAATCCACCTTCCTAGGACCAGCACCCTCATGGAAGAATATTGTGACGACCCTTGGGTGTCACTCCACAATTTGTTTCTTCAATTTACTTACTGGCTTGCGCTATAAAAATTTGTAGTGGAATCCCTATGGGCTGGTAGAGGTTCTCTGAGGTCATGTGACCGAATTGCCCGGATGTTTCGAGAAGGTTCGTGGTGTAGGGCAAGGTGGCAGGCAGCCATTTTACTGTGCTTGGTTGTAGGCCAACAATTTCGAAAAGGGAGCAGAGATTTCGGAAATTCGATATTTACGACAAAAATTCAAGAGGTTAGGAATCACGGCACAGGGAGCGAAGTGTGGAGTTATCTCTCGTAGAGGTGCGATTGGTTCTTTCTTCGTATCAGGGAGATTTGAACCCTGCCAGCATTTCTTCGGTTTTTGAGTTTGGTTATCTGGTTTGCATCAGGGAGTATTTCAAACTGATTTTTATTGTCTAAATTGAGCATGAATGGTGCCACGAGATAAGGTGCAATAGAACTTAACTCCTGATTAAGCGAATTCAAGTGATTGATTTAGTATCTAGTGTTAAATATTTAGATACTCGTGTTTACTGTTCAGATTGCTTTGATAAGTAAGATATTGGATTGAAACGGTCTGATATTCTATTATTGAAAAGAGAACACTCAGTTATTTTAAATTGTGTAATTCTGGAAGCGTGTATTAATAACTTTAATTTGAGAGTTGTTGATAAAAATTAAACACGGATGATCAACATGAGAAATTGTTGAGACTAGTTATGGAAAATCCCTTGATAAGTTCTGAGATCATTGGAGAACTTTTGGAGCGCAATCGAGCAGAGGTTGAGAAACGAGGTATGCTCATTAATGAGAGTGAAAGGGTTTCCATAGTTCAAACCCCTGAGGAATACATGTCACCTCCTACCCCTTTTGACCTAGCAGATTCTGATGAGGAAATAGTTTTCAAGTCTGTCGGGGACTTCACCCCGAATCCTGGTAAGGAGTCATGTGGGCTCCCTGCTGCCCTTTCCCAGAGGGCCACGGACACCACTCGAGGTCACCTGGTTAGTCCAATCAGAGATTGGGAAAGTTATTTGCAGGATACATTGCTACAGCAGCTACCTCTGTGCCGTAGTGAACGTTTAAGGCAGAAAGCTTTGAGGTTCTACGGGTCTGAAGGGGTTGTTCTTCATAAGAATAATCATTCTCAACTAGGGAGTTTCAGACAGAAAGCCTGAGCAAGGGGGCCAGGCGTAAAAATATGCAAATGTGATAAACGGTCTGGGATGGTTCCCTGGAGAGTATCACATTACCACCGACACATCAATCTCACTGGTAATCCAGCTGCCACTCTGAGTTCCATTATCACTTCAACCGAAGCTAGAGCAGCAACTTGACAGCAAATCTGACAGTGACAGCCACATAGGCAGGCATGGGAACAGTGACACAGACATACACATCGACAGATAGGCACACTGACAAAGACAAAACTGGCATCGAATACTCACTAAAGAGAACAACTTGGAGCCTGGTCTGATCAGCTCAAAGCAACTGGAAGATTTTATCTTCACTAGAAAACACTTGAAGATTCTTCAGCATTACAGGCATTCCAGCAAGTTTCCTCAAGCAAGATGTTGATACTTGACCAAAAGATGAGAACTATGTTAGCCAAGGCCACTGCCAGCTCAATACGAGTTGTGAATGACGAAGCAGAGCATGGCTACTCGCAGATGAGTAAAACAAGCTGCACATAGTTCGACGATTGAGCCGCGCCATAGCCTTAGGTAGAGGTACATGATTTTAAATTGAAATTTGGAAGGGGACAATGGATTTAGAACCCCTGGGAAATACCAACTTCACTAACTCTTTACTCCAAATCATTCAATGGTAGTAATGTTTTACAGATAAAAGTAATGCTAGCTTAACTAACTGACTTTTTTCTGTTGTTTAAAAGATTGTATTGTAAAGTTTGTGATTAATAACGGTACAATGTGAAAGATTGGCTAATTGGTGTATTATATATGGATCCAAATCTCTGTCCTTCACCTAGGATTATGGAGTGCCATAGTCCAATAGGACCATACTTAGGTCTCTCATTACCCGACTGGCTTCAGCTGTAGATCTCATCTTTTTGGATTCTCTGCCAACTCGATTTATTGAGTGCTAACTTGAAACTAGGGGGACAGTACATAATTCAACTGGCCACTTGGAGCAATGGGAATCTTTGTCTGGGTCCAAGTTTGTTGTAAACCAAGGTTTGAACAAGTTGCCACGCCTTACCACTCAGCCTGGAGGTAGAACTGGAAGCGCCCATGAATCCTGGTAGCATGAGGCGAAGCGAACGTTAACTGGACAAGGCAATGAAAGAGGAGTTCATAAAGATAACTTAGATTATAGGGAGCAAGAAAATAGAGTCAGATGGCCTATTGAAAGTATGCTGGACTCGAACCTGAGACACAATGCCTCACTTCCATCCATGTCTTCACCTGTGGGTCCATGACAACACAATGTCATGTAGCTCCCTTAGTCGATGAAATGATGCCGGCGACATCAGTGGAGATAAGGACAGGCGTTAGTTATGATGAGGTCGAATGACAGGATGTTAAGCCACTATCTCAAATAGTACAGGAAGCCAATTGGTGTATTATATATATATACTGAAGAACACCACTTCCACCTGAAATACAGAAGAATGTTCCCATTTCAGGTGCAATGGACAATTTTGACCATAATGAGCATGTTCTATCAGAAAGGGTACCAGACATAGTGCTTGTAATTTTTCAGAACAAAACTGATGAAGTTTGTGTCGCTGCAGATGTTAGTCATCCGAGTCATCAGCACAATCCAGCTCAACCAAACTTTGGCACACTTCTAAAAATGACAGGCAAGAACTATTGCCTTGCCTGCCGTAAACCATTTCTGTAAAGAGAAAGAAATACTATGCATCATATTGCTATAATAATTTTTGTGTGTTAAATGTTCAAATAAAAACACTCCAAAATGTGCGAACTGCCATGAAGCACATAGTGCAGCTTATACTAAGTGTCGGAAATATTTAGAAATCCAGCAGGCTATTAAGGCAAAAACCAACACGAAAATCCTCTATTCAGATATGGTGAAAAAAGGAACTGGGACCTATTTACAAGATACGTAATGTAGAATCCCAAAAAAGCATTCAACTGAATACTTATGAGTTTTTAGTGGATGCAATTGTCGATTTCAGCTCAAACTACAGCATTTCTAACTGCAAACTACTAACTCTAAGCTGACCATTTTGAAGACAGCCATTCACGAAATCCCGAAAACGAGATTGTTTGGTGTGGGATGCAGTGCCAACACTGTTCAATGTACCAAATCCATCACAGAGATTGCAGTCCTGTTGCTAGCCACCTCTACCTCACAAGCCATGTGCACAAGTTCACCTCTGACAAAAGGGTTAGCTAACCTGTACCTACCAGATAACATCTGTAATTGGCGAGTAAACTTTCTAAAAGACAGAAAGCACGTTACAAGATTCGAAAGTCAGCTGTCTGCGATTGCTTCCATTAGTGGTTCACAGGTTGGGGGGTTGGATCATCCACATTCGTTGTCAAAGCCCGACCTCCACCCAGTACTTATGGAGAACAAATGATTAAGTATGCAGACGATACGTACTTGCTCAATTGGGCATCGATGTGGGCCACGATCTGCAAGGAGCTGGAGAGGGTGATGTCTTGTCTGCTAGAACAACCTTCAACTCAACCAGGCCAAGTCCAAGGAGATGTTGGTCATTCAACGCAAAAATGTTGACCCTCCTCCATTGCCTCAGGGTGTTCAGAAAGTGACCTTGATGAATATCCTAGGAGTCACTATAACTGATGATCTACGCACATCTACCCATGTCCGTGAGATTCTGGGCTCTCTCTCTATGCCCTGCGTGTGCTTAGGGCCCATGGTCTGCCAGATTGAGTACTGCATATGGTAGCCAGTGCAACAACGGTTGCTTGGCTCTTGCATGCAGTCTCGGCGTGGTGAGGATACGCCACTGCTGAAGACCGAGTACGCCTGGAGAGGATCCTGGCCCATATGCGGATTTTCTCCCGTTGGACTCGCAGAGTTGGGGGCGTTAGTAAGCGATGCGGAGGATTGCTTACTGCGGTCAGTCACCTGGAGCAAGTCCCGTGTGCTTCATTCAGTCTTCCCACCCACTATTAGATGACACTATTATCTTCGTCCGAGACCACATGATTTTGTTCTGCCAAACAAAGATGACAGAAATTTCATCCGACAAGAAGGCAAGCGGTGGGTGGTGGATGGATGGAGACAGGCTTCTGGCACTGTATCTATCACAGATCACCTCCTGCATAGATTTGTTGTCAACGCTTTTATTTACCAAATGAACAGTGGTTACGGTTTTGGCTTCAAGGAATGAATATGGAACTTGGCTTCTTTGAAAACAAGGCAGATTCTGCGACAATCCTTCAGCAGGTCATTTTCACAGTGTAGCTTTCAATATTTGTTGACAGATGAACTGAAACTGTCGAGAGACTAATTGTGAACTTCCGGAGCAGAGACCATTTCCTATGGGTGTCAATCCGCTCCAACCGGAGGCGGAAGCTGGTATTCATTGGTCTCTTATGCCTTCTGTGGACAGAAAAGGTATGACCGGTGGTGGGACGCTAGCAAAATTAACGTGCCCACTTCCGATTGGCGATCCAAGCAGCGACGTAGAGGCGGATGTGATTGATCAGCTTAGCAGATTCAGGGATGCACGGAGATCCAGCCGAAAAGTGCCCAGTTCCTATGTGTGCCGTCTCTGTTTTCGTGGAGGCCATCTTATCCTGGACTGTGTCCTTGCGCGTCCGCGGAACGAAGCCCTCACTCGGTACCAAGGAGAACGTCGATGTCACGGTGAATATCAGTGTCTACGCAGTTATCGGAAGTGGATTTCGTGGAACAGTTGGTCCAACTTAGGACAGGACTGTCTGAATTGCAAGAGGAAGGTGTACCCTCACAAACAGCGTCCTTTCAGGAAGAACGAAAACTTTGGAAGCAGTAGCATCAGCCGAACTCACCAGCAGAGTTTGTGTGGAAAGTGCAAACAGTTGGGTTTTTGTTGTTTGTCGCAGACCGCCTAAATAATCGTATTTAGTAGGCGAATGTTGTAATTGTAGCGATTTCGTAAATTTTTGTTGGTTGAATTTAAGTTCATAAGTTGGTGTTGTTGTTGTAGAGCAGTGCTTCCCAACCTGTGTGCCGCGGCACACAAGTGTGCCGCGAGCGCGGTAGAAGTGTGCCGTGGCCGAATATCGGAAATAAGACTTTTTAAATGACAATAATATCCCTAAATCACAATATGCACTATCCCATACTGAAAAATTGGTGGTCAAGTATAATTTCTTATCAGGCTGATCTAGACTCAGACTGCACAGACCACCGTGTGTTGCATGACTTGCACCTACTAACTATCCGATGAACTAATTTACTTTTATACTCTATGTCTATGACACCATCATTATAGAAGCTTCATTATTATGCATCTTTGCATTATCCTATTTTCAAATTCAATCTATGTGTTTCCTCGCACAGTTGAAGTTGATCCAGGTGCAGTTGTGTTGTGTATATATGACATTGTTATTGAGCATTTATCAGATTTGGAAGACAAGTTACAATATTATTTTCCAAGTGTAAATGTCTCTGACAAAGACTGGGTCAGAAACCCTTTTCATCACTAACTGGATTTGTTTGGCCTACAGATTGCGGAAAAGGAACACCTGATTGACATTGCAGCTGACAGAACACTGACCTAAGTTCGCAGAAATGAATTTAACAGATATCTGGATTATGATAGATAAGGATACGCCTTGTTAGGTGCCAAAGCTGTTGGCATACTGCTGCCCTTTTGCACTACTTACCTGTGTGAAAAGGCATTTTCAGGAATGACACAAACCAAAACGAAAGACAGAGCGTGTTTATAGTCAGTCCAAAACAACTTACGAGTGCGCTTGTTAACCGCAGTTCAAGCTCGTATTAAAACAATTTCACAGTCTTTGCAAAGTCAACCGTCTCACGTCTCATGGTTTTTCATTCTGGTTTATAGTCTGCTTTAAATTAATTTGTCCTGGTTATCTGGTTTTTAAAACAACGGCTGAAATTCCTGCTTTTTATCAGTCCTGACGTCGACATAATGACATTGTTTTTAATACACAGTTATAGACACAAAACATTGTAGCTAAGTGGATAAATAAACGTTACTTTAACTAAATTAAAATGAACAAGTGTATGTACCAAATTTATATATATATATATATATATATATATATATTATATATACATATAATAAGTAGGCCTACCATAAATGGAATGTGCCGCCTGGTGAATGGTTCTTAGAAAGTGTGCCGTGGTTGAAAAAAGGTTGGGAAGCACTGTTGTAGAGAATTGACAATGATGAATGAAGACAATCATTTGGGAACCAGTGCCATTGCGTCCTACTTACCTCATGATCTTGAAGCATTGGACATAACTTCCTTGTTTTATTACGACAGAGCTGTTGGTGATCTTTCTTTTGGTTTGGATCTGAGTTACTGTATGGAACAGCCACTTCCTCCAGACTTGGCTGACATTGAATTGTCTTCATTATTCTTCTATAGCGAACCCTTAGAGAGATCGTTCGATTCAGAGGTTGTTGGAGTGTTTTTGCAACTGCCCATTGTAGGAGTTGAGATAGGAACTCCACACCCCTCCAGTGTGGTAGCTGTATGGCAGCCTTATTCTTGGGGGAGAATATTTCCCTGCTACACGTACGGGGTTGGCATGTGAATAAATAATTGGCATGTTTTACTACGATTATTCGGTGAATTTTGCAATTGAAGTTTTCTTAATCAAGATTTTCCACGTTTTACTTAAATGCGATGCCTATGTGTGTTTGTGTTTGATTGCAAATGTGTGGCTATGGCAAGATTTTTTCAATGTGACCAACATGCACTATAAAAATTGATAGCACGTCATAATAGAATGACGTCAGCGCTCGCAAGCGTTGGGTTATTTTTAACGTCGCATTTGAACGAACAGCTACCTTGTTAAGACTGTCTAAGTCGAAATCTTCGCCTGGAATTAAGTTTTGTTTGTTGGAAATTGTTCGCTGAGAGGTAATAAGATTCAGTTTTGCAATGAACTCTGTTAGACATTAATATTGAATTATTTTATTTTATTTTGGAATTATTTTATCGTTTGTAAAGAAGCTATATTGAGGCATGCAGTTTTAACCGTTAAGCTATGTACTGTTTTAGAAGCATGATGTGGAGGGAAACGTAGCGTTGGTTTTGGCTTGAGAGCTGATTTCAGTTATTGGTTGTTGTATAGGTCACGGAGACTGCCCATGACCAGGGAATCCGGCGTTGTGGATGGTGCTCATCCTCTTTCCGAGGGACCAACCCTCGGCGCTCGCTGGTCCACCATCGGCGCCGTTTTCATCCTTTGGCAAGTAGGCGGGTGGTGGAGACCACTGTCGCACCCGAGGTACAGGAATCCTCGGATGTACAGACTCTGGTTATGCCTGGCAGCTCAGCACATCCCTCGTCCGATGCCACTACAGCGCAAGCCTCATTCCAGCCAGCCTGTAGCCCGTTGGTCCCATACTCGGCGCCTTCGGTGAGTTCTCAATACCTTGAGAGTTTAAGCCTGGTGCAGGTGACACCACCTCCCCCTCCTCCTCCTGATTGGGATCTCTTCGACGCTACCATCGGTTCATCGTGGGAAGTTACTGATGAGGGTGGGATGTCCCTCCTCGATAGTCTGGGGCTTGTTAACCCATTGGCTCCCCCAGCATCTCCGGAAGCAGACTTTTGGATGAAACTGCTAAAGACCGAATCTCCGGGTGCCCTGGTGGATTCCGAGTACCCATCTCCGTCTCAGAACCAGCCTGTCAATGATGTGATTGTAGTCCACAACTCAAGTTCCGAAGAGGAAAATTAAACAGTACAGAAAGAGAAGAGAACGGCGTGTAGAAGCCGGGATTCATGTCTTGGGTTGAATCGTTGCAGAGCAATAGTCTGTTTAAGTACATTGCTATCATTGTCGCTAATTTTTCTTTAAGTTGATGGAGTGCCATTGAAATAATTGATGTGATTGATAGTTGATAATTACAATAGAATAAGTTAACTGTTCTTAGTGGGATGGGGTCATCCCAACTGTACTTGGCGGGGTGTCACAGGAAAGGGATTCTTTCCCTGTGCAATGCGCCAGCAGGTTGAGGTCCGAGCCACACAGGCTCCAGAGCCTCCCAAGCTTCCGAGCCACACAGGCTCCAGAGCCTCCCAAGCTCCCGAGCCACACAGGCTCCCAAGCCTCCCAAGCTCCAGAGCTTCCCAAGCTCCAGAGCCCTCCATGCCCCCAGAGCCACACAGGCTCCTCGAGATGCCTATTTAAGGCCGGACGCAGTAAGTTCTGTGTCGTGGTTGTCGTCGTGGTTGTCGTCGTGGTCGTGTCGTGGTTGCTGCTGTTGCTAAGCGGGTTTTCTCAGTTTACGGTAATTAATTGTTGAAAGGAACTTGGAAGAAAAGTTATCAAAGCGAACAGCATTTTTACGATTACCCCATATGAACGGGGTTCTTTCTGTCTGATTTCGAAATGGATATATATTGCATCAGTAAAGATTGAAAACGTTGTATCGTCAAGAATTATTTCTTCTTCTTCATCGAGATATTAGTTACGTTGGTAACCAGTTTAAGTCCCTGTCCGACCGTCGGGGCCGTACCCACTTAGAATATAGCAACGGCCTTCCTATAGTACCTTATCCGGTCACGGATGGTACCCTGGTAATTGTTTCGGCAAAGACCGTATCCAGATCAAGGTGCGTAGTCGCAGAGGAAGAGCCTGAACGATTACCCTTCACAGGAAGACGGAATACTGCATAATTGGGGTTCCGCGATATTTCTAGCTATCTCAAGTCCTTGTCCGACCATCAAGACATACTTTGATCGGCCTTCCTTTAGTACCTTCTCCGGTTACGGACGGTACCCTGGTAACTGATTTTAGTTGAAGTCGTATCCGGATTAAGGAGCGTGGCAACATAGGAAAGGTCCGACTGGTTACCCTTATAGGAACACGGCGAATAGACTTCGGCCAGGTAGAAAGTCACCAGAATATGTGTTTCCATCATTTTCCGAGTCAATTGAAAATGAAGACATCTCTGAAATTCAACTTAATCCAATAATTTGTATTGTTAAAAAGCATTTGCTATTGATGTCAGACAAATTTAAAGAATATTTCCCAGATGAAGACGATCCTCGTGCTGGGAAAGAGTGGGTACGAAATTCATTTACTAATCATCCCGACAATCAACTTACCACAACTCTTGATGACAAGCTGAGAGAATTAGCAAATGACAGAGGCTTGGGCAATTTTTGAAAATTGTGAATCTTTGCCTGCTTTTTAGATCGGTGTCAGACAGTAATACCCTAAACTAAGTGATTTAGCCCAGATTTGTTTGACATTTGCTTCGACATACAGAGATGCGAAACTGGATTCTCTTCAACGACAAATTTAATAAAAACAAAAAACAGAAATCGTTTGAATGCCAATAATTCATTGAGAATCGCTCTGAGTGACATCAAGCCTCGTATTGATTTGCTTGTTAAGAGTAAACAAGCTCATGTGTCGCACTAGTGACTAGTATGATTAGTTTACTTTTCAAATCTATATTTTGTTGTTTTTTCTGATTTCTGTGTTTTATTTAGAACTGGTGTTTCCATTATTAACGCACAATCTCAGTAATGTGTCATTAGCTATATTTTTGCAAATCCACTTACTATAACAAAATTAAATTCACTTCTAATCTAGTTTAAAACCTAGAGTTTAACTTTTTAAAATGTAATTAAATGAGAATTAAATTGAGAAATAAATTAAATGCTGTTACTGATATGTTTTAAACATATCCCTAATTAATATAAATAGCCTTATAATAGTCTTTTTATAATATCGGTCGCTTTTGTTTGCATTCGCCATTTAAGTTAGCGGTCCGCGAGCTTCACAAAAACTTATTGCCGGTCCGTGGCCTGCAGAAGTTTGAGAACCACAGATCTAGATGACATCTCCAACTACATGCATACTCAAAGCGGCCAACCCTTCTTCTGCCAGCAAACCAACGACATGATCACCTTCGCAGCTGACTCTGATTTGGAATTTCTCTCACGATTCGAGCATTGGTTTGCGGATGGAACCTTTAAAGTCTGTCCTAGAGAGTATGATCAAATGTATACAGTTCATGGTTTCGAAAATGGATAAACATTTCCTGCTGTCTACGCGCTGTTGAATGCAAGATCTCAGCGTATACATAACTGTATCTTACAGTCATTGCTGTCTCTCAAGACAGATCTTAACCCAGAATCTGTTGTGATGGACTTTGAACTGGCAGCAATTCTAGCATTCCAAACGACATTTCCATCAGCTTCAATAACGGGTGCATGTTTCATTTTGGACAATGCATTTGGAGAAAGTTACAAAGTGAAGGTTTAGCAACATGATATAGAGATGAACCTGAATTTGCCATGAACACGAAGCGTCTACTTGCAATTGCCTTCATTCTGCCGGTCGAAGTCATCAGCACATTTGAAAACCTAATCGAACAACCAGTGTATTGTGACCTCGAATGCATTCTCGATTATCTGGAAGACAAATTCATTGGGCGACAGCGAAGGGGTCGACGAGTACAGCCAAGGTTTGGCATCGCACTTTGGAACCAATACTGTGGTAATTCATACCATTCCCACTAATTAATTGGCAATATAATCAACCTGAGAAAACTAATCCAAACTAATCGCTCTCAACCAAAGGTCGTTTATGTGGATTCGCTTAACATTTGTCACGGTGCAAAGAATGAGGGGGAAATGGAAGAAGAAGAACAAGAACCGTTAGAAATAGGAGATTTGGAAGAGCTGTATGCATCGGACGAAGAACTCGCCCCACCCCGCCCAAAGAGATCAGCGAGACGACCAGCCAGATATGACGATTAGGAAAGCTGTCCCGAGGACGAATATATATATATATATATATATATATATATATATATATATATATATATATATATATGTATATATATATATATGTATGAGCGAGTATATATGTACACCTTCTTCGAGTTAAAAGAGGACCGAAACCCAAGCCGCTGCTGCTGAAAGACCGACCACCGACAAATGGATCGGCTGTGACCAATGTCGACCCGTCCATCCTCATTCCCTCCCCTCACCTGACGATCGAAATCCTACACATGCCATGTCCGACACATCGACTTGAAAGGACAGTCGCGATATGCGAAATTGTGAACAATTCATCAAAATTAGGCGAAAGCAGCGGCCAACCAACATTCCAAACCCCTTCACATGAATCCCCAACCTTAGATAGCCACAGCCAACCTTAAAAGGGGCGATCGTGAGAAAAATTTTGTCACTCGCGCAGAGACGGAATAGCGAAAAGGAGCAATCAACGGAGATTACAAAAAAATAATACAGATCGAATCAGTAAAACATGGCCGCTTTCAACATGAAACTCGCCGAAGAAGCAGCCAACATGGAAGACAAGTCCTTAAACGATCTCGATTCCTTAAACAATCTTGATCGCATTTTTCGACAAGATGATCAACGCGCGAGCCGAAGCAGACGATCAAGATGTTCTGGAGCGCAACGCCAACACTCTGTTGCAGGACGAGCAGCCAGATGATGCCTGCGCTCCAGTGGAGGCCGAAGCCGACGGACAAAGACTGAGCACACCACAGCAACCTAACACACCACCTCCACAGTATGCGAACGACGATCCTCCTCCTCCTTACGAGCCTTACCCCCCCCTGTGTCACCCATATCCACCAGCAACCAAACTTGGGATTCGTATGATGATTACGAAATGGAGCCCGTCATACGACCTTAGGTTGAAGTGGAAATCGACTCGTGTCGATCGAGAGCCGTGGGCCTTGTTTGGCACGTGACCAACTCTTTCCATGGTCAATGTCACGTGGGAATCAGCCACGAGCTGATGCGAAGTATGTACCGACGCACCCTTCTGGCAGACGAAAATCCTGGAGCCTTGGGTGTCGTAGTGGCCAACATCCAAAGTATTTCCAGTATAGGTGGAGCCGAGTTCACTTTTAACTCGTGGGCCTACCACAAAGGCCACAGCCTACCAGCTCGAGTCCACCTCGCTAACGTCGTTCTACCACCGATTCAGCCCTGGGATATGCCTGGATTCTGGGAGTATGATCTGTGGAGCTTAATCGTCTCCATCCTCAACCATCTACTTGCCCATGGCACTCCTGCAACTGAGGCCATATTCCTGGATACGATCCAGGATTGTTTCACTTCAGCCAGGAGAAGTCAGTGGGTTGTGGGACCAGCAGTCTTCACAACTTATTACATAAACCGCACACCCTGGTTCTGGTGCATTCTGTTCAGGCAATAACAGTGAACGTTATGAAAAAAAGGCGCCACAGAAGCAACAATCATTCGGAAGAAAGAACGATGAGTCTGAAATGTGCATCCCTCCTAACCTCTCAACTGTGAGTAGAACGGTAGTAGCTTGATTAGAGTAGGAGTTTCCATGTAGCGATGTATCATTAGTGAGAAGCGAATCGCTTTATAGTAATGTAGCTAGTTGACCTGACGCGTAGACTAACTAGCGCCGTCTGAAGTAGAATAACGGGTCTAGTAGAATTCAGTAATCTTTAGTTGCGATTTAGATTGCTTGGTAGAAGAATAACGCTTAGGTGCAGAACGCTTTTAAGTAATAACGAATGCAAAACTAATTAATGATCAGAATTATCGTAATGTATGGACCACAGAATGCCGCTTAAACGGGGACCGTTAATGTCTTTTATTTGAAAACTTAAATTTTTAATCTGGTTTTCTCATTAAGACAATCCCAAGAGCTGCAAGACCCTCTTGTGCTGTTCTCCTGGGGACCTAATACAAGCTGTCGTGCAAGAACCAAACTGCGCTGGCAAATGGTATGATTTGCTAGCTTTTGGAGGAACTGTGCTGGCGAAACCAAGGACAGGAGGGTGAAAACACAATGTTACGAAGACGATTCTATCCCTCATTGCGGATTGGAGATTGAATGGACCAAACCATTGGACCCTAAGGAGTTCTGCCTCGTACTACAACCGGTTCAGACAAAGCTGAGATCAGATCTGTGTATCAGATACTTGGATGACCTGACATTGGGTGCTAGCAAAGAGACAGTGGCCACCAATATTCAGCTGATTGAGCAAGAATCACAGAAGCTGGGTTTGCTATTAAACCGCAGCAAATGCGAAATCGCCTGCCAGAACAACCAGACGCCGATCAATGACCCGGCGTTTCAAGGTTTTACAAGCATGGCCTTCAAGCAGATGACCTTCTTGGTACACCTCTGATACCAGGTCCAGCTGTGGATAAGGTCTTAGAAACGAAAGCTAACAATCTTGAGAGAGCATTCTCAAGACTAGCCTTACTTCATACACACGATGCTCTGGTTCTGCTGAGAAACAGTTTAAGTGTACTGAAGCTGTTATACAGCATGTGCACAGTCGTCTGTGCTGATTGCCTGGGCTTAGCTCAGTTCGACCACTTGTTGAGAGAAGGTCTATCGACCATCCTGAATTTGGACCTTAACGATGACGGTTGGCTCCAGGCTTTGTGCCGGTGTGAGACGGTGGTCTGGGAGTTCGTTATGCATCTACGCTGGCACTTTCCGCCTTTCTGGCTTCTGCTGCTAGCACAACTGAACTGCAGGCACGCATCTTACCAACAGAGTCTGCTAAGATACCTTACGAACTGGTCAATTCAGCACTCACCGCGTGGATGACCCTGACAGGTGCACAACCACCAACAGGAGCAGCAACTCATCGCCAAAAGGCGTGGGATATCCGATATACAGAAAAGGCACGGACAGGCTGCCCACGCGATCGTGCTTGCCTGCTAGCTTCACGAGCACCTCATTCTAGTGACTGGATGCTAGCTCCATCTGTGACTGCTTTGGGCCTGCGCCTCTCAGACAAGGAGGTACAGATCGCAGTCGGGGTGAGGCTAGGTACGACACTCTGTGAACCGCACTTGTGCCACCACTGCCGAGAAAAAGTTGACGCAAAAGGGCTCCACGGACTGGTTTGTAGAGGAGGCCGCGGGAAACAATAGTGGCATGGTACCGGGTATGCTGAACGAAGTAATCTGGAGAGTGCTGAGCAGAGCTAAAATCCCTGCCCAGAAAGAGCCTTTCGGCCTCTCAAGAGGAAATGGAAAGCGACCAGACGGTGTCACACTGATCTCTTGGTCACATGGACGATGCCTGGCTTGGGATGTGACCGTGCCCAACACATACGCCACTTCCCATATTGCCCACACATCATTGGAGCTGGCGAAGCCACGGAACGTGCAGTAGTGTCCAAGAGGGTGAAGTACTCCACCATTACTAGCACCCATGCCTTTGTAGCGATCGTCTTGGAAACCTGCGGCTCTTGGAGCATGGAAGGACTGCAGTTTATATCACAGTTGGGAAGCTGGATAACGGACACAACCCATGACCCACTGGCGACCATGTACTTATCCCACCAAATTTCGGTTGGTCTTCAACGTGGAAATGCCATTTGCCTCTCCAGGACATTGCCACTGCTGTCTGAGTTCTCCTGAGATGGTGCTTCAACAATAACAATGATAGCTTCTTTATGATGAAAATATAATAATTATTAAAACAAACATTTATTTACTCATTTATACTTATGACACTTTGTCCATGATATTTTGTCAGGTGACATTTTGTCATTATGACATTTTGTCCATGTCATTTGACCATGACATTTTGTCGCATGACATTTTGTCAGGCCACCCCAATCAGTCCACCCACCTGCCTCGGAAATATCTTTTATTGGGAACCCATCGGAAGTGCTGGAAGTTAGAACGGAACCAATAGGGATAAGAAGTCAGCGGCTATTGGGCAAGGAGAGACCGGACTATAGAGCGATAGGTCGAATGCGACCAATACCGCTCCTCAAAAGTAATGTAAATTCCCAAAAGTCAAATCACTTTCCTGACTAATTGGTCTCGTAAGGATTCCCAACTTCCTCTGGCAACAGCCCTAGAGTAGCTCTCAGGGTGGAGGTACAAAAATAATAATTAAAATCAAAAGAACATGTTGCACAACTATGTGATGGGTCAGTAGAACATATCCTGCATCTCTCCACGAAATATCCTGCATCTCTCCAGGAAATATCCTGCATCTCTCCAGGAAATTTTTGTCAACAGCTTAAAAAAAATTCTTTGAAAGTCAACTGAAAATGAGTCGACGAACTAAAAGAGGAAAACCGGTAGACTACAGCAGAGAAACTTCTAGCATAATTACACATAATTTTTCATAGTCCACAAACATTCAACTCTTTACAAAGTGTTTTTTCATTACTAAGTTGAACCATGTTACTGCTTTTCTGTCACAAGTATATGGTGACTTGCAGTCTGGATTTTCAGAACGGGTGTTTACACTTTTAAAGTTACATGTGGAGGCACTGCATCCTAGGGACAGAAACTGCTGTCTTGTTTTTGATGAGATATCACTCAAACAGCACCGCGACTATAATAGTCACAAAGATGTGGTTTATGGCATCAAGACTGGCAAACCTATGAATCAAGTGTTGGTTTTGGTAGTCTGCAGAATCGCTACCAAATGGAAACAACCAATTGCCTATTTCTTTGTCAATTTCTGTGTACCATCTGCAGAAGTTGCTTCTATAACACAGGAAGCCTTGACGAAAATCCAGTCAACTGGATTAGACGTGAGGGCTGTTGTTTCTGACCAAGGCAAAACTAACATCACTTGCATTGAAGTTGCTTGGTTTCTCACGTGACAAGCCATATACACCATACATAAAACATCCATCTCATGAAAAGATATTTCACGTCATCTTTGATCCAACTCATCTCATAAAAAATGTGTGCAACAATCTAATACAACATGACATCATCACAGATGAGAAAAAAGTTTGTTGCTAAAATCTTGACAGAGTTCAGAAATTAAAAATTTTAAGATATTCTGCCATTGCGAACAAACGCTTCACGATTTTATAGCACGCAAACTTTACGCACAACACAATGAGCAGAAGCGGCAAAAAATCGGAACACGACCCAACGGCCACGAACCCAGATCCAATGTCTGTTATCTTACAAATTATACAACAGCAAGCGGATGATCGGAAACAATTCGAAGAAACGCTCCGCCAGGAACGACACGCTGCGGAGGAACGGTTCACCCAGTTGTTGCAGGCAATGCAACAAACAACGCAAAATTCCAACAACGCGGAAACGAACCATATCACTCAAGCGGCGAAACAGACTCTCCGCCCTCCGAATAACGTTACTTTATTGTCTGGCAATCTATCCATGGCGGAATTTACAACCTGGCGTAAATCGTGGGAAGATTATTCACTGATCAACTGCGTGGACCAACACGACCTAGCCACACAATTTGCTGCTCTGAGGACACACATGTCACCTGATTTCCAGGCTGTTTCTGCATGTTTTGTTGATACAACATCACGTTAGACTCGACATTTCATTCTAGATTTAATGGAATTGAAACATCCGCACACCGGTGAAGCTCTTCACAGATGTCTTGAGCAGAGTCTTTGTAAGTGGAAGATCCCTGAGAAAAAAGTACTCCTGATTGTTTCAGACAATGGATCAAATATGGTCAAAGCAGTTAAATTACTGCAAAATAAGTTTAAAACCGATCACAGTGGAATTGATCAAGATATCATGGAGCTGATGGAAGATGAGGAGGAGGAGGAAGACGACGATTGCGAAGAAACTGAAGTTGACACACAGTTGCCGCACCATGCTCCTTATCGGCGTATGCCATGTATGGCACACACTCTACAACTCTTAATTAAGCCAGTCTATACTCACTACCAAGTTGTGTTATCCAAAGTTCAGCAAGTGGTTGCTAAAATGCGAAAGTCTAGCGTTGCCATGGAGAAACTCATCAGCAGATGTGGCAAGACTGTGATCACAGACTGCATCACTAGATGGTGTATTTAGGCACCGCATGTTGGCTGCTGCCAGTTTTCTGTTCAGCTTGTTTTTTTCGAATTTTACTTAAACTCTCATTCTTAGTTAGTCGACAGAATGGATTACTAGACTCATTATAGATCTTACACCAATAATCTACGGTAGTATTAACTAAATTTTCGTGTCCTTTCCTGGTTTTTGGAAAGGCGTTTTTTTATTGAATTCGAGTCTTCTTCAAGAACTTCTTTCCAACGCTTGTACACGATTGCCGTTCTCATCTTCCAGAAAAGAATTTCTCCGTAATATCAACTTACGGTAATCAAGCCATTAACTTGACAACTAAATTCATATCTTTGGAACCCTTTGATGGTTTAACTCAACAACATAACTTGGATATAACACCATCCTCAAACTGGCGGATTATTACATTTTTCAAAATCCACCAATAAATCGAGAGTAAACAGTCTATTACGTCATAAGTTATCTAATCTCATGACGTCACCTACAACTAACTTAATATATTGGATCCTATTCTGCATGTCTCTCCAACTTCATTATCAGAATATCAGAATTATCAAAGAAAATCAAAGCCAGTGGATATAAATGGTGCACCTACACGCAAACTGACATTCTCAACGCAAACTGACATTCTCAAGTCGCAATAAACTGTACGCATCCACCCGTTCGACAATAAACAAACTATCACGCCTGTGCATTGGTGACTCGGCCGAACGTCTTGGCCGTGTACACCACATTGTGGATCTCCCTACTGACGTCAGCCATGGGTTCCCTCCTCCGCTGCCACCGAGGACAGCCTACAAGCGGGGCGACCTTCTCGCACTCAGATGCCGCCGCCGCACAGCCGGAACAACTGACCGTGACCATATCTGATGCCGAGGCCTGTGGGCTGAT
This sequence comes from Allolobophora icterica, assembly GCA_963556255.1. Classification (NCBI taxonomy): domain Eukaryota; kingdom Metazoa; phylum Annelida; class Clitellata; order Crassiclitellata; family Lumbricidae; genus Allolobophora; species Allolobophora icterica. The sequence continues at coordinate 7,312,565 of OY744617.1, read as the reverse complement.
CTGGCTGCTGCCGAGGCCTGTGGGCTGACCTGGCTGCTGCCTGGCTATTTCGCTACCGCCCCGTCACGTTGCCCGCCACCGCTTCGCCATCGTCAGTCTTCAGCAGGAGTCGGTCTCGGCGGGGCCGATGGTACCGGCCGACGACGCCCGAGCTATCCCGGTCATGACTGGCCGCGGTAGGGGTGCTCATGGTCGGGACCACTGCTGTGGACTTAAATATGAGCCCCAGCCCCTCTCTCCTCCACAGTTGGTGAGTTCGAGTACTCACCCATCGCTTTTCCTGATCAACCCTACCAGTCTTGGCAAAGCCTCATGCTATTGATCACTTAGAAGCTGACCTCGCCACTTTCAACCTGGACCTGGTAATAGTGGTTGAAAGCTGGTTCAAGTCCGGCCACGATGATTCACTCTTCCAGATCCCAGGCTACCGTCTCCATCGACGTGACCGAGCCTCGAGGTTGGGACGGCCATATACTGCCGCTCTACTCTTCCTTCGTCCGTCTACACACCCGGTGTACCTTATAGCTCCGCGATCGAACTTCTATGGATACAACTCGAGTTCAATAGCAAACAATACCGTATTGGAGGTCTTTACCACCCACCCAAACCCATTTATCCAAAGTGAGACGGGACATCCACCCTAGGTCAGTGTTTTCCTATCCAAAGTACTCTGCCTCGGGCCAAAAACCAATCAATAACTCTGAAGACGTCTTTAGCGTATACCGAGTCTAGGGCATAGATTATTTATCGAATCTATTTATAGACCTCTATATGCAGATAGCAGCGGTGACAGAAGAAGGCAATGATAATGGCGACTCGTAATAAGCGTTTGCGTGGTTCGGAAGTTTTGCGTTTGATGGACAAGTTGAATAGTAGTGATGAAGGTGAAAGTGGTAATAGCAAAGAAGACATTCATGATGAAGAATTTGTTGACGAGGATTTGGAGAGTTCTGAAGATGAAATGGACAGCTCTGAGGATGAAGCTGAACCAGCGTCCGTTTCTTGGAGTAAGTTGACAGCAGAGACTTGTAATTTCACTAAACTACCATTTTCGGTGAGCAGGGCAGGTAGTCAGATGACTGGAGATATACAGCCTGGTGAACTGGGATTCTTTCAGCTGTTCTTCACAGATGATTTGTTGGAGGAAATTGTTGCCAACGCGAATGCATATGCTGCAGCAAAACTGGCAAACGCAACTTTGCATCCGCACTCCATTTGGTCCAAATGGCGTTCCATTACTCTCGAGGAATTCAAAGCATACATTAGATAACATGGCACTCAACGATAAGCCCAGAATATTTGACTACTTCTCCAGAGAATGGGCAGATGCTATGCCTTTCTTCCTTGACATCTTCCCACGATACCGCTTCCTGCAGATTCACTGGATGCTTCATGTTTCACAAGGGGCGTAACTTTGGTCTAAAAAGTGGGGGGTACCAATTTCTTACATTCGTAAGCAAGGCGGAGACTGAGATTTCTGGGAAGGCACAATAATAAAATATTGATTGGCACTGTTCAAAAAGTGGGGGGTACGGTACCCCCAGTCCAAAAAGTGGGGGGTACGGGTACCCCTCGTACCCCCCACAAATTACGCCTATGTGTTTCACCCGCTTCACTAGTCAGTCAAGCAAGACCTGATACAGTACGTAACGTTGAATCTTATCTCAGAGATAAATTTCTGGCGAACTACATTCCTGGCCAAAATATTGCCATCGATGAAACAACAATCGCTTTCAAGGGACGAGTTGGATGCAAAATGTACAACCCGATGAAACCAACGAAATGGGGTCTACGTGTGTACGTTCTTGCTGACTCTGCAAATGGATATGTCTCTGCATTTCAACCTTATTACGGCAAAGAAACCACGCAGTCACCTATTAGACCGGACTTTCCATTCACACCCACGATTGTTCTGCACCTTGTCAACCAACTCATGCAAAAGGTAGATGGCAGTGGATACCACCTGTATACAGATAGGTTTTACACTGGATACCATCTAGCCCTGGACCTTCTCCGGCAGGGCATCCATTTGACTGGCACTGTGCAAAGAAAGAGACAGGGTCTTCCACCTGACATCAAAAAGAAAATGAAAATGAAGCAGGGTGACGTCATAGCATTTGCCAACGACAAAGCAATGGTTTTGCTTTGGCTAGATAAGTGCCCGGTGCTTATGCTGAGCACCTACCATTATGCAGATACTACAGAAGTCCAGCGATACACGAAGCAAGGACAACTCACTACTATTCAGAAGCCTACAGTTATAGTTGACTACAATGCAAAGATGGGAGCAGTCGATCGAGCAGACCAGCTGTGCACTTCGTACAACTTTTCATGCAAGTCTCTGAAATGGTGGAGGAAGTTGTTGTTTTTTGGTTCCTTGAAATTTCCATAGTCAACAGTTTTCTTCTGTTCAACATCAACCAAGTCATGCAGAATGAGCCAGAGAAAACCCAACTAAAATTTTGCAAGGATCTGATCAAGCAGTTGGTTGGTAATGTCCGCAACACAGGCGTCCGTAGAGGCCGTCCATCAACTCAAGACTCAGCTGAACGTCTCAGCATGAAACCAGACTTCATTGACCAATTAGAAGGTGGCAGATCAAAGGACTGTGCTGTTTGCAGCAACAGAAAAACACATGGAGAAAGGAAAAGACAGTCTACTACTGCGATACAGCTGGAGACATGCTGGACTACACCCGAAAACCTGCTTCAAACTTTACCACACTAAGGTTGACTATAAAAAGTGAAACTATGTAAGTGGATATTAGCAGCAACTGACATTGCTTTCAGCAGAATACATTCTAACTTTTAATCAAAACAAATATCTTGTTGTTCTTGACATAGGAAGTACTGCAACAGTTATATATCATATGTAATGTAATTTCGGCAAAAATATTAGGATTTCTGTGGTAAGGCATGAAAATTTTAATGGATAGGAAAGGGTTAGACCCTTATTCGCCAGCAACCGCCTACTGAAATACGCTGATGATTGTTATCTGCTAATTCCTGCATCTGCTGTATGACTTCTTCAGAATTAGAAAATGTCGCCAGATGGGCAGCCACTTGTAACCTTAACCTCCTGAGTCCCTGCGTCCAAGTACTTGGACATGGCTTCCCTTGTCCATATCTTCTGAAATATTATTGTTATAGCTTAAGTCCAAGGTCCATGCACTTGTACATAGATTGTTTAAAAATACTAGCGCTAAAGGAAATCTAAATGCACCATTCTAGGCGTCACAATGGCTGCAATGAACACCCGGTTTTTTTACCGAAAACGACCAGGTAATAAATAATCGAATCTATTGGAAATAGTTAATTTTTTAAATGTTAAATCGCTAAATATTACTTCATATTTATTCGTGCATCGTTTGATGTCTTAAGTACAGCGTTTCACTTTAGTAAACTTGAAAATAAACTTTGATTTCTGGTGTGACCAAATTATTGGACAACGGTCATCCGTAATGTAATGTCGTAAGGTTCCGATAATTCGTCTACCTACACTTTGCATAGACATTCGTCTACTGACATTTCGTCTACTATGCCGTATCGTGTACTATGTAGATATGCGATTAACCTCCTAATCTAAATTAAAAAGCCAACGAAATTTGTATAATTAGATGCCTATGAAGAGATATGTAAATAAAAATAAATAAACCTCGAAATGGGATGACATTTATAAAGCAACTACAACTCGACGCTGGAAATACGATGAAATTTAACATAAACTCGCAGTGGGATTACAGATTAAAATATAATTATTTAATTGTAGCAAAGCTGTTAACACCAGCTGCTGCATCAGACAATCCGTCGCCAGTCAAAAAAAGAATCAGAAAAATAGGCAAAAAGAGCAGAGAAGCTGCGTCTCGTCCACAGCCGCTGTCCGATGTAGCTGCCGAAGACACATCAACAACACCTGAAACAGAAACAGAAGCTGTGTCTCATCCACAGCCGCTGTCCGATGTACCTGACGAAGACACAACATCAACAACACCTGAAACAGAAGCTGCGTCTCGTCCAAAGCCGCTGTCCGATGTAGCTGCCGAAAACACATCAACAACACCTGAAACAGAAACAGAAGCTGCGTCTCGTCCACAGCCGTTGTCCGATGTACCTGCCGAAGACACAACATCAGCAACACCTGAAACAGAAGCTGCGTCTCCGTCGCCAGTCAAAAAAAGAATCAGAAAAATAGGCAAAAAGAGCAGAGAAGCTGCGTCTCGTCCACAGCCGCTGTCCGATGTAGCTGCCGAAGACACATCAACAACACCTGAAACAGAAACAGAAGCTGTGTCTCATCCACAGCCGCTGTCCGATGTACCTGACGAAGACACAACATCAACAACACCTGAAACAGAAGCTGCGTCTCGTCCACAGCCGCTGTCCGATGTACCTGCCGAAGACACAACAACAACACCTGAAACAGAAACAGAAGCTGCGTCTCGTCCACAGCCGCTGTCCGATGTACCTGACGAAGACACAACATCAACAACACCTGAAACAGAAGCTGCGTCTCGTCCACAGCCGCTGTCCGATGTAGCTGCCGAAGACACATCAACAACACCTGAAACAGAAACAGAAGCTGTGTCTCATCCACAGCCGCTGTCCGATGTACCTGACGAAGACACAACATCAACAACACCTGAAACAGAAGCTCCGTCTCGTCCACAGCCGCTGTCCGATGTACCTGCCGAAGACACAACAACAACACCTGAAACAGAAACAGAAGCTGCGTCTCGTCCACAGCCGCTGTCCGATGTACCTGACGAAGACACAACATCAACAACACCTGAAACAGAAGCTGCGTCTCGTCCACACCCGCTGTCCGATGTACCTGCCGAAGACACAACATCAACAACACCTGAAACAGAAGCTGCGTCTCGTCCACAGCCGCTGTCCGATGTAGCTGCCGAAAACACATCAACAACACCTGAAACAGAAACAGAAGCTGCGTCTCGTCCACAGCCGCTGTCCGATGTACCTGCCGAAGACACAACATCAACAACACCTGAAACAGAAGCTGCGTCTCGTCCACAGCCGCTGTCCGATGTACCTGCCGAAGACACGTCATCACCAACTGAAGGAAAAATGAAAGGGAAGAAATTTAAAAGGTCAATTAAAGGAAAAATGAAGGATAAGAAAGTTCAAAGGTCAACTGCCTCAACGCCAGCACTCCCACCGGTGTCGGAAACAGCTGAGGAAGGTTCTTTGTCAACGCCAGCTTCACCACATGTTTCTGTTTCAATGCCATCTGACACACTTACCTTATTATCAGTATCAACAGGACCTGCTGAATCTGTGTCGACAATAAATGCGGGAGTGTCATCAAAAGTTCCCGGAAAGAAAAGAAAGGTTGTGGATCCTTGGAATGCTTCTCCATTCATGGTGGCTATGCAAGAGCGACGCAATAAACGAAGAATGATGAGCCCAATAACTGATGGTAATGAATCAGAATTATCGGACTTATCTTTATCTGATTGTGATGATGACACTTACATGTTGGAAAAGAGGATGAGTGATTCTGATTCTCAGAGTACTTCTAATTCAGAAAATGCTTCAGTTAATGATGATATACCGATAAAGAAGAATGTTAGACCGCTTAGGTGGAAATTGCGAGATAAATTTGAACCAAACCTTGTTACTTTGCAACAGCATGATGACACGACAGATAAGCGGGTGGACTGGAATCCTAGTGATTACTTTCAAGAGTACTTTGATCAGGATTTATTTGAACAATTTTCACGTGCAACCAATGTGAATTGTACGCTCCTAACTGGGAAGAGTTTGGATACGACGCCTGCAGAGATGATGACTTTCTTTGGTATGAATCTGATGATGTCGTGCCTTCGTTATCCTTCCATGCGTATGTATTGGAATAAGAGCCTTCGAGTTCCAAGACTCTCGGAAGCCATGGGTAGAAATCGCTTCTTCAGAATTCGATCATTTCTGAAGGTAGTGATTGATGCACATGTCTCTGTTGCTGAAACGAAAGATAATCGCTTCTGGAAGATTCAACCAGTTGTAGAACGTGTTCGGCAAGGCTGCCTTCAGCAAGAAAGGGGAAACAGGGTATCCATCGACGAACAAATGATACCGTTCACTGGAGCATGTCCCTTTAGGCAGTATATTCCTTCCAAGCCCAATCCAGTTGGAATCAAGAACTTTGTTTTAGCAAATAAAGAAGGCTTAGTTCTTGATTTTGTACTTTACCAAGGAATTACATCATTTCACCCAGTTGCAGCTGAACCCAAACTGGGTCTTGGTGCATTGGTCATTGCACATCTGTCTGAAACATTACCTAAGGGAACTAAACTCTACTGCGATCGCTTCTTCACTGGCATTCCCATAATTGAATATATGTTGTCAAAAGAGATTTATTTAACAGGAACAATGATGAAGAACCGTGTACCTAAGGAGGCATTGCATATGCTGAACGAAAAGGAACTGAGTAAGCGAGGAAGAGGTGCGTCACAGTTAGCTGTGAGACAAGATGAGAAATTCTGCATCGTGAAATGGTTCGACAACAAATGTATAACATTAGGTTCGTCTTGTCATTCCACTCAGCCACAAGACACCTGTCGGCGTTGGGATAGGAAACAAAAGAAATACATTTCAGTTACGAGACCAGACATTGTGAATCAGTACAATGCAAATATGGGAGGCGTGGATTTGATGGACCGCATGATCAGCTTCTATCGAATCTCTGCAAGAACAAAGAAATGGACGGTAAGGTGCTTCATGCACTTCTTTGATTTGGCAGTGGCCAATTCGTGGATTTTGTATCGTCAGGACAAAGCTCGGTTACGTTATTCCAAAAAGGACATATTGAAGTTTGTGGACTTTCGTTTGGATCTTGCGGAGAAATTTCTAAGTGATGGAGAACAAGGTGATGCCAATAACAGCGGTGACGAAACCATGCCAGTTACCAAGGGGCGCTTTACTCCAGTTCCATCGGCTCATCATAGAGTATCTGCGGCCAAACACATGCCAGAAGTTGCACAGGTGAAATCAGCAATGCGCTGTAGAAATCTCGCCTGCAAATACAAAACTATGATTCGATGCAAGACCTGTGACATGTTCTTGTGTCTCACTGGAAGCAGGAACTGTTTCGCTCAATTTCATAAGAAATAAAACTTACTCATCTGATCATGTGGAAATACTGTTTACTTAGTTTTAAAGTTACTCCAGCTTGCACATGGTTATATAAATAGACCTTATCAAGAATGTGGGTGGAGTCTATGATACAGTTCAAATTAAATTTTATCCCAGAATGTAATTTTGGATTTGTTTTACCGACACCACACATGCAATTATTCAGCAGTGAATAATTGCATGCACAAATCTGCTTTTGTTGCAGATTTGTGCGTACAATAAAACAATAATTGTGCAATTACTATGCAATTTCTTTTACGGCTGCATTATTTGTCAGATATGCTGGGAAAGGCCTACAGTTTACATATGTCAAAACAATTGGACATATGTGTTTCTTACCCAATGTCCAAAACATTGCACATGACGACCATGTCCAAATAATTGGACATATATGTTTCTTACCCAATGTCCAAAACATTGCACATGACGACCATGTCCAAATAATTGGACAATAATATTTAAGGCCCATTGTGCTAATTGTTTGGACATAAAAATTTTCATAGTAAACAATAAACTGTGTGCTTGAAACTTTTTTCCCTTCAATCTGAGTGGCAATAAAGCAGGGAAATGCAAAGAAAATAAAAAAAATCATGGTGGTTTCATGGTGGGTCTCAGGAGGTTAAACTAAACTGCAGTAAAATCGAAAGAAATGATTATTAGGCGTCCCGCCTCTCGGTCTGTTCCCCCCCTCCTAGGCATCACTAGGGTCCAGGAGGCCGCCTTCTTGGGGGTTATCTTAACCGATCGCTTACGCTTCAATCACCACATAGATAGTATATGTATTAAAGATAACCAGTCTCTTTATGCTATACGATGCCTCACTGCGCATGGTCTTTCTGGGCAGCGACTACATGACGTTGTCTGCACAACCAAGCTTGCACGCCTTCTCTATGCCTCCCGGTCTGGTGGGGCTTCGCAAATGCTGGCCAGCGCACTCGCCTTTGTGCCCTTGTTAAGAAAATGATACGGCTCAATTACGTGCCAGCTGGCGCCACTCCCTTTGACGCCCTCTGTGACCGAGCTGACTCCACTCTCTTTTTGGCTGTCCTCGACAATCCTAGTCATATTCTCTTTCATTCTCCCCCAGTCAAGACCAGCACCTATTCGCTCTGCCCCCGTCCGCATAACCGCGAGGTCCCCAGGGCTGATACACTGTCTAGAAAACATTTTATCATTAGAATGCTCTACTTAGGAATTTGAACATTAATTGGATTTAAATTAATTTTTTCCTTTCCTTTTATTTAGGTTGCTTGTGCCTGTGCTTGATATATTCAGTTTTTTACACTTGTATTAACCCGTTTGTTAGCCGCAGAGCGTTTGCAGGCGGAGAATTAAAGTCCATACTTACATACTTACTTACTTATGATGGTAAAGCGATTATTGTGTATCAAGATCGCGGTCAATGAAGTGTTGACAGAAATTGGTAAGATTTTGTCATTTAAAATAAAATACATTGTGTATTGTTTGGTAAGTTCCATAGCATCATAGTCTAACGACACTCCTAAACCATAAAGAAAAGAAAAAGTGTGCCAAAATTCAGTTCCAGCAAATAAAAAAGCTCATTGCCAAGAATTGTTTATGTGTTTTGTAAACTTCACCTTAATTAGAAATAATAAAGAGGGAGGGGGATAGAGTAAGGTAACACTCATGGCCAGGAGAGCAGCAGTACGCTGTTTGATTCCCGCAAGACCCCTCATGGCTGCCATAACGTGTGTTTCGTTAACTGATTCAGAAACAACAAAACGGTGTAAACTTGTACTTTTATTTTATTACATTCGACGAATATTAATTGAAACTGTCAACGTGTCGTTTCTCTTCTCTTTCATCGGAAATTCATCTCCGTCAGACAGTCTTGTCGATGCAGAATAAGATCATGAAGGCCGATCCCAAGCGTAATTAGTTTAGTTGCGACCTCTTCAGCTCTCCAGATTCGGTTTCATCCTGGTGTGTATAAGTGGTAAAGAGTATTGCGGACATCGGTGGAGAGGATACCAGCAAGGAATGAAGGGGTTTCGCCACAGTATTTTGCCAAAGCAAATCAGGGGACATTTGCAGCAATCCATACAAAAATGAAGACTGTTTTGCTAATCGAGATATTATGTCTGTGTTATTTCATCATTATCAGTTTCATTTCTAAAGAAATTGTCAAAAAGAATGGTAAACAGCTGTGGAACAGGCGTATGAAAGAAATGCTTGGCTAATCCATTGGAAGTGTCCATTGTTCACAACATGCAAGGCAATTGTGAGTGAAGGACTTGCTCAATGTCCCTACACAGTAACCGTCTCAGGGGAGGAGAATCGAACCCATACTGTCCATGTTACAAGGTGAGCACTCACTTCATCATTATTTCTGCCACCTGGCAAATGAGTGCCATTCTTCACTTGCCCGGATGGGAAGAGAGAGGTCTGGACTCTGCATCTTATGCCAACTTCCGAAGACCGTGCTGAAGTAGTGCTACGAGCATTGCGATTGCACTGCTCATCGCTGTTTTTGGCTCGCTCTCGATGCTACGTGGCTTGGGGACTCTGAACGGTCAACTGTTTACATCGGATGAGAATTCGTCGGCTGGGCTCTGTATGGGCATTGGAGTTTGTCGCTGGTGACTTGTTTGTATTGTCAGCCCATAGATGACTATCGAGAATTCACTGAACTTGTGATAATTTTCTTGGAGAAAACCACACAGAATATCATTCATGGCTCCTGGATCCATACATCATGCCAAGTGGATGTCAAAGGCATTGTACTCTTTAAAGATATGGATGTTCCGTGGTGTAGCGAGGACGTTTGCTTATCAAATGACTTGTTATTCAATTTAATCATTTAATTTAGGCTTAGTATAAGATAGCTAATGTAAGCGGCGTTTATCTAAGAAAAGCGGTGCTATATAAATAAAACTTAGTTTAAGTAAACAGCCGTTGAGCCGATGTTGATATGATGACGTGGAAGGAGATACTATGTATGCGTTACCATAACGACCAGAGAAGCCAATCAATGAAATGTCATGGGGCAATGAAATGTTCGATAGAGAAGTAATGACGACTGTCGAGGTCATCTCACGGTCGATGATGTGAATTGAAGAACTTTCAGTTCATTAGACAAATAACGACTCAATCTTCTAATCTATGTGCTTACCATAAAGCCATAGAAGTCACATTTATAGCGCTTGTGTTGCCATAACATTACAGATTATCTTCAAGTTAGAAGCGATCGAACTGTGTTGACCACCAGCATCAAGAGGAATAAACAGATTTTTTAAATTGTGTTACAAAACGTTGCTATATATGATAATTGAGGAAACAACATTATCTTATGTGGATTATTATTCCTCCAAAGTTATGTGACGTACGATATCTTACAACCCAGACGAAGATCAATGAATCAATGGCCAAGAAATGGACATTGTAAGCAGGACACAAGCATCAATCCCACAGGAACATTTTAACCCCTTTACTGTGAATCCCGAGTTAACTCGTCCAGTTGGAACTCATTATGCAACGTGAACCCCCCCCCCATTAACTCGTCCGTACGATATGCATCCATTCACTCATCGTGTATCCCGAATAAACTTGTCCTAATCGCAATAGCAAAATATAATGTTTTGCGATTGTAGTAACGGCTTTCCATATTGTAAATTAGGTCATATGCTGAGTGGGGGATCTAAATATAATTATATAAACATAGTTCATGCTAAAAACATTTGGTCGCAAGCGTGGTTAATCTAACCAAGAAATACACCGTTCATTTTTTAAGGTGATGATAGTTAATCCGATTCAGACAGTGATAATGATAGCGAACTAACTTCTAGTTCTAGTAATGATATGTTGAATGAATAACTACATTCTGTTCAGAAAGATCATCTTGAGATCAAACTGGGTCGCTTGCAATTCAGAATCAAACTTATTGAGAGGCTGATTGAATGTCACCATGATACATCCCAACTCCCATGGCGTGGCAGTCCATCAAGAGATTAATCAAATCCACTGCTACTAAACGGAAGACATTTCCCCAACTACATTCCTGGAAATGAGGGCAAGGCAGCAACTACCACGTGTTATTTCTTTTCTGATCTTTCCATCTTTCTCACAGTGTGAGCAACAGACTGCAAGATACTTCTTTAGAGACTGTGATGTTGCACTCTGCCAGGCAACAAGTTGGAATATATCATACAAAGCGAATATACTAAACTGGTGCTCTAAAAATTCACAAGAAGCACTAAAGGGTCCATTTGTTTTACTTAACATTCTTCTCGACCCATACGTTCAAAAGGTCAGGGTGGGCTTACAGGTCAAGAATCCATGGGTTTCATGGCCAAAAATGAAGGAGTTGTTTCTTGTGTGGAAGCCCTTCTCATCTAAAGATTGATTGTGATAAAATAGGAGTAGAGACAAATGTTCCGATGGGTTTAACAGCGAACGTCGTGTGAACACTTGTACGACTACTCAAGACCGAGGTGGGGAGCAGTATAGTTATCTCAACAGGGCGAGTCAAGAGATAGCTTGGCGGAATACCTACAGCCAGAGTAGGCAGGCAGTACAAAGGGGTGGAGCATAATCACGTTTCCAATGTCGCTGCTGCAGCCGATGTTGTTTCAGGGGAGGTAGTATCTGCTGTCAACCAAGTTGTTTTTACAGAAATAGTTGATCGACCTATACAGTTCAAGAAATCAGTGTAAGCAAACCGTACGATTTTGCTAAGCTGCATCATGTTGATGTACGTGTGGCTGGTGGATGTTTTCAGGCTTTTCTGGATTTGAGGATAGAGGTGCTGGGTAGCTGTTGCTAAACCTAGTGCTATTGTACATCTTGGTCCTACTTAATGTATAGTGGCTTTTCCACTGAGATCTGTAACAGCTAAATCTGTGTGTGATTGTCTGATGTAATTGTTTATGTACTTCAGGGTAGCCTCTGTCATTTCAAATGATAACGCTACTAACTTTTCATCTCGTTTGAATAAGGAGTTTGTTCATCGTTTAGGGAGCAGTCCTAGATTTTGTTCATGCTACCACCATCAGGCAAACGGGTTGGTGGAACAGATGGCAGGAATGGTGAAGTCTAGACTTCGGCAGATCACCCGAAGTCCTGGCACAAATAAGTGGGATTTGTGATGTGAACATTGCGGGAGATACCCAACGAGACAACAGAGGTGGCACCGTCGTTGCTTGCATTTGACAATTGCCTCATTTTGGCCGTGCTAAAAGAATCGTGTGTGGAGAAAGGGAATTTCCACTAGATTTAGGGAAATCTATTTAGGGAAAACTCAGGAAAGTTTGAAGGATTTACATGATAAATTGGTTATTGCAAACATGTATGCTGAGTCGCATACCAAAAGAGCACAACAACATTACACCGAGAGATACAATTTAAGAAGCCAAGATAAGCAGTTTAACATTAATGATTTGGTGTTAATTTTAACAACTTGTTGTATAGTTGAATGTTGCTACACATAGTAGTAGTCAAACAACATAGAATGATGGTTATGTGCATGAAGTTAGATCTCGGCAAAAAGAAAGGGAAGCCAAACAACCAGAACGTATACGAACATGGAATCTGAAAGAAGGCAACCTGGTGGCCTTTAGACAGGAAATGTGGACACGTCTTCGTGAAACCTGGGAAAAGCTTAAAACAACTATGACAGCAAAGAAAATATGTGGTGTGAAAAGAGGCCAAAAGTCACCAGAACGAGATCCATGGTGGTGGTCAGAGGAGGTTCAGACAGCAGTAAGGAGCAAAAAGGCCGCTTTCAAAGGTGGCAGGGAAATTGAATGGATATGGGCCTCAGAGCAGCAGGGAAACAATGAGAACTGTGGCAAAGGCCAAAAGCATATCAGTACAGCACTCATATGAAGAACTCAACACGAAGAGGGAGAAGCCAAAATATATAAGATCGCAAAGGCAAGGCAAAGAAGTAGACAGGATAAACAAGCAGTGAATATGATTAAAGATAATGAAGGGAAGATTCTAACTGATGAAGATACAATCAAAGCCAAGGGCAACACTTACTTCCTGTTCGGAAATCGTGGATATACCACAAGGTCAAATGGCACTAGAAAAGGTAGATTTGAACCCAACAACCACTGCAAAAATGCCCTTAAGTACTCGCTAAGCTAAGGAAAAGTGAACGATTATTGACAAGGCCAAGTGTTTTCTGTGGTACATTTGGTCACCGGGGAAATGCACTGGATCCACGTAATCCACCAACCCTATCGCAAAGCACAGACACCTGGGGCACCAACGCTTCATTTTGATACTGTTAGGGATTATTGTCTTATGCATAAACTCAGCCAGCATGATATTCCAGACCAAATTTACAACTGGCTTTATCATCATCTCGTGAATAAGGGTCATATCACTAGGACGAATATTTTGTTTATGAAGATGCAGTAGACAAGAGTCGATGTTGTGTTCGCACTGTTGCTAGCAATGATGCTGAAAAACACGAGTGTAGCATGCTAATGGTCAGAAAAATGCGACAAATCTTCTAAATCATTTGCATAGCAAACATAAGGATGTGTATGCGACTCTGCTGCCGAAGGAAAAGCAGAAGAAACAACCTGGTGACATAATATATTGACCATGTTTTTCTCAGTTTCTGGGATTAAATGCACGAACAGAGCAAGTGCTAATCTGCAACGTCGTGTTTCCTTAAAGTAAACCGACAATACGTTAAATCGGATTAATTTGCTGCGTAAATGTTTCTGGGAACGGTTCAGAATACTTGTAGTCAGTGTGTCGTTAGTCGTGACATCTGAAAATAATAACTGAAACTGTAACTGAAAATAAAAGGCTGTAACTGAAACTGAAAAATCAGATTGCAGTTAACTGTAACTGAAAAATCAAAAATTAGGTAACTGTAACTGAAAAGCCATACTGAAATAACACTGCCCTCACATCAAGTTATTCTGGCAGAAGGGGTTTGCAATACCACTAGTAACTACTGAGTGAAACAATAACACGTGATCGCTTTTTCAAAGTCAGAAGTTTCCTGAAGGCCGTCATTGACACAGATGTTACTGATGAAGAAAAGAAAAGTTATCGTCTTACGAAAGTGAGGCCTGTAATGAATCGTGTTCAAACAGGCTGCCTTCAGCAAGCAAGCACTCGTGTTGTTTCCACAGATTTACTGGTGCATGTGAACTACGCTGAATCCGATTGGCCTGAAGAACTCTGTTGCAGCTAGTAAGGATGGGTTAGTTGTTGACTTGTTCCCTACCAAGGAGCAACAACATTCAAAGCCACTCTTTCAGAGTTAGTTAGGCACGGAGGAAATGTTATAGCTCATTTGCCTTACACTCTGCTCAGTGGGACACGTATTTACTGTGGCCGCTTCTTCACTAGCCCAAATCTCATTGATTTCATGCTTTCAAAAGGCATTTATGTGACAGGAACTGTCATGGAGAATCAAATACCTCAAGCCATAACCAAATTTGATTTTATGCAGACAAAGAACTTAAGAAGGGAGGAAGAGGAGCAAGTGATGTGTTTGTAAGACAAGATAGCTATGGTCAAATGGTTTGACAACAAACAATAGTGATGTTGTCAGCAATCCATGGCAAGAACCCAGAAGATGATTGTCGCCAATGGTCAAGGAAGGACAAGGCCTACACACTGGTCAAACGTCCAGCAGTCATCCGTGGTGTTGATTTATGTGACCGAATGATTGCCTTGTACCGCATGAAAACACGGACAAAGAAATGGACAATACATACAATTTTGCATTGCATAGTTGTGAACTCTTGGATACTGTACTGAATAGATCAGATGATTACGCTTGTGGCACAAAAAGACAACCTGCAATTTCTGGACTTCAAACTCAATGTGGCACAGACATATTTAGCTGTAACAGATTGTATCAGCAGCCCAATGAGTCGCAGAGTGACAGCAAGTACCAGTCTGCTACACGTAAACGTCACCACCTCAGCATCACACCTCCACGGTGCACTTCTGCGGCAAAATATCTGCTAGAGATGACTGACATGAGTAACTGTATGGCAACACATGCCTGACTGCAGTGCGAAAAGCAAAGTGCGATGAACCACTTGCAAGGTTTTTTGTGCATGACAGTCGAGCATAATTGCCTCTTGAAGTGCAATAAAAAATGAATGCTTTTACATTTATAGTAGACAGGACACCAGTATTGTCTAATGTATTTGCAAATCTCCTAGTTAAGAGCAATACAGTTTTTGATTTTATTCTAGTATTCTTAAATGTTTTAAATTCTCTATGTAGTGTGTGTGCTTTGTTTACATTAATTAATTGCATTTTGCAAGTTACTTAAATTTGTGCTATGAACTTGTGCTATGATTTATGCAACTCACATAATGTGGACATTCAGTATTATCTTCTACAAAAACTAATATTAATCATTACCCTTTAGCTGTTTTCTTTCTTGTGTATGCACTTGAGCATACTTGATTGTCCATTATAATGGACAGAAGGTACAGACAACCATTGTCCATTTTAATTGACATCAAATATTTGGTACATTATAATATTCTTGCAAAAAACAACATAGTCGGTAGTTTGTACTGATGTAAAAAAGTTACAAAAATGCATAAAACTTCTAAAAATCCCAGGTACTGAGGTCAATTCTCAGGGTTAATGGCAGTAATAGCAAGCACAAAACAGTGAGCGTCAAAAGCATGATAAAATAATCCCAATGAACAAATTCGCGACTATGGTCAAACAGAGATCATCAAAACAGCGATTACATTTGAAAGTTTGTATCAAACATTTACTATTCACTTCAAAGGAGCAATTGCTGATGGCCATCAAAAGAATATTTATGATTGCAGAATATTTCAGTTAACCATCTGAACTTTTTGCAGATGAGCAGAATCAAAAGAACAGTATTACTATGCAAGACAGTAGAAATCAGATTTCTTATTACAATAGTTTTAGATTGTCGAGAATGCCGCTTGAATTCCTTATAAGTAACAAGGGTTGTGAGCTCTTATTGGTAGATGGTTATACATTTTGATACGAAAAAGCAAAAGGGAACCATTGGAAATGTACTGATTATGATAAATTTAAACGCTGCACTCGTTGTCATACTGAGGGTGAAGATATTGTGACAGCGTATAATTACAGTCATGTTCCTGATGCTGCAAAGTTGAAAAATGGAGGTCAAAGCTCAAGCAAGGACAACACAAGAGTCAACACATCAGATTGTCGTAGCTACACTATCGACAGCTGTCGCCAGTGACCTGCCTCCTGTTCTCTCCATCAAGCAAATTGTAAGAAGTGCGCGTCGCCAGGATGGTATTCCTTTAGCGAATCTGGACACCTAAATGATTTGGTAATGTATACCAGATGCCTACATGAAAACGGTGAAAGAAGACAATTTTCTGAAGTGCAACAGTGGTTCTGCTACTCATCACCAGTGTTATTTTCGTTCCCGGGAATAGAATAGGAATAATAATTATTTAATATTAGTTCCACGGAACGAAAACTGGAACGAAAAATAATTGTGGAACGAGAATAGAATAGGAATAGAAATTTCAATATTTTTCGAGAACGAGAACGGAATAGAACAAAAATTAATTTTCAAGACGAGAACGGAATAGAATAAAAATTAATTTTTAAGCTGCCCAACCGATAATTTTAACGTTAACTAATAACTATACGGAATGACGACGGCTCTTGATTGACGTCACGGTGCGGCGCTATGATGAAGCTTCTCCGCATATTCTATATTCTATAAATAATATACGCTCTTTGATTCAAACTTCTGGCAACAAGAGTGAGGTACTCAGACTCCCCATCAAACATGCTCCTGACAGCATTGCAGCAGAACTTTCTAAATACATTCAGGAAATTGAAGAACATGTCGCTGTTCCCAGTTTCTTTGACTTCTGGCACGGTAGACATTCAGTTTACCGACGGCTCGCTGTTATAGCTGAAGATTTAGTTTCAGCTCCCGCATCAGAGGCGTTCGTCGAATCTTTTCTGTTGCAGCCTTGCAGGATGGATGTCTACAGGACGCAGAAATCGATTGAGCAAATCCCTTGAGATGCGGGTGTTTTTGAAACTCAACAGTAAAATAATTGACTGGTTACTTTTTAGTGTGTCTGCCTATAAACTGTTTTATCATCAGTCGCATTCACATTGTCCGAAAGACATTAACCGTTCATGTTAGAACTGTGATAACTGTAAGTGGATTTGGAAGTGGAACTACAAATATATTTTTTGGAACTAGAACTGGAACTAAAATTATTTGTAAAGAGGAAGTGGAACTAGAATAAGAATAAAAATTATTTCTTAAGAGGAACTAGAACTAGAATAAGAATAAAAATTATTTCTTAAGAGGAACTAGAACTAGAACTAAAATTATAGCAGTGGAATAGAATAAGAACTGGAATAGAAATTAATGCTGGAACTAAAATAACACTGCTCATCACACACTCATCTTCACAACAACATACAATTTGAAGTTGATGTCAGAATGCCCGAATTGGTATGCAGATGATACATTCAAGTGTACACCTCCATTATTTATTCAGCTCTACACCATCTACACTGTAAAGTACAGCTCTGTCATTCCAACAGTTTGATGAACTACAGCTATTCGACAGATCGACAAATAGCTATATTGGAATTCTAAAAAATACAAATCTTAAACCAAAGTCGGTGTTGACAGATTTCGAACAGGCTTCTCTTCTGGCATTTAAAACAGTCTCCCGAATATCGAACAGCGTGGAGGCTTATTTCACATGGGTCAATGTATATGGGAAAATATTCAATAAAATGAAAAGCTCTGACAAAGATATACATCTGATCCAGAAATTGCATTGTGCATCAGGCAAATTCTATCGCTTGACGTCAAAGGCTCAAAGCCGAAACTCTAACATTTCCCACTCTGTGTCCACCATATTGACAAATTTTTGACATGGTGACTGGGTGCAAGAGGGTGAAAATTTGGAAATTACCTAACTTCGTGGTCCATAATGGAACATAATAACATTAACAGTATTATATTGTACTACATTCTGAAAAGGAACCGTAAGTGACATTTATAATGAAGCAGTCATATCCAAGTGGGTATGAAAAAAGAAAGAAAAAACAACCTTTAAAAGAAAAAGAAGGACATCTCCATAAACTACATGGTTTTTTAAAGTGTTGCTTTTTTAAAGTGCAATGAGTGCATTTAGTGCAACCGAAACCACTGCCACTGCTAGTAATGACTTAGATTTGTTGGACGAAACAGTGAAGTCAAAAACAGATGAAGAAGTTGAAGCAAATTCTGCAAATAATCTTCTGGATATGTGTGCCAAAAGTAACGAAACTAACCCATGCACGCCTGCTACATTGAAGCAGTGAACATTGCAGGAACTGGTTGAAATGTAGATTTTGATACGTCGTCCAATCATTGATCATCTTTTTGAGAAGTTTCAAACCGTTTATAATGTCTCACAAAAGGTTTCAGTTGATGAATCCTTGTTACTGTAGCAGTTCTTGAGTCAGCCATGGCAGCCTCTTCAGCCATGGCAGCCTCATCAGCTATGGCAGCCCATTCAGCCTTGTCAGCCTTTTCAGCCATGGCAGCCTTGGCTAGCATTTTCCCGGCCTATAAATACCACCAGCAAAGGAAGAAAAAGGAGAGAGAGGATAATTGAAACTGCAGCCGAAGGACCGTAACCAAGATCGAGAATGCGGGTGAGTGGATACGTGTCGGACAACGTGGATACGTTTCGTTTAACAAATCTGAGTAGGAACGAGGCGGTAAATCGGTTGCTGACTGGAAACAATTATTAGCGTTGGACTCGTATGATTTTCTAAGGGCGAGGGATTCCTTGGTTGATCGTACTGTGATCACACAGACGAGCATATAAGTTCAGCTATCATTACTGTGGCAGGCAAGGAGCCTCACCGTACGTACCATTGATTTTGAATGTTACGTACTGTCCACTGTTACGGTATGACTTGTCTCCTGAGAGACGACGGGAGCCTTGTCCATGCGGGCTCATCCTTACTTTCACGGGGAGGTCATCCTGGTCGTAGTTCTTAAGACCTGGGGCTCGTTACATTACTCTGGAAGGGTGACTTCTATTCAGACAATATCTGCTACTCAAACAATCACGATATGGCATCAATCTGTACAAGTTATGTGAAAGTATGACTGGGTATACATACTGTTTCCAAGTGTATGTAGGCAAAGATTTCTCATTCCAGCCCCTGCAGTGACATTGTCAGCAACGGAGAAAATTGTATGGTATTTGATGTTACCATTGCTGAATAAGGGACACCATTTGTACTGTGACAATTTTTATACTTGCATATCACTGTTTGATTTTCTGCTGCAGAATCAGAAAGCAGCTTGTGGAATAGTGAGGTGCAACAGAATGGACATTCCAAAGGGAATGGTCAGCAAGAAGCAGACTTCTGGAGAGACAAGCTTTATGAAAAATTCACTGTTCACAAAGACATTTACACGCTGACAACCATGCACAACGATTCATGCCAAACTGTGTCCGTTCGACGCCGGGCAACTCCGACACTAAACAAGCCCACCTGCATGCTGGAATACAGCAAATACATGGGGTTGATCTCAGTGACCCCATGCTGCATCACAAAAGTCTATGGTCTGGTACAAGAAGTTATCGATTTATTACTGCAATATGCAATGATCAGAGCATTTGTACTTTACTGCCTGTCAACAAGTTCAAATACTGTGACATCCAAGCACAATAACCTGCTGGAGTTTATGCACAATGTCACTGGTGACTTATTGTTTGGCAAAAATGACAGTGACACATCATCGTTGTCAGCAGCGCATCTGAGTGTGTCGTTTGCCTATCAGGAAGACATTTTCCAGAGAAAATAACTGCAACAGATTACAGACAGGCCAACAAAGCGATGTCAAGTTTCTTACAAGAAAGGCAAGTGAGCTGAAAGCCGTTTCTACTGCACCAAGTGTCCATCAAACCGTCTCTTTGCATCGATCATTGCTTTGCTGTGTATCATACTAAAATAAAGTACTGGAAATAGCATCTGGGTGAAATAGTGACCCAGCCTGCAACAGTTGCTCCTAACATTCAGTTCCAAGTATCCATATCTTTCTAGCATACTACCAGGGTAGGTATTTGCTATCTATTGAAAATAAATGAGCAACAACAGCAATGTTCACACAACCATGATATTTTTATTCATATTATTACGAATTATAGTCAATGCAACAGTAAATCTACCACAGAAACTACAATTGCAACAAAAAAGTTACACCTGCAGGTTAGCTGTCGGCACATGGGGGTGTTTGACCTTGACCCCTTGGCAGCTAAGGGTTACGACCACAAAGGAAGTTCAAGATGCAAAGCAACTACAACAAGAGACAGAGGTTCTTCAAGTCAGAGAGCTTGGATTCAAGACACTGAGCCAATTCAAGATACTCAGCATGCAGGGCCAGGTCAAGAGACAGAGGTTCTTCAAGCCAGAGAGCCTGGGTTCAAGACACTGAGCCAATTCAAGATACTCTACATACAGGTCCAGTTCAACAGACAAAGGCACTATAACAGTGCAAACAGTGTCATAGTTTTTCTTTCAACCTGACAATTGCTAAATCTTCTCAAAGCCATATTAGATAAGATAAAATTTTGGAACATCAGAACTTTTAGATAAGGCTTACAATGCTTACATTCAAACTTTACTGCTGGGTTAATGGCCAGCATTAGGCTTGGAAGTTCTGTAGGTTACTATTTCTTGTATAACTAACTGCAAAAGTGTTCTGTATTAATAATTTTATAGTTAAAATATCAATTTGTAAGATATTCAGACAGCTTGAAAGAGATCTTTGGTAAATTCAAGTTACGGCGAATTATGTAACGATGAATCCCGGAGCCAATATGGACTTCATCTTGTGCGGGTCAACCATTCAGACTGTTACGTTACCATGTCTCCAGCTGTTGAATTCAGGGTGAGCGTACTGGGTCTTGCAAATTTTTGCATAATCTCTATACTTTCATTGTTGTAGTTTAACACTGTGTAATAATAAGACCGTACGCTGTGTCCTTGCGATGTGATTTAATATATCAGCTCTTTGTGACTTTTTATTTATTTTGTATAAGCAGCAGCGCATCAAATATGGTATTTGGGAGTGAGTGCCGACGTGTCAGTCAAGTTATTAGCGCCTTTGAATACATAGCAGCTTGAAATGGTCGATCATGACATCTTGATCACGGGTCCCTGAATCTTGAATGGAATCGCTGGACCACATACGGCTCAAATCACACAACTTGGATACAAGTTCGATTTGATGTTCCACAGAGCCGAGAAGTCAGTACATGTCTGTATATTTTGTACTTGACTCATCACTGCTATGGGAGCGCAGGTCCAGCAGTAAACTAATAACGTACAACTTTACTCGTTATGCCATCCACTTTACGCACTTACATGTGTGTCGTCTACAGTGATCACCAAGGGAAGCCAGATGCAACGTTATCCAAGAAATGTTAGGAGCTCGTGGACCATGAGGTAGCCATGTGCCTCTGGCAGTGGACCACATCACCTGTTGCTGCTCCTCATCATTGATTCACAGCAGTCAAGGAACTCTGAACATGGTCTAAAATATCAGCTGCATATGTGCAAAGTCCCACTACTGGCAACTTTTCTACTTATCGTAGCCTTGCTTAGTAATCAGAGGACTTAAAATTCCTTTTTCATGACATCTAAATCATTTTGGCTAGCCTGGACAGTGCCTGACTGGTTTCACTGGAAGTCACGCTATATAAGTGTTTAATTACAATTACAATAAGATTGAGTTCTTACTGTTTCCATGTAGGATTTCCATGTTTATGTCGGTCTTCCATCGGTTGTTCTGCACAATCCACGCGACCAACCTTTTGTGCAGGATGTAGGATTCAGAGTCAGAACTGGCATTTCAACATCCGTTTCATTTGCACTCAGAAACTTAAGGTAAACATCACCAATCTGTTGTATAGACCTAATTGTAGTAACACTGGCAATTTGTGTATTGATGCGACAAAATGTTTTTCTTTGACTGCTATACAGGATCTCTATACTTCTGAATTATTGCTGAAGTGTTGTCAGTTGCGTCTCTATAATCACTATATATGGACTCATTGACTAGTAGCCAGAACCGAGATGCTAGATGGACTATTCTAGATTTCTCAGTTGCTGGCTATAAATAAAGATAAAGAGAGCTTGGGTTCAAGACACTGAGCCAATTCAAGATACTCAACATGTAAGGCCAATTCAAGAGACTGGGGCTTTCCAAGCTACAGAACTTGTAAGGTGGCTGAACAGGTTCTTGCTGGGATATGCAGGTGCAAAGTGGCAAGGAGCCAGAAGGACGAACGATGGAGAACATCAGCACTTTGAGATGGTGTCTAGTAAATATACCAGGAGAAAGGAAATGGGAAACCACCTCCCTATCTATCCCAAGCATGATTAAAACGACAAAAACAA
Source organism: Allolobophora icterica (assembly GCA_963556255.1). Lineage (NCBI taxonomy): Eukaryota > Metazoa > Annelida > Clitellata > Crassiclitellata > Lumbricidae > Allolobophora > Allolobophora icterica. The sequence continues at coordinate 7,290,000 of OY744617.1, read as the reverse complement.
ATGAAGAGAAGAATTGCCAATCTACCTTGCATTCGAAAGTAATTGAAGTGTCTCAGAACCAAGTTACACTCAGACAACAACAATCTACCTTGCATACTGAAGTAACTTCTCAACTTACTACCTTACACTGCTCACAAAATACACTGACGAAAGACATGTCTGCTAGTTTGGAAGGTCTAAGTACCCGATTAACCCTGTTGGAAAATAACTCGGATGTTGCGATGACGAACCCAGGAGACTTGAATCAGGTCTTTAATTCAAGACCCGGATTCGGCCTTGACCACTTGAGCCAGCCTTGTGAAACGAATGAAGGCGTGGAGTCCGCTCCATGTCCTGCTGATTCCATTCGTGAAACTTCTGTGTTGCGCTGGAGCGCCCGTATTGCTGATAGGACAGAGCGGGTGAAATTCCAGCATTCGGCTGATGCACACAGAGACTGGCATTGTAAGGTGGCTGAGCCTCCTGTTGAACATCTTAAGGAGGGCCATTCGTGTTCTTATTTCACATTCTCTAATACTGGTCAAATCCCACTTCCTAGTTTAGCCCCTAGAGAAGGATTGGTAGAAGAGGAACACCTTCGGATCGATCTATGTGCCGAGTTAGACACCGCGAGTAAATGCAACAATGAGCCCTTAGCACTCTCACGGTTCCCTCCCCCAGATAATGCCTGATGTGACTACAGTACAGTTACATCAGCGCATCGTCTCCCACTAGCCTCTCCCACACCACTGCACATGGATGATAGTGGATGTAATGTAATAAGGTCTTCTCTTCCCCGAGATGATGATACTGGCAGGAGTTACATTACTTCATCCAAGTCCAAACCCCAAACCCAACCCTTTTCATTTGGCGACATAGGATGTGATGAACGTTATGTAGCGCCAAGGCCTCTTCAATTTGACGCCACGAGCAGGATCCAAGCCCACCTCCCTGCTCTGGATTCCTGCACACAGCCCCGAACTCTTCACTCCAACCCTTGTCGAATGAGGCCTTTCAGGACCAATGGCGATACGCTCCGGATCCCAGGAAGTACTGATCAACGAGGTGGGACCCTCGACTGGAAGGGCCAGTGACGGGCGAACCCATACAATCCGTAACCTGTCGATAAATGGTGTCTGAAAAGCAAGCAAACATTGGAAGTGGAGAAGAGGTCCTTCAATGTGAAATGGAAAACAGATTCTTGCATTGTGGAGACAGCATAGCAATCAATAACATGCGTCATCTGCAGTGAAGTTGTTTAAAACTCTACAAGGAGACATTGCCAAACAGCATTTTCACCATGACAAATCTCATCCCTGTGTTAAAGTAGAAAGTGATTGGGGAAGGTTTGGGTAAAGAATTTGAAGAGAAACTTCCCACAGCAGACTTCTCTCATGGTGACCCTTGCGAAAACTACAGATATGCGTAGTGAAGCTTCCTACAGAGCGGCATATTGTCTTGGTATTGCTGGAAAGCCCTATTCAGATGGCAAAATCGTGAAAACCTGCATTTCAGATGCAATTAAGTGCATTCGCGATGGAAGAGGAAAAAACTTATTATTCAACAATCCCTCTCTCATGCGTCACTGAACAACACAGTCAAAGTGATAATATTGAGCAGCTGAAACTTTCCATGCAGAAGAAGATCAACAAAGAGGAAAGTCTATCTGCATTGACTCAGTCCAACTGCTCATTTTCATTTGCTTGCTGTCCCTGAAGTTCGAGCTGTGTGAAGATCTGCATGAAGACACTTTCTACTCGTACTCGTGGAGAAGACATATTTCTTGCAGTAAAGTAAGCCTGCATCAGATCAGATGTTAACCTAGCGTACTTACAAGGCATTTGCAGTGACTGCGCTCCAGCCATAATTACTAAACAAGGTTTCATGTCCAGATTTACTGACTATATTCACAGGACCACGGCAAAACAGCAGCTCGTCAATTTGCACCACATTATCCATCAGGAAACACTGTGCTATAAAGCAGCTGGTTTGGAAACTATTCTACAGGACGTGAACCGAGTCATCCTGTTCATTTGCTCAAAAGCTCTCAATCAACACCAGTTTCAGGAAATTCTGCAGATAAGCGATGCATCTGCTGAGGACATACTTTACCACACCAATGTTTAGTGGTTGTCTCAAGGAGAAACTTCTCATTGTGTACTACAGCTATGATATGAAATCGAGGAAATTTTCACAAAGAATAAAATTGTCCCTTAAGCGACAGCAAAGACCTCATCTCTCTGGCATTCCTTGCAGATTTACTTACCCACGTGAATACTCTTAATCCATCACTGCAAGGCAAAACCACAACCGTTCGCTTTGTGCATCAAAAGGTGCAAGAGTTCCTTGACAAACGCCATCTTCAGAAAAATAATCTTCTGCAATGCAATTATTTCCACTTCTCACAACTGACATTTCTAATGGGTAGTGATGAAATAAAACGAAACGGCATTACAACTGCATCCCTTAAATCCTTCTTTGATGCCCTGCTGCAAGAATTCACTGAACAATTCCACGACCTTAGCAAGATTTTGCTAGCGCTGCAACTTGTTGCTTCTCCTCATCGGGTGGATACAGAGAATGCATCCCTGGACCTCCAGATTGAATTTGTGGAGTTAAAAAATTGAAACAACACATAAAAAAGTTCAAGGATAAAACCAATTTACTTGAGCTGTGGAAGTTGGTGATGCAGCCGTAAGCCTATTTTCTGCGGCTCTAACCTTTGTACTCTTATACTTAAAATTCTATTGCAAATATCTAATAAAATTTTCTTCTTTCATAATTTTGAAAAATAAATTAATTTATCAGTCAGTTTTCATGTTTACGCAACTCTGAAGTTTTTGATTTTCTCTTGTAATGTATGGATTTATTAATTCAGTGAATCATCTTATCGACAAAGACATCATCACCTATTATCGCTCACCACACTACATCAATTTTTCATTCATGGTAGATGAAACGTGTCATTCCATACTCTCAATACCTAAATAAGGCTAGCCAAAACACCTATAAACAAATACTCTGCCTCACAATTCTACTTATGTCAACATTCAGCGTCTAAACCCTCACGCTCTGTCAGGAAAATCATTTTTCATTTATCCATCTGGAATCCTGATCACCCTCATTCGATACCTTTGCTATCTTCATTCCCAAAACAAAATACTGTATATTGATAGAAAACATTATGATCTGAATAGTTAATGACCAAATCTGATCATCTTACAAAAGACCAACCCTATAAGAAAACCATCCATGTTGAATGGTATACCAACTGAGAAAAGCATACCTAGCTTGGATAACGCCTCAATATTGAATGGTCGTTTGCTGGCGAAAAAAGACGCCCACAACAATCTAGGGGCAGAACTGCAAGGATACCACCCTGACTTGGCAATAATAAAGAAACTCACTTAACCCTTTAACGACCACATAAATTTTTTCACCTACCCCCTCACGACCACACATTTTTGGCAAAAACGGCCGAAAAATAAAACTTTTTGAGCTTGTAATATCTATGTTACTTGTTGACATACAGAAATAAGGTAAACACCATTCTTTAGCATTTTATCTCCTCCTTTCATCCCTCCGTCTAGGTTTTGGAAAAAATATTTCTGAGGTACCCCAAGGCTACCCAAAACCGTAACCCCCAAAAAATTTGATATATTTTCATGTTCAAGACAGTCTACAACAAAATTTTCAGTGACAACCTATGTTATGTGAGCACAAAATATGTGCAGAAATTGTTCCCAGACAGCATGTAAAAATAATTTTTCAAATATTTTTAAAACTGAAGGAGATACAAATTTTTTAGTATTTATACCGTGGTAGCACAAATTGAGGAAAATTAAGCAAAACAGCGTGCAAGTAAACAAATTTAAAATTGTCATATTTTAGTTAGTAGTCGACATATAGACATAAGGTAAACACCATTCCTTAGCATTTCATCTCCTCTTTCCATCCCTTTATCGAGGTTTTGGAAAAAAATTTCATGAGGTACCCTAAGGTTACCCCCAAGTGTACCCCAAAATCTGATACATTTTCATGTGCAAGACAGTCTACAAAATAATTTTCAGTGACAACATATGGTTTGTGGACACAAAAAATGTGCAGAAATTGTTCCCAGGCAGCATGTAAAAATAATCTTTCAAATATTTCTAAAACTGAAGGAAATATAATTTTTTTAGTATTTATACCGTAGTCGCACAAATTGAGGAAAATTAAGCAAAACAGCGTTAAAGTAAAAATATTTTATAATTGGCATATCTTAGTAGTTGACATATAGACATAAGGTCAACACCATTCTTTAGCATTTCATCTCCTCTTTCCATCCCTTTATCGAGGTTTTGGATAAAAAATTTCTTGAGGTACCCCAAGGTTACCCCAAACTGTACCCACAAAATCTTATATATTTTCATGTTCCAGACAGTGTACAACAAAAAGAGATTTGCCTTTTATGAAAAGCAATAGAAAGGAGACTCTTCTCCTTTCTGGTACTCCACAAGCTCTCCTGTTTGCTTTAGTTTTACTTTCTTTCCATCGTAAGGTGACAACATTATGTCCTATTCAGCAAAACTGTTGCACAGGAGTAAGTTGCCAGACTAAGCAAATACTAACACAAGTTTGTGTAAATATTTGACAGTCTACACAAAATTTCAGTGACAGTATATGTTAAGTGAGCACATAAAATGTGCAGAAATTGTTGCGAGACAAAACAAAAAGAAATTTCCTATATATCTCAATAAATGAAGGAGAAACATGAGTTTTTGAATCCTAGTCTGACCCAGTTTCTACACACGCTCACAGGCAGAGATCGTCATCGACTAGGGTATAAATTTTTCAGTGACAGAACATGTTATGTGAGCATACAAAATTTGCAGAAATTGTCGCCAGACAGAACAAAAAAGAAATTGTCCATATATCTTTATAAATGAAGGAGATATATGTGTTTTTGTATCCAATTCAGACCCAGTGTTTACACACGCTCGCGTATCGCTTACGCAGATGGGATCGACTAGGGTATACAGTTTTCAGTTACAACATATGTTATGTGAGCATACAAAATGTGCAGAAGTTGTTGTCAGAGAGAACATAAAAGAAAATATCCATATATCTTAATAAATGAAGAAGATATGTGTGTTTTTGTATCCGAGTTAGACCCATTTTCTAAGCACGCATACGCATACGTAGGTGCGTCGGCATCAAATTCCGTATAATGTCTGACTCATAATTCATCAAATACGCTCACTGTCGGACTACTGTGATTAAGTTTGGATTAAATTGGCATCTTCTCTTCATCATAAGGAATAATATTTTCATTGACAGACACAAATGCGTCCAGAAATCGGCGAATTTTATTCACTACCTTGCCATCTTGACGGATTTAAATGTCCATTTATAGCCACACGCCGCGTGATTTAAAGGGCTGTTTTGATTGGTTGTTTTTAATATATTGAGGTGTTTTCTAGGGGATCCCAAGACGTCATTTGGCTTGAAATTATACGTAGGATCCTAAGTTACTTAGTATTCATAAACTGTATTGACCATGAAACGACACGAGGCTACGATATGACAAGGCACGCCTACTACGGGTTGCTACTTTGCGGTCGTCCGACGGCACTACGGGTTACTACGTTGCGGTCGTTAAAGGGTTAAAGGCTCACCACCAAGAAGCAGTATGCAGAATGAATGGATTCCAAACCTTTAGACATGACAGAAAGGGAAGAAAGGGGGAGGGGTCTCGATCTATGTACGGGAAACCATCCAAGTTGAACCTTGCCAACCCAATCATACAGTGCTGGCCATTGCATTAGAAACACATATAAAAAACACTAAAAAGTGTGTGAAATTACATTTTCAATGCTATGCGCTAGTAATATCAGGGTTTTTTGAATTGATTATATCTTTTGGTTATAGGTGGAGGTTAGTTTTAATTGGAAAAAAAAATTTCTCCGGGAAATTTTTCTTATTTTCACTAAATATCAGTAAATTTAGTACATGGACAGAACATTAGAAACACACGAATGAAACTGTTAAAATTTTATGAAATAATATTATCTATGCTCTGCGCTAGTGATATCTATGTTTTTTGAGTAGATTATGTTCTTTGGTTATGTAGGTGAAGGTCAGTTGTCACTGAAATAACTGTTATTCACGGAAAGTTTTACTTTTTTTATCGAAAATGGGTAAAATTAAAGATTTAACACCGTGGAAGGTTTCTGCTGTTAAAACTTTGATTAAGGAGCAGTGCTACAGTCAGAGTGAGATTGCTAAAAAATGTGACATTTCTGCAGCTTCTGTTAACAGAGTTAAAAGAGAATTAGACCTTGGTCAAGATTTCTGTGAAGAAAGAACCAAGAACAGGAAGCGTAGCGGCATGAAATCAAGGTTTTGTACTCGGACCAGACGAATTCTGATCAGACTCTGTAAATCCAATTGTAGAGCAACAAGTTCCGAGCTCTCTCGTCAGGTATCAGAGTATGGCGTAAAGGTTTCACCCAGAACTGTGAGACGTGAGTTGTGTAATGCTGGATTAAGTGCGCGGCGTCCTGTTAAGAAAGCCAAACTCACACCGGCCATGATGAAGAAGAGGTTGCTATGGGCAAAACAGTACAAAAATTGGACTGCCAATGACTGGACGAAGGTGTGCTTCAGTGGTGAGAGCAAAATTGATATTCTTCGGGAGTCGTCAATGTTCGTTAGACGACGAAGCAAGGAAGATCTTCTTCCAGAATGTGTTTCCCCAACCGTCAAGCATCCAGCTTCCGTTATGGTTTGGGGGGGTATCTCTGCTCAAGGTCCAGGCCGTCTGTACATCGTGAACGGAATCATGCGCCAAGACCAATACGTTGAAATGTTGCGGGCTAGGCTGCTTCCCCAAATGGCCGCATGGTTCCCTAACGGCGATGGCATTTTCATGCAAGATGGAGCTCCGTGCCATACCGCGAAACGAGTCATTCAGTTCCTCAGACAGGAGAAAATCTCTTTGTTAAGCTGGCCCGGCAATTCACCGGATATGAATCCGATAGAGAATTTTTGGCATCTCCTGAAACGCAAGGTCAATGCAATGAAACCCACCACTAAGCGTTCCTTGATCGAATGCATACTGCAAATCTGGCATCATGATCAAGACATCCGCGACATATGTCCACGCCTGATACAGGGGATGCCGAAGCGTGTGGCTCAAGTCATTAGCAGCAAGGGTGGCTACACAAAGTATTGAAGTTAACATTGACAACTGCGTTTGGTAGTGCACACCCCACTGCATAATGATTAATGACACACTTTGAAGGACATGTACACGTACACATGTACAAATGTAGTTTCGTACATGCACATTTCATGTATTTCGGCTGGAAGCTATCTATAATGTATAAAAAAAAATTTCGCTGATAAAAAATCATTAACTAATGACAGAAGACACTGTTTTATCTTATAAGCAACTTTTAATTGCTCTTCAAGTGTGTTCTGGCTAAAAATAAGCATGCTAATTGCTAATTTCAGTGTTTTTTCATGATTTTTATATGTGTTTCTAATGCCCTGGCCAGCACTGTATGCCGGACGACCTCGAGATACTACGGATCAAAACCAAATCCCCTACTGTAGCGACAGCTATTATCATCAAATGTATAGTCCGTAACCTGATACAATATATGTTGTTTAATAATGAAGCGACACCGCGAGCGGAACCCAGGGCATAATAAATGTGATGCGAGGCAGTGAGACAGACTATGCACTGGTGGAGAGGTCGACGCATGGCGTGATATGGGGTGATATGATCACGGCCAATCAGACGGCCGGGATTTTCAACTTTCAAAATAACGATAAGCCAGGACCAGGCCAAGAAATATTACGACAGGAAGGCGCGAAATCGGAAATTAGAGATCGGTGACAAGGCATTGTTACTGTTGCCCAATAGCAACAACAAACTGCTATTACAATGGTAGGGACCATTTGAAGTCAAAGACAAGGTTGGCGAAAATGACTGTAGAGTTGAGATAGACGGAGGGAAGATCAAGACTTATCACATCCATATGTTGAAGAAGTACTACGAGCGCGAAGATGGAAAGGATACCGAACATGCGGATAACCATGAAGTAGTGGAGACTAAGGATATGTATCTGCAGTTGTGCACGATGGAGAAGCAGAAGTCGACGGGGAAAGCGAAATACTGGAGTTATACAACAGCGTGCAAAGGGTAACATATCGAGACATGGATATTAATCCTAGCCCGAGTGGAAAACAAAAGGGAGAACTACTAGAATTGATGGAGCAATACAGCGACATATTCTCAGATGTGCCTGGAAGGACAAATCTTGTCAAACACGAGATTCTTGTGACTAGCGATGAACCTGTCAGATTAAAGGCGTACCCAACACCTTACCATCTACAACAGGAAATTGACAAAGAGATTGAAACAGAATTGTTGCAGAATGGAATCATCAAGAGATCAGAAGCTGCTTATGCTGCACCACTAGTAGTATTGAAAAAGGCAGATGGTTCAAATAGGATGTGTTGTAACTACGAGCAGTTGAACAAGATCACAGTATTTGGTCCTGAACCTATGATGTCGAACGAGGAGGTGTTCAACAAGCTGAGCAGGAGCCAAATATACAGCAAGTTCGATTTTTGCACGGGATTCTGGCAAATACCTATGGTGGAAGGATCTAAAGACTTGACTACTTTTATTTGCGCCACTGGTATGTACAAATTTAACGTCATGCCCTTCGGACTCGTGAATAGCACTTCAAGCTATAACCGCTTGATTAGAAAGGTCCTGCATGGAACACAGAATCTAGCGAGTTATGTGGACGACATTTTGGCCCATACGAGAGGATGGGAGGAACACTTGAGAATTTTGGAGGAATTCTTCAAGAGAGTTCGAAAGGCTCGGTTGACTTTGAAACCAAAGAAATGTTCTCTGGGTTACCAGAAGATTGACTTCTAAGGTCACACGCTTAAAGAGGACGGTGTTAGCCCGAGATTGGAGTCAGTCGACAAAATAGTAGACATGCCGATACCACATGACAAGAAGCAGGTGCAAAGCTTCCTAGGAGCAGTGAACTACTACCGCAAGTTCATACCACATTGCGCTGACTCATTCAAGATGATGAAAGAAGCATTGGCAAAGGCTCCGATATTAAAGTTGCCTAATTTGAGCAGACAATTTGTGATACAGACGGATGCATCAGGAGTTGGAGTGGGTTGCGTGTTGATGCAAAACTACGACGGCATGAACCACCCAGTCGGCTATGCCAGCAGAAAGTTATTGGAATGAGAGAGGAGATATTCGGTGGAGGAGAGAGAATGTTTAGCCATAATGTGAGGAGTCGAGAAGTTTGATCAATACTTGTTTGGCAAGGAATTTGTGATTGAGACGGACCATTGTGGATTACAATATATGAGAGAGGGTAGAATGAAGAATGCCAGAGTTATGAGATGGAGCCTGGCCCTACAAAATTACAACTTCAAGGTTAACTACATCAAGGGGTGTCACAATGTAATATCTGATTATTTAAGTAGAGGTTTGGATTAAGTGGAAATGCATATATGACTGTACGACTTCTCAGAGCGTATATATGTATTTCACCATGCAGGTTAAGAATTTATGAGTGTTTATTTGTTTAGTATAGAATGTGTGTATCTTATAATATTAGGGAGATGACTAACTATTTGATGATTTGGTTATGTGTTTTTTTAAGTCTGTAGGACAGCCTTTCTGAAGGGGACATTTCTATAATATAGCTCTATTATCATCAAATGTATAGTCCGTAACCTGATATAATTGAATCAATATATGTTGTTTAATAATGATGTGAAACCGCGAGCGGTGTCGCTAATAGGATAGGGTGATATGTAACGAATAGATAACGTCATAGTTCATAACTCTTGATAGATACTTTTAATAATTTGTCAAAATCTACAAACCCTACATATGTTGGTGCTCTATACCATCCGCCTCGCCCAAATACACCATTTGCTTCCTCCTTGACTGGTTTGAGAGATCTGTCGAAGAATTCATCCAAGATGATGATAAAGCCATAATCCTATAGGGAGATTTTAACAGCATGGAGAGTGGATAATGAGGAAATCCCTGAGCAAATCGGACTCCTCCCAACCATCTATGTACCAACTTGCGCAACGGAAGTCATGTGACCTATTGTGTTTTGGCAGTCGGGTGAAAGTTCTGGAGGCGGTCGGTTGATCTCCGTTTCTTTCAGCTCCAAATTGAGAAATTTGATATCGTAAAAGTGTTGATCTCGGTACGAAATTCAAACCGACGGAAAGTTCTGAAGTTTCTTTAGTGTCCGGGGAAGATTCTTTATGAAATTTCGAGAAATTACATCGAAAGTCTGTCGAATTTGATTGCCTGTTCAGATCACAACGACGGATCGGAGGCCCAGTGGAGATCACTTTCAACATGGATGCATGATAAATATGTCAAATGTGCATTTTTCAGGTCGGACCTGTCCTTTATAAGATTCAGAATTCGCCGAGATCACAAACCAAGTTGGTGTACGTCGATAAGTTTAAAGCTCATTGTGGGGAACCCCTGGACTTAGTCAAGGCTCATGGGAAAATCAAATTTGGTGACCCAGTGACCTTAGAGGGACCCAGAGAGGATTCCATGGTTTGAATGAACTGGAAGGAAGGGATGAACAAGCCGATTTACCGCAGCGTTCCCGTAGACAGATTAAACGACCGATGCAAAATGTTTTATTTGTTTTGTTAATAAAATTTGTGCACGCTTGATTTAAGAAAAGATAAGGGGGCTGAATGAATTATACAGTCTCTACGATGGCTGCCAAGCATGTAGTGGAGTTTGCTGGTTTCATGAGGGATGACGGTTCCCATTCTGAACCCCCTGTCAGGTTGAGAATATGACCCCAGAGGCCGATTCTAGCTCATCTGAAGAACATAGAATCAAGCATGGGGAGGGAAAACCTCTTGAGGCATTGGGGGAAAGTTCTTCCTCCTCTCCTTCTATGCCCCGGCTTCACCGCATGGGAGAGGAATCGTGGACGGGATCGTGTGAGGCTGAATCTTCCGAGGAAGGAACGAGGTTGTATGAACTACTGCCACCAACTGTTGGATCCTTATGTAATGTCAGGGAGGTTGAGGATCAGTCCTCAGCGATTCCACCGGCCAGACTAAGAGGAATTATATGGCTCTGCTTGCAAGACATGAGTCAACAAGGGCATCTGCAACTCATGGAGGGCGAATAGTCTACCCCATCAGTTTGGGGTTGGAAGTAGTCGGTCGGCATCTTGACCTGTTACCAATGGTCATGTTTTTAAGTGAAAAGTGAAACAAAAGCTGTGGAAAAGTATGAAGTTAACTGATCGACTTTACACACTAAAAAACTAGTTGAAACTAGAAAATCAACTGATGGAGAATTCTCAAGTAAACCCTACAGTTCAAGTTCAGTGTAAATTTTCACTGAAGTAAAGGAGGACATGCTTAAGGACTTTTGCATAAAAGCATCGAAAATGGGATATGGATAAGTTCAGTTAAACTTCGGAGTGTCGCATTTGAGTTTGTGGTAAAATTGAATAAACGTTTCCCCATTCGAGAAAGGGTCATTAAAAATCCTTGGCTGGAGAAACGGGGGGCTGGCAAACACTGGCTAACGGCATTTCTAAACCGAAATAAGGACTTATCACTTCGGAAACTGGAAGCCACATCGATCGAAGAATGTCTGCTCTTAACCGATACAATGTCGATACATTTTACAAGAAAATTAGAGTTCTATTTCAAGAGACAAAGTTCTTGCCACATCAAATATGGAATGTAGACGAGACTGGTAACCAAGGTACAAGTTCCAGAACACGTAGTTGCTTCCAAGGATTAGCGCCAAGTTTCCGCAGTCACCAGCGCAGAACGAGGATCTCTCGTGACTATGTGTAATATATTTTCCCGATAGTACATTTCAAGGATAGATTTGTGGAAAGAAGTTTTTCTGTATGTGGAATCTTGACTGATGGACGAAGCAATCGCATAAAATATCTGAGTGTTTTTGAAATTGAACAAAGACATCTTACAGTAACGTTACTTTTTACAGCACTAAAATTACTAATTATTTGGATAACTAAAATCACTTGAGAACTAAAATAGGAATGATAAGTAAAATTATCTGTGAAGTAAAATTAGAATTAGAAGTTAAATTCAAGAACACAGAACTGGAGGTCCAGCACAATTCATATATTTTGCGACAATAAAATATTAACTATTTACCAAATAAATGACTTTCAATGCATTCTCTTCATGTACCGTTTTCACTATAAGTTACTGCCAACATCTATGGCCTCCTACTTCGAGCAGGGTACCGCGATCCATCAGTACCCTACATGAAATGCTTCTCACTACTGCCCAGAATTCGCTCGATTAAATGCCAAATTGTTCTCTATTAAGTGCCTGGGCCCTAGATTGTGGAACACGCTGCCAGCGTCAATAACCACCACCTGGCCTATCAGTAGGTTCAAAACCTCTTTAAGGTCCTATCTTATAGACCAGTAGTAACCACTCCTATCCTTGTGCCCGCCTACAGGTGTTGCTTCAGTTCGTTGCTCGGATCTACCGCGTTAAGAAATGTAATCATATCCTCCCCCAATGGTTCTTCTTAATGTCTCCTTGTAAGGGTAGATGTTACATCGTCGTGCGTCTACTATAATTGGGGCACTGGGTGAATAGAACTGTCTTACTCGCGCGAAATTTTATGCTGAAAAATTCAGGTTCATTTCTTAGCTGTATTTCATTCTTTTGGTTTGCTAATTTGACATAGTTATATAAATAATTGTCTACTTAACCCATATAAGCCTACGATCCTTTATAAAGTATCTATGTTTAATTAATTGCAAATCTGTAATCTTGCAATATAATGTCTATGCTGCAATAAACATGGCGTATCTTGTATCTATTGTTGACGTCCGTTTTTAAGTTTTACTTAAATTTTTTCATTTCGTATGAAATATAGATACGTTTTGAAGTTTAATTGCATTTTATGGAATCCCGAAAAAGGTTAGCTCATAAATTTATTTGTTTCTTTGAAAACCAGTATTTTATTGATTAGTATATTACTGGTCCGCAAAGGTTCACCAGTCACTCTGGTACAGAGTAAAGCAGGGAGGCGACCTGACCGACGACTCTGATGAGCGTAGACTCGGATCCGACCTGGGCTGGTGAACCAAAGTCCTCCGTGCCCACCTTCTCGTGGTGCGGACCGTTAGTACCCTTCCTAGGAAGTACTCTTCCTAGGAGGGGGAACGAACGGGCACGGCAGGCAAAACCAGGGGAAGGCAATGGCAAACCACCCCTGTTAATCATGCCAAGAAAATCGTCAAGCCACACACCAAACCACGCCGATGGTCGCGGATGGAGGGACTCCCAGGCCGGAGCGCTGAGGTGGGACTCCCAGGCCAAAGCGCGACTCAAGGGCTACTGGGAGAAGTAGCAAGACGGCAACGGAGACTGTGTGGCATGACGATCGCTAGGGCTCCTAGAGCCGACGGCACAAAAAAAAAAAAAAAGAGTATATTACTAATTAGTGTTCTTAGTCAGTATGTTTATTGCCCGTGCGCGGGGCATGATTGGTTTATGAATAAAATGTTTTTATTGTCGATCCTTTATAAAGGATCGTAGGGACACGATATACCTAAAAATTAACATATGTATAACATGTGTAGTTTTCAACAAACATACTACTGAAACCACTTTGATTGGTCTTGTATTTCAGGTACACAGCGAATGAAGTCATTTCCATGGTGGAGTCCGGGTTCTTTGACAACCCAGACATTTACATAACGCCGCCAGATGGCGTTCAGACGGACAAGGACAGCGCGGACGAGGATCAGGGTGGACTGATCGACAACCTGAACGGACATCAACTGCAGGCCGAGGCTGAAGTTGTCGTCAGAACCAACCGCTACTATCGGATGCGACCGAGCGATGACAGTGATGAGGAAGACGTCGAGGAGTCATCTCACGACGAACTTCCAGGACCGTCATCGACGAAGAGGCGAAGGACCCCAGCGAGTTCTAAGCCGAAGTCAGAGGCCAGGAAGTGGACCAAGGACGATCTACCGGCATGTGCAGCAGAAGCGTTCGAAGCTACTGGTACAAGGCGAGGGTTGCGTGCTGTGGACGAGGACTGGACTCCTACCATCTGGTTTGAACAATTCTTCTCTGAAGATATAATACAATTGATGGTAAACGAGAGCATTTTGTATGCCAAGTTCCGTGGTAATCACCAGTTCACGGTCGACGGCAAAGACATCCACGCGTTCCTGGCTGTGCTGATCTTATCTGGCTACGTTACGCTTCCTAGGCGCCGTATGTACTGGGAACAAGCTGCTGACTGTCGTAACTCTCTGGCCGCAGGCTTCATGACGCGTGACCGGTTCGATGAGATCATGCGTTATTTCCACCTGGCAGACAACAACCGGTTGGACAAGGATGACAAGTTCGCCAAATTGCGGCCACTCTTCAACATTCTCAACCAGTCATTCCTGAAGATGTTTCGCCATGAGACCCACCTCTCGATTGACAAGTCGATGGTACCGTACTTCGGTCACCACGGATGCAAACAGTTTATTCGTGGCAAACCGATTAGATTCGGTTACAAGATGTGGTGCCTCAACAGTACCCTGGGCTACCTGGTACAGTTCCAAGCCTATCAGGGCAAGGGTTCGGTGACAAATCAGGAGCTTGGATTAGGAGGCTCTGTCGTCGTTGATCTCATCAATAGTCTACCTGAAGGACCGAAGTACAACTTCTTTACGTCGCTTCGCCTGCTGGACCACCTGACTGACCATGGCTTTGGAGCTACCGGAACTCTGAGAGCGAACCGCACGGACAAGTGTCCACTGATCACGCCAGCAGCAATGAAAAAGAAGGATCGCGGCCACATTGATCATCGCTACGACCAGACTGGAAAAGTCATCGTCATCCGCTGGCACGACAACAGTCCAGTAACAATTGCATCAAACGTGTATGGTGTCCAGCCAGTTGACAAGGCCAAGAGGTGGTCCAGCGCTGCCAAGAAAGAAATCCTGGTGACCCAGCCTGCAGCGATCAAGCAGTATAATGTCTGTATGGGCGGCACTGATCGGATGGATCAGAATATCGGCTGCTACCGTACCAGCATCCGGTCGAAGAAGTGGTGGTGGCCACTGTTCAATTACATGATGGACGTGTCGATCCAAAACGCATTCTACCTGTACAAGAGATCGCCTGCCTACAGCCAACGCCGTTTGGACCTTCTCGGCTTCAGGCGTGAGATCGTCGAGATATATAGCCAGAGGTATGCACAAAGGCTAAACATTCAGCAGTCGAATGGC
The DNA here is from genome assembly GCA_963556255.1 of Allolobophora icterica. NCBI lineage: Eukaryota > Metazoa > Annelida > Clitellata > Crassiclitellata > Lumbricidae > Allolobophora > Allolobophora icterica. Next base: position 7,274,692 of record OY744617.1, on the reverse strand, counting down.
AGGGCCACTCGATTTGGCGACTGGAGGGTCTCAACCGAGATCCGTCTAGATCGTCTGGATCATCTGCCACTTTACGTCGACAAGCAAAAACAGTGTGATGTTTGCAAGAAGAAGGCGAACTTCGTTTGCCAGAAGTGCACTAGTGGCGGTGCACCTGTTGGCCTGCACCCAAAGGACTGCTTTGTGCGCTACCACACGGAGTAACTGAGAAGTGTTGATCAACTGTAGAAACAGTGCACTGTGACAATTATGATATTTTTGGTGTCGTTATGTTGAGGCAGAATGTTTTTTTTCCCAAAGTAAAAGTTCTGCTGTATGCCTATGATCCTTTATAAAGGATCACCTTTTATAGAACAAAAAATACTACTAATTGTGAAAATATTTTCAAAAGTGATTTAATATCTCAATAAGACTTGTATGAAGAACAACTCATATCAGCATAACATGCAAATTCACATTTAGGCATATATGGGTTAAGATAAGTATAGACTTAAGATCTCTTGCGAAAAAAATTAATAATATCCGTTTCTGCCTGTGAACTGTGGGGTGCCCTAGTTTAGCGGGAGTCATCCCTTAGGGGCATCCCATTAAAACACAACATGAAATGCTTGTGTTCTGACTGTATGTTTTGTTACACAGTTGTGTTTTAATAAAACGGATTTGGATTTTAATTAAAACTGAGTTAAGAATTATTTTGAGAAAATATCACCGGAACGAATAAGAGACCACTCCCACAGAACACATACCACCACGTCGTCCTCAGACCACCTGGATGGACGGCTGGTGCCTACTTCGATACACAAGGGATTAGCGCCCCTCGAGAAGGAGTTACATCTGTGCATGAACCCCGATAGCTGCCGCCATGAGGGAACAACATCCTCCCTACACTGGCTCCCTGTCCAACAACTTGGGGAACAGAGGGGATGGCAAACACCACAATGGCGATGACGATGGTAGAAAAATAAACGAGGTAGAAACCGAGGAGGAAATAAAGTTCGAATCTGTTAGGAGTTGCCCAGCTTTTAATCAGTGTAGAGAAGAATTCATGACCCGCCCCGAAAGTAATGTGTCACCCCGACCGTTTAATGACCCTTTGCCCAGAGAAATCGATGATAAAAATAGAATAAGTAAGGATGTTAACATGGAAGATAAATTCATATAGTCTAGAACAGTGGTTCTTAACCTTTTCAAGGGAGCCGAACCCCAAGAAAAATCCATGACCACTCACCGAACCCCTCAAGTTTTAACAATTTTTTAACTAATGGGAACAAAATGGAAATAAAAAATTGTACCAAAATGTGATACAATATTAATACATTCAATACAATACATGAACTACTAACAGTTAACTAACCGTACCAACACTACCAATTGCATCTTAATGTGTCCTTTGTTGTTGCCGTTTGGAAACAATGTGAGAAATGCGTGGCTCTGTTTTGGAAAGACTCACTCTCATGTCATTTTCGCAATCAAGCCTGCTCCTTTTCTTGGATTTAATCTCCACCAGTTTTGAGAATCCTTGCTCACAGAGATATGATGTGACAAACAGTGTGAGGATTTCAAGGGCAGCTTTAGCAATGCGAGGATATCCTTCCATTTGGCGGCACCAAAATCTTGTGTTGTTGTACCAAAGAACAATTGTTGAATGTGGCTCTGCTGAAGTTCGATAAGATCATCCAGGTATGGATCGTTAACATTTGCTGTTCCAATATCGAAGGTTAACTAAGGTTAACAGGATGCACAGCTTTAAATTTCATAAGGTAGGGCCTGGTAGGCAATCTGTTGCAAACAAAATTTATTAAATAAAAGTCCAGAAATGAAAATAAAATAGCAAATGATTTTTCACTCACACTCACTGACCCTGAATATGTATATATTTCAGAGGACCTCTGCCGAATCCCTGGCACTGGCTCACCGAACCCCATGGGTTCGGTCGAACACTGGTTAAGAAACACTGGTCTAGAAGGAAATTTGTCCAAATTGGGGATAACAAGTTTACATTAGGAATGAACGCCAATACATACGATAGATGGTGCACCAATCCTTCAAATGACCATCTGTAGGAAAATGAACAATGTACGTCATATGCACATGCGAAAGAAACTTCAGAGACACACCCTCTACTGAGAGATTCTCGCAAGGTCGTCCGCTCTGCCTCGCCCTATCCACTGAATGGATGACTACAGAGACCGATCGCCGCCCAAAACTCCCAGAAGCCCCAGGAATTGACGGATAAAGAAGGAGAAAGCATGGAGAAACTTCGTTGGCCTCTATCGACCATCTACGCTCAGAAATTGCCTCGTGAAGCAAACGAACGCCCAGATGGCCCCTTAGAGCATGGTGAAGAAATAGCGATACGGTGTTTTTTGGAAGCAATTCGAAACCGCACGTTTGCTATGAGGGTGGCTGAGCAAGGTCCCCCTAGTCTGCAGGAGGCCTACAGTATTGCGATATGATTGCATAATCTCTGGAAGTCAGATACCGACTGATCAAATGGAAACCCTCCCACCGCTGGACGACTTCGTGTAATGACTATGTATGGCCCAACCAACTAGCAGACAGCCTATTGAATGCCTGTCCGACCTCTGATGGAAGGATTCATCAGGAAAACACCAACACCACCGCGTTGCCCAAGGAATCAGCTCATTCAAGGAAGAAGGAATCCCTTCTATTAGCGGCCGACCCAGCGAAAGAAAAAGCCCTGGAACAAAAGAAATTACGTGCGTGATGATAGAATCCACATGTGGAAGTTTTCCGAACGCATAAGACATTAAACCAAGATGACAACCCCGCATTCGGTAATAAACGCCGAAACAGTTTGTTTTTACGTCAGAAGTTGTGTAGTTTGTCGATTGCAAAAATAGTTTTGTTGCGACATCTTTTAATCACGGCTTCGGTGAATCCTGATGCGGCGGAAGTGAGTCCGATGACAGCCATACTCGAGCTGGCCGACAAACTGGTGGAAAGTGCGCATGTGATCAACCGGCCAACATGGCGTCAATTCCGACCTGCTTACAGATGACGCCGTACAACTGAACGCCGCGGTGGACAGTCTGGAGGAAGATGTTACACAACCTGACAAAGGATCCATGGATGGCACCTTTTCCTCTATTTTGCCTCTGAGTGCAACCGACTCCTTCGCTGACTTCTTGGACGGTGGGCAGCGCTCTTATACCCAAGTTGTGTCACGACATCCAGTGACCCAGCTGACGGAGGACGAATGGAGAAATCGTGCATCGGGCATGCTTTGAATCGTGCTGCAGGAGTTTGTGGGACAGGGTCATGTGGCCATCGACTGGCAAATGATGGAACATTTGAGGAGAATTGTACCTGTGGTAGATCAAAATACAGACGTGGTGGCTGTGGCAGCCCTTACGATACAAGATCCAGCCATTTTGCCATGGCTTGTGTCCCGACCACCAGACATGTTCTGATGACCTGGGCCAGGAACGTGGTAAGTGTCCTACCGGAAGAAGTCATTGACCTGCCGGACACCCCTCCGATTAACCCTTGGAATGAAACGGAGTTCTGGAGCCGTGACGTGTGGTCATTGACAGTCCAGATGTTGAATCAGTATCTACTGCAGCCACAACTCGTCCCGGAGTATGTGTTCTGAAACTCCCTGGCTGACAGCTTCATCGCTGCGAAACAAAATGGCTGGATCTTAACTGCCATCGTCTTTGTGTTATATTTGTGCAGATCTGCCCTTGGTGCTGGCCGATACTGTGATGCCAGCCACACCGCAGGAACACCACGTTCGAAAGTAACAAACTTTGCGTTGGCACTAGAATCGCCCGTTTACCAGTTACTTTTGTAGTGCTTATCGTTTAGTAATGCGCATAATCTTCTATTGAACTACAAGTGGTAGATCACTATTAGACAGTAGGAACGTGTGCGCACGCGATGATAAAAGAAAAACGCAATCAAGATGGTGGACATCTGATAAAATAGTCTTGTCAACCGAATAATTTTTCGCAATTCATTCTCGCCTCTTCATTACAGTTAACTTCAAACCAACACGAAGAGCCTGCATCAGTATCTTAGAACACACGAAATTCGTTTTATCACAAAAATTTAGAGTAAACTGCCTCGAAATAGATTCACCTATATCACCGATATGTCAAAGCGAGTGCTCACTGAAAACGGAAGCCCTGCTGGAGACTATACTGGACAGTAAGATTATGTATACACTTCAGGAGAACATTGGTAATTAGACCGACTTTGGAACTTATTGTAAATTCATTACTCGCTCCATTCAAGGAGGAAATGATCCATCCAGTTGGTTAATAAAACCTCGGCCACCCTTGTGAACTCAGCTACTCTGAACCAGAAGCTCAAGCACCTGAGGAAAATACTCTCTGGAGGCAGCAAATAAACATCGCGGAATGCTCAGCCAATCGCTCATCCCGGGTTATCGTTGGCCTTCCGGAGACTTCACAATCCGGCTTCAATCAGGAACAACAACTCATGGGTGACGCTGCGTTTATTCAACTGGTCTGGGAAAAGCTAGGGATCAATATTTCAGCAGGTGACATCTTCTACTACACACTACCAACCCATAAACCTTGCTTGCCTCTGTCGTACAATGATGGTCACCTTCACAATAAAGAAAATTCATGATATGATCTACAGAGCATGAAAAAAGCTGTGCGATCATAACTCTCCAGTTTACATTAACGAGCTGCTCACCAAGCAAAATGCTAAACTCTTCTCTCTCACCAGACAGCTGGTGAAAAAGAAACTGTTACGACGACCCCACTGCTAAACCTCTTCACATACATGATGCCTCATCACTTAAGGCCCACGATTCAACCCTCGGTTGACCTGGCAGCATGGAACTGGCCTGACTGGGTGGAACTGAGTAGGTGTGTACGCAAGGGATTAGTGCCCCTCAAGAAAGAGTTACATCTGCGTATGAACCCCGATAGCTGCCTCCATGATGGAACATCTCCCTAAATGGCTCACTGTCCAACAACTTGGGAACAGACGGGGTGGCGAACACCACAAAAGCAATGTCAAGTATCCCATCTGAACAAACGAATTGCCAAAAATGTTAACATATGGTACCGTAAGGTAGACAAGTAAAATTATTGTTCGTCAGTGTGCGTTGCGTTGTTGTAACTATTGATGAGATTTGGTCTTTGGCCCTCAAAGTCTAAAAAAAACGGCAATGTGGTCCTTCGCCCAAAAAAGATTGCACACCCTTGCTCTAGGTAGTTGCTGGTCTTAAGGCAGGTTCCATTGATATATCTATGGCAGGTTCAGTGATGCAAAGGTACTTTATACTTTACAACTCAGCAATGACGGTGAGTCGGAAATTTAAGGAATAGATTCTGTAAGTTGTCTATTCCAAATTTCGTCAGTCTTGTCCTCGAATCCAAGGTCTTGGTCTCGAATGCACTTGAGTTCGTTTTTAAAAGCAAGACCAAGACCGTCAATATGAACAGTCATTTAACAAAACACAAGATTTAAAAAATCAAATAATTACTAATACAACTGCTTTAATTTAAGCGTGACTGAGGCCCTACTGTTGTTTTGGACAGTAATTTTTACTTCCGGTTATTTACTTCTCGTTTTGAAAGCCTCATTCTTTCTTTCTGTGTTCAATCTTTGTTCCAGCACAATGGCGAGCTCTAGACAATCAAAGGTTCCACATATCGTTACGTTTGGGTACAATTCTTTCGTTACACTAGAATAGGAAAATTAATGGCAAGCGGTGTGTTCAATTTCGACTTACAGAGCAACACTATTAGAAATACAAGGAACGACATCAGGATTTGTCAGGCAAGTTTATTAGTTGCCAACCACCCTAAGATTAGTTGTAATCTGTTACAAGTTGTGAGTTTGTCAACTTGAGTTTGAGAATAAATTAAATTGATTGACTGATTTTGTAAGTTGGACGTGGGGCAGAGGGTTCTACTGGACTTGTCGACCATGAAGTTGCCAACTTTCGGAACTTAGGAATTTGCTGAACATGACAATGTTTTAGTAAGGAATAGAAGTCTGGATATGATAGTGATTTTTTGCGTCTTGGTCTCGGTCGTGAGGTTCAAAGTCTTGGTCTTGAGGTTCAAGGTCTTGACAAGAAGACTGAATTTTGTTGTTCATAACTTTCTGCATATCACTTGCCTCTATAAAAAATGAAGCGACATGATAAACTAAGCAAAGCTCAGTGTAGGATACTTCGACAGAAACAAGCAACAGCTGCAACAAGGTCTATGGAGTCTACGGCAGCTATTTTCAGAGGCACTGATTCCTTACGACAATGAATCGAGCATGCCACAGCAGTTTCATCAGCCAGTAACTAGACGAGAAGGCATTGAAGGGTGTGATGACCTGATGGTTTAAGCGCAGAAGTACCATAATTTTCTGAAAAGCAACGGTAGGTTGTGAAGGTGCCAATTAAGACATTAGCGCGGCTATAATTGCTATGCAGGAGAATTAAGTGCTTGCTCAGTGCAATGATGGAAGTATAGATCAGGAAGTTTTGCAAGATGTAGGCTAGGCTATAATTACTATGCAGGTTCAAGACAGGACAGGCCAAGCCGAATTTCAGTTTCAATTCACAACTCTGTGGTAAAAACAGGAACTGATCAATTGCAAAATTATGACAGTCATTTGCCAGAGGATGCAACTTATGGACGATCAATGTCTAAACAGTGGTTTGAAAAGATGTTGCCAAAATATGGCAAAACTGTGCATCATACTTGGGTGTGTTTATCTCCCAAAAAAGTGCTCTTTTCTGCTTCTGCCGCATTTTGTTCCAACAGATCTATCCTAATCAAAGAAGCAAATTCAACCAAGACAATTGGTTTACAACTTAAATCCTCGAATTCACAACCACAAGGACAGCCCTGCACACCGTTCTGCATTTCTAGCATGGAAGGAGTTGGAACATGAATTGAGCAAGGTGGACTTATTGATGATGATCTCAAACAACAAGTTACTCAAGCAGCTGAAAAGTGGAAAGAAATTCTAGAACGTGTAACTGCAACTATTCAGACCCTTGCTCAACAGAATCTGTCTCTTTCTCATCCAAACAGCTTACACTGTTTTACATTATTAAAAAGAACTAAATTATGGGATATCAGTGACTTATGGACAATCAATGAACTTCAACGAATTGAAATACAGGTCTCAGTTAACTGACAAAGCTTTCATTTTATATTGTGTAGTTCAACTAGTTCACTGTCAACAGATTACGAGCAACTGCTTAGCAACAGTTTACAGTAACAAACATCTCACTAATGAGGGACATAATCGTATTGTAATCGTAATCTCCAAACTTCTAAAGCACCACTCGAAGGCCACGCGCAGGGCACCAGCCTATTCACGAGCGCTACGTCAGATCAGAGGTGGTTTCCAGAGAGTAGTCCAAAAGAGGTCCAAGTCCGGTTTCCAGAAGGCCAAACCAAATCAAAGGGGGTTTCCAGAGAGTAGTCTAAAAGAGGTCCAAGTCCAATTTCCAGGGTACCAGATCAGGAGAGGCAGAGCAGCTGTCAAGGCGGGTGTCGTTTAAGGCGAGAAGAATTGGAATAGCCAATGTATGTAATGATGCTTCTTTTTGTAAATACATTGACATAAGCACATAGTAATTATATTTTATTACGAATGTCTTTACTTGTCTGAGCGGGCCACCAAGTTTTTTATTGTAATACGGCCCTTAATAGAAAAGTTTGTCCACCTCTGGCATAAGGTAATCACTCCTGCCTTCAAAAACCAGTCAAAGCCAGATCTCTTGATGAGCGCAGATTGTAACATCTTAATGAAGGTTCTACCCAAGCATCAGGGACTGTGCTCTCACACTGCATACATGTGGACCAAATGTTTAGTGTACCTTGCTACCCCCATTTTTGGATCAAGATGGTAGCAGTACACTGAAAACTCTGAGCGGTGAAAATACCTCGGTTAAATGTGAACTTACAAACAGAGCAAAACTTTTCTTCTCAAGTTAAAAAACCATTGACAGAGTAATGCTACTTTGTCTCGTAATCAGAAATTCAGGCTGTAATTAACAACGAACTGGCAGACCTAACTTGAAATTCTGTCGACATTTGTTGCAACATGCCTAAAAGGAGCGACTCTAAACTGGATAAGGACGACCTTAAAGAGGCACTGACAGACAGTAGGATCTTGGAAATTCTTACTGCCCACTGGTCTACCGCTATGCCTGTCACGATAGAAAATTTCATAAAAATTCACCTAACCACAGTCAGCGAGAATATTCAAGACACACTCGAACAGTCAGTGCAGGTACTGGTGGAGAATCGTTTAAAGCATATGAAGAGAAATCTCTCAACTGACCTCTGAAAACAACTTACTATCAACCCATGTGGAGCAGCATGAAGCCTACCTGAAAGCGGACAATCTTATATTCCATGGCCTTCCAGAAATATCTGTGACGGAGAGGGGAGCTAGCAAGGGACTGTTAAGCAACTCGTTTGAGTCAATATGTGACCTGGTTGTGAATGTCAGTAACAAGCGCTTTGGGGCCAAAATCACAAAACAGGACATATCAAATGCTAAGTTAAATCTTTGGAACTGATAGAAACACCTTGCACATTGCAAACATATCACCTGCAACTGGGACTTTGATTTAACAAAGCACAAAGAGCTGATAAGATGTTTCAGATTTATTGACTCTAAAGCTTGCTAGTATTTTTTGCTTCTCGTTGATTCTAGCCTTTTAGCTTGTTTTTTTGGGAAAGGGCATGTAAGAGTATTGGTCAGCAGTTGACAGACTTTACAGATAGTCCATGCTCCCGGTATGTGTATATGCTACAGTGCGAACCTGACAACCGCAGTTGCTAGTCTTATAACTGTAGGTTTAACGTCAGATAACTGCAACATGTGAGTCTGATATAATATACTGGAGCGAAGCACAGCAGTGTCTTTTATATACTCATAGCTAATACGATACAAACTAATTAATTCACTTATTTATTTATTACAGGTATTATGCGCACAAGTTCAGTTAATCTGAATTTGAGGCACAAGACAAGTGTGCAAGACCAACATGTCCAGGGTGTTACATGGAGTCCACTCAACAGGTTCAAACCCACAATCACTGGATCACAGGCCAAACGAACTATCGAACAGCATAACGAAGACAAACTGGCCAACAAAACATTTATATTCAGCAGCAAATTACTAATTACAAAACTTTGCAGGTCATCACATCAGTATAATAAGTAAATCCAGAAAGAAATGAATACCTTTTGTAGGCTTCTGGTCTCAGTTTGGGATCACCGATCTCTTGCATTAATACTGCTGAGTTGAAAAGAGTTTGCTGAAACACAAGACAGACTCAATCACCGATTCAGTATCTACACATAATCTTAACAGAGTTGAAGATCATCTCATTCTTTGCTACCTCTCTCCTTTGTCATCTCACAATGAAAGGCTAAAACAAGCGTAATATTACTTATATCAACAAATCTATGACCGTGCATTACATTGGCTGGACACAGAAACCTGAATAATTTCTAAGAGCACGCCACAAGGCATTTAAGGCAGCCTCTGATCTTCACTCTGTGCCAATTTCCAAGATCTGACTCTGTCTCATACTGAGTAGACTGAGCACATGGTCATCTTTGTTGAGCTCCTCTTTGGAATATGGCCGTTTCCATGACACACAGCCAGCTGTCTATTCTGAGCTCATCTCCAGGCCGTGTGCAACCCGCAGTTCAGTGAGTACAGGTCAGCTTCGAAGTTCAGTGGGTGCAGATAAACAACAACTCTGTGGGTGTGCTTTTCCATAACCGGCCTGACTCTGGAACTAGTGTTGATTGTTGACTAATGCCTAACTGAACATTATTACAGTGGTGCTACGAAGTTATTCGATTATTATAAGATTATTATTACAATACTTCCGAGAAATACAGCTGATACACACTTGTAATTAATATTAAACCACTTGTCCAGACCTGCCCATTGCAAATACTTTAACAAAGGAGTAGCCACGGGAAAGTCTTTAAATCATCAAATCGAACTCTAGTGAGACAATAAAGCAAAGAAAGCTGAAGAACAAACTTACCTTGTGCTTTGGATTAAACTTAAGAGCAGTTTCAAAATTCTGCAGCGCATCTCTTTGCCGTCCTTGTTCCAACAAGACAACACCCAACTGCAAGAGAAACGCACACATGCTGCATATTTAAAAAAATTACCCACACATTGATTCTTAAACTTCTAGAAACACACCATGATGATGATGATAATGACAATTTATATGGCGCCATAACACGGCCATACCACTGCAAGGGCGCCTCAGATGACGGACGTCAACACCCGCAAGCAGCCACAAGCAGTGCTCCTAGTTGAATCCAAATGTGCAATCTAGCAGAACTAGTTTCACTTTTAGTTTCCAGGTACGCTTATGTTTTTTTGGCCCTGGCCAGAAGCAGTCTTTTTAGGACAGGCATCATTTTTGGCATTCTGTGCATCTTCTGTTCAGTTGCCCTGTTCAGGTTCTTTTATATGCCCCAAATATCTACAAGTCTCTACAATGAGATGTTCCCCAGATAATATTTTTTAAATACAAATACATCTTAGTAAACTGAAAGATTACTGGTAAGTCATGAAATGTCTTTTGTGTTTACCAGAATATCCATCAACAACATGTCTCTAATCAACTAATGAGTCCTGGGATTTCATAGATCCCTTTACAAATGAAAACTGTTCTATAAACTTATGTCAATCACTTAAGTTCATTCAGATGGATGAGAAAACAATTCCACCTGTCACACTGATTGTCTTTTGTCACAATCATTAACAGCAACAGATTCAAAATTGCCAGAGAAGATGACAACTTAGTTCTGGAGATCAGAATCCATCCATCTCGCCAGAAACCACAGAACACATCCACTGGCACACACAGGAAGTCAACCAATATCAAGAAAAAGGTTGGAACAGATGCCCACCAAAAGGAAACTGCAGTCAGACATCAACAGCAGACAACGAAAACAGGCAAGGTCATGAAAGATCACTAAAGATAAGGACAAAAGGCCACTAAAGAAAAGGACAGAAAACAGAAAAGACCAATGATCATCTCAACTTGACTAACATTATAGTAGAGATCTGGGTTGTCGTCCTCGTACTTCAAGGCCGTCTCGTACTGTTCCTGCGCTTCTTTCGTTCTGCAACCAATTCAATTAGAAAACTATAAAAATAAAAATCAGAATATCTGACAGGGTTTTTCCAGGCCCTACATACACAACAATAGCGAAACAATACAAGAGCCAACAATAACCAAAGGACTGTTAGAGCCAGTACAGAAAAGATTTTAAAACTGAACAACTAATAACTGATTGTGAAATAACTGTTGAAATCTGATGAGCTTCACAACTGATTGTAAAATGACGTTAGAATACCGATTGAGTTTCATGAGTATGTCTCCTCTGTTGATATACGCCTGAGTGAAGTCAGATCTCATGCTGATGGCTGTACGAAGCAACTGAAACAAAACAAATCCTATAATTGTTCACGATCAATCAGATCTGACAGACTTCTGTAACACTGATGGACATTTGCATTTCTATGTGACTTTGCATGCACAAATTGAACTGAAATTTTTTGTAACAATAATAATAATACCGTGCACTAGTATCGATTAAAGGATGTATCCAAAGTTACCTCTAATTTCTGTGCACAAGAAGTTCTTTATTGGCAACGATTCAAACAGTCATGTGCTGCATGCCAAAGCAACCAATAAAAGTGCTGGCCTCTAAATTTTGAATTACACTGCAGTGTGAAAAGTTACTGAAATCACTTTTTAAACAGTTCACACAACACTTGAAGCTGTCTCTGCCTTCATGTACATTTCCCTGGCAGTGACTTACACAAATTCTGATCATCTGAGTATTGACCTGACTGTGGCTTAGTTTGGAACTGCCATATGTTGATGCCTGTGCATCAGACACCTCTACTCCAAACTCTACAACACACAGTGACCTGATTATTTCTACTTCTAGAGTGAAACATGGAAGCTTTGCCATTCTGAAAAGGCCTCCTGCAATCTTCTCCTTCCAATGCTCTATTTCACAAGCAGTTGAAGACCATTCTATAAGATCATGGTCCTGTATAGTCAGGTTGAGAGCGCCTCTGATGAGTTATATTGAAGTGGCGATACGTAAATGAGCATTTACAAATATTACAGAAGTTACTAATTAATATTATAATAATAAGCTGTACTAACATTCCTTAATTAAGTGTACATCTTGTGTCATCATTACGCTGTTTTCTGATGTACGCTGCCTCAACAACTGGCGCACTAAGGAAACATGCGACACTTTAGAAAGAACACCAACTTTCTCGTTGACATTAAACGTTGACCTGATTCAGAGTATTTCATTGAACTCACAGCATCTGCTTCGAGAAGTCGTGAAGAATTCTTTGACAAAAGATTTCCTAGATTAATGAAAACATTCAGATGGTTTGGTGCAACCCGCGTTGTATAACTCTGCCCTGAAACAGACAACACAACAAACTGGTTCAACAACATCAGTCACGCATTTCAGGTTTGTCACATACCCATGTAGTACGTACATCAGTAAGCATGTACATCTGTACATATGTATGTACCAAATGTATGCATATATGTAAGCATGCAGCAAGACACTTATATATCAGACATTAAGAACCTTGTAAAAGACCTATACATGTTGGAATAATTTGAAGACAGTAAAAACAGCCTCATACATACCAGTATACATACATACACACACACACACACAGGAACATACATACATACTAGCACACGCAGACATACATACGTACATGTATATGTATAACTGTATGTAAGGCCAGCAGAGAATATATGTACTGCATGTATGTAGGTAAGTATGTATGTTTCAAGACAAAATAGCGCCTTTCAGGACCTCTCAAACGCAATGCACTCATGTACATAAAGAAACAGATCTATTTAATTTCTACACTACACTGCAATAAAAATCAGTTGTTTTAAGATTGACAGTCAACAAAGGAGGAGATCTTGGTAACACAGAGGGATAATCTGACCTGGTCGTACAGGTGGCAAGAGAGACAAAGCCGTCCGGTAGGCCTTCTCAGCGTCGTCGTATTTCTTTAAGGTGTTGTACGTCCGACCGACGTTGATATGCGCTCCAATGTCATCTGGCTGGACTCTGTGTTACAAATGGCAAACAATGCTTCTCTCAGACACAGCATTACCAGATAGTCTTGTGTAATTAGCCAGACAATACCTTTACAAGTGAATATGATGGAGAGTAAATCTGTGTGGAAATTTAAATGAATACAGACACATTGCTTCAACTGTTGTAATTGCATTTAGTGACTTCTATTATTGCGTTGGTGTCTAAAGATCAGTCTGTAAAACAGAGAGGCAGTTTAATTCATATGAAGTATTTATATATGTATACGTCTTCCTAGGCAAGGGGTTAAGCAAACTTTAAAGCTCTTTGGTCGGACTCTGTGCATGCGGGAGCCTACCGGTGGAGATTCTTCCAGTTTTTCTGAGCACTGTCTGACATACATTTGGGCAGAGCTTTTGTGAGATACTTACAAGGCACTATGTTAAGTGTCTCGATACATACACCACATACATACACACATACATACATACATACATACACACACACAACAGAAGCCAAAGAGTATGGAAAAATTACCTTGCAGCCTGGACAAAATATTTCAAGGCTTCTTCATAACGACTCTCCCCCTCGAGAGCATGGCCCACATTATTGAACAGCTTGGCATTCTTGTTGTTAACCTTCAGACCACCCATGAACAACGAATATTCCGACGTCCTAGAAGACAAAACAAATTCATCACAAGTCATCAGAAAAAGTCTCTTAAAAGAACAACTGAGATTCTTCTTCATATGACAATTCCGAGATTCTTTTCTACTGCTCCGTTGAATCAGAGATCAACATCTTCAATTGCAATTGGTTTTTGGGCATCTGCATTACATATTACTGTCGTGATGCACTTAAAATGCGCTATATCAAGTCTCTTGATATTATACATATATATACACTGATGCAAGCAGATTCCTTCGTTCGGCTGATCAAGATGTTCTTCCTGTCCCCAGGGCTTGTTCCTCTACAACTCAGCACAGAAAAAAACTTTGCTTTTGTCGGTCCTGTGGCCTAGGTTAACCTCCACCATAAAACTAGGGATAAGCTGGCCTATCTCCTTTGTGCCACAAGCGCTTAAAATCTATTCCGTTTGAACAATGGTTCTCCTTGTTGTGTCAGAAGCGCTACTGATGAGTTTTTTCTTGAAATTGCGCTTGTATGTTATGATGCACTGTATAAAAAGTGTCTGGTGTATCAGAAAAGTTTTAGATTTTCATTACAGATCTGCTGCATTCTGTTGTAATGCAGTCACATCCTAGATTCCAATTTTAATTTGAAGCTTTAGAACACGATCTCATTTTATTGCAACCTCCTTAAAATCTGACACTTGACCTGGTTGACATTGCATTACCTACATCTATCGATATTGAAGAATTTACACAGTGAACCTGAGAAGAAGCTCCTTTAGTAAGCATTTCAAAATCCTGGACAAGAAACTTAGTAAGTACATAATCTTTAATGTAAGACAATGTCCACACTTTACAAAAAAAAACAATACAACTGTAAAAGAATGACCAATAACTTTGAACAATATAATATCACAGCTCAAAAAAAAAAACTGCTGACGTTTATATATTAGAGCTACAGTACACACACACCCACACATACACATATATATATAGGACGTTTCTTCAACTGCCAAGAAATAAAGAAAACTTACTGTTGATAGCTAAAGACAATGGAAAACTCACCAGTCGTAATTTCTGACAATGGTTTTCATGGAATGAGTCACAAGAAGGAACATCATTGCAACAAGCAGAACCAGCCGCAAAACACTGCAACACCAAACAACTGTCATTGAATAACACTGGACGTTGTTCATTTGTTGTCTTCACCAGTGTAGGGCAGGGAGATGGTTGAATGGTAACATGCTGGCATGAAGGTCAGAAGGACTCCAGTTCGATACCCGCTAGCCCCACAAGGTTGACTCAGCCTTCCATTCCCTAAGTGGCGACAGTAAAATGAGCAGGACAGGTGGGTGCCTTGCAAGCTGCCTTGCAGTTAAATTCGACTCAGGCTGTTAAACTTATTATTGTCAGTTACTACTATATCATATAGTCTTACTGCTTACTTATCAGCATGAATCAATAAACAAGAGAGGAACAACAATCCAGTCGACTGACAATAAATCCATGCACCACAGTGGAAGCTGCAGAAAAAGAGAGGGAGCGGGATATATGTGTAGGCATCAATAAAGCATAGATGTTAATACTCATTCAACACATCATCACTCTCTCAACTCTTCTCACAGATCAGATGCATAGCACTGGGATTCCTCAGCATCACAGTCAGTCTCACCAATTTCATCAACTTACTATGTACAACAATTCTGGGAGACTGGGGTTACATCTGGGGTTATGGCAGGTTACAGCTGGGGTTATGGCTGGTTTGTCTGTTGTTATGGAACAGTTTTCTTGGAAGAGGTAGCTGGACAAAACCAGATATTTCATAAAGTATGGGTTCAAAATTCTTTGCTACCTCTTACTCGACCAAAACACAGATCCCACATTCCGGCTACAAGGTGTGGCACCTCAAACAGAACTCAACAAGAATCTGTACAGATCCTGTGTTTACAGATCCTGAGGGTGCTGGGGTTTTCACCCTGGATTGCAGTACCCTGGTGAGAGATATTATACAAGACTACAAGTTTACATCAACTGTGGTGACTTATCCAGTTATCTGAGCATTATTCAATTACAGTTGAACTTTATATAATATATTTGTGTTTATCAACATGCTCACTGACAAACTGCAGTAAGCAACATTGAAACACATGATAATACAATTATCAAGATCTTATGGAACACACATCTTGGCAGCCTGTGAGGTGCCCGCTCATTTTACAGCTGCCCCCCCCCAAGGAGTGGAAGGCTCAGTCGAACTATAGGGAGCTTACAGGTAGCGAACCGCGTCTTTCAAGATCTTATGTTCTTCGACCAACAGTGTCACCATTCATCTCAACCCCCTCCTTCAACAAAACTTGTTGTTCTTAACAAACTTTAACTTAACAGCACTTAAGCTCTCAGGAACAGCATTTTTGAGAAATGCTATAAAGTAAGTAAGTAAGTATATTCTTTATTATACCACCTGCAAACGCACTGTGGTTAACAATACAGGTTATACAAATAGATGCATAGGAAACTGAAAAAAATAATAGCATACAGAAAGATAGACTTAATTTCGGTCAAGTGTTCAAATAAGTGAGTGGAAATTATTTATAAGGTGTTATGTCTACATACAAACATACATTCAATTGACAACTGTACCAAACAAAAATGTCTGTTTATAAAGAAAGAGATATTAAGACATGATTCAGATTGACCACACTGACCGTTTTGAATGGTTAAGCAGAACTTCAAAGCCACAGGCAACGAGTAGGCAGAAGCCCATACTTGGCGCATACAGGATACGTTCAGCAACGACAAATCCAACCGGAAAGAACAGATTGGAAGCAGGAATGAACGGAAGTACGATCAATGCCAAACACTAAAACCAAACCACCAATGCAAATACTGTTTAACTCACTTCTCTAATTTCAGTGTTTAAAATCCTGAAAGACTGCCGTTCTCCGTGTGCCAAAGTGGCAAACATTTGCCTTCAAATACATGTACGTCCAAAAGCCAGCATATGATGAAAAGCAAAGTCCTGGACAGGAAGCCACAGCTCCTCCTAGTCTGCATAGTCGTTTAATAGACTGGCATTCTTACTAATTTACCGATCTCTATCACCAAAATTCTAACCTTCAAAATCAATTGTTTTACTGTCAGACAAGCCTTGACAACACTTGATTGCAGTCCTCACACACTGAACATTAAAAAGAGAGGTTCCCCATTTCACCACACTACCTCGCATGTCTACTCTATGATCAGTTGGCAAGCTACTGACGCATAAAGGCCAGTCCTGTACAGACCTAGTGATCTGAGGGATACATCTGGACACTGCGTTTTCTACCACCTACAAGGTAGAGCCAGATGGTGTGGTACCAATCTACTATCATAATTCCTCAGTGCAACCAATAACTTTAAAGTTGGTGTCAACTGTCAATTCTGATTGGGAATCTATTGGTTGAGCGCCACACGTCTGCCGGAACCAACCAAGATGAATCCTTGACCAACCTGAGTTTGCTACTGTGATGAACTTACTGTTCTTAATGAACTTGAACACTACTTATGCTAGCATGAGTAGTGCTTTTTGAGGTACTTACAAGGCATTACATTAATTGTCTATACACATACATACACAGGCCTACAAGAAGTCATCCAACTGAGCAATGTATCCCATAAATAATTTCCTTGCTGATCCTCAAAGCAAGATGTCCTTACCATAACTGCACGCTTCTGTCGCTGTCCATTTGCCTTGATTGCGAAACCTGCGAGCAGAAACAGCCCAACGTAGAAACCCCCTGTCACTAGGTTCCTGGGGTCAAGGGTGCTCTCGATGACTGCAATTGTTCCCATCGTCCAATCACAGCACAGCCACGATGGACACAGGAGCAGCCAAACATTCAGAGGAATCAGGTAGTTGTACGTCAGCTGTCGTTGCGGAAACTCAGATGCAGCAGCAGGATTATCGTATCTGCAGGTACAATAAATGTAATGTATAGTAATTGCATCATTCACACCGACAATTTATATACACCTCTTCATGGTTATCTATTCAGAAGCACAAATTGTAATAAGATGAATCAACCAGAAACAATTTAGAGCCAGCCAATGGCGTATTGACTTGCCGTACCTTTATCCACCACTCCCTTGGCCGTTGTTGTATGCACCCATAACCCTGGGCTATATTCAGAGGACTTGGTTCCTGGTTAATTCCGTTACCACTATCTACCTGCACAATATGAGCCCATCTGTCAGGAATTGCCCAGGTATACACAGTGCATTCTGGGCTGGGGTTCCTGAAATGTGCTTCATAAATGGTCACAGTAGAGGTAAATCCATCAGTCATACCTAGTAAAAACTGGCAGCTGTGCTCCCATCACTTTGATTCTGGCAAACATAAGCAGGATCGTCGATCCAACGAGTAGACCGGCCCTTAGAGCAGCAACCCTCAGCCAACGACCACCTGAAGCCAGACCATGGCCCCTCAGAAAACCAACAACCAGACTGATGATGCTAGGAAGACACATCTGCAAAAACACATCAGCATAATACAAAGCATAAGAAAATCTAACAAAGAAACATTTAATCTTCCACCGGTTTCCAACAACATCTGAGTTTCTACAATTAAGGTTAAGTTAGCACAATAGTCTAGTGATTACCATGCTGGGCTGTCAACCGAGAGGTCATGGGTTAAAAGTTGTTTTACGATTTTTGCTCCATCTGAGCCCCTAGCCAACTGAGCAATAATGAGTACACTGACCATACAGTGTCAGACGGCGAAGGAGGACTGATGAGACAGTCTAAGGCAGTGGTGTACAACCTTTTCACAAGGGCCACTAAATGATTTCTTATACCCTTCGGGGGCCAAACAAGTGACGACACCGCATAGTAAGGATGAATGCATGAAAAAATTTACAAAGATGACGTCCGCAGTAGAACACATATAAAAGTAACATAAAGAGTTATAGAGAAAAGGCACACATAGTACTTTTATATTGCTACAATACTGATACTTTTTTCCAATGACTTTTTTAATGACCACAGTGCACAAGTCACTGTAGACTTAATGTCAGCACCGGCTCGCATTTCCTTTTGGACTTTGCGGACCACATGACGACTCGTCGCAGGCTAGATTTGGCCCGCGTGTTGTGCAAGAACGTCCAAGAGTCCAACAGCATTATAGTCTCAGATGTTCTCAACGGCTGTTCCAAAGTCTTGGAATTCAGTGCCCAGTTTGCGTGTTCTATCGGTTCTTTAACGTTGATCACATTTAAGCTGGACTCCTCTCTTTCAGCCTGCTTACCAACTGTAGTCTGCCTTCTGCTTCCCTCATCAACCGGATTTCAACCTCGCCTCTCTACCAGATTACAATTTTTAGCCAAAGTTTTACTTGAAGGTAAATGTAAGGTAAGAATGCAACAGCTGCATTCTAGAAGTCATCCAAGTAAATTACTTCCATTGGTTTACACAATCAGCTGTCAACATGCATAGTACCATAGAATCTGTTGATCAAACATCAGACTCTTGTGGGAACAAGTCCAGTGAGACTGTAAATAGTTTAATGGCAGAGAGAAGTGGAGTTGCAGGACGATTATGGTGAGGTGGTCGTTACCTGTTGAGCGATGAATATTTCGTAGATGCAGCAGATGCCAATAACCGTGATTCCCTGTTCCTTACAAAGCATTGCCACGGCAACCAACAACACAGAACACGCCAGCATCCACCATCCTAAAACAAAAACATCTGGCTTACTCACATATCATGACATATTGTAAGGTAATCACTCATTTACTACATGACGAGACAGTCTAAAGCATATAAATCACCATCTTAAAATATTTCCATCTCAATTATCCCCATTCTCAAACTCTTCTTAAATGCCTTCTGAATTCCATTACCTTAGAGTGAATGCCTTGGCACCAAGAGCAATCTAAATCCCAGACCATTTGAGTGCGGCTGCCTTATCCTACAAAAATGACTCAAGTAAAAACGGTAACCACCTACCTTGATGTTAGCAGGGTTTACTACAAAGTGATTGGCAGTGATAAACTTATTAAGACAAGACCAATTAAGGAATACGAGAGTCATGCAAGCCAAGATTTGAAGCATATAAGAATATTTTTCTTGTGACCTGTTTTGTGTTTTGCATCGGTTGTGGTCTGCGTACTCTGGACGTAACTCATCAATGCCAACAGGTAGAATATCGAAGACAGCAATTCTGCACGTCCAACAACTCCAGTGACCTATCATGAAATGGTCAAATGCAAAACCTTCCTCTCAACACAACATACCAGCAATATCTGGATACAAGATTTTTTAACTGCACCAAAGTCATAACCTGATTCATCATACATCTGACTACTAATCGTCATTCATTCAGACTTCTAATGCATTCTAGAAGTTATTTCTCTCTTTTGTTGTCGTTGTTTTTGAGTGTTTTGTTTTTTCTCAATGACTTTAACACGACTCAGGTTTTGCGCAAGTATGCAAAATCACTATAGTTAAGTGTCTACATACATACACACATACATTCCAACACATACAATGTCATACATATATACATAATGATGACTCATGATTGTAATCAACTTTAAAATCAATAAATGCACATGAAATTATGTTACACATTCAGCCTCAGATCAAATTTACTGACTTTGCAACTGCATTAAGTCTAAAAAATAAATAAATAATAAGCCACAGCATATATGATTCACAGGATAAACTGGCCATTTGGCTAAGCACAATATTTCATAAAACTGATGCAACAGGTTTGATATTACACTGGAGCATTTGCTACATATGGACCAGATGCAAGTACTGAACTGAAGAAATTATTACTTTTCATGCAATGCCACAGCATTCAAGCCTAGGCACACCAACAAAAAGCAGACATTCCCATCCTCTTCAAATAATCTTCCATTGCACATTACAACCTGTTGCATACATGTATGAAAGTATCATGCACAGTTGCACAGTTTGTCAGTAATTTCTAAGATGTTCGAGTTTAGTTGCTAAGTTTGCATATTCAATATGTTCTTTGTTTTTGCTGAGGATTTTGCACATTTTGACGACATCTTCATTGCATTTCATCTTGGTCAATGTGGCTGTATGAGGATGGATGGAATTCATGACATGCGATAGAGTCTGGATCTACCAACCATGCATGCCATCTGCAGCCGAGTAATTTTATCTTGGCGAAGGCAGAGCATTGAGGGTCTTTGAAGTGACCTTGACCATAAGTCAAGGGTGGTGCCTCAATCTACTGACCAACAGACAATGAACCTGTTCTACGTTCACCCAGTGGATCAGGGATAGCCCGACATGCTGCATCTTCATCCAATGACGACGGACTGCTGGGCAGTGCCATTGCAGAGCACTATCGCCATTCGTCACTCCACAATATTGACACAACTTGGTCCAAAGACTCTGAACAGTAGACATTACTAAATGGCTACTTACTAGCTTACTATGTTGTGTGCATGAAAGAAGCCATAAGTCGTGTCAACTTTGGATTGGAAGCCTTTGACTGGGTCCACATGAGTGTAAACCCGCCACTGGTGACGCTCATAGTCCCTGTGCATTGCTTACAGGTGAAATTTCTGTTCTTAATGAAATGTGATTTATGTTAATGCACAGAATGCCTCTCAGTAGTTTCTCTTGAAGTGGTGCTATATAAATACATACAAACATACAACACACACAATCAAACAAGCCACATTAAGTCAATTCTAAGTTTACTTACAGCCTCCGTATGAACGGGATGTACTGCGAAAAGTAAAGCAGCCAAGAAACTGATGGACGGTTTCAGCCTCAGCATCTGGCAGACCCTTCAGACAGACATAACATTAGACAATTAAGATAATATACCATTGTCACCAACGATAGAAGGGAACACATTCATAAAGCATCTTCAGTTTACAGTAACAGTCGTTTACAGAACATGTACTATTGTACTACAGTCACATTTACTGATCATTTAAATTGACTGCAAAATGAAACAGAAATCCACCACTTTAATTATGATGATGCTAAGGCTAAGAAAGGCCAGCATTGTCAAGTCTAATTCATTCACACTAACGTTTAATGCATTCACATTCAACACACATAATGGAAGTTAACAATCTGTGTACCACAGCCTTCTGATTAGGTTAGTTCATTCAAGCCAAACGATTTTCACAGATGCTGTTTGCAGGACAGAATGACTCACCAGAAGAAGAGAAGACAGACAACGGCATGTAGGATGACGTTGACCAGATGATAGCCAACTGGATTCAGTTCATCCCAAAAGTAGTTCCAACGAAACGTAAGAACGCAGAGTGGCCGATACGACTTGTGGCTTCTCTCCTAAATAAAACACATTTCAGACTGATGACAGATTCAGAGTTTGTGATCCATGTATTATTTTTATTATTATTGTTAAACTGTTTTTTTATGCAAACACGGTCAGCAACTCTGTATCTGTGGCACAAAGCAATTGTGAGTGAAAGACTTGCACAAGGTTCCTACATAACAGAACTGTCAGAAGGCTTGAATTCGACCCTCCACACTGCAAGCCAAGCACTCTAACCAATCATGCCCCATGTGTTTTACATGGAAGTTCCCTTCTAGAACGTAAATGTTTGATTACTAAACATAAAATGATCATAACGATCATTGTGCTCTGCTGTTAGTGGAGATTTGCAGGGCACGCTCTTCCACACACTCAAGCCCATCATATCTTCTCCCAAGACATTCATCTGCACACATGTACTACTAATGCAGCAGTACATGTGTGCAGATGAATGTGTTAAGAGAATATAACACCGCTCAACAAACATTTTCAAAATGCCTTAACCCTTTAACGATACGGTGCATTGTTTTCCCAGTCGCTTTTAGTTCACTCTCATCGTTAAAGGATTAAATGAGATTGTGTTTAGATCCATTAGACAGTGCATACAGTGATTTTGTGCTATATTTACAAGTGTCTTAATAAATACATACACACATTAATAGCAAATGAAAGGTCTTTTAACAGAGACAGACAAACAGGAAGACAGACACGCAGACACAGACAAGACACCTTGTGCATTGGTGTTCCCCAGAAGTCATTCCAGAACAGATTGACAAGTGGAGTCTCAGGTCGTAAGTCTTTGTTGTCTCTCACGGCCGACAGATCGTCAAAGACAAAGCCACATGGAATGGCATTGTAGTAGCAGACAGCAACTGTCACTAGCAGAACGCCTGCATACAGACCATTCAGGTTCTGCATCACTTCTCGTCGCTACTGCTTCTCCTCCAAACTAGAAAATAAAAAGTGTTACTGCTGTCATGCCTGCGTTCATAATTCAGTTCAAGCTACATTCTTGATTCTTATCTTAAGGCCCCCATTCAGATTTCTCAGACAACCATGATCAGTCTTTTTAAGAGTTCCTTTCATGGGCGGAGTTTGGTTTTAGTTCATGGGGGGCTAAAACATACCTTACGAAAACCTTGATGACCTTTTTTAGGAATTCGTCTCCGAAAAATTAATTTGATGACCTTTTTTAGGAATTCGTCTCAGAAAAATTTATGTCTGTGGCTTCATGGGGGAGCTTAGCCCCCCAGCCCCTTATAAACTCCGCCCATGGTTCCTTTAAGAGTTATATAAATGCCAACACACAATTCTTCTGTACTTAAAAAGTCATGAGAAACGTTTACAACTGTCATTAAGGAAAGCACACAATTTATCATCAGTTCTGAAACTGCTCCATCTTCATTTATCCATTGTTCCATCCATTAGCCATCCATCCATCCATTCATCTTTTCATTAAAACATTTCCATCCATCCATGTCTATTCAAAATTGCATCTATAAATCTATCCACATCCATCCACTCTGTTTATCTCTATCCATCAATGCAACCATCCATCCGTCCATAAATAAATCCGCGAGTCAATCCATTCATCTACAAGTCTATAATAATTCATCCATGTCGGGACTCTTATTATCAACTTCGTCAGTTAAGGGTAGTCTCCCGTACTCTGACGCAGGCAGCTGCTTCTACCCTTGTCCATGCGTTTGTGGTTTCCCGTCTGGACTACTGTAGCGCTCTTTACGCTGGCCTCCCAGCTGCCCGCCTTGGGTGTTTGGACCGGGTTTTGCGTGCAGCCGCACGTCTTATTGGTCGCATCCCCAGATTTGGCCAGGTTTCTCTTTATATGCGGGATGTTCTGCACTGGCTCCCTTTCCCGCTGCGGATCGCCTATAGGGTCTCTGCACTGGTTAGGCGTTGTCTAGAGGGACTTGCTCCCCCATACCTGCGGGAGTTGTGTCGCTCTACCTCGGGGGTCTTGCGGAGATCTGCTCTTCGCTCGGCTGACCAGGCCGAGCTATTGGTCCCCCGCACGCGGACAGCCATTATGCAGCGACGTTCTTTTTCGGTCGCTGGACCTGCAACCTGGAATGGCCTTCCTGTTGCACTTCGCCTGGTCCCTATGACTCACTCTACCTTGTTTCTTGCAAACTTAAAAACTACTCTCTTTAGCCGTGGTTGGACTAGGAGCGCTCCTGAGTAGATAACCTTGAAGGGGCGCTATATAAAAGCTCATTAATAATAATAATAATCTGTCCATCACTGACGAATTCCAGCACATCCAGGAACCAGTGGCGGCGCCAGACACATTTTGTAACCAGGGCATAGCCACGGCAGTCAAACAGTAACCAGTGCAGAGGGCGATTTATGGAGAGCGCGGCACCGCGAGCTTAAATGGTGTCCATATAAGATCGCGCTACCGTGCTTGCCCTAAATCGCCCCCAGCACTATTATATTTGTCTAAAGTCAGGGTCAGATGGGCGAAGCCCCCGGAAGCTGAACGATTTTGACATTTGTAAAGCAAATTTTAACATCTCAGTGAATTAAGTGAAGTTATATCTCAGGATATAACAAATATGCCCGAACAAATTCTGGATAGGGCAAAAATTCTGGCAGGGCATCGACCAGGGCAAAGGCTTTTTTACCAGGGCATTTGCCCTGGCGAGCCCTGGTGTAGCGCCGCCTCTGCCAGGAACCAAAAAATAACGCACATTTCTATGCACGTTTTACGGGATTAGCCTTTTAACAGCTTTTTTTCACAAGGAGTGTTTTTTATATATAAAATATTGCACACATTTTTCCATCTAATTCTTTTAAAATAAGCATTTGAAACACTTCCCACCTCCGCGAGTTGAAGCATAGACCCAGAACACATATTGTGCGTGACCGTAGAATCGACACTTGGTGACGTCATTCACATAAGCCTCACAACCGAGGAATCCATATCCATCTTTTTGGTAACCAAGTTTAGCCTATAATACGACAAATATCTATGGACCAGTGGCGGCGCCGCCTATGTTTGTTGTACGGCTTTTGCCGTACCACTTTTTAAGGTTTAACGGCAAAAACATAATTTTGCCGTACACTTTAACCAAGACCCTCTAATTTGCCGTAGGCCTACTACTTTTCAAATCGTGGCGCCGCCACTGCTATGGACGGATTCAAGTCAATTGTTGGTCAGGAAAACCCATCGGCAGCAGCAATTGACAGTTAGGCCTATGCTGTATCTGGAATCCCTGCCGATACCTGTTTCAGAAGCCAGACAGTCTGATAAACCATGGATGGATTTCAAAGAGACTCACGTACGATTTATACAATTACATCCAGTAGGCGTATACTTGAAAAGCTACTCTGTGTGCCAGAGACTTCAGCACGTAGGCCCCTACCTGTAGAACGTATTCTTTCACATGGTGGAATTTTTACGAGGCCCACAAGGCACGTCTTGGTCAGAAAATTCTGAGCGAATTGGTTTTTATGAAATGCAAAGGGCAAAGACATTGGATTAACATTTTGCATGAAATACTTTTGTAAATACGAATTCGGAATGCTCTGCAGTCTGCATTTAAAGTTAATTTGCTTGAATAACATAAAAGACTCACGTTTCATTAAAATAGCGAGTAGGGCCTAGGCCTAGTCCGACTTGATAATTTTTTAAGGAATAGAAGTCTTGACCTGATTGTAATTTTTTGAGGTCTCAATTGGTCTCGGTCTTGGTTTTGAGGTTCAAAGTCTTGGTCTTGGTCTTGAGGCCCCAACTCTTGGCCTTGGTCTTGGTCTTGAGGTCCCAAGTCTTGGCCTTGGTCTTGGTCTTGAGGTCTAAGGCCTTGACAACAAGACTGGTGCTTATTATACTGACATACCGATAACTTGAAAGGTTAATGTGAATTTATTAATTAACGAAGGTGCCAGACGCATACTAGTGTTTATAAAAGGAATAAAACACATGTGACATGACTGAGTCATAGGCGCCGAGTTTAACTTTTGTCTCTGGGTGCATGGGTCCTCCCTCCCTGAGTCCCTTCCCTACCCCTATTCCCTCTCGCTCCCTTCCTCCTCCTCCCCTCCCCTTAGGTAGGCGAGTTTTAGCGGATTTTAGGAGAAAGCTGCAGTTGTTTTCTTGTCAAGGGTTACTCGAGGTTATAAAAAAGTAGGCCTATTCGAAATCGGTGACGTTCGGACGTTCCAGTGTTATTATATATTTATTATTTTAAATAATAAATAACTAAATAAATAATATGTAGGCCTACTGGCTGGGCTGTGAGATCATTGGAAATTTGTGCTGTAGGTGTACTTCTCAGTTTCTGAGATTACTTAAGTGTAAAAAATTTGAATTTGAAGTCCGAATTCTTCTGGATGCCTCGCACCCACTGAACTTTCTCTCTGGGTGCATTCGCACCCAGGGCTTCCAAGGACTCGGCTCCTATGGACTGCGTCCTAGATTGCACTACAGCGCTTGTTCGGCCTGCAATCCATTCCGTATTGCTTAATCCAGTTGTTCCAAACGGTTCAGATCAAGGACTCCTCACTAAAATTCATTCTGTCAACGGCACCTAGCATTAAATTCATTTATTTTACTTCCAGTTAGTTATTTCAATGACGGTCCCATATTTCTACATCACTTTAGGCCTCTGGCTCCGGCACCTATACAGCAAGTTAACGGTTCTTTTGGGTGCCGCGGTACCCAGTTTGGGAAGCACTGGATTTAGTGGATTGATCCATTTAGCAATCAACAGCTGCTATTGAGCAGTTTAGCAAGTCGACCATTCGCTGCAATATATAGCCTAAGCGTGAAAACTAACAGTAACGAAACAAGTTTCAGAGTGCGATCGAGTTTAACACGCTGCAATCACAATTGGTGCTGGTTGTATTAAAAGTTAAGTTTATAATTGTCATGGATATGAATGAGAGTCAATTGGCTCTATGATCAGCAAGGGTTAACCCCTCTCTGTTCAATATCAAAACATGAAAACGATTGCGTGACGTCAGGCGCGTGGCAGACACCACTCAGCTATTCTTAGCCACTCAGGCAGGTATAGGCCTAGGCCCACGTATATAGTAGGTCTAAGTAAAGAACTGGCTGACAACGACTGATTGCTAGACTGTTTGTCTATTGCACTGTGACTCATAGCCTACATTATAAGCAAGTGTTGCTCCTGTCCTGCTGCTGATGTCTTCGTCAAAAATCGAAACTCGGAATTAGCAAAGTATTAACACTTTAACGACGAGCTTGTACTAATTAAAAGTGATGGTGACACCAATGCAGCTTGTCGTTAGTTAAGGGGTGAACAAAGTCATTAGCAGTCGATAGCTTAGCGACTGGTTTCGACTTGATGACTTAGCGCTCATGGGATAATACCGTCCTCATCCTGGCAGTATTTAAATTATATTCTTTATATTGTATTAAATCGTGGGAAAAAACGATTTAATGTGGAAAACCCTACTTGAGATGGGAATTCCGAAACACTTGATATGGCTATTAAGGGGACTATATGAAGATCAGATAGCGGTGATAAGAACAGAATACGGAGACACTGATCAATTCAATATCAAGAAAGGGGTGAGACAGGGATGCATTTTGTCTCCATTCCTGTTTAACTTATATGCTGAAAGAATAATGAGAATGGCGGA